>CP126203.1:1205714-1808571 GCA_030272155.1 Tetradesmus obliquus
TGCTTCATGCAGCTCCAGCTACTGAACCACATGTTACTTGTCTCAACGGTTGCCCTACCAAGCAGGATGCTTTGATGTTGCTGCACTCTTGGCATTGTAATAACATCTATTCAAGTATTTAATTGAGCTGACGCACGGCAGGAGAAAGCTGTGTTTGAGTCAGGTAATCCGTGACGGGGAAGTGCTGCCGAATCAGCCACTCTCGATGCAGACAGCTGTCACGCTGCAAACTTATCCTCATACATAACAGCTGATTCTTACATCTTACTGGGCCGAGAATTTTCTCCGGTGGGACGCCGGGCAGCCAGCCTGGTCACGGAGCCAGTGAGTCCAAGACACCTGTGCAGGCTATGCCAGCTCGATCGTGCTGCGGCAGCAACAGCAGACAATTCGGATTGCTTTTAAAACGTCTTTCAAGACAAGGCTGTGCTCTGAATGTGCTTTTGTGAATTTAGCAGCAGCACTGCATGACCACCAGGCTGCTGCTGCTGCTGTCTTGCCTGGCAAAGTGTGCATTCGAAAAACAGAGGCTACAGCAGGTGACAGCACCCTCCTCTGAGCTGCACTCTGCTGTCTGCTGCTGAATGTGCTGCTGGCCAGGCAGGTCCCAGCAATTGCAAACAACAGTAATGCAGGATTTGGGACAGCTGCACCACCAGCAGCAGTTGCAGCAGGCCTGCTATAACATAAAAAGGTGGGCAGGCATTTCATCAACTTTGCCCAGAAACAGCAGCAGCAGGATTGCAATGCAGGCTGAGAACTGCTGCAGCAAAGGAAGATGTGCATTTTTGCCTTCAGTGGGGTAGGGTACGAACCTAGCATCCCAGATATGAGACAAAGCCACATAGCACACAAACAGAAAGCCATGCTGGCACAGCAACCTGCTGCTTGTGGTAGGTACAGCAAGGCACAGCTGCTGAACCTGCTGCCTTGGTTTGCTTGCATGTCAGCTGTCCTGCAGGCACCTCACCTGCTTGCAGCGCCCGCTCCAAACTGCTAGTTTTTTTCAGCTCCAGAATTCAGCGTGATCACACAAGATGAATGTCTGCAGGAGAGTGTGTGGACTGGCAGCACTCAACCAACTGTGCTCAACCACCCTAGCTGCACACGCGCAGCAGCTGCCTGTAATGCTGAAACGTTGATCGGTGATAAGCAACAAGATTAGCAGCAGCAGCACAGCGCACAACGTACAGGGCCAGACAGCAGACCGCAACAACAGCGGCAGGGCACTTGGCACACCACAGCTGCAGAGCCCGATCAGCCAGCAGGTGCTGCCCAGAAGTAGAAACGGTTACATAAATACATATGTGCAGGCAGCAGCGCCCTATAGCAGCAGAAAGCAGCAGATAACAGACCCGCGAAAATTCAAAGAGTCGGGGCGCAGCAGGTGGTTTGCAAGCACTTTACTCAAGTTACACAGCACCCCATATAGTGGCTCAATTTGATTTAGATTCGTTGTTGAAAGTTGCATTTAATGAGTATGCTGCCTTTGCGCTACTTTCGTACCAGTGCCTAGTGAAGGCTGGTCAAACTCCAGGTTGCTGCAAACATTAGGTTGACCTGACATGTTATTTCTGTTTGCACTGCTAGCAGAAGCACAGCTGACTCCTGCATATGTTTTGAATCCATGGCTGCAGGGTGGCTGTCCATGGTGCGCAAGCACCCTTTGGGATGGGAGAGCAACCGCAAGTCAACGGGCGCGCGGGTGGCGGCGGTGGTGGCGGTGCTCACGATGCTAGCCATCGCCGGCAGTCCAAAGGGTGCGGCAGGCTATTACAGAGTACACTTTCCTAAGCATGCTGCTCAAATCAAACAGGACCTGAATTCCTTCTGCATGACCCACTACAAGAACTTCAAGCAGTATGGCACGGTGGCAACTCCCAAGCACAAGGGCAGACCCCCAAAAGTCCCAGATGACGTGGCATTAAAGGCCAGTGAAACATTCAAAGCTGGCAAGGTAGTCAAGGCCTACCCAAGTGCAGAAGCAAAGAAGAAAGTCGACGTGCATGTATGGTGGACATCAATCAAACTTGCTTGTCAGGAAAATGAGTACCTGGGTGGCCTATGCAGGAAGTACAACATCAGGCCCAAGCAACTGCTGAAGCGCATGAAAGCTGTTGACCCCAACCTGGTGCGCAGAAGAATAGATGTGAAGATGGACCTGACAGACAAGCAGAAAGACAGGAGAAAGGCTGCAGCAGAGAGGCTCTACAAGATGTTCCAGGATGAGCCAGACTTGCTGAGCAGAATTTATTTTGTTGATGAGTGCAAACTCTGGATGTCCAACCTAGCAGGCGGCGCCATCAAGGTGTATTGCGATGCACATGATGCAAACGTACATGCTGTGCTACCATGCAAGTGGATGCGCAAGGGCCAGGACAACAAACCAGTCAAGCTACACTTTGTGTGCGCCGTCAACGCGGTGCACGGCGCTGTCTACTGCAAGTTCACCACCGGCACAACAGACAACATTGACCACGTTGGCAACCCCAACACACCATACTATGTGAGTGTGTGCTGCTATTACTTAGATGCGCGCCATTGAAAGACATGCCAGCTGTTGCGTTCTGTGTACACACAACGTGGCAGTGCATCTCGCAGTGCCTCAGGGAAGGCGCGCTGCACACCGCGGCCTGCGCTGACCATAACAGCAGAGTAGCTTGGTGACAGCACAATGACACCACCCCCAGCAGCAAGCTGGAAACCAGTCTCCAGGGAATCCTGCCAGTCACTTTCACATGTGCGCACCCGCAGCACACTGCCGCCTGCTGGCAGGAACTTGGCATACGCAGCAGCACAGAAGGCAACGTCGCGCTGCAACAGCTTCTCTGTGCTGTTGTCATACATACCAGTGTCATGGCATGTCCCATCTGCTTGAATCAGCACGCTGCGCTGCGCATGCAAGAAATCGACCCGGCCTCGCCACCACCCTACTGCCACTTGCGCGCACATGCTGTCACATATTCCCAACCTGTACAGCTTGCGCATCAGCTGCTCCTCACTTGCAGGCATGTTGCGTGCGCCTGTGCCACCCACTTTAGGCATCAAACATGCACACTGCTTGCACTCCAGAGCTGCTTCAGTTGCGGCAGCGCGCGGCTCGCAGAACTTGAAGTGCTGCACACCTGGCAGGCAGCCCGTCATGGCCCAGTACAGTGGCCGCTTGCGTATCCCCAAGCTGATGATCCTGGGCCTGCTTTTACCATCTGCCTCAAGCCTGATGAATGGGCGTCCCTTTTCATCCACTTGCACATTTAGCTGCGCTGCTGCTAACAAGGCTTTCCGCTGCCAACCCGGCAAAACCTGCACCTGCAGTTGAAGAGGCAGAAGAAGAAGAAGAACGTGAAGGCCAAGAGCATGACACAGCTGGAGTTTGTCCACTGCATGAAGGAGCTTGCAGAGAAGGCTAACCAACAGCAGCGCGCGCGCGGCACTACGCCGCTGTACATCTTCGACAACCCCAGTGTTCATGTCGGGCAGGATGCCGCAGAGCTCCTAGCTGCAGTTGGCATCAGCCCAGAGCAGGTGCTGCAAATTGCACCCTACTCCCCAGACTTCAACCAGCCCATTGAGCATGCATTCGGCAGCCTCAAGGCTAGCTTCCGCAACCATCTGTACAACACCTACCAGCTGACTGGTGCAGATGTATCACCGCGTGATCTGCAGCGGACGCTGCGTGACATATTCATGAACATCACACCTGCCTCTGTCATGGCTGATGCACTGAGGCTGCCAGATTTGTGGGATGTGGTGCGCAGCAGGCTGGACAGGGTGTTTGTATGCCGTGACAACAAGCAGGGCACGGGTACGGCTGGCAACTGGCCTAGGGATGATCAGCGCTGAGCACGCTGCTGCTGCTGCTGCTGCAGGGCTTAGAATGTATATGGCTGCTGGCTGCACTCTAGACAGCTAGCAGCTGTCAGCAGGTCGTTGATTGACACTCCCTGCAAGCTCACCTTTCTGACAGCTCCTCTGCTGGTTGGGCTCCTGTGTGTGCGCACCGCACGGCGCCGGCGATGTGCTGGTGCCATGCTGTAGCTGGGTGGTTATGTCTCTGTTTTCAACTGTATGCCAGCATGGACAGCCACAGGCATGATAAGTTGATAGATTGTTATCTGATAATAATTGTCAGATGGTGTATTGGTGCATAGACTGGCCCAGAGTGAAAAGCGCGCGCGCGTGGCAAGGCAGTTCTGCCAGGGCAGCAGTGCTGTTGATGGGCAGTTCACATGCAGGCGAGTTGAGCCAATGTGCGTGAATGATTGTACTTGTTACGGCTAAAATTAATTATTGTACGTGCTAACATGTGCTTCATGCAGCTCCAGCTACTGAACCACACGTTACTTGTCTCAACGGTTGCCCTACCAAGCAGGATGCTTTGATGTTGCTGCACTCTTGGCATTGTAATAACATCTATTCAAGTATTTAATTGAGCTGACGCACGGCAGGAGAAAGCTGTGTTTGAGTCAGGTAATCCGTGACGGGGAAGTGCTGCCGAATCAGCCACTCTCGATGCAGACAGCTGTCACGCTGCAAACTTATCCTCATACATAACAGCTGATTCTTACATCTTACTGGGCCGAGAATTTTCTCCGGTGGGACGCCGGGCAGCCAGCCTGGTCACGGAGCCAGTGAGTCCAAGACACCTGTGCAGGCTATGCCAGCTCGATCGTGCTGCGGCAGCAACAGCAGACAATTCGGATTGCTTTTAAAACGTCTTTCAAGACAAGGCTGTGCTCTGAATGTGCTTTTGTGAATTTAGCAGCAGCACTGCATGACCACCAGGCTGCTGCTGCTGCTGTCTTGCCTGGCAAAGTGTGCATTCGAAAAACAGAGGCTACAGCAGGTGACAGCACCCTCCTCTGAGCTGCACTCTGCTGTCTGCTGCTGAATGTGCTGCTGGCCAGGCAGGTCCCAGCAATTGCAAACAACAGTAATGCAGGATTTGGGACAGCTGCACCACCAGCAGCAGTTGCAGCAGGCCTGCTATAACATAAAAAGGTGGGCAGGCATTTCATCAACTTTGCCCAGAAACAGCAGCAGCAGGATTGCAATGCAGGCTGAGAACTGCTGCAGCAAAGGAAGATGTGCATTTTTGCCTTCAGTGGGGTAGGGTACGAACCTAGCATCCCAGATATGAGACAAAGCCACATAGCACACAAACAGAAAGCCATGCTGGCACAGCAACCTGCTGCTTGTGGTAGGTACAGCAAGGCACAGCTGCTGAACCTGCTGCCTTGGTTTGCTTGCATGTCAGCTGTCCTGCAGGCACCTCACCTGCTTGCAGCGCCCGCTCCAAACTGCTAGTTTTTTTCAGCTCCAGAATTCAGCGTGATCACACAAGATGAATGTCTGCAGGAGAGTGTGTGGACTGGCAGCACTCAACCAACTGTGCTCAACCACCCTAGCTGCACACGCGCAGCAGCTGCCTGTAATGCTGAAACGTTGATCGGTGATAAGCAACAAGATTAGCAGCAGCAGCACAGCGCACAACGTACAGGGCCAGACAGCAGACCGCAACAACAGCGGCAGGGCACTTGGCACACCACAGCTGCAGAGCCCGATCAGCCAGCAGGTGCTGCCCAGAAGTAGAAACGGTTACATAAATACATATGTGCAGGCAGCAGCGCCCTATAGCAGCAGAAAGCAGCAGATAACAGACCCGCGAAAATTCAAAGAGTCGGGGCGCAGCAGGTGGTTTGCAAGCACTTTACTCAAGTTACACAGCACCCCATATAGTGGCTCAATTTGATTTAGATTCGTTGTTGAAAGTTGCATTTAATGAGTATGCTGCCTTTGCGCTACTTTCGTACCAGTGCCTAGTGAAGGCTGGTCAAACTCCAGGTTGCTGCAAACATTAGGTTGACCTGACATGTTATTTCTGTTTGCACTGCTAGCAGAAGCACAGCTGACTCCTGCATATGTTTTGAATCCATGGCTGCAGGGTGGCTGTCCATGGTGCGCAAGCACCCTTTGGGATGGGAGAGCAACCGCAAGTCAACGGGCGCGCGGGTGGCGGCGGTGGTGGCGGTGCTCACGATGCTAGCCATCGCCGGCAGTCCAAAGGGTGCGGCAGGCTATTACAGAGTACACTTTCCTAAGCATGCTGCTCAAATCAAACAGGACCTGAATTCCTTCTGCATGACCCACTACAAGAACTTCAAGCAGTATGGCACGGTGGCAACTCCCAAGCACAAGGGCAGACCCCCAAAAGTCCCAGATGACGTGGCATTAAAGGCCAGTGAAACATTCAAAGCTGGCAAGGTAGTCAAGGCCTACCCAAGTGCAGAAGCAAAGAAGAAAGTCGACGTGCATGTATGGTGGACATCAATCAAACTTGCTTGTCAGGAAAATGAGTACCTGGGTGGCCTATGCAGGAAGTACAACATCAGGCCCAAGCAACTGCTGAAGCGCATGAAAGCTGTTGACCCCAACCTGGTGCGCAGAAGAATAGATGTGAAGATGGACCTGACAGACAAGCAGAAAGACAGGAGAAAGGCTGCAGCAGAGAGGCTCTACAAGATGTTCCAGGATGAGCCAGACTTGCTGAGCAGAATTTATTTTGTTGATGAGTGCAAACTCTGGATGTCCAACCTAGCAGGCGGCGCCATCAAGGTGTATTGCGATGCACATGATGCAAACGTACATGCTGTGCTACCATGCAAGTGGATGCGCAAGGGCCAGGACAACAAACCAGTCAAGCTACACTTTGTGTGCGCCGTCAACGCGGTGCACGGCGCTGTCTACTGCAAGTTCACCACCGGCACAACAGACAACATTGACCACGTTGGCAACCCCAACACACCATACTATGTGAGTGTGTGCTGCTATTACTTAGATGCGCGCCATTGAAAGACATGCCAGCTGTTGCGTTCTGTGTACACACAACGTGGCAGTGCATCTCGCAGTGCCTCAGGGAAGGCGCGCTGCACACCGCGGCCTGCGCTGACCATAACAGCAGAGTAGCTTGGTGACAGCACAATGACACCACCCCCAGCAGCAAGCTGGAAACCAGTCTCCAGGGAATCCTGCCAGTCACTTTCACATGTGCGCACCCGCAGCACACTGCCGCCTGCTGGCAGGAACTTGGCATACGCAGCAGCACAGAAGGCAACGTCGCGCTGCAACAGCTTCTCTGTGCTGTTGTCATACATACCAGTGTCATGGCATGTCCCATCTGCTTGAATCAGCACGCTGCGCTGCGCATGCAAGAAATCGACCCGGCCTCGCCACCACCCTACTGCCACTTGCGCGCACATGCTGTCACATATTCCCAACCTGTACAGCTTGCGCATCAGCTGCTCCTCACTTGCAGGCATGTTGCGTGCGCCTGTGCCACCCACTTTAGGCATCAAACATGCACACTGCTTGCACTCCAGAGCTGCTTCAGTTGCGGCAGCGCGCGGCTCGCAGAACTTGAAGTGCTGCACACCTGGCAGGCAGCCCGTCATGGCCCAGTACAGTGGCCGCTTGCGTATCCCCAAGCTGATGATCCTGGGCCTGCTTTTACCATCTGCCTCAAGCCTGATGAATGGGCGTCCCTTTTCATCCACTTGCACATTTAGCTGCGCTGCTGCTAACAAGGCTTTCCGCTGCCAACCCGGCAAAACCTGCACCTGCAGTTGAAGAGGCAGAAGAAGAAGAAGAACGTGAAGGCCAAGAGCATGACACAGCTGGAGTTTGTCCACTGCATGAAGGAGCTTGCAGAGAAGGCTAACCAACAGCAGCGCGCGCGCGGCACTACGCCGCTGTACATCTTCGACAACCCCAGTGTTCATGTCGGGCAGGATGCCGCAGAGCTCCTAGCTGCAGTTGGCATCAGCCCAGAGCAGGTGCTGCAAATTGCACCCTACTCCCCAGACTTCAACCAGCCCATTGAGCATGCATTCGGCAGCCTCAAGGCTAGCTTCCGCAACCATCTGTACAACACCTACCAGCTGACTGGTGCAGATGTATCACCGCGTGATCTGCAGCGGACGCTGCGTGACATATTCATGAACATCACACCTGCCTCTGTCATGGCTGATGCACTGAGGCTGCCAGATTTGTGGGATGTGGTGCGCAGCAGGCTGGACAGGGTGTTTGTATGCCGTGACAACAAGCAGCGCACGGGTACGGCTGGCAACTGGCCTAGGGATGATCAGCGCTGAGCACGCTGCTGCTGCTGCTGCTGCAGGGCTTAGAATGTATATGGCTGCTGGCTGCACTCTAGACAGCTAGCAGCTGTCAGCAGGTCGTTGATTGACACTCCCTGCAAGCTCACCTTTCTGACAGCTCCTCTGCTGGTTGGGCTCCTGTGTGTGTGCACCGCACGGCGCCGGCGATGTGCTGGTGCCATGCTGTAGCTGGGTGGTTATGTCTCTGTTTTCAACTGTATGCCAGCATGGACAGCCACAGGCATGATAAGTTGATAGATTGTTATCTGATAATAATTGTCAGATGGTGTATTGGTGCATAGACTGGCCCAGAGTGAAAAGCGCGCGCGCGTGGCAAGGCAGTTCTGCCAGGGCAGCAGTGCTGTTGATGGGCAGTTCACATGCAGGCGAGTTGAGCCAATGTGCGTGAATGATTGTACTTGTTACGGCTAAAATTAATTATTGTACGTGCTAACATGTGCTTCATGCAGCTCCAGCTACTGAACCACACGTTACTTGTCTCAACGGTTGCCCTACCAAGCAGGATGCTTTGATGTTGCTGCACTCTTGGCATTGTAATAACATCTATTCAAGTATTTAATTGAGCTGACGCACGGCAGGAGAAAGCTGTGTTTGAGTCAGGTAATCCGTGACGGGGAAGTGCTGCCGAATCAGCCACTCTCGATGCAGACAGCTGTCACGCTGCAAACTTATCCTCATACATAACAGCTGATTCTTACATCTTACTGGGCCGAGAATTTTCTCCGGTGGGACGCCGGGCAGCCAGCCTGGTCACGGAGCCAGTGAGTCCAAGACACCTGTGCAGGCTATGCCAGCTCGATCGTGCTGCGGCAGCAACAGCAGACAATTCGGATTGCTTTTAAAACGTCTTTCAAGACAAGGCTGTGCTCTGAATGTGCTTTTGTGAATTTAGCAGCAGCACTGCATGACCACCAGGCTGCTGCTGCTGCTGTCTTGCCTGGCAAAGTGTGCATTCGAAAAACAGAGGCTACAGCAGGTGACAGCACCCTCCTCTGAGCTGCACTCTGCTGTCTGCTGCTGAATGTGCTGCTGGCCAGGCAGGTCCCAGCAATTGCAAACAACAGTAATGCAGGATTTGGGACAGCTGCACCACCAGCAGCAGTTGCAGCAGGCCTGCTATAACATAAAAAGGTGGGCAGGCATTTCATCAACTTTGCCCAGAAACAGCAGCAGCAGGATTGCAATGCAGGCTGAGAACTGCTGCAGCAAAGGAAGATGTGCATTTTTGCCTTCAGTGGGGTAGGGTACGAACCTAGCATCCCAGATATGAGACAAAGCCACATAGCACACAAACAGAAAGCCATGCTGGCACAGCAACCTGCTGCTTGTGGTAGGTACAGCAAGGCACAGCTGCTGAACCTGCTGCCTTGGTTTGCTTGCATGTCAGCTGTCCTGCAGGCACCTCACCTGCTTGCAGCGCCCGCTCCAAACTGCTAGTTTTTTTCAGCTCCAGAATTCAGCGTGATCACACAAGATGAATGTCTGCAGGAGAGTGTGTGGACTGGCAGCACTCAACCAACTGTGCTCAACCACCCTAGCTGCACACGCGCAGCAGCTGCCTGTAATGCTGAAACGTTGATCGGTGATAAGCAACAAGATTAGCAGCAGCAGCACAGCGCACAACGTACAGGGCCAGACAGCAGACCGCAACAACAGCGGCAGGGCACTTGGCACACCACAGCTGCAGAGCCCGATCAGCCAGCAGGTGCTGCCCAGAAGTAGAAACGGTTACATAAATACATATGTGCAGGCAGCAGCGCCCTATAGCAGCAGAAAGCAGCAGATAACAGACCCGCGAAAATTCAAAGAGTCGGGGCGCAGCAGGTGGTTTGCAAGCACTTTACTCAAGTTACACAGCACCCCATATAGTGGCTCAATTTGATTTAGATTCGTTGTTGAAAGTTGCATTTAATGAGTATGCTGCCTTTGCGCTACTTTCGTACCAGTGCCTAGTGAAGGCTGGTCAAACTCCAGGTTGCTGCAAACATTAGGTTGACCTGACATGTTATTTCTGTTTGCACTGCTAGCAGAAGCACAGCTGACTCCTGCATATGTTTTGAATCCATGGCTGCAGGGTGGCTGTCCATGGTGCGCAAGCACCCTTTGGGATGGGAGAGCAACCGCAAGTCAACGGGCGCGCGGGTGGCGGCGGTGGTGGCGGTGCTCACGATGCTAGCCATCGCCGGCAGTCCAAAGGGTGCGGCAGGCTATTACAGAGTACACTTTCCTAAGCATGCTGCTCAAATCAAACAGGACCTGAATTCCTTCTGCATGACCCACTACAAGAACTTCAAGCAGTATGGCACGGTGGCAACTCCCAAGCACAAGGGCAGACCCCCAAAAGTCCCAGATGACGTGGCATTAAAGGCCAGTGAAACATTCAAAGCTGGCAAGGTAGTCAAGGCCTACCCAAGTGCAGAAGCAAAGAAGAAAGTCGACGTGCATGTATGGTGGACATCAATCAAACTTGCTTGTCAGGAAAATGAGTACCTGGGTGGCCTATGCAGGAAGTACAACATCAGGCCCAAGCAACTGCTGAAGCGCATGAAAGCTGTTGACCCCAACCTGGTGCGCAGAAGAATAGATGTGAAGATGGACCTGACAGACAAGCAGAAAGACAGGAGAAAGGCTGCAGCAGAGAGGCTCTACAAGATGTTCCAGGATGAGCCAGACTTGCTGAGCAGAATTTATTTTGTTGATGAGTGCAAACTCTGGATGTCCAACCTAGCAGGCGGCGCCATCAAGGTGTATTGCGATGCACATGATGCAAACGTACATGCTGTGCTACCATGCAAGTGGATGCGCAAGGGCCAGGACAACAAACCAGTCAAGCTACACTTTGTGTGCGCCGTCAACGCGGTGCACGGCGCTGTCTACTGCAAGTTCACCACCGGCACAACAGACAACATTGACCACGTTGGCAACCCCAACACACCATACTATGTGAGTGTGTGCTGCTATTACTTAGATGCGCGCCATTGAAAGACATGCCAGCTGTTGCGTTCTGTGTACACACAACGTGGCAGTGCATCTCGCAGTGCCTCAGGGAAGGCGCGCTGCACACCGCGGCCTGCGCTGACCATAACAGCAGAGTAGCTTGGTGACAGCACAATGACACCACCCCCAGCAGCAAGCTGGAAACCAGTCTCCAGGGAATCCTGCCAGTCACTTTCACATGTGCGCACCCGCAGCACACTGCCGCCTGCTGGCAGGAACTTGGCATACGCAGCAGCACAGAAGGCAACGTCGCGCTGCAACAGCTTCTCTGTGCTGTTGTCATACATACCAGTGTCATGGCATGTCCCATCTGCTTGAATCAGCACGCTGCGCTGCGCATGCAAGAAATCGACCCGGCCTCGCCACCACCCTACTGCCACTTGCGCGCACATGCTGTCACATATTCCCAACCTGTACAGCTTGCGCATCAGCTGCTCCTCACTTGCAGGCATGTTGCGTGCGCCTGTGCCACCCACTTTAGGCATCAAACATGCACACTGCTTGCACTCCAGAGCTGCTTCAGTTGCGGCAGCGCGCGGCTCGCAGAACTTGAAGTGCTGCACACCTGGCAGGCAGCCCGTCATGGCCCAGTACAGTGGCCGCTTGCGTATCCCCAAGCTGATGATCCTGGGCCTGCTTTTACCATCTGCCTCAAGCCTGATGAATGGGCGTCCCTTTTCATCCACTTGCACATTTAGCTGCGCTGCTGCTAACAAGGCTTTCCGCTGCCAACCCGGCAAAACCTGCACCTGCAGTTGAAGAGGCAGAAGAAGAAGAAGAACGTGAAGGCCAAGAGCATGACACAGCTGGAGTTTGTCCACTGCATGAAGGAGCTTGCAGAGAAGGCTAACCAACAGCAGCGCGCGCGCGGCACTACGCCGCTGTACATCTTCGACAACCCCAGTGTTCATGTCGGGCAGGATGCCGCAGAGCTCCTAGCTGCAGTTGGCATCAGCCCAGAGCAGGTGCTGCAAATTGCACCCTACTCCCCAGACTTCAACCAGCCCATTGAGCATGCATTCGGCAGCCTCAAGGCTAGCTTCCGCAACCATCTGTACAACACCTACCAGCTGACTGGTGCAGATGTATCACCGCGTGATCTGCAGCGGACGCTGCGTGACATATTCATGAACATCACACCTGCCTCTGTCATGGCTGATGCACTGAGGCTGCCAGATTTGTGGGATGTGGTGCGCAGCAGGCTGGACAGGGTGTTTGTATGCCGTGACAACAAGCAGCGCACGGGTACGGCTGGCAACTGGCCTAGGGATGATCAGCGCTGAGCACGCTGCTGCTGCTGCTGCTGCAGGGCTTAGAATGTATATGGCTGCTGGCTGCACTCTAGACAGCTAGCAGCTGTCAGCAGGTCGTTGATTGACACTCCCTGCAAGCTCACCTTTCTGACAGCTCCTCTGCTGGTTGGGCTCCTGTGTGTGCGCACCGCACGGCGCCGGCGATGTGCTGGTGCCATGCTGTAGCTGGGTGGTTATGTCTCTGTTTTCAACTGTATGCCAGCATGGACAGCCACAGGCATGATAAGTTGATAGATTGTTATCTGATAATAATTGTCAGATGGTGTATTGGTGCATAGACTGGCCCAGAGTGAAAAGCGCGCGCGCGTGGCAAGGCAGTTCTGCCAGGGCAGCAGTGCTGTTGATGGGCAGTTCACATGCAGGCGAGTTGAGCCAATGTGCGTGAATGATTGTACTTGTTACGGCTAAAATTAATTATTGTACGTGCTAACATGTGCTTCATGCAGCTCCAGCTACTGAACCACACGTTACTTGTCTCAACGGTTGCCCTACCAAGCAGGATGCTTTGATGTTGCTGCACTCTTGGCATTGTAATAACATCTATTCAAGTATTTAATTGAGCTGACGCACGGCAGGAGAAAGCTGTGTTTGAGTCAGGTAATCCGTGACGGGGAAGTGCTGCCGAATCAGCCACTCTCGATGCAGACAGCTGTCACGCTGCAAACTTATCCTCATACATAACAGCTGATTCTTACATCTTACTGGGCCGAGAATTTTCTCCGGTGGGACGCCGGGCAGCCAGCCTGGTCACGGAGCCAGTGAGTCCAAGACACCTGTGCAGGCTATGCCAGCTCGATCGTGCTGCGGCAGCAACAGCAGACAATTCGGATTGCTTTTAAAACGTCTTTCAAGACAAGGCTGTGCTCTGAATGTGCTTTTGTGAATTTAGCAGCAGCACTGCATGACCACCAGGCTGCTGCTGCTGCGGTCTTGCCTGGCAAAGTGTGCATTCGAAAAACAGAGGCTACAGCAGGTGACAGCACCCTCCTCTGAGCTGCACTCTGCTGTCTGCTGCTGAATGTGCTGCTGGCCAGGCAGGTCCCAGCAATTGCAAACAACAGTAATGCAGGATTTGGGACAGCTGCACCACCAGCAGCAGTTGCAGCAGGCCTGCTATAACATAAAAAGGTGGGCAGGCATTTCATCAACTTTGCCCAGAAACAGCAGCAGCAGGATTGCAATGCAGGCTGAGAACTGCTGCAGCAAAGGAAGATGTGCATTTTTGCCTTCAGTGGGGTAGGGTACGAACCTAGCATCCCAGATATGAGACAAAGCCACATAGCACACAAACAGAAAGCCATGCTGGCACAGCAACCTGCTGCTTGTGGTAGGTACAGCAAGGCACAGCTGCTGAACCTGCTGCCTTGGTTTGCTTGCATGTCAGCTGTCCTGCAGGCACCTCACCTGCTTGCAGCGCCCGCTCCAAACTGCTAGTTTTTTTCAGCTCCAGAATTCAGCGTGATCACACAAGATGAATGTCTGCAGGAGAGTGTGTGGACTGGCAGCACTCAACCAACTGTGCTCAACCACCCTAGCTGCACACGCGCAGCAGCTGCCTGTAATGCTGAAACGTTGATCGGTGATAAGCAACAAGATTAGCAGCAGCAGCACAGCGCACAACGTACAGGGCCAGACAGCAGACCGCAACAACAGCGGCAGGGCACTTGGCACACCACAGCTGCAGAGCCCGATCAGCCAGCAGGTGCTGCCCAGAAGTAGAAACGGTTACATAAATACATATGTGCAGGCAGCAGCGCCCTATAGCAGCAGAAAGCAGCAGATAACAGACCCGCGAAAATTCAAAGAGTCGGGGCGCAGCAGGTGGTTTGCAAGCACTTTACTCAAGTTACACAGCACCCCATATAGTGGCTCAATTTGATTTAGATTCGTTGTTGAAAGTTGCATTTAATGAGTATGCTGCCTTTGCGCTACTTTCGTACCAGTGCCTAGTGAAGGCTGGTCAAACTCCAGGTTGCTGCAAACATTAGGTTGACCTGACATGTTATTTCTGTTTGCACTGCTAGCAGAAGCACAGCTGACTCCTGCATATGTTTTGAATCCATGGCTGCAGGGTGGCTGTCCATGGTGCGCAAGCACCCTTTGGGATGGGAGAGCAACCGCAAGTCAACGGGCGCGCGGGTGGCGGCGGTGGTGGCGGTGCTCACGATGCTAGCCATCGCCGGCAGTCCAAAGGGTGCGGCAGGCTATTACAGAGTACACTTTCCTAAGCATGCTGCTCAAATCAAACAGGACCTGAATTCCTTCTGCATGACCCACTACAAGAACTTCAAGCAGTATGGCACGGTGGCAACTCCCAAGCACAAGGGCAGACCCCCAAAAGTCCCAGATGACGTGGCATTAAAGGCCAGTGAAACATTCAAAGCTGGCAAGGTAGTCAAGGCCTACCCAAGTGCAGAAGCAAAGAAGAAAGTCGACGTGCATGTATGGTGGACATCAATCAAACTTGCTTGTCAGGAAAATGAGTACCTGGGTGGCCTATGCAGGAAGTACAACATCAGGCCCAAGCAACTGCTGAAGCGCATGAAAGCTGTTGACCCCAACCTGGTGCGCAGAAGAATAGATGTGAAGATGGACCTGACAGACAAGCAGAAAGACAGGAGAAAGGCTGCAGCAGAGAGGCTCTACAAGATGTTCCAGGATGAGCCAGACTTGCTGAGCAGAATTTATTTTGTTGATGAGTGCAAACTCTGGATGTCCAACCTAGCAGGCGGCGCCATCAAGGTGTATTGCGATGCACATGATGCAAACGTACATGCTGTGCTACCATGCAAGTGGATGCGCAAGGGCCAGGACAACAAACCAGTCAAGCTACACTTTGTGTGCGCCGTCAACGCGGTGCACGGCGCTGTCTACTGCAAGTTCACCACCGGCACAACAGACAACATTGACCACGTTGGCAACCCCAACACACCATACTATGTGAGTGTGTGCTGCTATTACTTAGATGCGCGCCATTGAAAGACATGCCAGCTGTTGCGTTCTGTGTACACACAACGTGGCAGTGCATCTCGCAGTGCCTCAGGGAAGGCGCGCTGCACACCGCGGCCTGCGCTGACCATAACAGCAGAGTAGCTTGGTGACAGCACAATGACACCACCCCCAGCAGCAAGCTGGAAACCAGTCTCCAGGGAATCCTGCCAGTCACTTTCACATGTGCGCACCCGCAGCACACTGCCGCCTGCTGGCAGGAACTTGGCATACGCAGCAGCACAGAAGGCAACGTCGCGCTGCAACAGCTTCTCTGTGCTGTTGTCATACATACCAGTGTCATGGCATGTCCCATCTGCTTGAATCAGCACGCTGCGCTGCGCATGCAAGAAATCGACCCGGCCTCGCCACCACCCTACTGCCACTTGCGCGCACATGCTGTCACATATTCCCAACCTGTACAGCTTGCGCATCAGCTGCTCCTCACTTGCAGGCATGTTGCGTGCGCCTGTGCCACCCACTTTAGGCATCAAACATGCACACTGCTTGCACTCCAGAGCTGCTTCAGTTGCGGCAGCGCGCGGCTCGCAGAACTTGAAGTGCTGCACACCTGGCAGGCAGCCCGTCATGGCCCAGTACAGTGGCCGCTTGCGTATCCCCAAGCTGATGATCCTGGGCCTGCTTTTACCATCTGCCTCAAGCCTGATGAATGGGCGTCCCTTTTCATCCACTTGCACATTTAGCTGCGCTGCTGCTAACAAGGCTTTCCGCTGCCAACCCGGCAAAACCTGCACCTGCAGTTGAAGAGGCAGAAGAAGAAGAAGAACGTGAAGGCCAAGAGCATGACACAGCTGGAGTTTGTCCACTGCATGAAGGAGCTTGCAGAGAAGGCTAACCAACAGCAGCGCGCGCGCGGCACTACGCCGCTGTACATCTTCGACAACCCCAGTGTTCATGTCGGGCAGGATGCCGCAGAGCTCCTAGCTGCAGTTGGCATCAGCCCAGAGCAGGTGCTGCAAATTGCACCCTACTCCCCAGACTTCAACCAGCCCATTGAGCATGCATTCGGCAGCCTCAAGGCTAGCTTCCGCAACCATCTGTACAACACCTACCAGCTGACTGGTGCAGATGTATCACCGCGTGATCTGCAGCGGACGCTGCGTGACATATTCATGAACATCACACCTGCCTCTGTCATGGCTGATGCACTGAGGCTGCCAGATTTGTGGGATGTGGTGCGCAGCAGGCTGGACAGGGTGTTTGTATGCCGTGACAACAAGCAGCGCACGGGTACGGCTGGCAACTGGCCTAGGGATGATCAGCGCTGAGCACGCTGCTGCTGCTGCTGCTGCAGGGCTTAGAATGTATATGGCTGCTGGCTGCACTCTAGACAGCTAGCAGCTGTCAGCAGGTCGTTGATTGACACTCCCTGCAAGCTCACCTTTCTGACAGCTCCTCTGCTGGTTGGGCTCCTGTGTGTGCGCACCGCACGGCGCCGGCGATGTGCTGGTGCCATGCTGTAGCTGGGTGGTTATGTCTCTGTTTTCAACTGTATGCCAGCATGGACAGCCACAGGCATGATAAGTTGATAGATTGTTATCTGATAATAATTGTCAGATGGTGTATTGGTGCATAGACTGGCCCAGAGTGAAAAGCGCGCGCGCGTGGCAAGGCAGTTCTGCCAGGGCAGCAGTGCTGTTGATGGGCAGTTCACATGCAGGCGAGTTGAGCCAATGTGCGTGAATGATTGTACTTGTTACGGCTAAAATTAATTATTGTACGTGCTAACATGTGCTTCATGCAGCTCCAGCTACTGAACCACACGTTACTTGTCTCAACGGTTGCCCTACCAAGCAGGATGCTTTGATGTTGCTGCACTCTTGGCATTGTAATAACATCTATTCAAGTATTTAATTGAGCTGACGCACGGCAGGAGAAAGCTGTGTTTGAGTCAGGTAATCCGTGACGGGGAAGTGCTGCCGAATCAGCCACTCTCGATGCAGACAGCTGTCACGCTGCAAACTTATCCTCATACATAACAGCTGATTCTTACATCTTACTGGGCCGAGAATTTTCTCCGGTGGGACGCCGGGCAGCCAGCCTGGTCACGGAGCCAGTGAGTCCAAGACACCTGTGCAGGCTATGCCAGCTCGATCGTGCTGCGGCAGCAACAGCAGACAATTCGGATTGCTTTTAAAACGTCTTTCAAGACAAGGCTGTGCTCTGAATGTGCTTTTGTGAATTTAGCAGCAGCACTGCATGACCACCAGGCTGCTGCTGCTGCTGTCTTGCCTGGCAAAGTGTGCATTCGAAAAACAGAGGCTACAGCAGGTGACAGCACCCTCCTCTGAGCTGCACTCTGCTGTCTGCTGCTGAATGTGCTGCTGGCCAGGCAGGTCCCAGCAATTGCAAACAACAGTAATGCAGGATTTGGGACAGCTGCACCACCAGCAGCAGTTGCAGCAGGCCTGCTATAACATAAAAAGGTGGGCAGGCATTTCATCAACTTTGCCCAGAAACAGCAGCAGCAGGATTGCAATGCAGGCTGAGAACTGCTGCAGCAAAGGAAGATGTGCATTTTTGCCTTCAGTGGGGTAGGGTACGAACCTAGCATCCCAGATATGAGACAAAGCCACATAGCACACAAACAGAAAGCCATGCTGGCACAGCAACCTGCTGCTTGTGGTAGGTACAGCAAGGCACAGCTGCTGAACCTGCTGCCTTGGTTTGCTTGCATGTCAGCTGTCCTGCAGGCACCTCACCTGCTTGCAGCGCCCGCTCCAAACTGCTAGTTTTTTTCAGCTCCAGAATTCAGCGTGATCACACAAGATGAATGTCTGCAGGAGAGTGTGTGGACTGGCAGCACTCAACCAACTGTGCTCAACCACCCTAGCTGCACACGCGCAGCAGCTGCCTGTAATGCTGAAACGTTGATCGGTGATAAGCAACAAGATTAGCAGCAGCAGCACAGCGCACAACGTACAGGGCCAGACAGCAGACCGCAACAACAGCGGCAGGGCACTTGGCACACCACAGCTGCAGAGCCCGATCAGCCAGCAGGTGCTGCCCAGAAGTAGAAACGGTTACATAAATACATATGTGCAGGCAGCAGCGCCCTATAGCAGCAGAAAGCAGCAGATAACAGACCCGCGAAAATTCAAAGAGTCGGGGCGCAGCAGGTGGTTTGCAAGCACTTTACTCAAGTTACACAGCACCCCATATAGTGGCTCAATTTGATTTAGATTCGTTGTTGAAAGTTGCATTTAATGAGTATGCTGCCTTTGCGCTACTTTCGTACCAGTGCCTAGTGAAGGCTGGTCAAACTCCAGGTTGCTGCAAACATTAGGTTGACCTGACATGTTATTTCTGTTTGCACTGCTAGCAGAAGCACAGCTGACTCCTGCATATGTTTTGAATCCATGGCTGCAGGGTGGCTGTCCATGGTGCGCAAGCACCCTTTGGGATGGGAGAGCAACCGCAAGTCAACGGGCGCGCGGGTGGCGGCGGTGGTGGCGGTGCTCACGATGCTAGCCATCGCCGGCAGTCCAAAGGGTGCGGCAGGCTATTACAGAGTACACTTTCCTAAGCATGCTGCTCAAATCAAACAGGACCTGAATTCCTTCTGCATGACCCACTACAAGAACTTCAAGCAGTATGGCACGGTGGCAACTCCCAAGCACAAGGGCAGACCCCCAAAAGTCCCAGATGACGTGGCATTAAAGGCCAGTGAAACATTCAAAGCTGGCAAGGTAGTCAAGGCCTACCCAAGTGCAGAAGCAAAGAAGAAAGTCGACGTGCATGTATGGTGGACATCAATCAAACTTGCTTGTCAGGAAAATGAGTACCTGGGTGGCCTATGCAGGAAGTACAACATCAGGCCCAAGCAACTGCTGAACACTAGGCACTGGTACGAAAGTAGCGCAAAGGCAGCATACTCATTAAATGCAACTTTCAACAACGAATCTAAATCAAATTGAGCCACTATATGGGGTGCTGTGTAACTTGAGTAAAGTGCTTGCAAACCACCTGCTGCGCCCCGACTCTTTGAATTTTCGCGGGTCTGTTATCTGCTGCTTTCTGCTGCTATAGGGCGCTGCTGCCTGCACATATGTATTTATGTAACCGTTTCTACTTCTGGGCAGCACCTGCTGGCTGATCGGGCTCTGCAGCTGTGGTGTGCCAAGTGCCCTGCCGCTGTTGTTGCGGTCTGCTGTCTGGCCCTGTACGTTGTGCGCTGTGCTGCTGCTGCTAATCTTGTTGCTTATCACCGATCAACGTTTCAGCATTACAGGCAGCTGCTGCGCGTGTGCAGCT
The DNA here is from genome assembly GCA_030272155.1 of Tetradesmus obliquus. NCBI lineage: Eukaryota > Viridiplantae > Chlorophyta > Chlorophyceae > Sphaeropleales > Scenedesmaceae > Tetradesmus > Tetradesmus obliquus. Next base: position 1,225,465 of record CP126203.1, read on the forward strand.
AGGGTGGTTGAGCACAGTTGGTTGAGTGCTGCCAGTCCACACACTCTCCTGCAGACATTCATCTTGTGTGATCACGCTGAATTCTGGAGCTGAAAAAAACTAGCAGTTTGGAGCGGGCGCTGCAAGCAGGTGAGGTGCCTGCAGGACAGCTGACATGCAAGCAAACCAAGGCAGCAGGTTCAGCAGCTGTGCCTTGCTGTACCTACCACAAGCAGCAGGTTGCTGTGCCAGCATGGCTTTCTGTTTGTGTGCTATGTGGCTTTGTCTCATATCTGGGATGCTAGGTTCGTACCCTACCCCACTGAAGGCAAAAATGCACATCTTCCTTTGCTGCAGCAGTTCTCAGCCTGCATTGCAATCCTGCTGCTGCTGTTTCTGGGCAAAGTTGATGAAATGCCTGCCCACCTTTTTATGTTATAGCAGGCCTGCTGCAACTGCTGCTGGTGGTGCAGCTGTCCCAAATCCTGCATTACTGTTGTTTGCAATTGCTGGGACCTGCCTGGCCAGCAGCACATTCAGCAGCAGACAGCAGAGTGCAGCTCAGAGGAGGGTGCTGTCACCTGCTGTAGCCTCTGTTTTTCGAATGCACACTTTGCCAGGCAAGACAGCAGCAGCAGCAGCCTGGTGGTCATGCAGTGCTGCTGCTAAATTCACAAAAGCACATTCAGAGCACAGCCTTGTCTTGAAAGACGTTTTAAAAGCAATCCGAATTGTCTGCTGTTGCTGCCGCAGCACGATCGAGCTGGCATAGCCTGCACAGGTGTCTTGGACTCACTGGCTCCGTGACCAGGCTGGCTGCCCGGCGTCCCACCGGAGAAAATTCTCGGCCCAGTAAGATGTAAGAATCAGCTGTTATGTATGAGGATAAGTTTGCAGCGTGACAGCTGTCTGCATCGAGAGTGGCTGATTCGGCAGCACTTCCCCGTCACGGATTACCTGACTCAAACACAGCTTTCTCCTGCCGTGCGTCAGCTCAATTAAATACTTGAATAGATGTTATTACAATGCCAAGAGTGCAGCAACATCAAAGCATCCTGCTTGGTAGGGCAACCGTTGAGACAAGTAACGTGTGGTTCAGTAGCTGGAGCTGCATGAAGCACATGTTAGCACGTACAATAATTAATTTTAGCCGTAACAAGTACAATCATTCACGCACATTGGCTCAACTCGCCTGCATGTGAACTGCCCATCAACAGCACTGCTGCCCTGGCAGAACTGCCTTGCCACGCGCGCGCGCTTTTCACTCTGGGCCAGTCTATGCACCAATACACCATCTGACAATTATTATCAGATAACAATCTATCAACTTATCATGCCTGTGGCTGTCCATGCTGGCATACAGTTGAAAACAGAGACATAACCACCCAGCTACAGCATGGCACCAGCACATCGCCGGCGCCGTGCGGTGCGCACACACAGGAGCCCAACCAGCAGAGGAGCTGTCAGAAAGGTGAGCTTGCAGGGAGTGTCAATCAACGACCTGCTGACAGCTGCTAGCTGTCTAGAGTGCAGCCAGCAGCCATATACATTCTAAGCCCTGCAGCAGCAGCAGCAGCAGCGTGCTCAGCGCTGATCATCCCTAGGCCAGTTGCCAGCCGTACCCGTGCGCTGCTTGTTGTCACGGCATACAAACACCCTGTCCAGCCTGCTGCGCACCACATCCCACAAATCTGGCAGCCTCAGTGCATCAGCCATGACAGAGGCAGGTGTGATGTTCATGAATATGTCACGCAGCGTCCGCTGCAGATCACGCGGTGATACATCTGCACCAGTCAGCTGGTAGGTGTTGTACAGATGGTTGCGGAAGCTAGCCTTGAGGCTGCCGAATGCATGCTCAATGGGCTGGTTGAAGTCTGGGGAGTAGGGTGCAATTTGCAGCACCTGCTCTGGGCTGATGCCAACTGCAGCTAGGAGCTCTGCGGCATCCTGCCCGACATGAACACTGGGGTTGTCGAAGATGTACAGCGGCGTAGTGCCGCGCGCGCGCTGCTGTTGGTTAGCCTTCTCTGCAAGCTCCTTCATGCAGTGGACAAACTCCAGCTGTGTCATGCTCTTGGCCTTCACGTTCTTCTTCTTCTTCTGCCTCTTCAACTGCAGGTGCAGGTTTTGCCGGGTTGGCAGCGGAAAGCCTTGTTAGCAGCAGCGCAGCTAAATGTGCAAGTGGATGAAAAGGGACGCCCATTCATCAGGCTTGAGGCAGATGGTAAAAGCAGGCCCAGGATCATCAGCTTGGGGATACGCAAGCGGCCACTGTACTGGGCCATGACGGGCTGCCTGCCAGGTGTGCAGCACTTCAAGTTCTGCGAGCCGCGCGCTGCCGCAACTGAAGCAGCTCTGGAGTGCAAGCAGTGTGCATGTTTGATGCCTAAAGTGGGTGGCACAGGCGCACGCAACATGCCTGCAAGTGAGGAGCAGCTGATGCGCAAGCTGTACAGGTTGGGAATATGTGACAGCATGTGCGCGCAAGTGGCAGTAGGGTGGTGGCGAGGCCGGGTCGATTTCTTGCATGCGCAGCGCAGCGTGCTGATTCAAGCAGATGGGACATGCCATGACACTGGTATGTATGACAACAGCACAGAGAAGCTGTTGCAGCGCGACGTTGCCTTCTGTGCTGCTGCGTATGCCAAGTTCCTGCCAGCAGGCGGCAGTGTGCTGCGGGTGCGCACATGTGAAAGTGACTGGCAGGATTCCCTGGAGACTGGTTTCCAGCTTGCTGCTGGGGGTGGTGTCATTGTGCTGTCACCAAGCTACTCTGCTGTTATGGTCAGCGCAGGCCGCGGTGTGCAGCGCGCCTTCCCTGAGGCACTGCGAGATGCACTGCCACGTTGTGTGTACACAGAACGCAACAGCTGGCATGTCTTTCAATGGCGCGCATCTAAGTAATAGCAGCACACACTCACATAGTATGGTGTGTTGGGGTTGCCAACGTGGTCAATGTTGTCTGTTGTGCCGGTGGTGAACTTGCAGTAGACAGCGCCGTGCACCGCGTTGACGGCGCACACAAAGTGTAGCTTGACTGGTTTGTTGTCCTGGCCCTTGCGCATCCACTTGCATGGTAGCACAGCATGTACGTTTGCATCATGTGCATCGCAATACACCTTGATGGCGCCGCCTGCTAGGTTGGACATCCAGAGTTTGCACTCATCAACAAAATAAATTCTGCTCAGCAAGTCTGGCTCATCCTGGAACATCTTGTAGAGCCTCTCTGCTGCAGCCTTTCTCCTGTCTTTCTGCTTGTCTGTCAGGTCCATCTTCACATCTATTCTTCTGCGCACCAGGTTGGGGTCAACAGCTTTCATGCGCTTCAGCAGTTGCTTGGGCCTGATGTTGTACTTCCTGCATAGGCCACCCAGGTACTCATTTTCCTGACAAGCAAGTTTGATTGATGTCCACCATACATGCACGTCGACTTTCTTCTTTGCTTCTGCACTTGGGTAGGCCTTGACTACCTTGCCAGCTTTGAATGTTTCACTGGCCTTTAATGCCACGTCATCTGGGACTTTTGGGGGTCTGCCCTTGTGCTTGGGAGTTGCCACCGTGCCATACTGCTTGAAGTTCTTGTAGTGGGTCATGCAGAAGGAATTCAGGTCCTGTTTGATTTGAGCAGCATGCTTAGGAAAGTGTACTCTGTAATAGCCTGCCGCACCCTTTGGACTGCCGGCGATGGCTAGCATCGTGAGCACCGCCACCACCGCCGCCACCCGCGCGCCCGTTGACTTGCGGTTGCTCTCCCATCCCAAAGGGTGCTTGCGCACCATGGACAGCCACCCTGCAGCCATGGATTCAAAACATATGCAGGAGTCAGCTGTGCTTCTGCTAGCAGTGCAAACAGAAATAACATGTCAGGTCAACCTAATGTTTGCAGCAACCTGGAGTTTGACCAGCCTTCACTAGGCACTGGTACGAAAGTAGCGCAAAGGCAGCATACTCATTAAATGCAACTTTCAACAACGAATCTAAATCAAATTGAGCCACTATATGGGGTGCTGTGTAACTTGAGTAAAGTGCTTGCAAACCACCTGCTGCGCCCCGACTCTTTGAATTTTCGCGGGTCTGTTATCTGCTGCTTTCTGCTGCTATAGGGCGCTGCTGCCTGCACATATGTATTTATGTAACCGTTTCTACTTCTGGGCAGCACCTGCTGGCTGATCGGGCTCTGCAGCTGTGGTGTGCCAAGTGCCCTGCCGCTGTTGTTGCGGTCTGCTGTCTGGCCCTGTACGTTGTGCGCTGTGCTGCTGCTGCTAATCTTGTTGCTTATCACCGATCAACGTTTCAGCATTACAGGCAGCTGCTGCGCGTGTGCAGCTAGGGTGGTTGAGCACAGTTGGTTGAGTGCTGCCAGTCCACGCACTCTCCTGCAGACATTCATCTTGTGTGATCACGCTGAATTCTGGAGCTGAAAAAAACTAGCAGTTTGGAGCGGGCGCTGCAAGCAGGTGAGGTGCCTGCAGGACAGCTGACATGCAAGCAAACCAAGGCAGCAGGTTCAGCAGCTGTGCCTTGCTGTACCTACCACAAGCAGCAGGTTGCTGTGCCAGCATGGCTTTCTGTTTGTGTGCTATGTGGCTTTGTCTCATATCTGGGATGCTAGGTTCGTACCCTACCCCACTGAAGGCAAAAATGCACATCTTCCTTTGCTGCAGCAGTTCTCAGCCTGCATTGCAATCCTGCTGCTGCTGTTTCTGGGCAAAGTTGATGAAATGCCTGCCCACCTTTTTATGTTATAGCAGGCCTGCTGCAACTGCTGCTGGTGGTGCAGCTGTCCCAAATCCTGCATTACTGTTGTTTGCAATTGCTGGGACCTGCCTGGCCAGCAGCACATTCAGCAGCAGACAGCAGAGTGCAGCTCAGAGGAGGGTGCTGTCACCTGCTGTAGCCTCTGTTTTTCGAATGCACACTTTGCCAGGCAAGACAGCAGCAGCAGCAGCCTGGTGGTCATGCAGTGCTGCTGCTAAATTCACAAAAGCACATTCAGAGCACAGCCTTGTCTTGAAAGACGTTTTAAAAGCAATCCGAATTGTCTGCTGTTGCTGCCGCAGCACGATCGAGCTGGCATAGCCTGCACAGGTGTCTTGGACTCACTGGCTCCGTGACCAGGCTGGCTGCCCGGCGTCCCACCGGAGAAAATTCTCGGCCCAGTAAGATGTAAGAATCAGCTGTTATGTATGAGGATAAGTTTGCAGCGTGACAGCTGTCTGCATCGAGAGTGGCTGATTCGGCAGCACTTCCCCGTCACGGATTACCTGACTCAAACACAGCTTTCTCCTGCCGTGCGTCAGCTCAATTAAATACTTGAATAGATGTTATTACAATGCCAAGAGTGCAGCAACATCAAAGCATCCTGCTTGGTAGGGCAACCGTTGAGACAAGTAACGTGTGGTTCAGTAGCTGGAGCTGCATGAAGCACATGTTAGCACGTACAATAATTAATTTTAGCCGTAACAAGTACAATCATTCACGCACATTGGCTCAACTCGCCTGCATGTGAACTGCCCATCAACAGCACTGCTGCCCTGGCAGAACTGCCTTGCCACGCGCGCGCGCTTTTCACTCTGGGCCAGTCTATGCACCAATACACCATCTGACAATTATTATCAGATAACAATCTATCAACTTATCATGCCTGTGGCTGTCCATGCTGGCATACAGTTGAAAACAGAGACATAACCACCCAGCTACAGCATGGCACCAGCACATCGCCGGCGCCGTGCGGTGCGCACACACAGGAGCCCAACCAGCAGAGGAGCTGTCAGAAAGGTGAGCTTGCAGGGAGTGTCAATCAACGACCTGCTGACAGCTGCTAGCTGTCTAGAGTGCAGCCAGCAGCCATATACATTCTAAGCCCTGCAGCAGCAGCAGCAGCAGCGTGCTCAGCGCTGATCATCCCTAGGCCAGTTGCCAGCCGTACCCGTGCGCTGCTTGTTGTCACGGCATACAAACACCCTGTCCAGCCTGCTGCGCACCACATCCCACAAATCTGGCAGCCTCAGTGCATCAGCCATGACAGAGGCAGGTGTGATGTTCATGAATATGTCACGCAGCGTCCGCTGCAGATCACGCGGTGATACATCTGCACCAGTCAGCTGGTAGGTGTTGTACAGATGGTTGCGGAAGCTAGCCTTGAGGCTGCCGAATGCATGCTCAATGGGCTGGTTGAAGTCTGGGGAGTAGGGTGCAATTTGCAGCACCTGCTCTGGGCTGATGCCAACTGCAGCTAGGAGCTCTGCGGCATCCTGCCCGACATGAACACTGGGGTTGTCGAAGATGTACAGCGGCGTAGTGCCGCGCGCGCGCTGCTGTTGGTTAGCCTTCTCTGCAAGCTCCTTCATGCAGTGGACAAACTCCAGCTGTGTCATGCTCTTGGCCTTCACGTTCTTCTTCTTCTTCTGCCTCTTCAACTGCAGGTGCAGGTTTTGCCGGGTTGGCAGCGGAAAGCCTTGTTAGCAGCAGCGCAGCTAAATGTGCAAGTGGATGAAAAGGGACGCCCATTCATCAGGCTTGAGGCAGATGGTAAAAGCAGGCCCAGGATCATCAGCTTGGGGATACGCAAGCGGCCACTGTACTGGGCCATGACGGGCTGCCTGCCAGGTGTGCAGCACTTCAAGTTCTGCGAGCCGCGCGCTGCCGCAACTGAAGCAGCTCTGGAGTGCAAGCAGTGTGCATGTTTGATGCCTAAAGTGGGTGGCACAGGCGCACGCAACATGCCTGCAAGTGAGGAGCAGCTGATGCGCAAGCTGTACAGGTTGGGAATATGTGACAGCATGTGCGCGCAAGTGGCAGTAGGGTGGTGGCGAGGCCGGGTCGATTTCTTGCATGCGCAGCGCAGCGTGCTGATTCAAGCAGATGGGACATGCCATGACACTGGTATGTATGACAACAGCACAGAGAAGCTGTTGCAGCGCGACGTTGCCTTCTGTGCTGCTGCGTATGCCAAGTTCCTGCCAGCAGGCGGCAGTGTGCTGCGGGTGCGCACATGTGAAAGTGACTGGCAGGATTCCCTGGAGACTGGTTTCCAGCTTGCTGCTGGGGGTGGTGTCATTGTGCTGTCACCAAGCTACTCTGCTGTTATGGTCAGCGCAGGCCGCGGTGTGCAGCGCGCCTTCCCTGAGGCACTGCGAGATGCACTGCCACGTTGTGTGTACACAGAACGCAACAGCTGGCATGTCTTTCAATGGCGCGCATCTAAGTAATAGCAGCACACACTCACATAGTATGGTGTGTTGGGGTTGCCAACGTGGTCAATGTTGTCTGTTGTGCCGGTGGTGAACTTGCAGTAGACAGCGCCGTGCACCGCGTTGACGGCGCACACAAAGTGTAGCTTGACTGGTTTGTTGTCCTGGCCCTTGCGCATCCACTTGCATGGTAGCACAGCATGTACGTTTGCATCATGTGCATCGCAATACACCTTGATGGCGCCGCCTGCTAGGTTGGACATCCAGAGTTTGCACTCATCAACAAAATAAATTCTGCTCAGCAAGTCTGGCTCATCCTGGAACATCTTGTAGAGCCTCTCTGCTGCAGCCTTTCTCCTGTCTTTCTGCTTGTCTGTCAGGTCCATCTTCACATCTATTCTTCTGCGCACCAGGTTGGGGTCAACAGCTTTCATGCGCTTCAGCAGTTGCTTGGGCCTGATGTTGTACTTCCTGCATAGGCCACCCAGGTACTCATTTTCCTGACAAGCAAGTTTGATTGATGTCCACCATACATGCACGTCGACTTTCTTCTTTGCTTCTGCACTTGGGTAGGCCTTGACTACCTTGCCAGCTTTGAATGTTTCACTGGCCTTTAATGCCACGTCATCTGGGACTTTTGGGGGTCTGCCCTTGTGCTTGGGAGTTGCCACCGTGCCATACTGCTTGAAGTTCTTGTAGTGGGTCATGCAGAAGGAATTCAGGTCCTGTTTGATTTGAGCAGCATGCTTAGGAAAGTGTACTCTGTAATAGCCTGCCGCACCCTTTGGACTGCCGGCGATGGCTAGCATCGTGAGCACCGCCACCACCGCCGCCACCCGCGCGCCCGTTGACTTGCGGTTGCTCTCCCATCCCAAAGGGTGCTTGCGCACCATGGACAGCCACCCTGCAGCCATGGATTCAAAACATATGCAGGAGTCAGCTGTGCTTCTGCTAGCAGTGCAAACAGAAATAACATGTCAGGTCAACCTAATGTTTGCAGCAACCTGGAGTTTGACCAGCCTTCACTAGGCACTGGTACGAAAGTAGCGCAAAGGCAGCATACTCATTAAATGCAACTTTCAACAACGAATCTAAATCAAATTGAGCCACTATATGGGGTGCTGTGTAACTTGAGTAAAGTGCTTGCAAACCACCTGCTGCGCCCCGACTCTTTGAATTTTCGCGGGTCTGTTATCTGCTGCTTTCTGCTGCTATAGGGCGCTGCTGCCTGCACATATGTATTTATGTAACCGTTTCTACTTCTGGGCAGCACCTGCTGGCTGATCGGGCTCTGCAGCTGTGGTGTGCCAAGTGCCCTGCCGCTGTTGTTGCGGTCTGCTGTCTGGCCCTGTACGTTGTGCGCTGTGCTGCTGCTGCTAATCTTGTTGCTTATCACCGATCAACGTTTCAGCATTACAGGCAGCTGCTGCGCGTGTGCAGCTAGGGTGGTTGAGCACAGTTGGTTGAGTGCTGCCAGTCCACACACTCTCCTGCAGACATTCATCTTGTGTGATCACGCTGAATTCTGGAGCTGAAAAAAACTAGCAGTTTGGAGCGGGCGCTGCAAGCAGGTGAGGTGCCTGCAGGACAGCTGACATGCAAGCAAACCAAGGCAGCAGGTTCAGCAGCTGTGCCTTGCTGTACCTACCACAAGCAGCAGGTTGCTGTGCCAGCATGGCTTTCTGTTTGTGTGCTATGTGGCTTTGTCTCATATCTGGGATGCTAGGTTCGTACCCTACCCCACTGAAGGCAAAAATGCACATCTTCCTTTGCTGCAGCAGTTCTCAGCCTGCATTGCAATCCTGCTGCTGCTGTTTCTGGGCAAAGTTGATGAAATGCCTGCCCACCTTTTTATGTTATAGCAGGCCTGCTGCAACTGCTGTTGGTGGTGCAGCTGTCCCAAATCCTGCATTACTGTTGTTTGCAATTGCTGGGACCTGCCTGGCCAGCAGCACATTCAGCAGCAGACAGCAGAGTGCAGCTCAGAGGAGGGTGCTGTCACCTGCTGTAGCCTCTGTTTTTCGAATGCACACTTTGCCAGGCAAGACAGCAGCAGCAGCAGCCTGGTGGTCATGCAGTGCTGCTGCTAAATTCACAAAAGCACATTCAGAGCACAGCCTTGTCTTGAAAGACGTTTTAAAAGCAATCCGAATTGTCTGCTGTTGCTGCCGCAGCACGATCGAGCTGGCATAGCCTGCACAGGTGTCTTGGACTCACTGGCTCCGTGACCAGGCTGGCTGCCCGGCGTCCCACCGGAGAAAATTCTCGGCCCAGTAAGATGTAAGAATCAGCTGTTATGTATGAGGATAAGTTTGCAGCGTGACAGCTGTCTGCATCGAGAGTGGCTGATTCGGCAGCACTTCCCCGTCACGGATTACCTGACTCAAACACAGCTTTCTCCTGCCGTGCGTCAGCTCAATTAAATACTTGAATAGATGTTATTACAATGCCAAGAGTGCAGCAACATCAAAGCATCCTGCTTGGTAGGGCAACCGTTGAGACAAGTAACGTGTGGTTCAGTAGCTGGAGCTGCATGAAGCACATGTTAGCACGTACAATAATTAATTTTAGCCGTAACAAGTACAATCATTCACGCACATTGGCTCAACTCGCCTGCATGTGAACTGCCCATCAACAGCACTGCTGCCCTGGCAGAACTGCCTTGCCACGCGCGCGCGCTTTTCACTCTGGGCCAGTCTATGCACCAATACACCATCTGACAATTATTATCAGATAACAATCTATCAACTTATCATGCCTGTGGCTGTCCATGCTGGCATACAGTTGAAAACAGAGACATAACCACCCAGCTACAGCATGGCACCAGCACATCGCCGGCGCCGTGCGGTGCGCACACACAGGAGCCCAACCAGCAGAGGAGCTGTCAGAAAGGTGAGCTTGCAGGGAGTGTCAATCAACGACCTGCTGACAGCTGCTAGCTGTCTAGAGTGCAGCCAGCAGCCATATACATTCTAAGCCCTGCAGCAGCAGCAGCAGCAGCGTGCTCAGCGCTGATCATCCCTAGGCCAGTTGCCAGCCGTACCCGTGCGCTGCTTGTTGTCACGGCATACAAACACCCTGTCCAGCCTGCTGCGCACCACATCCCACAAATCTGGCAGCCTCAGTGCATCAGCCATGACAGAGGCAGGTGTGATGTTCATGAATATGTCACGCAGCGTCCGCTGCAGATCACGCGGTGATACATCTGCACCAGTCAGCTGGTAGGTGTTGTACAGATGGTTGCGGAAGCTAGCCTTGAGGCTGCCGAATGCATGCTCAATGGGCTGGTTGAAGTCTGGGGAGTAGGGTGCAATTTGCAGCACCTGCTCTGGGCTGATGCCAACTGCAGCTAGGAGCTCTGCGGCATCCTGCCCGACATGAACACTGGGGTTGTCGAAGATGTACAGCGGCGTAGTGCCGCGCGCGCGCTGCTGTTGGTTAGCCTTCTCTGCAAGCTCCTTCATGCAGTGGACAAACTCCAGCTGTGTCATGCTCTTGGCCTTCACGTTCTTCTTCTTCTTCTGCCTCTTCAACTGCAGGTGCAGGTTTTGCCGGGTTGGCAGCGGAAAGCCTTGTTAGCAGCAGCGCAGCTAAATGTGCAAGTGGATGAAAAGGGACGCCCATTCATCAGGCTTGAGGCAGATGGTAAAAGCAGGCCCAGGATCATCAGCTTGGGGATACGCAAGCGGCCACTGTACTGGGCCATGACGGGCTGCCTGCCAGGTGTGCAGCACTTCAAGTTCTGCGAGCCGCGCGCTGCCGCAACTGAAGCAGCTCTGGAGTGCAAGCAGTGTGCATGTTTGATGCCTAAAGTGGGTGGCACAGGCGCACGCAACATGCCTGCAAGTGAGGAGCAGCTGATGCGCAAGCTGTACAGGTTGGGAATATGTGACAGCATGTGCGCGCAAGTGGCAGTAGGGTGGTGGCGAGGCCGGGTCGATTTCTTGCATGCGCAGCGCAGCGTGCTGATTCAAGCAGATGGGACATGCCATGACACTGGTATGTATGACAACAGCACAGAGAAGCTGTTGCAGCGCGACGTTGCCTTCTGTGCTGCTGCGTATGCCAAGTTCCTGCCAGCAGGCGGCAGTGTGCTGCGGGTGCGCACATGTGAAAGTGACTGGCAGGATTCCCTGGAGACTGGTTTCCAGCTTGCTGCTGGGGGTGGTGTCATTGTGCTGTCACCAAGCTACTCTGCTGTTATGGTCAGCGCAGGCCGCGGTGTGCAGCGCGCCTTCCCTGAGGCACTGCGAGATGCACTGCCACGTTGTGTGTACACAGAACGCAACAGCTGGCATGTCTTTCAATGGCGCGCATCTAAGTAATAGCAGCACACACTCACATAGTATGGTGTGTTGGGGTTGCCAACGTGGTCAATGTTGTCTGTTGTGCCGGTGGTGAACTTGCAGTAGACAGCGCCGTGCACCGCGTTGACGGCGCACACAAAGTGTAGCTTGACTGGTTTGTTGTCCTGGCCCTTGCGCATCCACTTGCATGGTAGCACAGCATGTACGTTTGCATCATGTGCATCGCAATACACCTTGATGGCGCCGCCTGCTAGGTTGGACATCCAGAGTTTGCACTCATCAACAAAATAAATTCTGCTCAGCAAGTCTGGCTCATCCTGGAACATCTTGTAGAGCCTCTCTGCTGCAGCCTTTCTCCTGTCTTTCTGCTTGTCTGTCAGGTCCATCTTCACATCTATTCTTCTGCGCACCAGGTTGGGGTCAACAGCTTTCATGCGCTTCCAGTGGGGTAGGGTACGAACCTAGCATCCCAGATATGAGACAAAGCCACATAGCACACAAACAGAAAGCCATGCTGGCACAGCAACCTGCTGCTTGTGGTAGGTACAGCAAGGCACAGCTGCTGAACCTGCTGCCTTGGTTTGCTTGCATGTCAGCTGTCCTGCAGGCACCTCACCTGCTTGCAGCGCCCGCTCCAAACTGCTAGTTTTTTTCAGCTCCAGAATTCAGCGTGATCACACAAGATGAATGTCTGCAGGAGAGTGCGTGGACTGGCAGCACTCAACCAACTGTGCTCAACCACCCTAGCTGCACACGCGCAGCAGCTGCCTGTAATGCTGAAACGTTGATCGGTGATAAGCAACAAGATTAGCAGCAGCAGCACAGCGCACAACGTACAGGGCCAGACAGCAGACCGCAACAACAGCGGCAGGGCACTTGGCACACCACAGCTGCAGAGCCCGATCAGCCAGCAGGTGCTGCCCAGAAGTAGAAACGGTTACATAAATACATATGTGCAGGCAGCAGCGCCCTATAGCAGCAGAAAGCAGCAGATAACAGACCCGCGAAAATTCAAAGAGTCGGGGCGCAGCAGGTGGTTTGCAAGCACTTTACTCAAGTTACACAGCACCCCATATAGTGGCTCAATTTGATTTAGATTCGTTGTTGAAAGTTGCATTTAATGAGTATGCTGCCTTTGCGCTACTTTCGTACCAGTGCCTAGTGAAGGCTGGTCAAACTCCAGGTTGCTGCAAACATTAGGTTGACCTGACATGTTATTTCTGTTTGCACTGCTAGCAGAAGCACAGCTGACTCCTGCATATGTTTTGAATCCATGGCTGCAGGGTGGCTGTCCATGGTGCGCAAGCACCCTTTGGGATGGGAGAGCAACCGCAAGTCAACGGGCGCGCGGGTGGCGGCGGTGGTGGCGGTGCTCACGATGCTAGCCATCGCCGGCAGTCCAAAGGGTGCGGCAGGCTATTACAGAGTACACTTTCCTAAGCATGCTGCTCAAATCAAACAGGACCTGAATTCCTTCTGCATGACCCACTACAAGAACTTCAAGCAGTATGGCACGGTGGCAACTCCCAAGCACAAGGGCAGACCCCCAAAAGTCCCAGATGACGTGGCATTAAAGGCCAGTGAAACATTCAAAGCTGGCAAGGTAGTCAAGGCCTACCCAAGTGCAGAAGCAAAGAAGAAAGTCGACGTGCATGTATGGTGGACATCAATCAAACTTGCTTGTCAGGAAAATGAGTACCTGGGTGGCCTATGCAGGAAGTACAACATCAGGCCCAAGCAACTGCTGAAGCGCATGAAAGCTGTTGACCCCAACCTGGTGCGCAGAAGAATAGATGTGAAGATGGACCTGACAGACAAGCAGAAAGACAGGAGAAAGGCTGCAGCAGAGAGGCTCTACAAGATGTTCCAGGATGAGCCAGACTTGCTGAGCAGAATTTATTTTGTTGATGAGTGCAAACTCTGGATGTCCAACCTAGCAGGCGGCGCCATCAAGGTGTATTGCGATGCACATGATGCAAACGTACATGCTGTGCTACCATGCAAGTGGATGCGCAAGGGCCAGGACAACAAACCAGTCAAGCTACACTTTGTGTGCGCCGTCAACGCGGTGCACGGCGCTGTCTACTGCAAGTTCACCACCGGCACAACAGACAACATTGACCACGTTGGCAACCCCAACACACCATACTATGTGAGTGTGTGCTGCTATTACTTAGATGCGCGCCATTGAAAGACATGCCAGCTGTTGCGTTCTGTGTACACACAACGTGGCAGTGCATCTCGCAGTGCCTCAGGGAAGGCGCGCTGCACACCGCGGCCTGCGCTGACCATAACAGCAGAGTAGCTTGGTGACAGCACAATGACACCACCCCCAGCAGCAAGCTGGAAACCAGTCTCCAGGGAATCCTGCCAGTCACTTTCACATGTGCGCACCCGCAGCACACTGCCGCCTGCTGGCAGGAACTTGGCATACGCAGCAGCACAGAAGGCAACGTCGCGCTGCAACAGCTTCTCTGTGCTGTTGTCATACATACCAGTGTCATGGCATGTCCCATCTGCTTGAATCAGCACGCTGCGCTGCGCATGCAAGAAATCGACCCGGCCTCGCCACCACCCTACTGCCACTTGCGCGCACATGCTGTCACATATTCCCAACCTGTACAGCTTGCGCATCAGCTGCTCCTCACTTGCAGGCATGTTGCGTGCGCCTGTGCCACCCACTTTAGGCATCAAACATGCACACTGCTTGCACTCCAGAGCTGCTTCAGTTGCGGCAGCGCGCGGCTCGCAGAACTTGAAGTGCTGCACACCTGGCAGGCAGCCCGTCATGGCCCAGTACAGTGGCCGCTTGCGTATCCCCAAGCTGATGATCCTGGGCCTGCTTTTACCATCTGCCTCAAGCCTGATGAATGGGCGTCCCTTTTCATCCACTTGCACATTTAGCTGCGCTGCTGCTAACAAGGCTTTCCGCTGCCAACCCGGCAAAACCTGCACCTGCAGTTGAAGAGGCAGAAGAAGAAGAAGAACGTGAAGGCCAAGAGCATGACACAGCTGGAGTTTGTCCACTGCATGAAGGAGCTTGCAGAGAAGGCTAACCAACAGCAGCGCGCGCGCGGCACTACGCCGCTGTACATCTTCGACAACCCCAGTGTTCATGTCGGGCAGGATGCCGCAGAGCTCCTAGCTGCAGTTGGCATCAGCCCAGAGCAGGTGCTGCAAATTGCACCCTACTCCCCAGACTTCAACCAGCCCATTGAGCATGCATTCGGCAGCCTCAAGGCTAGCTTCCGCAACCATCTGTACAACACCTACCAGCTGACTGGTGCAGATGTATCACCGCGTGATCTGCAGCGGACGCTGCGTGACATATTCATGAACATCACACCTGCCTCTGTCATGGCTGATGCACTGAGGCTGCCAGATTTGTGGGATGTGGTGCGCAGCAGGCTGGACAGGGTGTTTGTATGCCGTGACAACAAGCAGCGCACGGGTACGGCTGGCAACTGGCCTAGGGATGATCAGCGCTGAGCACGCTGCTGCTGCTGCTGCTGCAGGGCTTAGAATGTATATGGCTGCTGGCTGCACTCTAGACAGCTAGCAGCTGTCAGCAGGTCGTTGATTGACACTCCCTGCAAGCTCACCTTTCTGACAGCTCCTCTGCTGGTTGGGCTCCTGTGTGTGCGCACCGCACGGCGCCGGCGATGTGCTGGTGCCATGCTGTAGCTGGGTGGTTATGTCTCTGTTTTCAACTGTATGCCAGCATGGACAGCCACAGGCATGATAAGTTGATAGATTGTTATCTGATAATAATTGTCAGATGGTGTATTGGTGCATAGACTGGCCCAGAGTGAAAAGCGCGCGCGCGTGGCAAGGCAGTTCTGCCAGGGCAGCAGTGCTGTTGATGGGCAGTTCACATGCAGGCGAGTTGAGCCAATGTGCGTGAATGATTGTACTTGTTACGGCTAAAATTAATTATTGTACGTGCTAACATGTGCTTCATGCAGCTCCAGCTACTGAACCACACGTTACTTGTCTCAACGGTTGCCCTACCAAGCAGGATGCTTTGATGTTGCTGCACTCTTGGCATTGTAATAACATCTATTCAAGTATTTAATTGAGCTGACGCACGGCAGGAGAAAGCTGTGTTTGAGTCAGGTAATCCGTGACGGGGAAGTGCTGCCGAATCAGCCACTCTCGATGCAGACAGCTGTCACGCTGCAAACTTATCCTCATACATAACAGCTGATTCTTACATCTTACTGGGCCGAGAATTTTCTCCGGTGGGACGCCGGGCAGCCAGCCTGGTCACGGAGCCAGTGAGTCCAAGACACCTGTGCAGGCTATGCCAGCTCGATCGTGCTGCGGCAGCAACAGCAGACAATTCGGATTGCTTTTAAAACGTCTTTCAAGACAAGGCTGTGCTCTGAATGTGCTTTTGTGAATTTAGCAGCAGCACTGCATGACCACCAGGCTGCTGCTGCTGCTGTCTTGCCTGGCAAAGTGTGCATTCGAAAAACAGAGGCTACAGCAGGTGACAGCACCCTCCTCTGAGCTGCACTCTGCTGTCTGCTGCTGAATGTGCTGCTGGCCAGGCAGGTCCCAGCAATTGCAAACAACAGTAATGCAGGATTTGGGACAGCTGCACCACCAGCAGCAGTTGCAGCAGGCCTGCTATAACATAAAAAGGTGGGCAGGCATTTCATCAACTTTGCCCAGAAACAGCAGCAGCAGGATTGCAATGCAGGCTGAGAACTGCTGCAGCAAAGGAAGATGTGCATTTTTGCCTTCAGTGGGGTAGGGTACGAACCTAGCATCCCAGATATGAGACAAAGCCACATAGCACACAAACAGAAAGCCATGCTGGCACAGCAACCTGCTGCTTGTGGTAGGTACAGCAAGGCACAGCTGCTGAACCTGCTGCCTTGGTTTGCTTGCATGTCAGCTGTCCTGCAGGCACCTCACCTGCTTGCAGCGCCCGCTCCAAACTGCTAGTTTTTTTCAGCTCCAGAATTCAGCGTGATCACACAAGATGAATGTCTGCAGGAGAGTGTGTGGACTGGCAGCACTCAACCAACTGTGCTCAACCACCCTAGCTGCACACGCGCAGCAGCTGCCTGTAATGCTGAAACGTTGATCGGTGATAAGCAACAAGATTAGCAGCAGCAGCACAGCGCACAACGTACAGGGCCAGACAGCAGACCGCAACAACAGCGGCAGGGCACTTGGCACACCACAGCTGCAGAGCCCGATCAGCCAGCAGGTGCTGCCCAGAAGTAGAAACGGTTACATAAATACATATGTGCAGGCAGCAGCGCCCTATAGCAGCAGAAAGCAGCAGATAACAGACCCGCGAAAATTCAAAGAGTCGGGGCGCAGCAGGTGGTTTGCAAGCACTTTACTCAAGTTACACAGCACCCCATATAGTGGCTCAATTTGATTTAGATTCGTTGTTGAAAGTTGCATTTAATGAGTATGCTGCCTTTGCGCTACTTTCGTACCAGTGCCTAGTGAAGGCTGGTCAAACTCCAGGTTGCTGCAAACATTAGGTTGACCTGACATGTTATTTCTGTTTGCACTGCTAGCAGAAGCACAGCTGACTCCTGCATATGTTTTGAATCCATGGCTGCAGGGTGGCTGTCCATGGTGCGCAAGCACCCTTTGGGATGGGAGAGCAACCGCAAGTCAACGGGCGCGCGGGTGGCGGCGGTGGTGGCGGTGCTCACGATGCTAGCCATCGCCGGCAGTCCAAAGGGTGCGGCAGGCTATTACAGAGTACACTTTCCTAAGCATGCTGCTCAAATCAAACAGGACCTGAATTCCTTCTGCATGACCCACTACAAGAACTTCAAGCAGTATGGCACGGTGGCAACTCCCAAGCACAAGGGCAGACCCCCAAAAGTCCCAGATGACGTGGCATTAAAGGCCAGTGAAACATTCAAAGCTGGCAAGGTAGTCAAGGCCTACCCAAGTGCAGAAGCAAAGAAGAAAGTCGACGTGCATGTATGGTGGACATCAATCAAACTTGCTTGTCAGGAAAATGAGTACCTGGGTGGCCTATGCAGGAAGTACAACATCAGGCCCAAGCAACTGCTGAAGCGCATGAAAGCTGTTGACCCCAACCTGGTGCGCAGAAGAATAGATGTGAAGATGGACCTGACAGACAAGCAGAAAGACAGGAGAAAGGCTGCAGCAGAGAGGCTCTACAAGATGTTCCAGGATGAGCCAGACTTGCTGAGCAGAATTTATTTTGTTGATGAGTGCAAACTCTGGATGTCCAACCTAGCAGGCGGCGCCATCAAGGTGTATTGCGATGCACATGATGCAAACGTACATGCTGTGCTACCATGCAAGTGGATGCGCAAGGGCCAGGACAACAAACCAGTCAAGCTACACTTTGTGTGCGCCGTCAACGCGGTGCACGGCGCTGTCTACTGCAAGTTCACCACCGGCACAACAGACAACATTGACCACGTTGGCAACCCCAACACACCATACTATGTGAGTGTGTGCTGCTATTACTTAGATGCGCGCCATTGAAAGACATGCCAGCTGTTGCGTTCTGTGTACACACAACGTGGCAGTGCATCTCGCAGTGCCTCAGGGAAGGCGCGCTGCACACCGCGGCCTGCGCTGACCATAACAGCAGAGTAGCTTGGTGACAGCACAATGACACCACCCCCAGCAGCAAGCTGGAAACCAGTCTCCAGGGAATCCTGCCAGTCACTTTCACATGTGCGCACCCGCAGCACACTGCCGCCTGCTGGCAGGAACTTGGCATACGCAGCAGCACAGAAGGCAACGTCGCGCTGCAACAGCTTCTCTGTGCTGTTGTCATACATACCAGTGTCATGGCATGTCCCATCTGCTTGAATCAGCACGCTGCGCTGCGCATGCAAGAAATCGACCCGGCCTCGCCACCACCCTACTGCCACTTGCGCGCACATGCTGTCACATATTCCCAACCTGTACAGCTTGCGCATCAGCTGCTCCTCACTTGCAGGCATGTTGCGTGCGCCTGTGCCACCCACTTTAGGCATCAAACATGCACACTGCTTGCACTCCAGAGCTGCTTCAGTTGCGGCAGCGCGCGGCTCGCAGAACTTGAAGTGCTGCACACCTGGCAGGCAGCCCGTCATGGCCCAGTACAGTGGCCGCTTGCGTATCCCCAAGCTGATGATCCTGGGCCTGCTTTTACCATCTGCCTCAAGCCTGATGAATGGGCGTCCCTTTTCATCCACTTGCACATTTAGCTGCGCTGCTGCTAACAAGGCTTTCCGCTGCCAACCCGGCAAAACCTGCACCTGCAGTTGAAGAGGCAGAAGAAGAAGAAGAACGTGAAGGCCAAGAGCATGACACAGCTGGAGTTTGTCCACTGCATGAAGGAGCTTGCAGAGAAGGCTAACCAACAGCAGCGCGCGCGCGGCACTACGCCGCTGTACATCTTCGACAACCCCAGTGTTCATGTCGGGCAGGATGCCGCAGAGCTCCTAGCTGCAGTTGGCATCAGCCCAGAGCAGGTGCTGCAAATTGCACCCTACTCCCCAGACTTCAACCAGCCCATTGAGCATGCATTCGGCAGCCTCAAGGCTAGCTTCCGCAACCATCTGTACAACACCTACCAGCTGACTGGTGCAGATGTATCACCGCGTGATCTGCAGCGGACGCTGCGTGACATATTCATGAACATCACACCTGCCTCTGTCATGGCTGATGCACTGAGGCTGCCAGATTTGTGGGATGTGGTGCGCAGCAGGCTGGACAGGGTGTTTGTATGCCGTGACAACAAGCAGCGCACGGGTACGGCTGGCAACTGGCCTAGGGATGATCAGCGCTGAGCACGCTGCTGCTGCTGCTGCTGCAGGGCTTAGAATGTATATGGCTGCTGGCTGCACTCTAGACAGCTAGCAGCTGTCAGCAGGTCGTTGATTGACACTCCCTGCAAGCTCACCTTTCTGACAGCTCCTCTGCTGGTTGGGCTCCTGTGTGTGCGCACCGCACGGCGCCGGCGATGTGCTGGTGCCATGCTGTAGCTGGGTGGTTATGTCTCTGTTTTCAACTGTATGCCAGCATGGACAGCCACAGGCATGATAAGTTGATAGATTGTTATCTGATAATAATTGTCAGATGGTGTATTGGTGCATAGACTGGCCCAGAGTGAAAAGCGCGCGCGCGTGGCAAGGCAGTTCTGCCAGGGCAGCAGTGCTGTTGATGGGCAGTTCACATGCAGGCGAGTTGAGCCAATGTGCGTGAATGATTGTACTTGTTACGGCTAAAATTAATTATTGTACGTGCTAACATGTGCTTCATGCAGCTCCAGCTACTGAACCACACGTTACTTGTCTCAACGGTTGCCCTACCAAGCAGGATGCTTTGATGTTGCTGCACTCTTGGCATTGTAATAACATCTATTCAAGTATTTAATTGAGCTGACGCACGGCAGGAGAAAGCTGTGTTTGAGTCAGGTAATCCGTGACGGGGAAGTGCTGCCGAATCAGCCACTCTCGATGCAGACAGCTGTCACGCTGCAAACTTATCCTCATACATAACAGCTGATTCTTACATCTTACTGGGCCGAGAATTTTCTCCGGTGGGACGCCGGGCAGCCAGCCTGGTCACGGAGCCAGTGAGTCCAAGACACCTGTGCAGGCTATGCCAGCTCGATCGTGCTGCGGCAGCAACAGCAGACAATTCGGATTGCTTTTAAAACGTCTTTCAAGACAAGGCTGTGCTCTGAATGTGCTTTTGTGAATTTAGCAGCAGCACTGCATGACCACCAGGCTGCTGCTGCTGCTGTCTTGCCTGGCAAAGTGTGCATTCGAAAAACAGAGGCTACAGCAGGTGACAGCACCCTCCTCTGAGCTGCACTCTGCTGTCTGCTGCTGAATGTGCTGCTGGCCAGGCAGGTCCCAGCAATTGCAAACAACAGTAATGCAGGATTTGGGACAGCTGCACCACCAGCAGCAGTTGCAGCAGGCCTGCTATAACATAAAAAGGTGGGCAGGCATTTCATCAACTTTGCCCAGAAACAGCAGCAGCAGGATTGCAATGCAGGCTGAGAACTGCTGCAGCAAAGGAAGATGTGCATTTTTGCCTTCAGTGGGGTAGGGTACGAACCTAGCATCCCAGATATGAGACAAAGCCACATAGCACACAAACAGAAAGCCATGCTGGCACAGCAACCTGCTGCTTGTGGTAGGTACAGCAAGGCACAGCTGCTGAACCTGCTGCCTTGGTTTGCTTGCATGTCAGCTGTCCTGCAGGCACCTCACCTGCTTGCAGCGCCCGCTCCAAACTGCTAGTTTTTTTCAGCTCCAGAATTCAGCGTGATCACACAAGATGAATGTCTGCAGGAGAGTGCGTGGACTGGCAGCACTCAACCAACTGTGCTCAACCACCCTAGCTGCACACGCGCAGCAGCTGCCTGTAATGCTGAAACGTTGATCGGTGATAAGCAACAAGATTAGCAGCAGCAGCACAGCGCACAACGTACAGGGCCAGACAGCAGACCGCAACAACAGCGGCAGGGCACTTGGCACACCACAGCTGCAGAGCCCGATCAGCCAGCAGGTGCTGCCCAGAAGTAGAAACGGTTACATAAATACATATGTGCAGGCAGCAGCGCCCTATAGCAGCAGAAAGCAGCAGATAACAGACCCGCGAAAATTCAAAGAGTCGGGGCGCAGCAGGTGGTTTGCAAGCACTTTACTCAAGTTACACAGCACCCCATATAGTGGCTCAATTTGATTTAGATTCGTTGTTGAAAGTTGCATTTAATGAGTATGCTGCCTTTGCGCTACTTTCGTACCAGTGCCTAGTGAAGGCTGGTCAAACTCCAGGTTGCTGCAAACATTAGGTTGACCTGACATGTTATTTCTGTTTGCACTGCTAGCAGAAGCACAGCTGACTCCTGCATATGTTTTGAATCCATGGCTGCAGGGTGGCTGTCCATGGTGCGCAAGCACCCTTTGGGATGGGAGAGCAACCGCAAGTCAACGGGCGCGCGGGTGGCGGCGGTGGTGGCGGTGCTCACGATGCTAGCCATCGCCGGCAGTCCAAAGGGTGCGGCAGGCTATTACAGAGTACACTTTCCTAAGCATGCTGCTCAAATCAAACAGGACCTGAATTCCTTCTGCATGACCCACTACAAGAACTTCAAGCAGTATGGCACGGTGGCAACTCCCAAGCACAAGGGCAGACCCCCAAAAGTCCCAGATGACGTGGCATTAAAGGCCAGTGAAACATTCAAAGCTGGCAAGGTAGTCAAGGCCTACCCAAGTGCAGAAGCAAAGAAGAAAGTCGACGTGCATGTATGGTGGACATCAATCAAACTTGCTTGTCAGGAAAATGAGTACCTGGGTGGCCTATGCAGGAAGTACAACATCAGGCCCAAGCAACTGCTGAAGCGCATGAAAGCTGTTGACCCCAACCTGGTGCGCAGAAGAATAGATGTGAAGATGGACCTGACAGACAAGCAGAAAGACAGGAGAAAGGCTGCAGCAGAGAGGCTCTACAAGATGTTCCAGGATGAGCCAGACTTGCTGAGCAGAATTTATTTTGTTGATGAGTGCAAACTCTGGATGTCCAACCTAGCAGGCGGCGCCATCAAGGTGTATTGCGATGCACATGATGCAAACGTACATGCTGTGCTACCATGCAAGTGGATGCGCAAGGGCCAGGACAACAAACCAGTCAAGCTACACTTTGTGTGCGCCGTCAACGCGGTGCACGGCGCTGTCTACTGCAAGTTCACCACCGGCACAACAGACAACATTGACCACGTTGGCAACCCCAACACACCATACTATGTGAGTGTGTGCTGCTATTACTTAGATGCGCGCCATTGAAAGACATGCCAGCTGTTGCGTTCTGTGTACACACAACGTGGCAGTGCATCTCGCAGTGCCTCAGGGAAGGCGCGCTGCACACCGCGGCCTGCGCTGACCATAACAGCAGAGTAGCTTGGTGACAGCACAATGACACCACCCCCAGCAGCAAGCTGGAAACCAGTCTCCAGGGAATCCTGCCAGTCACTTTCACATGTGCGCACCCGCAGCACACTGCCGCCTGCTGGCAGGAACTTGGCATACGCAGCAGCACAGAAGGCAACGTCGCGCTGCAACAGCTTCTCTGTGCTGTTGTCATACATACCAGTGTCATGGCATGTCCCATCTGCTTGAATCAGCACGCTGCGCTGCGCATGCAAGAAATCGACCCGGCCTCGCCACCACCCTACTGCCACTTGCGCGCACATGCTGTCACATATTCCCAACCTGTACAGCTTGCGCATCAGCTGCTCCTCACTTGCAGGCATGTTGCGTGCGCCTGTGCCACCCACTTTAGGCATCAAACATGCACACTGCTTGCACTCCAGAGCTGCTTCAGTTGCGGCAGCGCGCGGCTCGCAGAACTTGAAGTGCTGCACACCTGGCAGGCAGCCCGTCATGGCCCAGTACAGTGGCCGCTTGCGTATCCCCAAGCTGATGATCCTGGGCCTGCTTTTACCATCTGCCTCAAGCCTGATGAATGGGCGTCCCTTTTCATCCACTTGCACATTTAGCTGCGCTGCTGCTAACAAGGCTTTCCGCTGCCAACCCGGCAAAACCTGCACCTGCAGTTGAAGAGGCAGAAGAAGAAGAAGAACGTGAAGGCCAAGAGCATGACACAGCTGGAGTTTGTCCACTGCATGAAGGAGCTTGCAGAGAAGGCTAACCAACAGCAGCGCGCGCGCGGCACTACGCCGCTGTACATCTTCGACAACCCCAGTGTTCATGTCGGGCAGGATGCCGCAGAGCTCCTAGCTGCAGTTGGCATCAGCCCAGAGCAGGTGCTGCAAATTGCACCCTACTCCCCAGACTTCAACCAGCCCATTGAGCATGCATTCGGCAGCCTCAAGGCTAGCTTCCGCAACCATCTGTACAACACCTACCAGCTGACTGGTGCAGATGTATCACCGCGTGATCTGCAGCGGACGCTGCGTGACATATTCATGAACATCACACCTGCCTCTGTCATGGCTGATGCACTGAGGCTGCCAGATTTGTGGGATGTGGTGCGCAGCAGGCTGGACAGGGTGTTTGTATGCCGTGACAACAAGCAGCGCACGGGTACGGCTGGCAACTGGCCTAGGGATGATCAGCGCTGAGCACGCTGCTGCTGCTGCTGCTGCAGGGCTTAGAATGTATATGGCTGCTGGCTGCACTCTAGACAGCTAGCAGCTGTCAGCAGGTCGTTGATTGACACTCCCTGCAAGCTCACCTTTCTGACAGCTCCTCTGCTGGTTGGGCTCCTGTGTGTGCGCACCGCACGGCGCCGGCGATGTGCTGGTGCCATGCTGTAGCTGGGTGGTTATGTCTCTGTTTTCAACTGTATGCCAGCATGGACAGCCACAGGCATGATAAGTTGATAGATTGTTATCTGATAATAATTGTCAGATGGTGTATTGGTGCATAGACTGGCCCAGAGTGAAAAGCGCGCGCGCGTGGCAAGGCAGTTCTGCCAGGGCAGCAGTGCTGTTGATGGGCAGTTCACATGCAGGCGAGTTGAGCCAATGTGCGTGAATGATTGTACTTGTTACGGCTAAAATTAATTATTGTACGTGCTAACATGTGCTTCATGCAGCTC
Source organism: Tetradesmus obliquus (assembly GCA_030272155.1). Lineage (NCBI taxonomy): Eukaryota > Viridiplantae > Chlorophyta > Chlorophyceae > Sphaeropleales > Scenedesmaceae > Tetradesmus > Tetradesmus obliquus. The sequence continues at coordinate 1,249,526 of CP126203.1, forward strand.
CAGCTACTGAACCACACGTTACTTGTCTCAACGGTTGCCCTACCAAGCAGGATGCTTTGATGTTGCTGCACTCTTGGCATTGTAATAACATCTATTCAAGTATTTAATTGAGCTGACGCACGGCAGGAGAAAGCTGTGTTTGAGTCAGGTAATCCGTGACGGGGAAGTGCTGCCGAATCAGCCACTCTCGATGCAGACAGCTGTCACGCTGCAAACTTATCCTCATACATAACAGCTGATTCTTACATCTTACTGGGCCGAGAATTTTCTCCGGTGGGACGCCGGGCAGCCAGCCTGGTCACGGAGCCAGTGAGTCCAAGACACCTGTGCAGGCTATGCCAGCTCGATCGTGCTGCGGCAGCAACAGCAGACAATTCGGATTGCTTTTAAAACGTCTTTCAAGACAAGGCTGTGCTCTGAATGTGCTTTTGTGAATTTAGCAGCAGCACTGCATGACCACCAGGCTGCTGCTGCTGCTGTCTTGCCTGGCAAAGTGTGCATTCGAAAAACAGAGGCTACAGCAGGTGACAGCACCCTCCTCTGAGCTGCACTCTGCTGTCTGCTGCTGAATGTGCTGCTGGCCAGGCAGGTCCCAGCAATTGCAAACAACAGTAATGCAGGATTTGGGACAGCTGCACCACCAGCAGCAGTTGCAGCAGGCCTGCTATAACATAAAAAGGTGGGCAGGCATTTCATCAACTTTGCCCAGAAACAGCAGCAGCAGGATTGCAATGCAGGCTGAGAACTGCTGCAGCAAAGGAAGATGTGCATTTTTGCCTTCAGTGGGGTAGGGTACGAACCTAGCATCCCAGATATGAGACAAAGCCACATAGCACACAAACAGAAAGCCATGCTGGCACAGCAACCTGCTGCTTGTGGTAGGTACAGCAAGGCACAGCTGCTGAACCTGCTGCCTTGGTTTGCTTGCATGTCAGCTGTCCTGCAGGCACCTCACCTGCTTGCAGCGCCCGCTCCAAACTGCTAGTTTTTTTCAGCTCCAGAATTCAGCGTGATCACACAAGATGAATGTCTGCAGGAGAGTGCGTGGACTGGCAGCACTCAACCAACTGTGCTCAACCACCCTAGCTGCACACGCGCAGCAGCTGCCTGTAATGCTGAAACGTTGATCGGTGATAAGCAACAAGATTAGCAGCAGCAGCACAGCGCACAACGTACAGGGCCAGACAGCAGACCGCAACAACAGCGGCAGGGCACTTGGCACACCACAGCTGCAGAGCCCGATCAGCCAGCAGGTGCTGCCCAGAAGTAGAAACGGTTACATAAATACATATGTGCAGGCAGCAGCGCCCTATAGCAGCAGAAAGCAGCAGATAACAGACCCGCGAAAATTCAAAGAGTCGGGGCGCAGCAGGTGGTTTGCAAGCACTTTACTCAAGTTACACAGCACCCCATATAGTGGCTCAATTTGATTTAGATTCGTTGTTGAAAGTTGCATTTAATGAGTATGCTGCCTTTGCGCTACTTTCGTACCAGTGCCTAGTGAAGGCTGGTCAAACTCCAGGTTGCTGCAAACATTAGGTTGACCTGACATGTTATTTCTGTTTGCACTGCTAGCAGAAGCACAGCTGACTCCTGCATATGTTTTGAATCCATGGCTGCAGGGTGGCTGTCCATGGTGCGCAAGCACCCTTTGGGATGGGAGAGCAACCGCAAGTCAACGGGCGCGCGGGTGGCGGCGGTGGTGGCGGTGCTCACGATGCTAGCCATCGCCGGCAGTCCAAAGGGTGCGGCAGGCTATTACAGAGTACACTTTCCTAAGCATGCTGCTCAAATCAAACAGGACCTGAATTCCTTCTGCATGACCCACTACAAGAACTTCAAGCAGTATGGCACGGTGGCAACTCCCAAGCACAAGGGCAGACCCCCAAAAGTCCCAGATGACGTGGCATTAAAGGCCAGTGAAACATTCAAAGCTGGCAAGGTAGTCAAGGCCTACCCAAGTGCAGAAGCAAAGAAGAAAGTCGACGTGCATGTATGGTGGACATCAATCAAACTTGCTTGTCAGGAAAATGAGTACCTGGGTGGCCTATGCAGGAAGTACAACATCAGGCCCAAGCAACTGCTGAAGCGCATGAAAGCTGTTGACCCCAACCTGGTGCGCAGAAGAATAGATGTGAAGATGGACCTGACAGACAAGCAGAAAGACAGGAGAAAGGCTGCAGCAGAGAGGCTCTACAAGATGTTCCAGGATGAGCCAGACTTGCTGAGCAGAATTTATTTTGTTGATGAGTGCAAACTCTGGATGTCCAACCTAGCAGGCGGCGCCATCAAGGTGTATTGCGATGCACATGATGCAAACGTACATGCTGTGCTACCATGCAAGTGGATGCGCAAGGGCCAGGACAACAAACCAGTCAAGCTACACTTTGTGTGCGCCGTCAACGCGGTGCACGGCGCTGTCTACTGCAAGTTCACCACCGGCACAACAGACAACATTGACCACGTTGGCAACCCCAACACACCATACTATGTGAGTGTGTGCTGCTATTACTTAGATGCGCGCCATTGAAAGACATGCCAGCTGTTGCGTTCTGTGTACACACAACGTGGCAGTGCATCTCGCAGTGCCTCAGGGAAGGCGCGCTGCACACCGCGGCCTGCGCTGACCATAACAGCAGAGTAGCTTGGTGACAGCACAATGACACCACCCCCAGCAGCAAGCTGGAAACCAGTCTCCAGGGAATCCTGCCAGTCACTTTCACATGTGCGCACCCGCAGCACACTGCCGCCTGCTGGCAGGAACTTGGCATACGCAGCAGCACAGAAGGCAACGTCGCGCTGCAACAGCTTCTCTGTGCTGTTGTCATACATACCAGTGTCATGGCATGTCCCATCTGCTTGAATCAGCACGCTGCGCTGCGCATGCAAGAAATCGACCCGGCCTCGCCACCACCCTACTGCCACTTGCGCGCACATGCTGTCACATATTCCCAACCTGTACAGCTTGCGCATCAGCTGCTCCTCACTTGCAGGCATGTTGCGTGCGCCTGTGCCACCCACTTTAGGCATCAAACATGCACACTGCTTGCACTCCAGAGCTGCTTCAGTTGCGGCAGCGCGCGGCTCGCAGAACTTGAAGTGCTGCACACCTGGCAGGCAGCCCGTCATGGCCCAGTACAGTGGCCGCTTGCGTATCCCCAAGCTGATGATCCTGGGCCTGCTTTTACCATCTGCCTCAAGCCTGATGAATGGGCGTCCCTTTTCATCCACTTGCACATTTAGCTGCGCTGCTGCTAACAAGGCTTTCCGCTGCCAACCCGGCAAAACCTGCACCTGCAGTTGAAGAGGCAGAAGAAGAAGAAGAACGTGAAGGCCAAGAGCATGACACAGCTGGAGTTTGTCCACTGCATGAAGGAGCTTGCAGAGAAGGCTAACCAACAGCAGCGCGCGCGCGGCACTACGCCGCTGTACATCTTCGACAACCCCAGTGTTCATGTCGGGCAGGATGCCGCAGAGCTCCTAGCTGCAGTTGGCATCAGCCCAGAGCAGGTGCTGCAAATTGCACCCTACTCCCCAGACTTCAACCAGCCCATTGAGCATGCATTCGGCAGCCTCAAGGCTAGCTTCCGCAACCATCTGTACAACACCTACCAGCTGACTGGTGCAGATGTATCACCGCGTGATCTGCAGCGGACGCTGCGTGACATATTCATGAACATCACACCTGCCTCTGTCATGGCTGATGCACTGAGGCTGCCAGATTTGTGGGATGTGGTGCGCAGCAGGCTGGACAGGGTGTTTGTATGCCGTGACAACAAGCAGCGCACGGGTACGGCTGGCAACTGGCCTAGGGATGATCAGCGCTGAGCACGCTGCTGCTGCTGCTGCTGCAGGGCTTAGAATGTATATGGCTGCTGGCTGCACTCTAGACAGCTAGCAGCTGTCAGCAGGTCGTTGATTGACACTCCCTGCAAGCTCACCTTTCTGACAGCTCCTCTGCTGGTTGGGCTCCTGTGTGTGCGCACCGCACGGCGCCGGCGATGTGCTGGTGCCATGCTGTAGCTGGGTGGTTATGTCTCTGTTTTCAACTGTATGCCAGCATGGACAGCCACAGGCATGATAAGTTGATAGATTGTTATCTGATAATAATTGTCAGATGGTGTATTGGTGCATAGACTGGCCCAGAGTGAAAAGCGCGCGCGCGTGGCAAGGCAGTTCTGCCAGGGCAGCAGTGCTGTTGATGGGCAGTTCACATGCAGGCGAGTTGAGCCAATGTGCGTGAATGATTGTACTTGTTACGGCTAAAATTAATTATTGTACGTGCTAACATGTGCTTCATGCAGCTCCAGCTACTGAACCACACGTTACTTGTCTCAACGGTTGCCCTACCAAGCAGGATGCTTTGATGTTGCTGCACTCTTGGCATTGTAATAACATCTATTCAAGTATTTAATTGAGCTGACGCACGGCAGGAGAAAGCTGTGTTTGAGTCAGGTAATCCGTGACGGGGAAGTGCTGCCGAATCAGCCACTCTCGATGCAGACAGCTGTCACGCTGCAAACTTATCCTCATACATAACAGCTGATTCTTACATCTTACTGGGCCGAGAATTTTCTCCGGTGGGACGCCGGGCAGCCAGCCTGGTCACGGAGCCAGTGAGTCCAAGACACCTGTGCAGGCTATGCCAGCTCGATCGTGCTGCGGCAGCAACAGCAGACAATTCGGATTGCTTTTAAAACGTCTTTCAAGACAAGGCTGTGCTCTGAATGTGCTTTTGTGAATTTAGCAGCAGCACTGCATGACCACCAGGCTGCTGCTGCTGCTGTCTTGCCTGGCAAAGTGTGCATTCGAAAAACAGAGGCTACAGCAGGTGACAGCACCCTCCTCTGAGCTGCACTCTGCTGTCTGCTGCTGAATGTGCTGCTGGCCAGGCAGGTCCCAGCAATTGCAAACAACAGTAATGCAGGATTTGGGACAGCTGCACCACCAGCAGCAGTTGCAGCAGGCCTGCTATAACATAAAAAGGTGGGCAGGCATTTCATCAACTTTGCCCAGAAACAGCAGCAGCAGGATTGCAATGCAGGCTGAGAACTGCTGCAGCAAAGGAAGATGTGCATTTTTGCCTTCAGTGGGGTAGGGTACGAACCTAGCATCCCAGATATGAGACAAAGCCACATAGCACACAAACAGAAAGCCATGCTGGCACAGCAACCTGCTGCTTGTGGTAGGTACAGCAAGGCACAGCTGCTGAACCTGCTGCCTTGGTTTGCTTGCATGTCAGCTGTCCTGCAGGCACCTCACCTGCTTGCAGCGCCCGCTCCAAACTGCTAGTTTTTTTCAGCTCCAGAATTCAGCGTGATCACACAAGATGAATGTCTGCAGGAGAGTGCGTGGACTGGCAGCACTCAACCAACTGTGCTCAACCACCCTAGCTGCACACGCGCAGCAGCTGCCTGTAATGCTGAAACGTTGATCGGTGATAAGCAACAAGATTAGCAGCAGCAGCACAGCGCACAACGTACAGGGCCAGACAGCAGACCGCAACAACAGCGGCAGGGCACTTGGCACACCACAGCTGCAGAGCCCGATCAGCCAGCAGGTGCTGCCCAGAAGTAGAAACGGTTACATAAATACATATGTGCAGGCAGCAGCGCCCTATAGCAGCAGAAAGCAGCAGATAACAGACCCGCGAAAATTCAAAGAGTCGGGGCGCAGCAGGTGGTTTGCAAGCACTTTACTCAAGTTACACAGCACCCCATATAGTGGCTCAATTTGATTTAGATTCGTTGTTGAAAGTTGCATTTAATGAGTATGCTGCCTTTGCGCTACTTTCGTACCAGTGCCTAGTGAAGGCTGGTCAAACTCCAGGTTGCTGCAAACATTAGGTTGACCTGACATGTTATTTCTGTTTGCACTGCTAGCAGAAGCACAGCTGACTCCTGCATATGTTTTGAATCCATGGCTGCAGGGTGGCTGTCCATGGTGCGCAAGCACCCTTTGGGATGGGAGAGCAACCGCAAGTCAACGGGCGCGCGGGTGGCGGCGGTGGTGGCGGTGCTCACGATGCTAGCCATCGCCGGCAGTCCAAAGGGTGCGGCAGGCTATTACAGAGTACACTTTCCTAAGCATGCTGCTCAAATCAAACAGGACCTGAATTCCTTCTGCATGACCCACTACAAGAACTTCAAGCAGTATGGCACGGTGGCAACTCCCAAGCACAAGGGCAGACCCCCAAAAGTCCCAGATGACGTGGCATTAAAGGCCAGTGAAACATTCAAAGCTGGCAAGGTAGTCAAGGCCTACCCAAGTGCAGAAGCAAAGAAGAAAGTCGACGTGCATGTATGGTGGACATCAATCAAACTTGCTTGTCAGGAAAATGAGTACCTGGGTGGCCTATGCAGGAAGTACAACATCAGGCCCAAGCAACTGCTGAAGCGCATGAAAGCTGTTGACCCCAACCTGGTGCGCAGAAGAATAGATGTGAAGATGGACCTGACAGACAAGCAGAAAGACAGGAGAAAGGCTGCAGCAGAGAGGCTCTACAAGATGTTCCAGGATGAGCCAGACTTGCTGAGCAGAATTTATTTTGTTGATGAGTGCAAACTCTGGATGTCCAACCTAGCAGGCGGCGCCATCAAGGTGTATTGCGATGCACATGATGCAAACGTACATGCTGTGCTACCATGCAAGTGGATGCGCAAGGGCCAGGACAACAAACCAGTCAAGCTACACTTTGTGTGCGCCGTCAACGCGGTGCACGGCGCTGTCTACTGCAAGTTCACCACCGGCACAACAGACAACATTGACCACGTTGGCAACCCCAACACACCATACTATGTGAGTGTGTGCTGCTATTACTTAGATGCGCGCCATTGAAAGACATGCCAGCTGTTGCGTTCTGTGTACACACAACGTGGCAGTGCATCTCGCAGTGCCTCAGGGAAGGCGCGCTGCACACCGCGGCCTGCGCTGACCATAACAGCAGAGTAGCTTGGTGACAGCACAATGACACCACCCCCAGCAGCAAGCTGGAAACCAGTCTCCAGGGAATCCTGCCAGTCACTTTCACATGTGCGCACCCGCAGCACACTGCCGCCTGCTGGCAGGAACTTGGCATACGCAGCAGCACAGAAGGCAACGTCGCGCTGCAACAGCTTCTCTGTGCTGTTGTCATACATACCAGTGTCATGGCATGTCCCATCTGCTTGAATCAGCACGCTGCGCTGCGCATGCAAGAAATCGACCCGGCCTCGCCACCACCCTACTGCCACTTGCGCGCACATGCTGTCACATATTCCCAACCTGTACAGCTTGCGCATCAGCTGCTCCTCACTTGCAGGCATGTTGCGTGCGCCTGTGCCACCCACTTTAGGCATCAAACATGCACACTGCTTGCACTCCAGAGCTGCTTCAGTTGCGGCAGCGCGCGGCTCGCAGAACTTGAAGTGCTGCACACCTGGCAGGCAGCCCGTCATGGCCCAGTACAGTGGCCGCTTGCGTATCCCCAAGCTGATGATCCTGGGCCTGCTTTTACCATCTGCCTCAAGCCTGATGAATGGGCGTCCCTTTTCATCCACTTGCACATTTAGCTGCGCTGCTGCTAACAAGGCTTTCCGCTGCCAACCCGGCAAAACCTGCACCTGCAGTTGAAGAGGCAGAAGAAGAAGAAGAACGTGAAGGCCAAGAGCATGACACAGCTGGAGTTTGTCCACTGCATGAAGGAGCTTGCAGAGAAGGCTAACCAACAGCAGCGCGCGCGCGGCACTACGCCGCTGTACATCTTCGACAACCCCAGTGTTCATGTCGGGCAGGATGCCGCAGAGCTCCTAGCTGCAGTTGGCATCAGCCCAGAGCAGGTGCTGCAAATTGCACCCTACTCCCCAGACTTCAACCAGCCCATTGAGCATGCATTCGGCAGCCTCAAGGCTAGCTTCCGCAACCATCTGTACAACACCTACCAGCTGACTGGTGCAGATGTATCACCGCGTGATCTGCAGCGGACGCTGCGTGACATATTCATGAACATCACACCTGCCTCTGTCATGGCTGATGCACTGAGGCTGCCAGATTTGTGGGATGTGGTGCGCAGCAGGCTGGACAGGGTGTTTGTATGCCGTGACAACAAGCAGCGCACGGGTACGGCTGGCAACTGGCCTAGGGATGATCAGCGCTGAGCACGCTGCTGCTGCTGCTGCTGCAGGGCTTAGAATGTATATGGCTGCTGGCTGCACTCTAGACAGCTAGCAGCTGTCAGCAGGTCGTTGATTGACACTCCCTGCAAGCTCACCTTTCTGACAGCTCCTCTGCTGGTTGGGCTCCTGTGTGTGCGCACCGCACGGCGCCGGCGATGTGCTGGTGCCATGCTGTAGCTGGGTGGTTATGTCTCTGTTTTCAACTGTATGCCAGCATGGACAGCCACAGGCATGATAAGTTGATAGATTGTTATCTGATAATAATTGTCAGATGGTGTATTGGTGCATAGACTGGCCCAGAGTGAAAAGCGCGCGCGCGTGGCAAGGCAGTTCTGCCAGGGCAGCAGTGCTGTTGATGGGCAGTTCACATGCAGGCGAGTTGAGCCAATGTGCGTGAATGATTGTACTTGTTACGGCTAAAATTAATTATTGTACGTGCTAACATGTGCTTCATGCAGCTCCAGCTACTGAACCACACGTTACTTGTCTCAACGGTTGCCCTACCAAGCAGGATGCTTTGATGTTGCTGCACTCTTGGCATTGTAATAACATCTATTCAAGTATTTAATTGAGCTGACGCACGGCAGGAGAAAGCTGTGTTTGAGTCAGGTAATCCGTGACGGGGAAGTGCTGCCGAATCAGCCACTCTCGATGCAGACAGCTGTCACGCTGCAAACTTATCCTCATACATAACAGCTGATTCTTACATCTTACTGGGCCGAGAATTTTCTCCGGTGGGACGCCGGGCAGCCAGCCTGGTCACGGAGCCAGTGAGTCCAAGACACCTGTGCAGGCTATGCCAGCTCGATCGTGCTGCGGCAGCAACAGCAGACAATTCGGATTGCTTTTAAAACGTCTTTCAAGACAAGGCTGTGCTCTGAATGTGCTTTTGTGAATTTAGCAGCAGCACTGCATGACCACCAGGCTGCTGCTGCTGCTGTCTTGCCTGGCAAAGTGTGCATTCGAAAAACAGAGGCTACAGCAGGTGACAGCACCCTCCTCTGAGCTGCACTCTGCTGTCTGCTGCTGAATGTGCTGCTGGCCAGGCAGGTCCCAGCAATTGCAAACAACAGTAATGCAGGATTTGGGACAGCTGCACCACCAGCAGCAGTTGCAGCAGGCCTGCTATAACATAAAAAGGTGGGCAGGCATTTCATCAACTTTGCCCAGAAACAGCAGCAGCAGGATTGCAATGCAGGCTGAGAACTGCTGCAGCAAAGGAAGATGTGCATTTTTGCCTTCAGTGGGGTAGGGTACGAACCTAGCATCCCAGATATGAGACAAAGCCACATAGCACACAAACAGAAAGCCATGCTGGCACAGCAACCTGCTGCTTGTGGTAGGTACAGCAAGGCACAGCTGCTGAACCTGCTGCCTTGGTTTGCTTGCATGTCAGCTGTCCTGCAGGCACCTCACCTGCTTGCAGCGCCCGCTCCAAACTGCTAGTTTTTTTCAGCTCCAGAATTCAGCGTGATCACACAAGATGAATGTCTGCAGGAGAGTGCGTGGACTGGCAGCACTCAACCAACTGTGCTCAACCACCCTAGCTGCACACGCGCAGCAGCTGCCTGTAATGCTGAAACGTTGATCGGTGATAAGCAACAAGATTAGCAGCAGCAGCACAGCGCACAACGTACAGGGCCAGACAGCAGACCGCAACAACAGCGGCAGGGCACTTGGCACACCACAGCTGCAGAGCCCGATCAGCCAGCAGGTGCTGCCCAGAAGTAGAAACGGTTACATAAATACATATGTGCAGGCAGCAGCGCCCTATAGCAGCAGAAAGCAGCAGATAACAGACCCGCGAAAATTCAAAGAGTCGGGGCGCAGCAGGTGGTTTGCAAGCACTTTACTCAAGTTACACAGCACCCCATATAGTGGCTCAATTTGATTTAGATTCGTTGTTGAAAGTTGCATTTAATGAGTATGCTGCCTTTGCGCTACTTTCGTACCAGTGCCTAGTGAAGGCTGGTCAAACTCCAGGTTGCTGCAAACATTAGGTTGACCTGACATGTTATTTCTGTTTGCACTGCTAGCAGAAGCACAGCTGACTCCTGCATATGTTTTGAATCCATGGCTGCAGGGTGGCTGTCCATGGTGCGCAAGCACCCTTTGGGATGGGAGAGCAACCGCAAGTCAACGGGCGCGCGGGTGGCGGCGGTGGTGGCGGTGCTCACGATGCTAGCCATCGCCGGCAGTCCAAAGGGTGCGGCAGGCTATTACAGAGTACACTTTCCTAAGCATGCTGCTCAAATCAAACAGGACCTGAATTCCTTCTGCATGACCCACTACAAGAACTTCAAGCAGTATGGCACGGTGGCAACTCCCAAGCACAAGGGCAGACCCCCAAAAGTCCCAGATGACGTGGCATTAAAGGCCAGTGAAACATTCAAAGCTGGCAAGGTAGTCAAGGCCTACCCAAGTGCAGAAGCAAAGAAGAAAGTCGACGTGCATGTATGGTGGACATCAATCAAACTTGCTTGTCAGGAAAATGAGTACCTGGGTGGCCTATGCAGGAAGTACAACATCAGGCCCAAGCAACTGCTGAAGCGCATGAAAGCTGTTGACCCCAACCTGGTGCGCAGAAGAATAGATGTGAAGATGGACCTGACAGACAAGCAGAAAGACAGGAGAAAGGCTGCAGCAGAGAGGCTCTACAAGATGTTCCAGGATGAGCCAGACTTGCTGAGCAGAATTTATTTTGTTGATGAGTGCAAACTCTGGATGTCCAACCTAGCAGGCGGCGCCATCAAGGTGTATTGCGATGCACATGATGCAAACGTACATGCTGTGCTACCATGCAAGTGGATGCGCAAGGGCCAGGACAACAAACCAGTCAAGCTACACTTTGTGTGCGCCGTCAACGCGGTGCACGGCGCTGTCTACTGCAAGTTCACCACCGGCACAACAGACAACATTGACCACGTTGGCAACCCCAACACACCATACTATGTGAGTGTGTGCTGCTATTACTTAGATGCGCGCCATTGAAAGACATGCCAGCTGTTGCGTTCTGTGTACACACAACGTGGCAGTGCATCTCGCAGTGCCTCAGGGAAGGCGCGCTGCACACCGCGGCCTGCGCTGACCATAACAGCAGAGTAGCTTGGTGACAGCACAATGACACCACCCCCAGCAGCAAGCTGGAAACCAGTCTCCAGGGAATCCTGCCAGTCACTTTCACATGTGCGCACCCGCAGCACACTGCCGCCTGCTGGCAGGAACTTGGCATACGCAGCAGCACAGAAGGCAACGTCGCGCTGCAACAGCTTCTCTGTGCTGTTGTCATACATACCAGTGTCATGGCATGTCCCATCTGCTTGAATCAGCACGCTGCGCTGCGCATGCAAGAAATCGACCCGGCCTCGCCACCACCCTACTGCCACTTGCGCGCACATGCTGTCACATATTCCCAACCTGTACAGCTTGCGCATCAGCTGCTCCTCACTTGCAGGCATGTTGCGTGCGCCTGTGCCACCCACTTTAGGCATCAAACATGCACACTGCTTGCACTCCAGAGCTGCTTCAGTTGCGGCAGCGCGCGGCTCGCAGAACTTGAAGTGCTGCACACCTGGCAGGCAGCCCGTCATGGCCCAGTACAGTGGCCGCTTGCGTATCCCCAAGCTGATGATCCTGGGCCTGCTTTTACCATCTGCCTCAAGCCTGATGAATGGGCGTCCCTTTTCATCCACTTGCACATTTAGCTGCGCTGCTGCTAACAAGGCTTTCCGCTGCCAACCCGGCAAAACCTGCACCTGCAGTTGAAGAGGCAGAAGAAGAAGAAGAACGTGAAGGCCAAGAGCATGACACAGCTGGAGTTTGTCCACTGCATGAAGGAGCTTGCAGAGAAGGCTAACCAACAGCAGCGCGCGCGCGGCACTACGCCGCTGTACATCTTCGACAACCCCAGTGTTCATGTCGGGCAGGATGCCGCAGAGCTCCTAGCTGCAGTTGGCATCAGCCCAGAGCAGGTGCTGCAAATTGCACCCTACTCCCCAGACTTCAACCAGCCCATTGAGCATGCATTCGGCAGCCTCAAGGCTAGCTTCCGCAACCATCTGTACAACACCTACCAGCTGACTGGTGCAGATGTATCACCGCGTGATCTGCAGCGGACGCTGCGTGACATATTCATGAACATCACACCTGCCTCTGTCATGGCTGATGCACTGAGGCTGCCAGATTTGTGGGATGTGGTGCGCAGCAGGCTGGACAGGGTGTTTGTATGCCGTGACAACAAGCAGCGCACGGGTACGGCTGGCAACTGGCCTAGGGATGATCAGCGCTGAGCACGCTGCTGCTGCTGCTGCTGCAGGGCTTAGAATGTATATGGCTGCTGGCTGCACTCTAGACAGCTAGCAGCTGTCAGCAGGTCGTTGATTGACACTCCCTGCAAGCTCACCTTTCTGACAGCTCCTCTGCTGGTTGGGCTCCTGTGTGTGCGCACCGCACGGCGCCGGCGATGTGCTGGTGCCATGCTGTAGCTGGGTGGTTATGTCTCTGTTTTCAACTGTATGCCAGCATGGACAGCCACAGGCATGATAAGTTGATAGATTGTTATCTGATAATAATTGTCAGATGGTGTATTGGTGCATAGACTGGCCCAGAGTGAAAAGCGCGCGCGCGTGGCAAGGCAGTTCTGCCAGGGCAGCAGTGCTGTTGATGGGCAGTTCACATGCAGGCGAGTTGAGCCAATGTGCGTGAATGATTGTACTTGTTACGGCTAAAATTAATTATTGTACGTGCTAACATGTGCTTCATGCAGCTCCAGCTACTGAACCACACGTTACTTGTCTCAACGGTTGCCCTACCAAGCAGGATGCTTTGATGTTGCTGCACTCTTGGCATTGTAATAACATCTATTCAAGTATTTAATTGAGCTGACGCACGGCAGGAGAAAGCTGTGTTTGAGTCAGGTAATCCGTGACGGGGAAGTGCTGCCGAATCAGCCACTCTCGATGCAGACAGCTGTCACGCTGCAAACTTATCCTCATACATAACAGCTGATTCTTACATCTTACTGGGCCGAGAATTTTCTCCGGTGGGACGCCGGGCAGCCAGCCTGGTCACGGAGCCAGTGAGTCCAAGACACCTGTGCAGGCTATGCCAGCTCGATCGTGCTGCGGCAGCAACAGCAGACAATTCGGATTGCTTTTAAAACGTCTTTCAAGACAAGGCTGTGCTCTGAATGTGCTTTTGTGAATTTAGCAGCAGCACTGCATGACCACCAGGCTGCTGCTGCTGCTGTCTTGCCTGGCAAAGTGTGCATTCGAAAAACAGAGGCTACAGCAGGTGACAGCACCCTCCTCTGAGCTGCACTCTGCTGTCTGCTGCTGAATGTGCTGCTGGCCAGGCAGGTCCCAGCAATTGCAAACAACAGTAATGCAGGATTTGGGACAGCTGCACCACCAGCAGCAGTTGCAGCAGGCCTGCTATAACATAAAAAGGTGGGCAGGCATTTCATCAACTTTGCCCAGAAACAGCAGCAGCAGGATTGCAATGCAGGCTGAGAACTGCTGCAGCAAAGGAAGATGTGCATTTTTGCCTTCAGTGGGGTAGGGTACGAACCTAGCATCCCAGATATGAGACAAAGCCACATAGCACACAAACAGAAAGCCATGCTGGCACAGCAACCTGCTGCTTGTGGTAGGTACAGCAAGGCACAGCTGCTGAACCTGCTGCCTTGGTTTGCTTGCATGTCAGCTGTCCTGCAGGCACCTCACCTGCTTGCAGCGCCCGCTCCAAACTGCTAGTTTTTTTCAGCTCCAGAATTCAGCGTGATCACACAAGATGAATGTCTGCAGGAGAGTGCGTGGACTGGCAGCACTCAACCAACTGTGCTCAACCACCCTAGCTGCACACGCGCAGCAGCTGCCTGTAATGCTGAAACGTTGATCGGTGATAAGCAACAAGATTAGCAGCAGCAGCACAGCGCACAACGTACAGGGCCAGACAGCAGACCGCAACAACAGCGGCAGGGCACTTGGCACACCACAGCTGCAGAGCCCGATCAGCCAGCAGGTGCTGCCCAGAAGTAGAAACGGTTACATAAATACATATGTGCAGGCAGCAGCGCCCTATAGCAGCAGAAAGCAGCAGATAACAGACCCGCGAAAATTCAAAGAGTCGGGGCGCAGCAGGTGGTTTGCAAGCACTTTACTCAAGTTACACAGCACCCCATATAGTGGCTCAATTTGATTTAGATTCGTTGTTGAAAGTTGCATTTAATGAGTATGCTGCCTTTGCGCTACTTTCGTACCAGTGCCTAGTGAAGGCTGGTCAAACTCCAGGTTGCTGCAAACATTAGGTTGACCTGACATGTTATTTCTGTTTGCACTGCTAGCAGAAGCACAGCTGACTCCTGCATATGTTTTGAATCCATGGCTGCAGGGTGGCTGTCCATGGTGCGCAAGCACCCTTTGGGATGGGAGAGCAACCGCAAGTCAACGGGCGCGCGGGTGGCGGCGGTGGTGGCGGTGCTCACGATGCTAGCCATCGCCGGCAGTCCAAAGGGTGCGGCAGGCTATTACAGAGTACACTTTCCTAAGCATGCTGCTCAAATCAAACAGGACCTGAATTCCTTCTGCATGACCCACTACAAGAACTTCAAGCAGTATGGCACGGTGGCAACTCCCAAGCACAAGGGCAGACCCCCAAAAGTCCCAGATGACGTGGCATTAAAGGCCAGTGAAACATTCAAAGCTGGCAAGGTAGTCAAGGCCTACCCAAGTGCAGAAGCAAAGAAGAAAGTCGACGTGCATGTATGGTGGACATCAATCAAACTTGCTTGTCAGGAAAATGAGTACCTGGGTGGCCTATGCAGGAAGTACAACATCAGGCCCAAGCAACTGCTGAAGCGCATGAAAGCTGTTGACCCCAACCTGGTGCGCAGAAGAATAGATGTGAAGATGGACCTGACAGACAAGCAGAAAGACAGGAGAAAGGCTGCAGCAGAGAGGCTCTACAAGATGTTCCAGGATGAGCCAGACTTGCTGAGCAGAATTTATTTTGTTGATGAGTGCAAACTCTGGATGTCCAACCTAGCAGGCGGCGCCATCAAGGTGTATTGCGATGCACATGATGCAAACGTACATGCTGTGCTACCATGCAAGTGGATGCGCAAGGGCCAGGACAACAAACCAGTCAAGCTACACTTTGTGTGCGCCGTCAACGCGGTGCACGGCGCTGTCTACTGCAAGTTCACCACCGGCACAACAGACAACATTGACCACGTTGGCAACCCCAACACACCATACTATGTGAGTGTGTGCTGCTATTACTTAGATGCGCGCCATTGAAAGACATGCCAGCTGTTGCGTTCTGTGTACACACAACGTGGCAGTGCATCTCGCAGTGCCTCAGGGAAGGCGCGCTGCACACCGCGGCCTGCGCTGACCATAACAGCAGAGTAGCTTGGTGACAGCACAATGACACCACCCCCAGCAGCAAGCTGGAAACCAGTCTCCAGGGAATCCTGCCAGTCACTTTCACATGTGCGCACCCGCAGCACACTGCCGCCTGCTGGCAGGAACTTGGCATACGCAGCAGCACAGAAGGCAACGTCGCGCTGCAACAGCTTCTCTGTGCTGTTGTCATACATACCAGTGTCATGGCATGTCCCATCTGCTTGAATCAGCACGCTGCGCTGCGCATGCAAGAAATCGACCCGGCCTCGCCACCACCCTACTGCCACTTGCGCGCACATGCTGTCACATATTCCCAACCTGTACAGCTTGCGCATCAGCTGCTCCTCACTTGCAGGCATGTTGCGTGCGCCTGTGCCACCCACTTTAGGCATCAAACATGCACACTGCTTGCACTCCAGAGCTGCTTCAGTTGCGGCAGCGCGCGGCTCGCAGAACTTGAAGTGCTGCACACCTGGCAGGCAGCCCGTCATGGCCCAGTACAGTGGCCGCTTGCGTATCCCCAAGCTGATGATCCTGGGCCTGCTTTTACCATCTGCCTCAAGCCTGATGAATGGGCGTCCCTTTTCATCCACTTGCACATTTAGCTGCGCTGCTGCTAACAAGGCTTTCCGCTGCCAACCCGGCAAAACCTGCACCTGCAGTTGAAGAGGCAGAAGAAGAAGAAGAACGTGAAGGCCAAGAGCATGACACAGCTGGAGTTTGTCCACTGCATGAAGGAGCTTGCAGAGAAGGCTAACCAACAGCAGCGCGCGCGCGGCACTACGCCGCTGTACATCTTCGACAACCCCAGTGTTCATGTCGGGCAGGATGCCGCAGAGCTCCTAGCTGCAGTTGGCATCAGCCCAGAGCAGGTGCTGCAAATTGCACCCTACTCCCCAGACTTCAACCAGCCCATTGAGCATGCATTCGGCAGCCTCAAGGCTAGCTTCCGCAACCATCTGTACAACACCTACCAGCTGACTGGTGCAGATGTATCACCGCGTGATCTGCAGCGGACGCTGCGTGACATATTCATGAACATCACACCTGCCTCTGTCATGGCTGATGCACTGAGGCTGCCAGATTTGTGGGATGTGGTGCGCAGCAGGCTGGACAGGGTGTTTGTATGCCGTGACAACAAGCAGCGCACGGGTACGGCTGGCAACTGGCCTAGGGATGATCAGCGCTGAGCACGCTGCTGCTGCTGCTGCTGCAGGGCTTAGAATGTATATGGCTGCTGGCTGCACTCTAGACAGCTAGCAGCTGTCAGCAGGTCGTTGATTGACACTCCCTGCAAGCTCACCTTTCTGACAGCTCCTCTGCTGGTTGGGCTCCTGTGTGTGCGCACCGCACGGCGCCGGCGATGTGCTGGTGCCATGCTGTAGCTGGGTGGTTATGTCTCTGTTTTCAACTGTATGCCAGCATGGACAGCCACAGGCATGATAAGTTGATAGATTGTTATCTGATAATAATTGTCAGATGGTGTATTGGTGCATAGACTGGCCCAGAGTGAAAAGCGCGCGCGCGTGGCAAGGCAGTTCTGCCAGGGCAGCAGTGCTGTTGATGGGCAGTTCACATGCAGGCGAGTTGAGCCAATGTGCGTGAATGATTGTACTTGTTACGGCTAAAATTAATTATTGTACGTGCTAACATGTGCTTCATGCAGCTCCAGCTACTGAACCACACGTTACTTGTCTCAACGGTTGCCCTACCAAGCAGGATGCTTTGATGTTGCTGCACTCTTGGCATTGTAATAACATCTATTCAAGTATTTAATTGAGCTGACGCACGGCAGGAGAAAGCTGTGTTTGAGTCAGGTAATCCGTGACGGGGAAGTGCTGCCGAATCAGCCACTCTCGATGCAGACAGCTGTCACGCTGCAAACTTATCCTCATACATAACAGCTGATTCTTACATCTTACTGGGCCGAGAATTTTCTCCGGTGGGACGCCGGGCAGCCAGCCTGGTCACGGAGCCAGTGAGTCCAAGACACCTGTGCAGGCTATGCCAGCTCGATCGTGCTGCGGCAGCAACAGCAGACAATTCGGATTGCTTTTAAAACGTCTTTCAAGACAAGGCTGTGCTCTGAATGTGCTTTTGTGAATTTAGCAGCAGCACTGCATGACCACCAGGCTGCTGCTGCTGCTGTCTTGCCTGGCAAAGTGTGCATTCGAAAAACAGAGGCTACAGCAGGTGACAGCACCCTCCTCTGAGCTGCACTCTGCTGTCTGCTGCTGAATGTGCTGCTGGCCAGGCAGGTCCCAGCAATTGCAAACAACAGTAATGCAGGATTTGGGACAGCTGCACCACCAGCAGCAGTTGCAGCAGGCCTGCTATAACATAAAAAGGTGGGCAGGCATTTCATCAACTTTGCCCAGAAACAGCAGCAGCAGGATTGCAATGCAGGCTGAGAACTGCTGCAGCAAAGGAAGATGTGCATTTTTGCCTTCAGTGGGGTAGGGTACGAACCTAGCATCCCAGATATGAGACAAAGCCACATAGCACACAAACAGAAAGCCATGCTGGCACAGCAACCTGCTGCTTGTGGTAGGTACAGCAAGGCACAGCTGCTGAACCTGCTGCCTTGGTTTGCTTGCATGTCAGCTGTCCTGCAGGCACCTCACCTGCTTGCAGCGCCCGCTCCAAACTGCTAGTTTTTTTCAGCTCCAGAATTCAGCGTGATCACACAAGATGAATGTCTGCAGGAGAGTGCGTGGACTGGCAGCACTCAACCAACTGTGCTCAACCACCCTAGCTGCACACGCGCAGCAGCTGCCTGTAATGCTGAAACGTTGATCGGTGATAAGCAACAAGATTAGCAGCAGCAGCACAGCGCACAACGTACAGGGCCAGACAGCAGACCGCAACAACAGCGGCAGGGCACTTGGCACACCACAGCTGCAGAGCCCGATCAGCCAGCAGGTGCTGCCCAGAAGTAGAAACGGTTACATAAATACATATGTGCAGGCAGCAGCGCCCTATAGCAGCAGAAAGCAGCAGATAACAGACCCGCGAAAATTCAAAGAGTCGGGGCGCAGCAGGTGGTTTGCAAGCACTTTACTCAAGTTACACAGCACCCCATATAGTGGCTCAATTTGATTTAGATTCGTTGTTGAAAGTTGCATTTAATGAGTATGCTGCCTTTGCGCTACTTTCGTACCAGTGCCTAGTGTAAAGCAAGACCTCTTACGGATGACTGTGTGTACACGGTGCTCCGGGACTTGAGCCCGTGCACCGGGAATACAGCAACGCTCAATGCACTTGACAACCATTTTCCAATGCGGATGGAAATAGGTCTGCTGACCAACAGCAATAGCCCGCGACCGTAATTGCTCTTTCGACTGCCTTGACCCGGTATGCAGTCAGCCATTGCGTCTACGCACCTTCGTGCATCCTCAATCTTGTATCAAACCATCGGATGTCGAATGACAGAATGCGCAGTCCCAGCCCAGTGTCACTGCGATCACCCAGCTTGGCTGCTGCTGTTCACGCACAGACGGGCCGGAGATTTAGCCTTCATGTTAGCAGCTAGCGACGCTTTCGATCATCACAATCAAACCATTCTACTTGTCTGCATCTGTTCTGTGCAGGTACCTTGAAGCAGTACACCAATGGGGGCTCTGCGTCAGGCCATCAGGCCGCTGCTGCTGCTGCCGCTGGCAGCACTGCTGCTGCTTGCAGTAGCAGATGCTGCAGCACCCACGATCGTGAAATCGACACCTGAGAAGAACGCACCATCGTGTGCATGTGGTATCAGGGGCTGCTACACCTGCCTAGTGCGGGGGCCATATAATGGCACACATGTCAGTGCAAGTGCTAGGAAGTCCCCTCCTAAGGGATCCTCGCCCCCTAAGAGCTGCATCTGCACCGGCTGCGATTTTGCAGCGGGCTACAGCAACCTGCCTACCGGCGCATGTGGTGAGTGTTTGAAGATGACCGCAGTAACTTTGAAGAGTTACGTGGTGTTGTGATGGCAGACTTGCCGCAATGAGACAGCAGTGCATGATGTGCGACGCCTGCACACAGCAGCGCAGCAGCAGCAGCTGCGGAAATGTGAGCTGCTCTATCCGCTAAAGCATACACGTAGAGAGGTAGCATGCATTGCCGCGTAGCATGCGCCATCCACGCCGCCAACGCTGCTGCTGCTGCTGCTGCTGCTGCTGCTGCTGCTGTGCAGGCTGCCGCGCCGGCTGGGGCAGCTACATCCAGCTGGCGCCAGGAACCCAGAACCCCTCAACCCTGCCTATCCAGCCTCCCGCATGCCCTGCTTTCCGCGGCTTTTATTATCCCCAGTCCAAGGCTGCAAGTAGGACACTGGGGCTACCCTATAAGGGCTACTGCTACCCCACCCCGCACCCAGACTACTCAAAATGCCGCTGCCAGAAGTGCCCAGACGGCTACACCTCTGCAGGAGGGGCCATCGAGCAGGCTGCATGTGTGCTGGCGCTCCCTGCTGCTTGCGAAGGAAAGCCGGAGAGTGTTATTCCGAATGCAAATGCGTGGCCTGAGAGCTGTGTGGATGGAGCAGTGGGGGACCGCTGCAGGCCTGGCTGCAAGCCTGGATTTGTGTGAGTGGCTGTTGCCCTGCAAATGCAGTATTTGCATTGCAGTATAACACCGGCAGCAGCAGCAGCAGCATATTAGCCGTGGCTGCCAACCCGGATGCACGTGAGCGGCTGTTGTACTGCAGATGTGCATGGCTGCGGTTGAATATAACAACGAGCATCAGCAGCAGCAGCAAGCATGAGCAGCAGCCAACAGCAGATGGAGCACCGGGGGACCGCTGCAGGCCTGGCTGCTAGCCCAGGTTTGTGTCAGTGGCGCCGTTGACCCCATCTGCTGTTTGATGTCGTCGACTGCAGCTGTAGAACAGCAAGTGGCATGTGCGCGCATTCCCCCTGTGGATGCTCCATGCGCAAACCTTTGCAGGACCTTTGCGGTGCAATGTCAGTCGCTAGGATGCAATGCAATTCAACAAGATTTCTTCTTCTGCTGCTGCTGCTGCTGCTGCTGCTGCTACTGCTGCTGCTGCTGCTGCTGCTGCCCTGCAGGGGCCGCCCCAGGGCCACCTGCACAGTGACAGGCTGGGTGATCAGCGGCGCCTGCCTGCCTGCACCCGGCCCATCCCCAAGCCCTACACCCAAGCCGGTGAGCGGCTGAACCCCGTAGCAGTGCAGCTCCAAAAACCTAACACCGTGCCTTTCAAACTCGAGCTGCTATCAAAGGCTGCTGCTGCCGGCTGCAGCACTGCTGCTAGCCCTGTACCCAAGCCGGCAAGCTGCTGAACCCTGCGACAGCTGCAAATACCTACCGCTGTGCATTGACATGTCATGCTGAGGCCTGCTGTAGGAGCTTGCAGCTGATCTGGCAGTCTACTGACGGGCAACTTTGCAAGTCCTACTCCCTGAAGACGTAACTGCCTGACTGCTGCTGCTGCTGCTGCTGCTGCTGCTGCTGCTGCTGCTGCTGCTGCTGCTGCTGCTGCTGCTGCTGCAGTCTCCTCGCCCTCCTTCCCCCTCCCCTAGGCCCCCCAGGCCATCCCCGTCACCCCGCCCACCCAGCCCCTCGCCTAAACCACCGGTGAGCACAGAACCCCAAAACCTCGAGTGTTATGGGGCTGCAAACAGCTCACTGCGGCTAGTTGTCACTGGCTGCTGGCCGCTCTCCTGTAGTGCTGTGACTCGATGTCGCTAGCTGCTGCCTGATGCTCTGCCGACCTATCGTGATGTTGACACATATGTTGCATTTGTTGTGTTGCCGCAAGTGTTTAAGGGCTCCTCCCGAGCACCCCGGTGCTCGCCAAGCCCAAGCTACAAAGCGCCTTTGATCAATGTTGATGGTGTTATGTTGTTTTCTGAAGTAGCATGTCACTGGCTTTCGACCTGTCCTGTCATGCTGCAGAGCCCTTCCCCACTATCCTGCTGTCCGCTGCCCTGCCGTCACTAACTGTTGTCCAATCTTCTGCTGCCCTGCTGCCCTGCTGTGCTGGTGTGCTGCTGCCTGCTGTGCTGCTGCCTGCTGTGCTGCCGCCTGCTGTGCTGCTGCCTGCTGTGCTGCTGCGTGCTGTGCTGCTGTGCTGCTGTCCTGCTGTGCTGCAGAGCCCCCCCCCCCCCCCCCCCCGCACCCCGGCCCTCCCCCAGCCCAAGATATAATGCAACCTAGTTGTATGTTGATAAGTAAAGTAATATGTCACTTTCTGCTTTGTTGCTCTTGTTGTGCTGCAGAGCCTGCCCCCAGCACCCAAGCCCTCCCCTAGCCCACTGTAGAAAGCAGCCTGGTTGGGTGTTATTGACTAAAATATCATGTCAATTTCTGCTTCCTTGCTCTTGTCATGCTGCAGAGCCCTTCCCCAGCACCCAAGCCCTCCCCCAGACCAATATAGAATGCAACCTGGTTGGATGTTATTAACCGAATGTCACATGTCACTGTCTGCTGCGCTGCTGTGCTGCAGAGCCCCTCCCCAGCACCCAGGCCCTCCCCTAGCCCTGCACCAGCTCAGGTGAGGGTCATGGCAGCAGCAGCAGCTGCAGCAGCAGCAGCAGCAGCAGCAGAAACAGCGGCAGCGGCAGCGGCAGCAGCAACCACATAATAGCGGCCTGCACGACACGCTGCAAGGAAGATGCGGCAGATTGCGAGGCTGACAACTGCTGCCATGCACATGCAGAGCAGCAGCAGCGGCAGCAAGCACACGAAAGATGGCCTGCTCAACATGCTTACTGCTGCAGCTTGCCAGCCTGGCAACCGCTGCCATGCATGTGTAAAACCTGCCGCTGGGTGTCAGCTGCTCTGTGCCAGAACTCCCTGGAATACGCGGTTTGCAATTCGTGTTGATAAACAGAATGCAACTTAAACTGCTTTGTCCGGGCACACCCTGCTGGCACACCCTGCACTCAGTGCATATGCTGCAGCTTTCTGTGCCTTTCCACATCATGCTGTGCCTCCTGCACATTTGCAATGCAGCCCCAGCTAGCCATCCTGTCCCAGGTGCCTGACGGCTATCAAGGCCTGCTCCCCGACGCCATAGCCTTTGTCTCAACCCATTTTCCATGTCTGCTGCTTGCTTTTGAATTCATTCTTGCAGCCCGAGCTGGCCATCCTTTCCCAGGTGCCAGATGACTATGGCGGCTGACATGCGTGTGCTACAGCCTTCTTGACAACCCATTTTTGTTGTCTGCTGCTTGCGTTCGAATTCAATCTTGCAGCCCGAGCTGGCCATCCTCACCCAGGTGCCAGACGGCTATGGCGGCTGACATGCATGTGCTACAGCCTTCTTGACAACCCATTTTTGGTGTCTGCTGCTTGCTTTTGAATTCAATCTTGCAGCCCGAGCTGGCCATCCTTTCCCAGGTGCCTGACGGCTATCAAAGCCTGCTCCCATACGTCACAGCCTTTGTCTCAACCCATTTTCCATGTCTGCTGGTTGCTTTTCAAACCCACCGTGCAGCCCAAGCTAGCCATCCTCTCCCAGGTGCCAGACGGCTATCAAGGCCTGCTCCCCGACGTCACATCCTTTGTCTCAAGCCTTTATCCATGTCTGCTGCCTGCTTTCAAAATGTATTTTGCAGCCCGAGCTAGCTATCCTCTCCCAGGTGCCAGACGGCTATCAAGGCCTACTTCCTGATGTCACAGCAACAGGGCCAGACACTTGCGAGAAAGCTCCCTCACCAATCCTCGGCAGGAATGGCATGACCATCACCAGACCAGGCGCAGGAGTATGTGGGGACGTCAACACCGCCGGCACTTACACCCTGGACCAAACTGTGCCAGATGGCTTGGAGTTCAGCCGCTGGCAGTGCTACGACATCACCAATGGGACGCCTATTGGGCCGATCATTGGATCGAGCGTGGTGCTGGGTGCTGGGAAGAAGGTCACGTGTGTGGCTGTGTATGTGGCTGTGAACCCTATCCCTCCCGTGGTGAGTCATACAGCAGCACTTGATAGAGGGCCTACCTGACATGCCATGTGGCGTTACGGTTGCTCAGTATTGTCAGCAACCTGCTACTTGTGCCAGATTATGGCCAGCACACACAACCCATAGGTGAATGGTTTGCAGCAGCAGCAGCAGCAGCAGCAGCAGCAGCAGCAGCAGCAGCAGCAGCAGCAGCAGCAGCAGCAGCAGCAGCAGCAGCAGCAGCAGCAGCAGCAGCAGCAGTGACTGTTGGCTGCCATGCAGCATTCCGGCAGTGGCAGCCAACCACACTTACTGCGCTGCCAGGAAGAGAAGCAGACACTGCCGGAGGTCGACACCTCACCAATAGAGAGGGAATAATAGTCGTAAATTCCGCTCCGTTACGGGGCGTGGTTGCCGATGCCGACAAGGTATGGCTCACAAGAAGACTATTATTATTATCACTGCCGGAGGTACACTCTTCCAGCAGTAGACACATCTGTGATTCAGCAGTCCACATCATGTGCACCCTGACACGCATGTGTTGCAGCCATCTTATACTGTGAGTTAACTCATTTGTCTTGCCTGCTGGTGCTTTTTAATGTTTTTTTTCCTTGCAGCCCCAGCCGGCCATCATCTCCCAGATCCCTCCCGGTTATGACGGGATTGCACCCGCCCTCACAGCAACAGGGTCAGGCACTTGCTTCAAATCCCCCTCATCAGTCCTGGGAGAGGGTGTGACCATCACACAGCCAGGCGCAGGAGTGTGTGAGGGCGGCATAAGCCCTGGCACTTACACCCTGACCCAAACTGTGCCGGATGGCCTGGAGTTCAGCCGCTGGCAGTGCTACGACATCACCACTGGAGCGCCTGTTGGGCCGGTTATTGGTTCCAGCGTGGTGCTGGGTTCCGAAAAGGCGGTCACGTGTGTGGCTGTGTATGTGCAGGCAACACCTGCTCCGGTGAGCCTACTATAGCTAGTAGATCTAGTGGTTCTAGTAGTGAATAGTATATCTTTGAATATATAAAGATCTAGCAGATCAGCCTAGTCAGCTCGCTGCAGCCTGTAATGGAGGGCTTGCCTGCCAGGCCCAGATCATGTAAAGATCTAGCAGATCAGCCTAGTCAGCTCGCTGCAGCCTGTAACGGAGGGCTTGTCAGTGACAAGGTGCCCTGCCAACAAATGCATTGTCAGCAACTTGCTGCTTCTAACACATTGCCATCATCAGACCGTGCGTTTGAGCAGCAGCGGCAGCATTCGATGCAGCAGCAACAGCAGCAGCAGCAGCAGCAGCATTTGATGCACTGCTGCTGAGCAGCAGTCACATGAGCTGCGCCAAGGCAGCCAGTGCACCATGCGACATATGCAATGCAGCCTACTATCTCCCACACCTTGCTGAGCGGCATGCGTTATGTGACGTAAAGTAATGTTATTGCCCGATCTTCCCTTCAATTTCAACCTTGCAGCCCCAGCTGGCCATCATCTCCCAGATCCCTACTGGGTTCAACGGCATCGCCCCCGACCTCACAGCAACAGGGCCAGACACATGCTTCAAATCCCCTTCGTCAGTGCTGGGAGATGCTGGTGTGACCATCACACAGCCAGGCGCAGGAGTGTGCGAAAGCATCAACACTGTCGGCACTTACACCCTGACGCAAACTGTGCCAGCTGGCTTGAAGTTCAGCCGCTGGCAGTGCTACGACATAACTACTGGAGCGCCTGTTGGGCCGATTATTGGTTCGAGCGTGGTGCTGGGATCCAAAAAATCGGTCACATGCGTGGCTGTGTACGACCTTGTCAAGCCTCCTTCGGTGAGTGTTATACAACACACTGACATATCTTCAGCACTGCTGCACATGATGTGATGGATCAATGTTTTTGGGCGAGGGCCTGCCTGACATGGTTTCTGGAGCAATGCATTTACAACGAGCAGCAACCTGCTGCTTATCTTAACTGTCATCAACGACAGCAGTACGTCTGCCTGGCATACCACGTGCTACAGCCTTGCCACAAACATGAAACTCACACTCTTTTTGTTCGCTCTGTTTTTCCTGCGTATGATGTTGCTGCAACAGCTGGCCATCATCTCCCAGATCCCTGATGGCTACAACGGCATTGCACCAGACCTCACAGCAATAGGGCCAGACATTTGCTTCAAATCCCCCTCTTCAGTCTTGGGCCAAGGTGGTGTGACCATCACGCAGCCAGGCGCTGGAAAGTGTGAGGGCGAAATCAGCCCCGGAATCTACATCCTGACTCAAACTGTGCCAGCTGGCCTTGTGTTCAGCCGCTGGCAGTGCTACGACATCACTTCTGGAGCGCCTGTTGGGCCGATTATGGGCTCTAGTGTGGTGCTGGGTTCTGAGAAGTCGGCTACATGTGTGGCTGTGTTTGTGCTGGCTAAGCCCAGGTGAGACTTGCTTTCTGTGAAATGTCATGCGCCTTCTCAGCTGCCTTCAAGTCGCAGTGGTGTTGCGGCAGACTCTGCATTAGTATTGGTGCATATCCGCAGTCTGACCATATGAGAGGAGTGAGACAGCGGTAACCATATGCTGTGTACACAGCACATGTGTCTGTGTTTGTGCTGGCTAAGCCCAGGTGCGTGCTGCTTCCGTGCAACTATAAAACTTCCTATGCAATCTTGGCTTCCATGACAGCCGTATCACTCCCACCAGCAACCCTTGACGTCACCAACTATGATGTAGACATGCGCTGCGTTGTCACACACTCCCTGCATGATCACCGTGCAGCACACCTGCCAAAAGTTCAGTTGCGCCTGTCTCAGGATGCTTTGCCTGTGCTGTGACTCAAATTTGCTGCTGCTGCTGCTGCTGCTGCTGCTGCTGTTGCTGCTGCTGCTGCTGCTGCTGCTGCTGCTGCTGCTGTTGCTGCTGCTGCTGCTGCTGTTGCTGCTGCTGCTGCTGTTGCTGCTGCTGCTGCTGCTGCTGCTGCTGCTGCTGCAGTCCTTCTCCATCTCCACCCCCAGTCCCATCCCCCTCACCATCTCCAATCCCAGTTTCATCTCCATCGCCCTCTCCGTCCCCCGCAGCACCGTCCCCGTCCCCCGCAACACCATCCCCGTCCCCATCCCCAACACCGTCCCCGTCCCCGTCACCATCCCCACAACTGTCCCCGTCACCAACACCGTCCCCGTCCCCGTCCCCCATTGCATCACCATCCCCATCCCCGTCCCCGTCCCCATCTCCGTCCCCGTCCCCGTCCCCATCTCCGTCCCCGTCCCCGTCCCCATCTCCGTCCCCGTCCCCGTCCCCGTCCCCACCACCACCCAGCTGCCCCCCTGGCTTCTGGTTCACTTCAACAAACACCACATGTGCTGAGTGTGGCCTCAACTTCTTCTGCCCAGGAGGCTTTGTGCCAGGCAACAGGACCGAGTGCCCAGAATTCACAGGAACAAACATCACGACAGCCAGCAAGCCTGAGGACTGTGTGCGCTTGACGTGCCAGCCGTGCGGCTTTGCAGCACCAGATGTGTACTTCAGCGCCACTGGCGATAATGCGGGTGAGCGAGCTGTCGGCAGTGCATTCAAATCATGCTACATTTGATGTGCGGCTTTGCAGTGCCAGACGTGTACCTCAGCGCGACTGGTGCCAATGCGGGTGAGCGCTGCTGCAGTGAGCTGTCAGCAGTGTATTTAAAACATGTTGCATTTCTTATTTGAGTTTGTAGCGCCACGTGTGTCTCTCTTATAACATTTTAATAAATTTAAAAGGAAAATTGCAATGAAACCAACAAGCAACTGTGGCTCCACCATGCCTGCAGGCATCTACCTTGTCAAGAACTGGACAACATCAATGCCTGATACATGCCAGATAAAAAGCAAGCAAATAACAAATTAAAAAGAAAAGATTTATAAAACCGCGATGTAATAAAGCAAAATAAAACTAACAAGCAAATGTGACGTCATCATGCCTGCAGGCATCTATCTGTTCAGGAACTGAACCACGTCCACGCCAAAAACATGTCAATCCATGAAAGAAATGAGGAAATAAAAATTTTCAAGATGATCATTGACAAATAATAATCAAAGAATCTGACAAGCGATTGTGATGCTCCACCATGCCTGCAGGCATCTACCTTGTCAAGAACTGGTCAACCTCCACGCCTGATGCCAGCGGCAGCGAGGTCTGTGTGTTTGACCAGACGGGGGACGGCCAGGCTCTCTTTGGCTGCAGCGCCTGCGCTGTCAACGACATTGCAGCCACCAATCAGGGCACGCTGCTCGTCACCGGCAGGCGCAGCGCCACCTCGGGCTATCTGCTGTCAGTGGACCCTGCCGCACAGAAGGCAGGCCAGCCCTGCAAGTGAGTGGTGCAAGGCGTTAAACAAAGTTACTGCTTTTTAAGATGCACTGCGTCACAAAATGTCACTGCTGACAATGCTGTCAGTCGACCCTGCCGCACAGAAGGCAGGCCAGCCCTGCAAGTGAGCGGTGCAAGGCGTCAAACGAAATTACTGCTTGTTATGCTGCACTGCGTTACAAAATGTCACTGCTTGAAATGCTGTCAGTCGAACCCGCCGCGCAGAAGGCAGGCCAGCCCTGCAAGTGAGTGCTGCAAGGCATTATCGGTACTTTTACAATTATAATAATAAATTATTATTATTATTATTATGTCATCATCATCGTCATTGTTTTTACAATACTACTATCATCATCATTATTATCGTTACATTATTATCATTTTATCAACAACATTGACATCGTTGTCCTGTCTGTTGTGCTGCAGCTACACCGTGCTCATCGCCGACACGGGTGCGCCATGGAACGGCTTGGGGGCAGGCCCCCGCAGCAACCTCTTCTATGGCGTGGGTGAGTGGCGGCAGCGCAGCTGGTGTAAAAGAATCGTCACAGCTAAATCACCACAGTGCATTTTGGTTTTTCATTACAGTTTTAATTCCCAGTATGGTTTACCTCTGTGCTGTCGGCATCGTCCTAATGTCGCTGCTTGTTCATACATATGTGCAGGTGGCGGCGCAACCGGCGGCATCTTCACTGTCGAGCTGTCTGCAAATGGGGCTGCCAACATTGTGGGACAATTCCCCACTACTGTTGTGAGCGCTGGCGCTGCTGACATCACCGCGGCTCCCTCGGGCAAGCTGTACGTCGTCAACTCGCCATCACTCGGCAGCAGCCAGGCATACGAGGTGAGGCAAGCCAAATATGTTACTGACGCATGTTAAAATCATGTCATATTACTGACATCGCTGCGCCTGTCTTGGGAGGGCTTTACATTGTCAACTCGCCATCACTCGGCAGCAGCCAGGCATGTGAGGTGAGGCAAGCCAGATATGTTACTGACGCATGTTACAGTCATGTCATATTACTGACATCACCGCGGCTCCCTCGGGCCAGCTGTACGTCGTCAACTCGCCATCACTCGGCAGCAGCCAGGCATATGAGGTGAGGCGAGGGCCCTATGGTTCAGCACATGCAACTACCAGTAGTACTAGTCAGCAGCAGTCCCACACAAGTTGTATCAAGCTTGGCGTGTGCACCGATCTACAAGCATGGGGCTTGGTGCAAAAGCTAGTTGAGCGACTGGTTTGTTGCCCAGAAATGTCTTGCTGCACAGCAGATCTGAGGCAGCGGCTGTCAAACTGCTAGTTTTTGAGACCCACTGTGTGCTGCTGCTGCTGCTGCTGCTGCTGCTGCTGCTGCTGCTGCTGCTGCTGCTGCTGCTGCTGCTGCTGCCGCTGCAGGTGACGATTGACCCAACAACCTTTGCCCCTACCGGCCTCAGCGCAGCCATTGCAGACGGAGGCGTGGCAGGAAACCTGCCTGCTGCATTCTGCACCAGCACACAGCCTGTGGCAGCATCTTCAGGCAACAATGCATACCAGTTTGTGCCACCTGCAGCTGACCTCAAGTTCATCAACATCGGCAAGACAGGGTCTCCTGTGTCCATCAGTGGCGCTGCTGTGGTGCCCAGATGCTGAGCAATTGAAATGAGGCTGTGGCGCTGAGGTGTTATTATGCTGAGCACTTGCTGTGGTGCCCACATGCTCAGCATTTGAAGTGAGACTGTCATGCCCAAATGCTGAGCATCTTGAATGACACGCTGTGGCGCCCCGAGGTGCCCAGGCACTGAGGATGAGAATGCGCAACTGACTGCTATGCGTCCGCAGGGTGAATCGTTTGGTGCAAATAGCGTAAAGTAACGCACGAACTTGCCTAGTATATGGTGGGGTGGTTGTCACCAGCATTACGCGGCCGCTGTGGTTTCTGTTTCACGTTGTTTCTCCAACAACAGATGAGCAGCGTTGTCTGTGTCTGACTGTTTTGAGTCAGCTGCAGACGCCACGTTCACAGTTTGAACGCACATGCAGTGGCTGCAGCCCATTTTATTTGCACCATTTGCGCGTATACTGTTATGATATGTACATATCACCAGATATGAAGAGTTCGGGCGTCTGAGCAACTGCCGCAGCAGGGCCTGAGTGGAAGGGCTTCATTCAATCTGTGCAGGATGATCGTCTGACATGTCACAGCAGCAGTGGCAGCCTTTGTGCATTTGCAGTACATGCCACTTTGATGGCTCAACCAAAAAGCGGCCCTGTCACTGTCAGGTCGAGCTTCAATCGATGTGTGGCAGCAGCGCTGGCAGCATACCATGCTGATGGTTGCTCTGTTGCTGTCAGGTCCAGTATCATTTGATGTGTGGCAGCAGCCCCCGCACCAGTTGCACAAGTTTCAGTGCAGACGTTGATGTTGGTTGCCCTACTGCTGTCTGAATGAGCTGCGCTGCACCGTGCTGTCGATTTGAGCCCCACCGCACCGCACCAGCTATGTTGCTCTGCTGTGGTGCACCGTTTCCTTATTGTACTCGACTGCTTGCTGCCGTGTAGTGCGGTATGGTTGATGTCGTGCTGTGGTTGTGCTGTTGCGCACAGCCGCTCTGAATTCACCTGCATGATGAGCAGCAGTGACCACCGCGGCTGCTGCTGCCTGCCTGCACGTCGGGTTCCCTGCTGCATTCAGTGCTGTAAGGCTGATGTGTTGCGGTTGCGCGCAGCCGCTGTCAAGTCACCTGCATCAATGAGCAGCAGTGACTGCCGCGGCGGCTGCTGCCTGCCTGCATGTCAGGTTCATTGCTGCATCCAGTGCTGTAAGGCTGATGTGTTGCGGTTGCGCGCAGCCGCTGTCAATTCACCTGCATCATTGAGCAGTGACTGCCGCGGCGGCTGCTGCCTGCCTGCACGTCGGGTTCACTGCTGCATCCAGCAGGCGAGCTCCAGTCTAACGAGCATATTTAACAATGCGTCACATCGCACCTTGGAATCACTTTGTGCCTATATGTCAGTGTCTTCTTGACTGCAGCCGTCCTTGCATTCAGGCCCCAGCAAACAAAGCACGAGCACTGCAAATGCGGCTCGCTGCAGTCAGCTGCTGCGTTTGTTGCTGCAGCTGCGGCGCTGTTTGGCACGGAGTTGCATTGATGGTTGTATATACAGCACAGCCTTCCTGGTGCTGCTGCTGCTGCTACTGCTGTTGCAGCTGTTGCTGCTGTTTTTACTGTTCCTGCTGTTGCATTATGCCAGGTGTGTGACTCAGACCGCATCTATGGGCGCATGATGCGCAATGGCAGTCTCTATGAATGCACGACTGTTTGATCCTGCACGCTTGTATGGCTTGGTTCCCCCTGAGTGTTGGTGCCCTCAGCTGAAGCCTGGTCTCCCCGATGCTTTGTGTACATATTTGATTCGGCTCTGCAGCTTGTTTCCCTGCATTCCTGGATTCCAGCTTAACGGGAGCAGCATGATGTTTTGCGTTTTATGCGCAAACAGCACGGCCTGGCAGCTGCCAGGAAAGATGCATCCAGCAATCAGGTGGCGTCACTTGCTGCTGTGTGACACAATACACAGGGCGCCAGAACGCTGGCCATGCAGTGCCAAACAATACATTATGTTACGTTATGTTCAAACAATGGTCAACATATTTGGGCCTGGAATGTTACTCTGAAGAGTGTTACTAGCACGTTATTTACTGCGTGGGACCTGTTGGGGTTTGAGGAGAGGTTTGAGGCCTCCATGCATGGTCGTTCCGCTACTTATGAATTTGGTCTGAGTTCTATTGATTTGCATGTGCTGCGTATTCAAATGACAATGAACATTGCCCTGAACATGCATGCCGTGACTGTTGTGGCGTCTGCCATTAGCTGCACTTGCCGTTGATGACATTACCGTGCTGCGGCTTCTTACTACCGTGTTAGAGTTACCAAATGTGCACATATGGTACGGGGTAGTGGTGTGTGCCGCGCTGCTGAGGCGCCAGGCAGTTAGGCCAATTGCACAGCCACTCTGCGCTTTTGTTTTTTCCGGCTGGTGTCGGGTACTGCAGATGCTGTCTGGTGTGGATGGCTGTTACTGCTGCACCATGCCATGGTGAAGCCTGGCTGCTGTTGACAGAGAGTTTGCATATGGCATGTAAGCATGTCAGTATGCGGTGCAGCCGTAACAGCAATCATTCACGCTGGTGAGATGAACGCCATGAACACATTCACGACGGGAACACAGCCCGTTTTTGAGCCAGTCATTGAACCGTCATGGTTCCAGTGAACATGCCGCAGTAGCAGTCAAAGTGACAGCGTCACTGTCAGGCTGACAGTCAAGGTAACTGTGTCCAGCCTAAGGGGCAGCTGCAGGGTGACCGAATCAAGTTTACAACTTTCTAAGCCCTTCAGCTCGTTGCTTGTGAGCAACCTAGCACAGTGTGACCGGCTGTTGACAGCTGTAAACAGCAACATGCGAATCCAGCTGCCCCACCTCAGCAGTTGAGCCGTGTATCGCCAACGCGAGCTTATTCAACGAATATCTTCTTCCAAAAAGAACCGTCGCTGTCTGTATTTTGCTCTGACATCAGTTGGCACAGCGGGCGAGGCCGCACTTTTCGGAACCAGCAGGCATGGCGGGCCTGCGCCCGTTCAGCGAGCTGAAATGCATCAGTAAGCAGACTTTAGAGGTTATAGATTCGCTGGGGTTTAAAACGGCTACGCCAGTGCAGGAGGCAACCATCCCTCTCTTCTGCGGCAACAAGGACGTAGCAGTAGATGCTAGCACAGGCAGTGGCAAGACGCTGGCGTTTGTTATACCGGTAATAGAAAAGTTGAGGAGGCTGGATGAGAAGCTGAAGCCGCACCAAGTGAGACCAGTAGCGGACTAGGGCTATTACTGCTGCCAGCACTGCTGCTGCCGCTGCTGCTGCCAGCATTGGCGCTGCTGCTGCTCATATTGCATCACCTAGTTGGCGGTGCTATATTTCAAACTGCTCACTTGCAGCAACAATTCACTTGCAAAGCTGTGCAGCTGGCAAGTGCAGCGACGCAGTCACACACATGTCTGCCATGCATACCTCTGGCCTGCCCATGCATCATGCTACACAGCAAAAGGACAATCCTGCAGGTTATATTGATGCATACATGCCTGTTGATTTCTGCACTGCTACCTGTTTTCATGAACGCCATCTCATGCTGTTGGCATTGCTCAATTGTGCCACCTCATGTGCTCTTCAGCTGGGTGCTGTCATCGTGTCACCCACACGCGAGCTGGCCAAGAAGAACATGCCGTTTGCTAATGTATCTTTTGGTGCGGTTGTGCCCTGATTGCCCTGCATCTGCTGCAGCTGGGTGCTGTCATCGTGTCACCCACACGCGAGCTGGCCAAGCAGATCCACGCAGTGGCAGCACCCTTTGTGGCCAGCGTGCCGTGGCTGTCATCACTGCTGCTGGTGGGAGGCACGTGAGTGTTAGGATTTGAAGATATGCCAGCAGCAGCAGCAGCACCAGAAGCAGTGGCGGCAGCAGCAGCATCAGTGGCGGTGCAGTTTGTGGCCAGCGTGCCCTGGCTGTCATCGCTGCTGCTGGTGGGAGGCACGTGAGTGTTTTTGGGTTAAGAATATCGCCGCAGCAGCAGCAGCAGCAGCAGCAGTGGCGGTGCAGTTTGTGGCCAGCGTGCCATGGCAGCCATCCCTGCTGCTGGTGCGAGGCACGTGGGTGTTATATTTGGCAGCGACAGCTCCAGCAGCAGCAGCAGCAGCAGCAGCAGCAGCAGCAGCAGTAGTGGCAGCACTTGTCGTGGCTAGCGTGCCGTGGCTGTCATCACTGCTGCTGGTGGGAGGCACGTGAGTGTTATCTTTGGCAGCGGCAGCTCCAGCAGGGGCAGCAGCAGCAGTTGAGGCGGCAGGACTCTTGGCCACTAGGCAGGAGCTATAGTACTGTTGTAGAAGCTGTTACATGCAGCTGCTTTGGACTTGTCAACAGGCAGCAGCAGCAGCAGCAGCAGCAGCGGCAGCAGCCAAGCCATTGCCACAGTAAGCAATAGTGACGGCTGGCAGCAGCTGCTTCCTTTTGTTGACCTTCTTCATTGACCTTGTTGGTGTTTGTTTTACTGCTGCTGCTGCTGCTGCTGCTGCCGCTGCTGCTGCTGCTGCTGCTGCTGCTGCTGCTGCTGCTGCTGCTGCAGTGACCCTGCCGAGGACGTTGCTGCCTTCAAAGCTGCTGGTGGCAACATTCTTGTGGGCACACCCGGGCGGCTGCATGACGTGATGAAGCGGCTAGGGACAGCGCTGGACACACGCAAATTGGAAGTGCTGGTGAGTTGAAATGTTTGTCTGTGTTGTTCCTGTGCTGCTGCTGCTACTGCCAGTTGTGGTGTGATGGTGTAAGTGAAGCACGTGCTGTGGTTAGTAGCTTAGCAGCTGGGTTGTCAGCAGTGGTGGCAACGTGCTTGTGGGCACACCCGGGCGGCTGCATGATGTATGAAGCGGCTAGGGACAGCGCTGAACACACAAGCTGGAAGTGCTGGTGAGCTTACCCCTAAACCTTGCAGACTTGCTAGTCATGAAGCTTTGCTCAGCCAGCTGTGCAGTCTTGCCCAGGCAAACCTGCGGAGCTGCTGGCGAGCTGTGCTGTAACCTCTGCCCTGTGCTGCTTTGTGAGAGAGGATAGTTACTGTGGGTCCTGGCACCATCTTGGATGAGCCACAACAAGCTGAACACA
This sequence comes from Tetradesmus obliquus, assembly GCA_030272155.1. Lineage (NCBI taxonomy): Eukaryota > Viridiplantae > Chlorophyta > Chlorophyceae > Sphaeropleales > Scenedesmaceae > Tetradesmus > Tetradesmus obliquus. Next base: position 1,283,988 of record CP126203.1, read on the forward strand.
AGGTCTGAGACCAGAAAAGGAGAGTGAGCACCGTAAAACACAATGCACACCCTTGAGGCACATCTCTCATTTTATGGTTCAAGCTGGTGCTGTCGGCTGTGAGGCTGTGGGGCCAGTGCCATGTGACATGTTGACTCACCATGCTGCTGCTGCTGCTGCTGCTGCTGCTGCTGCTGCTGCTGCTGCTGCAGGTGCTGGATGAAGCAGACCGGCTGCTGGACATGGGGTTCAGGGTGCAGCTGGGCATGGTGACTCACCATGCTGCTGCTGCTGCTGCTGCTGCTGCTGCTATTGCGGCCGCAGGTGTTGGACGAGGCAGATCGGCTGCTGGACATGGGGTTCAGGGTGCAGCTGGACGCCATCATGGCTCGCCTGCCCAAGCAGCGGCGCACTGGGCTGTTCAGCGCAACGCAGACGGTGAGTGAGACTGTGGGATATAGGAGTGGGTGCGGGCGTCAAGCAGCAGCAGCCACTGGCACTGGTTCTGGTCCTGGTGACAGCAGCCGCAGCAGGTACGCAGCCACATGAGCAGTAAGAGGAGCGGCAGAATGACATGAATGGTGGGGTCATGGGTGAAGCTGGACATCAAAAATTGGCTGTCTGCCTAAGCAGCGGCGAACGGGGCTGTTCAGCGCCACACAGCCAGTGAGGTTGTGTTTTGAGGCGGTTGCAGGGGAGACGGTTGAGCAGCAGCAGCTTGCGACTATGCTGGCGGCAGCAGCAAAGCAAGGCACTGATGTTGGGGCAAGGCTGGGAGGCGAGAGTAATTGCCACAGCAAACTGACAGTGACACAGCAGCAACAGCAGCAGCAGCAGCAATGCCAGCAGCAGAGTGTGTCTGCTGTGCTGATCAGCATATAGGCAAGTGCCTGCTTGTCACCTGCCGCCGCCGCTGCTGCTGCTGCCCTGCAGGAAGCGGTTGAGGCGCTTGCCCGCGCAGGCCTGCGGAACCCCGTCAAAGTGGCAGTAGCAGTCACAGCAGCGCCAGCAGCAGCAGCAGCAGCGGACAACAGCTTCGGCAAGAAGCGGAAGCGGCAGCAGGATGGGGAGCAGCAGCAGGGTGGCGCAGCAGCAGCAGCAGGCGGTGCAGCGCTAGAGCAGAAGACTCCTACCAGCTTGTCACTGGAGTACATCATGGTCAGCGTGGAACAGAAGCTGCCGCAGCTGGTGAGGAGGGTTCAGGTTTGAGCGTATTTCTTGTTTTTGTTGGTGGTGAGAGTGCTGTCTGTGTTCACTGCGCCGCTGACTTACATCATGGTCAGCGTGGAACAGAAGCTGCCGCAGCTGGTGAGGTTCAAGGTTCAGGGTGATGGGGTTAACCCTGTTGTTGGGGTGTTTCCTGGTTGCTAGTGGTGGGTGTGCTGTTAGCGTTCACATGTTCTGCTGTTGTGCAGCATGGTCAGCGTGGTGCTGTCGCAGCTCGTGACCTGCACCCTTATAAAAAGCTGTATGTCCCACTCATGCTTTACTTTATGCTGTGCCGCAGGTTGCATTTCTGGATGCGCACCGCGACTCCAAGGTGATCGTGTACTTCCTGACCTGCGCCTGCGTCGAGCACCACGCACTGCTGCTGAAGCGGCTGCCGCAGCTGAAGGGCCTGCAGGTGCAGGCGCTGCACGGCAAGCTCAAGCAGGTGCGGCACTCTTGAGAATACATGCTATTCTGCAGTGCGATTCACAGTGCTGCAGTGATCATGAGCGATGGAAATTGGTAAACAGATGGCAGTGGCCCTAGCAGTGAAAGTTGCAGGCATGGCAGCATGCCTTGCAGTAGGCTAATTGGCCAGGGCGGTCCAGAGGGTGCTGCCACAGCTAGGGGGCTGCAGGTGCAGGCGCTGCACGGCAAGCTCAAGCAGGTGGTTTTGACATGTTGTTTAGACATCTAGTATCATGTGTGCAAAATGAGGCCGCAGAAGCCTAGAAGCAAGCACTCCAAGTAGTTACACTGATGGCAGGCGTGGGCATGGAAGCAACCATTATAGCCAATTGGTTGGCCTGGGATGTGCAGTGGTGATTGCCGGCATTGAGAGAGCAGCACGCCTGAGCTTGCATGGCAACTGCTGCTGCTGCTGCTGCTGCTGCCGCCGCCGCAGCAGGTGGCGCGTGATGCCATGCGGTTCAGCGGGCCTCTCAGCGGCGTGCTGCTGTGCACGGTTCTCCTCTTCAGCAAACCCACAACACCTCATTTCTGCTGCTGCTGCTGCTGCTGCTGCTGCTGCTGCTGCTGCTGCTGCTGCAGGCGGCGCGCGAGGCCACACTCTCCAAGTACAGCGGCTTACCCAGCGGCGTCCTGCTGTGCACTGACGTGGCTGCGCGCGGCCTGGACATTCCGGATGTGTCTTGGATTGTGCAGTACGACCCGCCGCAGGTATGAGGGGGAACGCTTAGTGTTTCATTGATGCATACTGTGATATGCTTGCTGGCTTAGTTTGTGACATGGCCTTGTGTGTGCACAGATGTGGCTGCGAGGGGGCTGGACATACGCGATGTGTGCTGGATCACTCAACATTTGCGCATTTGCTGCTGGTTGCATGCTGCTGCTGGTGCGGTTTCCTTCTACCTCGCAGGACCCTGCCACATTCGTGCACCGCGTGGGCCGCACCGCCCACATGGGCCGCAGCGGCTCAGCGCTGGCGCATGCCACACAGTGTTGTACCAGTGTGCACTATGCAAGTATGTCGCTGTTTCTGCTGCACACTGCTGATGCACAACTGACATCTGTTCCTTGCCGTCCCTTTCTGCTCCGCTTGTGCAGGACCCTGCCGCATTCGTGCACCGCGTGGGGCGCACAGCACGCATGGGCCGCAGCGGATCAGCGCTGGCGCTGCTGCTGCCCAATGAGAGCAGCTATGTGGAGTTCCTGCGGCTGCGCAAGGTGCCCCTGGTTGAGGCGCAGCTGATGGAAGGTGAGGTTTATTCCAAGCTGCAGCCTATCTATCCTTGTGTATGTAGGCTGCTGCCCAATGAGAACAGCTATGTGGAGTTCCTGAGGCTGCGCAAGGTGCCGCTGGTAGAAGCGCAGCTCATGGAAGGTGAGCTTTTCGACAACGTTGCTGCATTTGGAGTTGAGGGATTGGGGCGCTGCTGCTGCCCAATGAGAGCAGCTATGTGAAGTTCATGCGGCTGCGCAAGGTGCCCCTGGTTGAGGCGCAGCTCATGGAAGGTGAGCTTTTCGACAACGTTGCTGCATTTGGAGTTGAGGGATTGGGGCGCTGCTGCTGCCCAATGAGAGCAGCTATGTGAAGTTCATGCGGCTGCGCAAGGTGCCCCTGGTTGAGGCGCAGCTGATGGAAGGTGAGGGTTTGGTACAACAGCGATGTGTTGCTGTGTCTGGAGTTTAGTTCGTCAAGTCGAGTGTAAGGGGCTGCTGCTGCTGCCCGTTGAGTGCTCCTACGTGGAGTCTTGGAGGCTGAGGCAAGTGCCGCTGGTTGAGGTGCAGCTGTTGCTTACGCTTCTGCTTGTTGCCGCTACAGGTGCTCCGGATGCCGCGCAGCTGGCTGCTCTGCTGCGAAAAGAGGCCGAGAGCGACATGGAGGTCCTGGAGAAGGCCACATTACAAATGCCATGCTTGGCTTCTGTCTGTTGCTGCTGCAGGTGCTCCGAATGCTGCTGTGGTTGCGGCCCTGCTGTGTAACGAAGCCGATAGCGTCCGTGAGGTCATGGAGAAGGCCATCTGCAATTTCTCAGTTGCGTTATTGTCCACGCCTGCCTTTTCTGCAGGTGCTGCAGACGCTGCCAAGCTGGCTGCGCTGCTGCGCAAGGAGGCCAGGGGCTACAGGGAGGTCATGGAGAAGGCCACATCACAAATGCCATGCTTGCGCTTCTGTCTGTTGCTGCTGCAGGTGCGCCTGACGCTGCTGAGCTGGCAGCGCTGCTGTGAAAAGAGGCGGAGTCAGACTGAGGAGTCATGGAGAAGGCCACATGCACATGTACCAATGCTGGACAACCTTGCATGCATGTTGGTTCAACTAGCTTACGGTGCCCGCACTGCTGCCTCTGCTGCCGCCGTCGTTGCCGCCGCCGCTGCTGCTGCTGCTGCTGCTGCTGCTGCTGCTGCCACCACTGCAGGTGCTCCCGACGCCGCGGAGCTGGCAGCGCTGCTGCGAAAAGAGGCTGACAGCGACAGGGAGGTCATGGAGAAAGCCACAGTATTTCATACCCCTGTGTTTTTTGGTGCTGCAGGTGCGCCTGACGCTGCTGAGCTGTCAGCGTTGCTGCGCAAGGAAGCTGAGAGCGACCGGGAGGTCATGGAGAAGGCCACGCGCGCCTTTGTCAGCTTTGTGCGCGGCTACAAGGAGCACCACTGCAAGTTTGTGTTCAGGCTGCAGGTGCGACAGGCAGCAGGCGTTCGAAGTTGCAGAACTAGGCTGTCTTTTGTTGTTGTGTTGCCATGCTGCAGCCATTGCGTGCGGGCAGCAGCACCACTGCAAGTTCGTGTTCAGGCTACAGGTGTGGTGCTGTAAGGGTTGGTGTATACGTCAATCTCTACAACTGCTGTGCATGGCTGCTTGTTTTTGCCTGTTTGTGCCTGTCAGTTGTGTGCGCGGCTACAAGGAACACCACTGCAAGTTCGTGTTCAGGCGGCAGGTAGGGGGCGTAGTTGAGTGATGTTAATGATGATGGTGGTGGTGCTGCTGGCGCAAATATCATCCCTGGTCATGCGGCTGTAAGGAGCACCACTGCAAGCTCGTGTTCAGCCTGCAGGTAGGTCGCGTAGTTGGGTAATGTGGTGGCTGTGCCTCTGCGTCTTTTGTATCGGCTACAAGGAGCACCACTGCAGGTTTGTGTCCAGGCTGGAGGTAGGGTGTGCGGTTGAGTGATAGTGTTGATGATGGTGGTGGTGCTGCTGTTGCAAATATCATCCCTGGTCATGCGGCTACAAGGAGCACCACTGCAGGTTTGTGTTCCGTCTACAGGTGCGCTGCTGTACCCGGCTGCTTGTTCTCGCTTGTGTGTGCCTCTCTATTGTAGCGACTGCAAGGAGCACCATTGCAAGTTTGTGTTCAGGCTGCAGGTGCGGCAGGCACCGGGCGTGTTATCTGTGTCCTGGTTGTGCGTTGTTGCTGCTTGCTGTTTACGTCGGCGGTCAGGTGGCAGTGGGCGACGTCTGTTCTTTTGTTTCAGCCATGTTCTGAAAACTAGGGCCGCTAGGGCCGCTGGCCGTGTCGCTCGGGCTGCTGAAGCTGCTGCTACTGCTGCTGCTGCTGCTGCTGCTGCTGCTGCTGCTGCTGCTGCTGTGCAGCAGCTGCCGCTAGGGCCGCTGGCCGTGTCCCTAGGCCTGCTGAAGCTGCTGCTGCCGCCGCCGCTGCTGCTGCTGCTGCCGCCGCTGCTGCTGCTGCTTTGTAGGAGCTGCCGCTTGGGCCGCTGGCAGTGTCACTGGGCCTGCTGAAGCTGCTGCTTAAGCTACTGCTGCTGCTGAAGCTGCTGCTGCTGCTGCTGCTGCTGTGCAGGAGCTGCCGCTTGGGCCGCTGGCCGTGTCACTGGGCCTGCTGAAGCTGCTGCTGCTGCCGGTGCTGCTGCTGAAGCTGCTGCTGCTGCTGCCGCCGCTGCTGCTGCTGCCGCCGCTGCTGCTGCTGCCGCCGCTGCTGCTGCTGCTGCTGCTGCTGCTGCTTTGCAGGAGCTGCCGCTAGGGCCGCTGGCTGTGTCGCTAGGCCTGCTGAAGCTGCCGCGCATGCCAGAGGTGAAGAAGGGCTCAGCAGCCAATGCCCTGGATGCATTTACTCCTTCTGCTGTTGATCCAGACAGTGTGAAGTTCCAGGACAAGCAGCGGGAGAAGCAGCGGCAGCAGGTGGGTCTAGGGAGGACTATGGATGTAGTGTTTGCCTGCTTACGTGGCTGTGTGCCTGTTGTTACAAGGGAGAGGCTGGGCTGTGTCCGGTTAGTACCGCTGGTCACGGCCCAACTCTGCAAGTTCTGGAAGAAGAAGAGAAGAGATCTCGCCGAAGACGAACTGTTGGCAAGCTTTGCAGAGCTGGAAGCGAGACAGCGTTCGCAGAATGCGGGGTCAAGCTGGGAGAGGCTGGGTGGATGTGAGCGCGGGCGCCTTGCATGGCTGTGCATTGAACCCAACATTAACTGCTCTTGGGGCACACCAGGCCGCCTCAACTTCTGAATGCATTGAGACATATTGAGAAACACAGAGCAGTGCTGACGCCAGCTGCTTGCTGCTGTATCTCACCAATTGCCCCTGCCTGCGGCAACCCGGCCACTGCCCTGCAGATGCTGAAGCAGAAGCAGCAGCAAGCAGCAGCAGCCGGCGGCAAGCAGCCGCAGAAGCAGAAGCAGCAGGCAGCAGCAGCAGGCGCGGAGCCTGGCGCGCGGCTCACAGCAGCAAAGCGGCGGCAGCTGCAGGCACGTGATGAGCTGGCAGAGTTACAGCATGATTACAGCATGTTACGAAAGCTCAAGAAGGGCAAGATCAGCGAGCATGCGTTTGATGTGGCGACAGGTCTGTCATCTGACTCGGGAGATGACGAGGATGATGTGGCAGCAGCAGCAGCAGCAGTAAAAGCAGGCGGCAGACGAGCAGTAGCAGCAGCTGCAGCAGCAGACAGTGGCTCGGAAGGGGGTGGCAGTGATGATGAGGGGGCAGAGCATGGGCAGCAGCTGCAGCAGCAGCAGGCGGCAAAGAAGCAGCAGAAGGGCGAGATGGTGCCGCCGGAGCGCTCGGTGGTGCACCGGCAGCAGCAGCTGCGCAAGCGCAAGAAGCGCCGGCAGCAGAAGCGGCAGGCTGCAGGGGCTGGGGCGAGTTGATGCAGCATGGCCACTGTTACTCAAAAAACAGTTTAACATCCATGATGGCTTGTACTGCTGTATGCTGTGAGTGGCGCTGCCAGCCTCGTGGGCATGGTATGCACCATGATGTAAAGAATTGGTAATGCAGCTCATACTCAAGGTGTGGCGGCAGATGTCAGCGCATAGTGCCGTACTGCCTGATGACAGCAGCATGTTGTTAGTTAGGGTTTGTGTTTGAATGAAAAACACACTGACGTTGACGTGTCTAGATGCTTGAGGGTTGGGTTCAACTGCAAGAGACTTACGAAACATATATTCGGCAGCGGCTTGCTTTTCAACATTGCAGGACGTGGACTGCACCTGATCACAAAGAGAACTGCCAAGGACTTTCGTAACCATGTACTGAAACTGCAAAGGATGAGCGCGCCAGTATAATCTTCAGCTGCTGGCATACATATGACGCCAATGGAGGACGATTCAGTAGAGCAGCAGAAGCGGCCACCCTTGCTGCTCCGGGCGAAGCGGTCCGGCAACAGATGGATGCGACGCAAGGGCTGGGGCTTGCACAGTCGGCAGCTTGTATTTCATTATTTGCAGCTTATATGGGAGCAGCTGTCGGCCATGCTGCCCATAACCCTCCTGCAGGTAAATCAAGTTCGACACCCATTAGCCGTTGTTCACAGCTCGATTCTCGCTACAAGGGCCTTGTTATCCAAGCATTAAATACATATTACATTCATCAAAATCCTGGTCCAACGGCGATCCGTGCTGCTGTCATGTGACTGTTGAAGAGCAGCAGGCAGCAGTGCTGTTTACATGCCTAAGCATGTGTGCTGTGAGTCATTTAGCCACTGCCTGTCCACGAGTCTGCATATAGTTGTCAGTCGTTTGCCGGTTTGCACTGTGCACAGCTTCAGCAGCACAAGGTGCATGCAGTCGAGCTTGCCATGCCAAGCAGCGCTGAACACCAGCATGTTGCATGCCCTCCACACCAATCCCCAAGCATGTGCACACAGCAGAGCCCTTTCCATGTCTGCAGCAGTCTTGTTGGCACCTGCTGCAGCATTCTATCAGCTGCCACGACATTGGTTGTCGCAGCAGCAGGCAGCCTGGTGGGGCTCCTTGCGTGTCTGAGCATGTCATTGTCCTGCCACAGGCACGCAGTCATTTTGTGCAGTTGATGCCACTCTCTGGCAACTGGTACTGCAGTTGTGCTGTGGAGCAGAACAGTTGAATCCTGCAAACACCAGCAGCTCTGTGATGATCAGAACGAGGCACTTGCAGGACGGCGCAGGCAACCGTTCGACTGTCCTGCAACTGGCGTACTGTTGTCCTGTCCTGCAAGTGTCTTCAATGTTGTCCAACGGACAGCTGGGACTGCAGTCGTCCTGTCCTGCCGTTTCATCAGCATTGCGTCCCCTTAACGATCTCTATCTGTCCTTCAAACGCTTCCTGCAACTGTCCTGCAACTTTCCTGCAAGGTGCTTGTGCTGGCGATCTTCTTCCACAAGTCCAGCAGCACGCCAGGCATCGATGCAGCAGGGCTGATGTCAGCAGTTGCAGGTGAGGCCTCTGGTTTTAGTTCTTCTGGTTCATCTGGCAATTAGTTCTTCTGGTTTATCTGGCAATTGAGATGATGTCTCCTCAGGCAGCTCTCAGGCAGCTGTCTTCACCTTATTGGCCTCATGTTGGCGCCTGACTTGGATTCCTGCTCAGTTATTTACTTCACAGTGCCAACGCAATGTAATGTATTAAATTCTATTGCAATGTGGCGTATGCAGGCCTGGTGCTGTTCCTGGAGGGGCTGCGGGTGGCGGTGATGCCCATGGCGCTGCTGGTGGGCAATCAGCTGCCACTCAAGCTGAAGCTGCCGTGGGTGCTGCTGGTGGCCTTCTGCCTGGGCGTGGTGAGCGGCGCAGCAGCAGCAGCAGCAGCAGCAGCAGCAGCAGCAGCAATCATGCCTTGGGGTGTTGAGTGGCGTGCTCGAGTGTCTTATTTGGGCGTTGTGATCAGGCGTGGTAATTGACAGGAATCCTCCCTCAGTGGTGTTAGCACATGCCGCAGCAGCGGTGGTGGGGCAACATGCTGCTGACCAAGCTGAAGCTGCCTAGGGTGCTGCTGCTGGCATTCTGCCTGGGAATGGTGAGCGCAGCAGTTGTCAGCACGCGAATGGCGGCATGAACAACAACGCCGTGGGTCGCACAGCAGCTGCAACAGTGCTGAATCATGCAGCAGCTTATTGACCCGCAGTCAGCAACATCATGTGCTGTTGCTGCTGCTGCTGCTGGCTGCGGCCACCGGCCGCCGCTGCTGCTGCTGCTGCTGCTGCTGCTGCTGCTGGTTTTACACAGCTGGTATTATACACAGAGCCTGCTGTAGCGGCCATTTGGCCCCTGGCCAAGCTGGTTGACCCACAGTCAGCAAACTCACTGCTTCTTTTTCTGCTGCTGCTGCTGCTGCTGCTGCTGCTGCTCTAATGTATGCTGCAGCTTGTCACATATGCGGAGCCCGCCATAGCAGCCATCCGGCCCCTGGCCAAGCTTGTTGACCCCCAATCGGCCCCATACCTCTACTACATGATGAATCAGCAGCAGGAGCTGCTGGTGCTAGCTATTGGTGTTGGTGTGGGCCTGGCGAGCGTGGTGGGCACGGTCAAGTTCCTGACCGGCGTCAGCATCAAGCCCTTCATTGCGGGCAGCCTGCTGCCCACAGTGGGACTGGCCTGCTACATGCAGTGGTGAGCACGGCAGAGCGGCGCATGCTGCTATTAATGCCGGATCAGATATGAGCAGGGCTGGCATACTGTATGTGTGTTGGGCGATGTGGCTGTGGCTGAGCTGCCAGCAGCAGGAGCTTCTGCTGGTGCTGGCAATCAGACTCACTAATGCATGTGGTAAGCGCGGCAGAGGGACGCATGCTGCTGTGGTACTGCCAGATAAAAAGCCTGCACAGGGCTGGCGTGCTGTATGTGTGTTGATTTTCCTGTGGTGAGGTCCAGCAGCAGCAGGAGCTGCTGGTGCTGGCGATTGGTGTTGGCGTGGGCCTGGCGAGCGTGGTGGGCACGGTCAAGTTCCTGACAGGCATCAGCATCAAGCCCTTCATTTCGGGCAGCCTGCTGCCCACAGTGGGACTGGCCTGCTACATGCAGTGGTGAGTGTGCTGAGTATATCTTTGTGTTGGTGTGGCTGTTTCTATTGGCATTCGAGTTTGCATGTTTGAACAGCAGCGACACAACAGCAATTACTTTTTGTCGCAATCACCCATTGTGCCTGTGTGTGCCTCTGCTGCAGGGGCAACCCCAACCTGCGGCCCATCCTGGGAGTGGCTTGGGACTGCGGAGGCGTCACAACCGGGCCGGTGAGCGTCACTGCTGCTATCATGTTACGTACTGTTGTCTACTGTGATCTGCGCGTGCCTGGCACAGTCTTGGTCTGAACAGCAAAGGTCACAGGCAGCGTGTAAGGCAAGCAACCCACCAGCTACTGCTGTCAGCCGGCTGCTGCTGCCTGCAAATCTAAACGCATGCGCATGAGTGCGCAGCTGATGATGCTGCAAATCTGAAACCGTGACCACGTTGTGTGCGCTACGTGTGTGGCAACCCTCCATGCGGTGACTATATAGCCGGGCGATGGATGACATCCTGCTGTCACCCATGCCAACCTGTTGACCATGCGCCCCTAACAAGCTGTACTCTGCTGTCGCTGCTGCCGCAGGTGGCCGTTCCTATCCTGTTGTCCCTGGGCGTGCTGCTGCATGTCCTCCTTTGTGCTGCCTTGTATTGCATTGCACTGCGTGTCTGGCGTGCTGCTGATGGCATCCACTGTGCTGCTGATGGCATCCACTGTGCTGCTGATGGCATCCACTGTGCTGCTGATGGCATCCACTGTGCTGCTGCTGCTGCCGCTGCTGCTGCAGGTGACTGTGCCCATCCTGCTGTCGCTGGGTGTGGGTGTCATGAAGGCGCAGCGGGAGCGAAAGCAGCTGCAGGCGGTGCTGGAAGATGCAGCAGTGCGGCAAGGTGAAGGTGAGGCTACACTCGACGCACTGCTTCCTTGTTGCAGCTGGTGTTAGGGCTGGTGCAAGTGATAGATGTGCACTGTGGCAGCTGCAGGCCGTGCTGGAAGATGCAGCAGTGCGGCAGGGCAAAGGTGAGCTTCAATTCAACACACTGCACTAGATTCTTATTGCAGCAGCTGCAAGTGATAGATCTGCACTGTGGCGGCTGCAGCAGGTGCTGGAAGATGCAGCAGTGCGGCAGGGCGCAGGTGAGGCTGCACTTGACACACTGCATGGTATTCGTGTTGCAGCAGCTGCAAGTGATAGATGTGCACTGTGGCAGCTGCAGCTGGTGTTGGAAGATGCAGCGGGGCGACAGGCCAAGGTGCGCGCTCATCATTGATGGTTGCAGTCACACACACCACACGGTCGCTGCGGCAGCTGGCGAGAGAGGTTGTTGCGCGCAACGCAATACAGGCATGTTGAATATGCTGTTTCCTTGTGGCACTCACACGCTGCTGCTGCTGCTGCTGCTGCTGCTGCTGCTGCTGCTGCTGCTGCTGCTGCTGCTGCTGCTGCTGCTGCTGCAGGCAACACGTTGGAGGGCTTTGGCATTGTGACGCTGGCCTCGCTGCTGCCTGTGCTGGCAGTGGAGTTCATGGCCATCCTGACAGGAGCCATGTGAGTGGCTGGCTCTTCGAATTTTCCCAGGCTGGGGTCAATGCAGGTGCTTAGCATAGGGTCGGACATGTCGTTACTGTGTCTACCGGTGCTGGCAGTGGAGACCCATGGCCATCCTGACAGGAGCCATGTGAGTGTTTGGCTTGCAGTATAGGTTCCTAAAGCAGGTTCAAGCTGGAGTTCATGCAAAGGAGCTTGCAGCCTACGTTCATCTGCGATGCCAGCTATCACCTGGTTGTGGTCACATCCATGTTCACATCCATGTTCACATCCATGCCGACAGGAGCCATGCTCTGCTTGTGAAAGGACACAGGCTTGCAGGAATGCAAAGTGAAAGGACACAGGCTTGCAGGAATGCAAAGTGAAAGGACACAGGCTTGCAGGAATGCAAAGTGAAAGGCCACAGGCTTGCAGGAATGCAAAGTGAAAGGCCACAGGCTTGCAGGAATGCAAAGTGAAAGGCCACAGGCTTGCAGGAATGCAAAGTGAAAGGCCACAGGCTTGCAGGAATGCAAAGTGAAAGGACACAGGCTTGCAGGAATGCAAAGTGAAAGGACACAGGTTTGCAGGAATGCAAAGTGAACGGACACAGGCTTGCAGGAATGCAAATTGAAAGGACACAGGCTTGCAGGAATGCAAAGTGAAAGGACACAGGCCTGCAGGAATGCATTACATTACATTACATTACATGCTCCACTCAACGAGGAATGCAAAGTGAAAGGACACAGGCTTGCAGGAATGCAAAGTGAAAGGCCACAGGCTTGCAGGAATGCAAAGTGAAAGGACACAGGCTTGCAGGAATGCAAAGTGAACGGACACAGGCCTGCAGGAATGCAAATTGAATGGACACAGGCCTGCAGGAATGCAAATTGAATGGACACAGGCTTGCAGGAATGCAAAGTGAAAGGACACAGGCTTGCAGGAATGCAAAGTGAAAGGACACAGGCTTGCAGGAATGCAAAGTGAAAGGCCACAGGCTTGCAGGAATGCAAAGTGAAAGGCCACAGGCTTGCAGGAATGCAAAGTGAAAGGACACAGGCTTGCAGGAATGCAAAGTGAAAGGACACAGGCTTGCAGGAATGCAAAGTGAAAGGACACAGGCTTGCAGGAATGCAAAGTGCCGCTCTGCTGCTCAACACAATTAGACAAGCATACAATTGCGCCTGCAGATTCAGAATAGCAATAGGTTACTGCCACCATGCAGAGGCACTGGCTACATCTCACACAACACCAGCTTGCACTGGCTGTGTCACCAATGGCACGTGCCGCAGCGGCACGCATGTGTGTGTAACTGGATGCGTTCTGCTGCGCCACTGAGCCCCCTTCTGTTGCACCACATCGCTTGCTGCTGCTGCTGCTGCTGCTGCTGCTGCTGCTGCTGCTGCTGCTGCTGCTGCAGCCTGCCGTACGAGTACGTGCTGGAGCAGGCATCGCTGGCAGCACAGAGGGCAGCCACAAAGCAGCCGGCAGCAGTAGACACGTGAGTGGCTGTCGGCGTTGAACACCGTTCTGCAGTGAAGCTTTGTCAAGCAGTCAGGGCTTGCCAAGCCTGCGTATAAACAGTTGTAGGACAAACACTTTGCAGACTCACAATGCAGCAGGGTGCGGGTGGTTGAGGGCTGCAGCATTGCGCTGCTGCAGGCTACCATCCAGCAGGTGGAGGTGAGCAAGCTGGAACTACTCAGCCTGTTTATTGCAGCCGCTTTGCAGAAGCGAAATGCAGCATGCTGCTCACTCACATGTCTAGACGGGGCCCCGCCACCATGCGTGTGAGCAGGCCTCGCTGGCAGCACAGAGGGTGGCGACAGAGCAGCCTGCAGCAGTAGACACGTGAGTGGCTGACGCCTGTGAATCGACTAAATCAGCGGTCTCTTCTGCAGCAGGGCATGCCCTCCAGGCAGGGTTTGCCGAGCCTGAGTGTTGGTTGCCGTCCTGTGGACCTGCACCTGCGAGCCTGCGAGTGTGAGTGCTGGCGCCGCGGCCCTGGGCTGCAGCTGTGAGCAGTGACACGCATAACTTGCTGCCTCAGCAGCAATGGTCAGCAGCTTCTTGTTGGCAGTGACACCTGAGCATGGCTGCCGTCAGAGTTGTTGTCCCAGAATTGCATCTCGTCCTTCATGCTGCTGCTGCTGCTGCTGCTGCTGCTGCTGCTGCTGTTGTCCTGCTGCAGCTCCCCCATCAAGGAAGTGATGTTTGGAATCCGAGCCATCTTACCGCTGGTGGTTGCGCTGGTCACATGCGTCCTGCTGCTGCTGCCTGCAGGTCTCTCATCAAGGAAGTCATATAAGGTAGTGGTTTCTGGGATCCGCACCATCTCCCCTTTTGTGGTTGAGCTGAACCTGTTTGTCACGTGCCTGTCTGCTGCTGCTGCTGCTGCCCTGCTGTAGGTCTCCCATCAAAGAAGTAATATTTGGGATCCGAGCCATCTCACCACTGGTGGTTGCGCTGATCTTGCTCGTCACATGCGTGCTGAAGCAGCCACTTCCAGATAGTGGCTTCCTAGTAGACAATTCAGATTGGGAGGAAAGTGAAGATGAAGATGAAGATGTGTCACAAGAAGAGCAGGAGGGTGGTTCAGAACAGCAGGAGGGGGCAGGGGCTGAGAAGCAGTGGCGCGGCAGCAGCAGCGGCGGCGGCAGTGAGGGGGAGCTTGCGCGCGACAGCGGCTCGACGTCAACAGCAGCAGCGAAGGACGTTGAGTTGGCAGTGCAGGTGCGTGGCGTGTCTAGAAGCACAATGCTTTTTTATGTGCGCTGTAGAGTGCAGCAGGTAGAATACAGTGCATCCAGTGGCATATGTCACATATGATATGTGTAAATGTGCGCCTGTCAGATCTGCCCAGCATTGTCACTTTCAAATGCCAATGTGTCATGTTGCAGGTGGCACTGGCAGCTGACAAATATGCTGCTAGGGACGCTGAACCGCTGCCAGCTGCAAGCAAAACTTCAGCAGCAGCAGCAGCAGCCAAGCCTGCAGCCGCAGTAGCGAGGATGCGCGAAGGCTTCAGCAGGCATGCAAAGCGTGGCAGCAGCAGCAGCAGCAGCAGCATCAAACAGCCTCCTATCCCTATGGTGGCTGCAGCAGTTGTGGCGGCAGCAGAAGGAGATGATCACGATTACTTTGAAGCACCTGCTGCTGCACCCAGCAACACAGGCGGGCTCGGCAGCAGAAAAGGCAGTCACAATAGCCTGCTGCAGCGGATATCCAACACGCTTGAGCGGGTGTACGGCGGGGGTGCGGCAAATGCAGCCGACTCAGCAGCAGCAGCAGCAGCAGCTAATGGCCAATCGCCAAGCAGCAGCAGCGGCTGCTGTGGGCTGTTGCGGCGCTACTCGAGCCTGATTGCTGCGCTGGTGATGTGCCAGGTCGGCATGATCCTGTTCAACATTGGTTTGACCTATGGCTTCACAGGTAAGCTTGGGTAGGCATAGCTGCAGCGCATGTTCTGTTGCAACTAACACTCCGCACGCTGCAAACAAAACATTACACAGTTGTGTAAGCAAAGAAAGTGCAAAGATTCACCAAAATATCACTCCACCCTGAACTCTGTTGGCTGCTGCTGCTGCTGCTGCTGCTGCTGCTGTTGCCGTGCCCCGCAGCCCTGGGTGACATGACTGGCAGCACGCTGCCCACCTCCTTCCTGCCTGTCTACTATGCGCCAGGCAGCCCCGTCTACAGGTGGGTTGATGGCCACTGCATTTACCATTCCATAGGCCGTCATACTCCACATTGTGCATTGTCTACTACGCACCAGGCGGCCCCTTCTACAGGTGGCTGCAAATTTTGTTTGTCTAATGGCAACTGCAACGAACCAGACTCCGGACAACACCAGATAGTGCCACGCAATTGCTGCTCGTGCATCGTATTTGCGTACAGCTGTACCGCCTGTGTGACCGTGCACTGCTAGCTGTGCTTATGAGACCATTGTACACCTGACGTTGCTGCTTCTTGCTGCTTTGATGCGTCATGCAGCTTTGCTGGTGGTGTGGTGCTCACAATGGTGACTGTGTTCTTTCTGGCACTTCTCTTGCGTCTGCAGCTTTGCTGGTGGTGTGGCGCTCACCATGGTCACGGTGTTCCTGCTAGGTTTCCTGGCCACCAAGGCTGAGCCGGCACTGAATGTGCTGGGGCAGACAGTGGAGACGCTGTCAAACAGGTGAGAGGCTTGGGCCATGTTCTGTCTCCCACCAAGCGGCTGCAGACAGGAACGCAGTACTACTGTGGTTGTTCAAGCACAGCAGCAGTACGTTCCGGTTGCCCTCGTGGCTTGTAGTAAATGCACCAGGAAGCTGCTGCGTAGTACATTTATCAAGCCACAGTCCCTGTGGTGTGCTGACCTGTACCTCTGCCCTGTTATCGATGCCCATGCCTTGCGGAAAGTTGACAAAGAAGCTGGCGAGTGCACCTTTATGAGAGAGGATAGTTATATGAGCTATGACATGCTTCCACTGCCTTGATGGTCTCATGCACTGGCGTGATATCTTTTGCTGCTTGCAGGAAGTTCACCAAGAAGGCGCTGGTGTATGCAGTGTGTGCGCGCGTGGCAGTGGGCATGTGTGCAGGTGCGTGCAGCAGCACTAACTAGGTCCAGCCAGCTGCCGATGAAACTCTCAGCTGTTCCTGCCTACACCACCAGACCTTTTTCAAGTGCTTCTGGCTGAGATGTGCTCAGCCTAATCCCTGTGAGGACGCCGATCCATGACGCAGCAACAGCAGTGGTTAGCATGCAGCGTCCTGCATGGCCTGGCCCGCGCACCTCGTGGCGCATGCAAAGGAGCATTCTTGCGGCCGCCGTTGCTGCTGCTGTTGAGAGCGCTGCCGTCGAAGCCTCCAATTACTTCTTTTGGACTTTTCTGATTGCAACCTGTCGCAGGTGCCTCCAAGATCCTGTTCCAGCTGCCGCTGCTGTACTTCATCCTGGCCAAGTACACTATTACAAAGCAAGCCGCTGTTGCTGCTGCTGCTGCTGCTGCTGCTGCTGCTACTGCTGCAGGTGCCTCCAAGATTCTGCTCCAGCTGCCGCTGCTGTACTTCATCCTGGCCAAGTACACTGTTACAAAGCATGCTGCTGCTGCTGCTGCTGCTGCTGCTGCAGGCGCCTCCAAGATTCTGTTCCAGCTGCCGCTGCTGTACTTCATCCTGGCCAAGTACACTGTCACCAAGCATGCTGCTGCTGTTGCTGCTGCTGCTGCTGTTGCTGCTGCTGCTGCTGCTGCAGGCGCCTCCAAGATTCTGTTCCAGCTGCCGCTGCTGTACTTCATCCTGGCCAAGTACACTGTGGCATGCATCCTCACAGCGGTGGCAAAGGAAGCAATCACAGCAGTAGCATGGGACTCTGCTGGCGTCACCACGGGGCCAGGTGGGCAGCAGGGGCTGTTGTGGTTGCTGTATGCTGCTGACTGCTTCACAATTGCCTGCATACTTGCGCTGGCAACAACCACAGCAGTAGTATGGGACTCTGCAGGAGTCACCACCGGGCCAGGTGAGGGTCAGTTTCATTGTAACATACATGCAGTGCACAAGTGGCACAGCGCCGTGGTTGTCGCGGTTCGCTTGCTCTTGCTTGCTGCGACCGCCACAGTGTCCGGCTGTCTGTCTCTGAAGCACCCTGCTCTCTGGCTGCGGCCGCTGCTGCTGCTGCGGCTGCTGCTGCTTGTGCTGCTGCTGCTGCTGCTGCTGCTGCTGCTGCAGTGACTGTGCCGTTTGTGATGTCCATTGGAGTGGGCTTCAGCAAGGCGGTTGGCGCCGCAGAAGGCTTCGGTGAGTTTGCTAGACCTCTGCGGCAGCGCTGCAGTGATGGGTACCCTACATCTAAGCCAGTCTAATGGTCGCATGCACTTTGGTCCTCCTGCCGGCTGAATGTGTGTTGTTGTTGCGCAACGCGTCGGAGGGCATGGCCAGCGCGGACCCATGGATGCAATCTTTGTGTTGTGCTGAAATTTAACTGTGACGCAACCTGATCTGTATGTGATCTGTGTGCCGCGCAGGCATGCTGACCATCATGAGTGTGGCCCCAATCATCTCGGTGCTGCTGACCAATGTTCTCAAGATGTCTGTTTGTCACGTGTAGGCATGCTGACCATCATGTGTGTGTCCCGCAGGCATGCTGACCATCATGAGCGTGGCGCCAATCATCTCAGTGCTGCTGACCAGCCTGCTTGTGTGTCCCGCGTAGGCATGCTGACCAGCCTACATGTGTGTCCCCTGCACAACCTATGTATCCCTTGCAGACACGCATTGTTAACATGCACTTGTGTTACTTGCTCACACTATGCATTACCCGCAGGCATGCTGACCATTATGAGTGTGGCCCCCATCATCTCCGTGCTGCTGACCAGCCTGCTGCGCAAGCCGGTCAAGCGCCATGCATGCTGACCATGGTGCATGTGTGTCCCCTGCTATCAATGTGTGTCTTGCAGGCATGCTGACCATGGTGCATGTGTGTCCCCTGCGATCAATGTGTGTCCCGCAGGCATGCTGACCATCATGAGTGTGGCCCCAATCATCTCGGTGCTGCTAACCAGCCTGCATGTGTGTCCCGCGCATGCATGCTGACCAGCCTGCATGTGTGTCCCCTGCACAACCCATGTATCCGTCGCAGGCATGCAAACTAACATGCACTTGTGCCCCCTGCCCAATTAACGCATTGTCTGCAGGCATGCTGACCATCATGAGCGTGGCTCCCATCATCTCCGTGCTGCTGACCAGCCTGCTGCGCAAGCCGGTCAAGCGCGCGGCAGTGGAGCTGGCGCGGCTGTCAAAGATGTCCCTGTCGCGCATGTCACGTCGCTCCAACACGTACGTGGTTTGCAGGGGATTTCTTGTGCTTTAGATACTAATTGTCCTGCTGAGGTTGAACTCTTGTGGAGCTGGCGCGGCTGTCGAAGATGTCCCTGTCGCGCATCTCCCGCCGGTCAAACACATACGTGGATTGCAGGTCTTTTTATCTTTGAAGATGTTCTTGAGCCGAGGTTACAGTTTTGTGGCGCTGGCACGGCTGTCCAAGATGTCCCTGTCGCGCGTGTCGCGCTGCTCCAACACGTACGTGGTTTGCAGGGGTGTTCTTCTTTGACATTCTTTTGTTTGTCCACCTTGTTGTGGTCTGAGATATGTTGTTTGCCGCTGAGGTTGCATGATTTGTGCAAGCTGGCGAGGCTGTCCAATTTGTCGCTCCCTCGCATGTCACGCCGCTCCAATACATGAGCAGCAGCGCTTGCCATGCCTGCTTTGCTGTGTGTGTCGCCGCCATGCGTGGTGGGAACCGGTGGGACGTGACGCGCTATCGCAGCGAAGACCAAACACATGTGCTGACACGGCTCATATGTCTCGTTTTCAACCCGCCACCTGTGCTGTCAGCCAGCAGTCAAAGAATCGCTGTCATTGACTTTGCTGCTGCACTAGCAAAGTAACCCAGCATGCTTAATCACCATTTGTGATGTGGCACCGCACTTGCTCTGCAGTATCACCACCGCGTACAGCAATGCTGGCGAGTCAACTAGCAGTCAAATGGACACTTTACTGATTCAAATGCTGGCAAAGATCCAAAACTGCTCATTATCAACAATCTGTGCTGCTGCACCACACTTGCTGTGCAGTATCACCACCGCGTACAGCAATGCTGGCGAGTCAACTAGCAGTCAGAGGGACACTTTTACTGATTTAAATGCTGGCAAAGACCCAAAACTGCTCATTATCAACAATCTGTGCTGCTGCACCACACTTGCTGTGCAGTATCACCACCGCGTACAGCAATGCTGGCGAGTCAACCAGCAAAGAACAAACAGACAATGTCATTGACTTTGCTGCTGAGCTGGCAAAGTAACCCAACATGCTTACTCACCATATCCGCACCGCACTTGCTGTGCAGTATCACCACCGTGTACAGCAATGCTGGCGAGTCAACCAGCAGTCAAAGAGACACTGTCATTGACTTTGCTGCTGAGCTGGCAAAGAACCCCAACTGGAGCCCCAGCCTAGGCAGGGCTTCACCTGGCCTTGAAAGCGTTGCGGCTGCATCAGGGGGACAGCTGGCGCGTGTGTCACGCGGCATGTCACGCACATCAAGGTGAGAGCACTGCTTGCAAGTGTTGAAGTGAGTCTGCCACTCACGCTACTCCTGGTGTACGTGGGGGTTCACCTCTGGTGGTACTTGCTGCTGGGAGTCACGCTGTAGCAATCTTGTGAAAAGTCGTGGTTAACGTGCGGGTCCAACATTGTCAGGCTCTTTGTGCCA
The DNA here is from genome assembly GCA_030272155.1 of Tetradesmus obliquus. Lineage (NCBI taxonomy): Eukaryota > Viridiplantae > Chlorophyta > Chlorophyceae > Sphaeropleales > Scenedesmaceae > Tetradesmus > Tetradesmus obliquus. The sequence continues at coordinate 1,303,632 of CP126203.1, forward strand.
CAGCAGAGTAAGCATGCCGCCAACACGAGCCAGCTTGATATCAAAGCACAGCACAGTGCTTTGTGCCTTGCCACTCGTTTGGACAATGAACGATGCTCGTTGGCGCCTTGCATGCTGTGTGCAGGCCGCTGCAGCCGATTGGAGAGCACCCAGCGGAGCGATCAGCAGCAGCTGCAGCAGCCTCCGGGGAGTCAGCAGGCATCAGCAGGCTGGCTGTAGCATCCATGCCGCTGATGAGCTACAGCAGCCGGCAAGCAAGGGAAGCAGCGCAGGATGGCAGCAGCAGCAATGCGCAGTAGCTACGGTCATATTCAATGTGCTGTCCTGGCGTCAGCTGGTCAGGTGTGGCAGGAGGTGGGGAGGGTTGAAATTGACAATGCCTGTGCAGTGCAATGAAAGAGGGTGCTGTCCCTCATCATCACAGGCACTAGCCTGCATTGATTGCTCAACTGCAAAGCACGGCTCGTGCTGTATGCGTCGCTGGCATGGTGTTTGTTCATAGATGTGTTGCGTGCAGCAGCTGTCCACCTGTTGAGTTCGGAGCCCCGCCTGTCCGCACCTTGAAATGGATGCAGTGCATAGCAATTGCTGCGGGCTCTCCAGCTTTTTAGCCGCGGCAGGTGGTGGCAGGCAATCAGAAAAGCCCCGCAGCAAGCAGGACAGTGGGATTGCCAGTGAACATGCATCTCATGTGGAACCTCACGCACATACACTGTATGCTGGATCTGCAGAGTGTTACCCTGTGCATTGTGTCTGCGCATTTACTGTAGTCGTCAGGGGCTGATCTACACGTAGCTGTTGCCGCATGTCTCTGCTGCAATGCCGGCACTTCTCCTTATGCAGCTAGCAGCAGCCATTTTGTTACGCTGCAGCCAGGCATGCGTGTAAGCTGCGCAGCTTGTGCTGTTGGGAGAGCTGGATTCTGACATTGATTTTTAGCAGAAGCCATTCATGCCGCATTCGGCCCTAGCAGCATAAGACGGGAATGCATCAGTTCCACACTAAAGCTTCACAGCATGTGGTAGTCGATGCGTAACATCAACGTGTAGCGGAAATTTCATACTAGCGTAGGAGCTGTGGTTGCACACGTCACACTGGAATCCTGAGGTGTAGGTGGTTGGCTGGTGTCTGTGTGCTGCGCTTTGTTCCAATACGCTCATGCAGACTCTGTAGGGTCGTCTTGCTGCTGTCACTGCTGTAGAGCTGTGCTCATGGCTTGCTGCACAGCCATGTGGGCACCAACGTTGACAATGGTGGGCGAGCCTTGCATCTAGTTGTGCTGTCAATCCAGTGCATCACCTGCTGTAGTGCTCCTTCCTGTTGCCGCTCCATTGGGGCGCGGGGCCGATGGCTTTGATGCTATGACTCGATGGGTAACATGGTGATGATCACCTGCTGTGTCCCTATTCCGGCAGTGTACCCTTATTCCGCATGACAGTGCGCCAACTTGCAGCAATGCATGATTGCCTGTCACAGGCGGCAGGGCTTGATGCTAGTGTGCTGCTGGCTGCTGCATGGTTCGGACGATGCCTGTTTACCAGCTGAGCCATGGCTGAATGGCCTTTGGCACCGCGCCCATCTCTGCTGCATGGTTATGGTTGCGCCAGCTGTCTTCCAGGGGCGTATTTTGCATATGCTTGTTCCACAGGAGGTGCTTTGTGCACTGTTCACAACTCCACCTTTCTGGTTGGTGAGCGCACTTTATCACAAACTTATCGTGCACGGGTTGGTTACTCGGCAGGCATTGCCAATCACTCTGTTACTCATTGACTTGTGACTGCAGAGCTTCTTGTGTTTTGGGTGTTGGTGTGCCACAAAGTGTGTTGCGTCGGCTGCGACACTTGCTGCTGCGTGCTGGTGTGGCACACATGCGAGGCATGCCAGCTGTGTGCAGCTTGCGTGTGACAAGGCTCGGCCTTCAGTTTTAAGGTCAGCAAGTCACGTGGTGTTGGTGGTGTGCATGTACATCATCATGACTGCGCACTGTTGAAACTATGCTTGCGGACGTCATGCCATGGTGACTCCATAGCTCAGCAGGCGCATTTCATCAAACAAATCGTAATGAGTGCCTGTTGAAGGTTTGCTCTGGCAGCTGCAGGCTGCTTTGGCGACATGCAGGCAGTACAAGCCCTGCAGTACTACACTAGTACGCTGGCAGCAGCCTGCTGCACTGCTGATGGGCACTGATGTGGCAGTGCTGAATACCCTCGACGAGGAATGCTTGAGATGATGAAAGAGGCTTTCATCAGTTGAAAGTGGCGCAGAAGGTACGTGTTTGATCGTTTGCCGCAGGTTGACCGTTTACACCATGAACCTGGCTGGTTTGAACCGAAGCGCATGCCAGCATTTTATAACGCAGCCGCTGCCCTGGAATACAGTCCGAAATCCCCTTCACAGCAATATTGCCATTTGCTTGACTTTTGTTCAATCAGACACACACATTCGGCGACAGTCGCGACTCTGCTGCAAGGTGCCGTTTGTCCTGCCCGGTCAGCACAGCGTGTGCCTTAGTCCCTGCCACTTTTTTCAGTGCAATGTTTGCATTCAGCCCTTTTTTAAATGACCCTGCAAGAGGTTCATGTGACCTTCAGGCAAAAGGGCAGGACCAGCAGGACAGAGCAGCAGCAAGTGAACAGGGCGCTGTGCAAGCAGTTGACGCTGCAAATAAGCATCTTCAGAGCTCAGTCAACGACGATGGCTCGCAAATATACGCGCATGCAGCCTACGTCCAGGCTCTCTTAAACCTGCTGTCTCTGCAGCTGCGGCAAACTGAGAAGGCGGTTGCCTTAGCACAGCCAGACTCCAAGGCATGCGGCGCAGTTGCAGACACACGTGCAAAGCTTGAGGATGCGCTTACAGCAGCATGGCAGCTTTTGGACTGGCAGAGCACCAACAGGACTGAAGGTAAGCACGTGTAGCTGGAGTTGTATACAGCCAGCTAGAAGAATGCACTGCTGTAGCGAGTAAACTCAGCTCACTGCTTAAGTCTCGCCCATGCCGCCTTACTTGCAGGAACGACGTCAGCAGCCACCTTCCAGTCCCTGTATGAGCACCCAAGCATCCTTGGAGCAATGCAGTTTTGCCGCTACTTCACATCCAACGCTGGCCTGACGCTGCTGCACAAAGCTGTTGGAGCAGACAAGCAACAGCCGCAGCAGCACCAGAACATGCCCAAAAGCAGCAGCAGCAACATGCAGCTGCACCAGAACCAATCCGCGCAACAGCCGCCCCTGAGGCCCTTCACGCTTGTGGTGGACAGCAAGGGGACAGGTCATGTGGCAACTCTGCAGGCAGCACTTGACATGGCAGCAGCTGCTGCTGCGCAGTGTGCACAGCAGCACTACAGCAGCAGCAACATGGCGGACCAGCAGCCAGCATATGCAGCTGACAGCGGCAACACTACCTGCAGCCGCCGCAGCAGCATTGGTCAGCGGCCTGTGGCAGCTGAAAGCTGCAGCACCGATGGTGTGGATGTGCAGGGTGGCAGCGAGGACATCAGCGGCACGTGCAGCAGCGCGGCTGCATGCGACAACCTACTCATTGTGTTGCTGCCTGGCACCTACAGTGGCAGCCATGCGCTGCCAGGCAGCATCAGGCACATCACCATTGCCGGCATTCCTGGCAGCAAGACACTTCTGTGTGAAGCAGGCAGTGACCAGATATGCATCACTGACGCCTCTCCCTCTAGCACCAGCAAGGGCTTTGTCCAGTCCCAGCAGCAGCAGGGCCTGCAGGAGCTCGATGCGCGCCTGCTGCGCCTGCAGCTGGCGCAGCGGCAGGCAGCAGCAGCAGCGCCGGGTCAGCTGCTGCGCTGCAGCTCCACCAGCACGGCACAGCAGCAGCAGCAACGCTCGCCGCCAACATGCCTTCTGTCCTGCCCGTTTGGGGTTGAGTCGCTGAAGCTGCAGCACCTGCACTTTGAGCTTGCAGGAGCCTCAGAGGCCTCAGGTGCAGCGCCGCAGTGCCAGCGCGTGCTGATGCGACAGGAGAATGCACTGGCTAGCATTGGAGCAGCACCCAGCAGCAGCAGCAGCAGCAGGTTTGGCACGAAGTTGGGCCGCAACCCAGGTGCTAGCAGCAAGGACTGCGCAGACAGCACTGCAGAGGAGTCAGCTGAGGGTGAGGATGAGCCGTACTGCATTAGGGTTTGTGCTGGCAGCGAGCTGCGTATGGAGTGGTGCGAGTTTTCTGGGGGTGCTGGTGGTGTGCTGTCTGAGGCTGGTGCACTGGTGGGCGCCATGCAGTGCAGCTTCCACCAGTGAGGCTAGTTGCTGTGCTGTCATTTTCTGGGAATGTGCTGTGGGGTGCTGTCTGCATGCTGGGGGTGTGCTGTCTAAGGCTGGCGCAATGGTGGGTGCTATGCAGTGCAGCTTCCACCAGTGCGGCTGATTGCTGTGCTGCCAGTGTCTGGGATTGTGCAATGGGGTGCTGTATGTATGCTGGGGGGTGCCGGGGGTGTGCTTTATGAGGCTGGTGCAATGGTGGGTGCCATGCAGTGCAGCTTCCACCAGTGAGGCTGCATGCTGCGCTGTCAGTGTCTGGGAATGTGCTATGGGGTGCTGTATGTATGCTGGGGGGTGCCGGGGGTGTGCTGTCTGAGGCTGGCGCGATGGTGGGTGTTATGCAGTGCAGCTTCCACCAGTGAGGCTGCTTGCTGCGCTATTAGTGTTTGAGGTCGTGCTGTGGGGTGCTGTCTGTACGCTCTGTTGCTTTGCTTGTAATCTAGAACCTGCCTTAGTGAGTGATTGGCTTGCTGTGGCCACAGTCAGTGATGGGCTTGCATGGGCTTGCTGTAATTCACGTTTGCAAGATTGAAGCGGGCCAGAGTCTGTTAGTATGTACCATAGCTAAGGAGCTTATGTCATGAGCAGGTAGTGCAAGATTGCGCAATATGGTACTGAGGAAGGCCACGTGCGCTTGTAACTATGGTGTGATGGTTTAAGATGGATGCATGGAATCTTCAAAGGTGTGAGGCTCCCTATCTAGGCTTTTCACTGCTCGTTTGAATTGGGGTTGTCATGATCTCAACTTCATCTTGTCTGCAGCATATGGCACAGCGCAGGCCAGACACGCGGATGCGAACCAACATAGTATATTTTACAAGGTGCAGCCAACACAGGTGCAGCCAACACAGGTGCAATGCATGCGGCGGGAGCAACCCCAATCAGGAACCAACGCTCCCCAAGGGGGCTGAATGATTGTGCTGCGTTGCTGCATGGTCAATGCTCACCAGTGCAAACAACAGACACCAGGCAGCAAGGCTGACTGGTGTGCCAGTACGTATGCGGTTCACAGCAGAAACATGCCTGTCACCGGAAGGACAGCCCATGACATGACACGGGCCATGCCGAGCATTGGTAGCCTCAACGTCGTCATAAACGGTATGTAACATATGCAAGGAACTGTTTCTAGCTAGAATATACTATAGTGCATTCAGTCATGCCATCAAGGCCCATGCCCGTGACAGCCTGATGTAGTTCAAGGCCAACAGCCGCCCATAGACACTGTCGATGACACTGCTCCGCTGCTGCTTGTAATACAGTTGTTCCACTTATGACACAAACAAAACACCAAGTGCCAGCAGCGCGTAACCAAGTGTTATTATGCAGCCGCTGCAGCCTCCCGCAGCCGAAGCCGCAGTGCGGCATGCGTTTGCCCTTTCTTCGGTGCTCAACTTATCATTATCCTGTGCCACGCGCCAAGCAGTCAGACGTCAGCCAACAAGAGCAGCAGGCACATTCAGCTGATGCTGCGCTGACCTGCATAGCCACTAGAACCTGCAGGATGCTTGCATGCCGCACCCGCGGGTGTGCTTCGTCACCACCAATAGCATCAGCAGCAGACCCCTTGCTCAAGTGACCTGCCTCAGCGCTGGCCCTGGCCGTTTGCTGGTGCTGCTGCAGCAACGTGCTGCGCAGCCCCACCTTGCCTGACACCCACACCAGCAGCCTTGCCTGCAACAGCAGCAGCAGCAGCGCCACGTCCAACTGCTGCATTCTCCTTATCTGCCTCCTGCTCTGCATCCTGCTCCATCCCTGCACCATCACCAGCCGCCTGCTGGCCTTCAGCAGCAGCAGCAGCTGCTGCATCAACCTGCTGCTGCTGATGCTTGCTTGAGCGCCTGATGCGGCCAGCCCTGCCGCCGCGCTGTGCAGCAGTGGCAGCTGCTGCTGCCGCTGCCTTGGCCTTTGTTGCCTCTGCCAGGGCCTGGAATAGCAGCCGCATGAACTGGGGCTTCATGGCAGGGGCAAACGTGAAGGGCTCCTGCAAGCAGCAGCAGCAGCGTAAAAAGAGTAGTGTGGTTTGCAAACCATGCGGCAACTTGAAGGGCTCCTGCAAGCAGCAGCAGCAGCAGCAGCAGCGTAACAGAGCAATGGTTAGCAGACCATGAGGCAACTTGCTACTCCTTGTAAGCACACACACTGGAGGGTGTACAACTGCTGTAAGCACTGCAGCCTTGGCTGCCAAGGCTCGGGGCACATGCAAGCCAGGCGTAGCAGCACAACCGGCCAGCTGCTGCTCATGTCACAAGCCTGGCAGGCAGCCCTGCACAGCCCGCGCATGCAGCATGCCCGCTGATTTCCAGCTCCATCATCTCACATCCAACCACTGCTAGGCAGCCACAGTGCAGGCCTTACCAAACCAGCACTAGCAGCCGCTTGAAAGAGAATCTGGTGCTGCTGCCTCCATTGACTTCGCAGAGCCGGCCACAGTCACATAAGGAATTATCAGCGTACTTATCAACTCAAATAATCTACAGTACATGTTACTAACCAGCCGCCTCACCTTGAGGAATTCTGGCAGCGCTGGCTCCGCGCAGCCCATGCTGAGCTTCGCCGACGACAAACCAGTTCCATCAGGCAGCAGCCCCGAACAATAACAGCTGCAGAAAGTGATTGCAGAAGACAATCAATGCTTGGCCCATACCTTGAGGAGTTCTGGCAGTGCTGGCTCCGTGCAGCCCATGCTGAGCGGCACAAAGCTGACCTCATCATCCACAGCCCCTCCCATCCTTAGCACACCCGGCAACAACCACAAAACGCATCAGCAGCGGTGCAGGCCCAAACCAAAATCAGCAAGCCAATGCCAACTCCTTCACTGCTCACCTTGAGGAACTCTGGCAGTGCCGGCTCCGCGCAGCCCATGCTGAGTGGCGCGAAAAATACAGCAATGCAGGACCAACCAGCCATGATCAACTATTGCGGCGCTAAGCAGCCGCCTGACCTTGAGGAACTCTGGCAGTGCCGGCTCCGCGCAGCCCATGCTGAGTGGCACAAAGCTGACCTCATCATATCATCCACAGCCCCTCCCATCCTTAGCGCACCCGGCAACAACCACAAAACACATCAGCAGCGGTGCAGGCCCAAAGCACAACCAGCAAGTCAATGCCAACTCCTTCACTGCTCACCTTGAGGAATTCTGGCAGTGCTGGCTCTGCGCAGCCCATGCTGAGCGGCACAAAGCTGACCTCATCACCCGCGGCCAGTCCCATCCGCAGCACACCGTGATAGTAACCAAAACAACATCAGCACACCAGCAAACAGCAGCAGTGCAGGCCCCAACCAAAATCAGCAAGTCAATGCCAGTGCTTCCACTGCTTTACCTTGAGGAATTCTGGCAGCGCTGGCTCCGCGCAGCCCATGCTGAGCGGCACAAAGCTGACCTCATCATCTGCACCCTCCGCGCCCTCATCACTGCTGTCATAGTCGGCATCATCTGCATCCGCTGCTGCTGCTGCAGCAGCGCCGCCCTGGGGTGTGCCGTAGCTGGTGCTGCTGGGTTGCGGCGTTGCTGCTGTCATGGTGGACATGGCGGGGCCCAGCTGGAAGGTGAAGCCAGTTGCACTGCAAACAGGTGGAGATGAGACACAGAGGCAGCTGATGTCAGCATGGCGTTGGTGCTCAGTAAGCCCAGTCATGTGAGAAGGGGGCAACAGCAATATGGGACATGAGCTCGGCGCGGCCCAGCTGGAAGGTGAAGCCGGTGGCGCTGCAGGTGAGAAGGCAGCAGCAGCAAGTGGGATGTTAGGGCGTGCGCTTACTTGCTGTGACTGCTCACTACCAATCAGGTGCCTACAACTGCATGTCATAGCAATCCACGCAGCGCCTGGTAGTCCATACCAAAGTAGATAGACGCCGCCACCACCGACATGCCAAAACAATCCAATCCATCAGCACCTGTGCTTGTACTTAATGTTGCCTCCATCCATCAGCTGCCCACAACTGCACATCACAGCTATCCTCACAGCACCTAGCAGTCCATGTATCAAAGTATTTGAAACACCGCCACCACCAGCATGTTTGCCGCACCTGTGCTTGTACTTGATGTTGCCTCCATCCAGCAGCTGCGGGTCAAAGTCGCACAGGTAGGACAGCGGCAGCAGGTGCTGCGTGGCCCGCGGGGTGCTGCGCCGCGCAGAGCTGCAGGCATGAAGGGCAGCAGCAGCAGCAGCAGCAGCGGCAAAGGGCAAGGCTTGGTGAGCAGAGCTACCTGCGTGGCAGTGGCTTGCAAAGCACTCTGCCAGGCTGCTGCAAGCATGTTCTGGACAGCTCAGGCTGGTGCAGGCACAGCAAGCTGGACAGCCACAGTCAGATAATGACAATCCCCGCCTGGCCAACGGCGTTCAGCCTTGCCATCATTGCCGCAAATTTTCCTGCAAGTTTCCTGCAAGCTTCCTGCAAGCACTTGCAAAACAAGCAAGCACGTCCAGCTGCTGCCTCACCTCCTGCCGCCTGGCGGCGTGGGCCTGGTGCGCCTGCCAGACAGGCGGTGTGTGCCATCTGCTGCTGCTGCTGCTGCTGCTGCTCCACCTGCCGGCAGCACCACTGCACCCACCGGCGTGCGCTCTGCGCCTGCAGCAGATAACACAGAATGCAGCCGCCACAGTCAGCATTGGCATAGGCGAGGCAGGAGAGCCACATCTGTCGACTGCAACACGCATAAATATTGCTGGCGAACAAGGAGTGCAGCGAAGGACATCCCAAGTGCATAGTAAGCCACAACCCTTTTGCAAACTATGCTCTGCAAAAATGTAGGAACATTGCAGCTGCAGGACCGGCTGTTGCACGACAGCCCAGCAGCTGAGGTCAACTTCCTTGGTGTGCGGCTCTCGTAGCAGAACAAAGACCACGCACCTTCAGCAACGGCAGCAGCTCCGCTGCGCCGCTGCATTGCTGCTGCCGCAGCAGCCCCAGCAGGAGTCGACATGCCAGCGGCAGCAGCTGGCACAGCCAGTGACTGCCGCCTAGCAGTGGCGGCAGCAGCAGCAGCAGCAGCAGCAGCAGCAGCTGCAGGTGGGGAGAAGAACCCTGCAAAGCCAGCCTCTGGATCTGCTGCCGCAGCTGCTGCTGCCTCTATGCCATCAGCTGGCCCCTGCCCTGTTGCAGCTGCGAGCCCTGCCAGGGCAGCAGCAATCTTGTCGATCGGCAGCCGAGCAGCAGCAGCGGCGGCAGCCTCTGGTGTGGCGACTGGCGTGGTGTGTGGGGCTGCGCAGGCCTCATCGCGAGGTGTCTGTGGAGTGCGGCCTGAGAACAGCAGCGGCAGCAGCAGCAGCACCATGCACAATCAGCAAGGCATGCGTGAGGCAGCAAGGACCTAGCAGCTGCCGCCTACCCACTCTGGTTCCAAGCTGTGGTGCCCAGCGGTCGTTGCAAGTAAGCAATGAACAGCGCATGCACCGCTGCAGGAAGATCGTGCAGAAGCATGTCAGCAAGCTGCGCACCTGGTGAAGCACCGGCGCGCTGCTTGGCAGCTGGTGAAGCAGCTCCCGCTGCTGCTGCTGCTGCTGCGGCAGGTGCAGCCATCTCCTCAGCTGCACCCTCAGCAGCAGCAGCAGCAGCACCCGCCGGCACCTTCTCAAGCATGGGTGACAGCCCTTCCTTCATTGCTGCTCGCAGCTGGTCAATCTGCTGCAGCCGAGCCTGGAAGCGGATCAAGCTGCCTCCGCTGGAGGCTGGGCTGTGCAGCTGCTGCTGCTGCTGGCGCTGGCGCAGGGCCGCAAGGCGTGCAGCAGTATCAGGCGCCCCGTATGCAATGGGAGTGGAATGCGGGGCGGGAGGCAGCATTGGGGACATCATCACAGCGCCAGCACCGCCAGTAACAGCAGCAGCAACAGCAGCACTTGCTGCAGCTGCCAGCTGCTGCTGCTGCCGCACGCCTGCAGCTGTCACGCCACCCCCCACATTTCCGCCGCCAAACACAAAGCTTCCGTTGTCGCTGTTCTGGCCGCCGCTGCCAGCTGCAGCCGCCTCATAGCCGCCTGGCGGCAGCATCTGCCCCTGCTGCTGCTGCTGCTGCTGTGCAGCATAGCCCAAGCGGCCTGTGGTACCTGTCTGGCCTGGGGAAGAAGGGAAGCAGAACTCCCCCACACTGCCAAAGCCTGCTGCAGCAGGCGCAGCAGCAGCTGCTGCTGCTGCTGCTGCTGCTGCACCCCCTGCAGTGCCACCGGCAGCCGATGCAGCAGCAAACATGAAAGCGTTGATGCCGCCAGGTGTGTTGTATGGCGCCCTCGCCAGCGCCACCCGGCCTCCAGCTGCAGCAGCACCTGCTGCACTCTGCAGTGAGATGCCGCGCTGTGTTTCTGCCTCACCAGCAGCAGCAGCAGCAGCAGCAGCACCAGCAGCAGCGGCGGCATTGCCTGCGCGCAGCACTAGGCCCCGAACTGGGCTTGAGCCGCCACCCCTAGAGCCGTCAGTGGCAGTTGAGCCAGACACCATCAGCAGCTGCCTCCTGATTGTCCCTGAATCACTGCCCTCTGCTGCTGCCGCTGCATCGTCAGAGCTGCCGGGCAGGGGCTGCAGCGCTGCTGCGGCCAGATCAGCTGGCACAGCAGCAGTGCCAGCGGGATACATGAAGGCGTTGATGCCCCCTGGGGTGTTGTACTGCAGCCTGGACACCCTGCCACCTGCTGGTGCGGCTGCTGCTGCTGCTGCCACCACGCGCCCTGACCCATCGCTCACTTGGCCATCCTCCTCAGCTGCTGCTGCTGCTGCTGGTGGTGCTGTTGCGGTGTCGGCTGCAACGCAGGGTGTGGGGAACTGGCAGCCGATGCCAGGAGATGGCACTGGCGGCGGTGCTGGCGTAGGGAACTGGCAGCTAGCTGACAGGCGGCCTGGCAGCGCAGGCGTCTGCTGCACGGCAGCAGCCTGTGCTGCTGCTGCTGCTGCTGCCTCTGCTGGCAGCTCTGCCGCATCCGCTGCCTCTGCACCCTCAACCTGCAGCGACAAGCGAAGGACAACATTCTGCTGTTATGGCACTAGCCGCAGACAGATGCGCACAGATGAAAGAACTGGCATGGTGCAGCATACTGCATGGATATCAACTGCAAACGCGTGCGCTGGGCTGGTTTGTTTGCGTTAGCACAAGCGGCTAAGCAGCTACCCACCACCGAAGCTGCAGCAGCCAGCGCGTGCAGCAGTTCAAGCTGGAACTGCAGCACTGCAGCTGTTGCATGGCCATGCTTGCTTCAAGCATACATTATTGTCTCAGGATTTGCTCACCTGCACTGCTGCATCCACTGCGTCAGGGCGCGCCCCAGCCTCCAGCAGCCGCTGCTTCAGCTCAGCAACCTCGGCTTGCAGCTGCCAGCAGAAACAATGGTTGTGATACCATGGCACACAGCGGCATGCAAGAAGGCAGCTTCAGATATGTATGGTGAAAGTGGTGTTAGCGGCCACATGTTGGCGGGGGTTGCAGTTGCAAAAGCGGCTGCTATATTGGCAAAGTTGGCGCGCGGGGTGCGTTGCTGTATGCACATGTGTGAAACACTGGCTGACGCAATGCCTCAGTGCCAGCACCTCGGTGCAGTAACATGCACTCTCTCACACCTGTGCCAGCGCAGCATCCTTCTCCAGCAGTGCTGCGCGCGCAGCGATGTTGCTGTCCTGCAGCTGCTTGATGTGCCGGGCTGTCTCAGGTGCGCGCGCGGACGCTGCCGCCTTGCGCTGCGCCTCCGCCTCCTTGCGCCAGTGCTCTGCCAGCTGGCGCGCCTCCTGCAAGGTGCAAAGTTCACAACATATAAGATTCAGAGGAAAGTTGGCGGATGTGTGTGTGGCTCTGTGGGCGTGGGGCCTCCGCCTCCGTGCGCCAGTGCTCTGCCAGTTGGCGCGCCTCCTGCAAGATGCCGTTTCAACACAACAACAGCAACTGAGTAAGGCACACGTTCTGATGAGCCTTGGCGTGGATGTGATGCCTGCGGCAAACTCATGCCAGCTTGCACGCCTCTTGCAAGGCACCCGCGCAAGTGAATTTCTGTTGGTGACATGTGTGGCTACGTGGGCATGATACCTCTGCCTCCTTACACCAGTGCTCTGCCAGCTGGCACATTCCTGCAAGGTGCCAGACCCTCACCAGGATAACATACAGCAGGTGCTGGCGGCGCGCCCAACTTGCTTGATTCAACCTGCTCACGTCGCCCATCTTCACGATGTAGCTGCCCTGCTCTGCACCAGCCCTTCCATTACCAGAACACGACTCAACAGCACCTCATGCATCATGCTGGCGGCAGCTGCTGTGCCTCACCTCTCCCATCTTCATCATGTACCTGCTTCCTTGCTGCCTATCGCCTTACATGACTTGGTGCACATTACCATGTACCCAGCATCAGCTGATTGCAAGGACATCACAAAAGCTGTGCCTTACCTCGCCCATCTTCACGATGTAGCTGTCCTGCTCCTGCACCAGCCCCTCCATCTCCTGGATCTTCTGCGCCTTGAGCTCATCGTACATCGCGTGCAGCCGCCGGTACTCCGCCTGGCAGCAGCAGCAGCAGCAGCAGCAGCAGCAGCAGCATTGAGGTCAGCTCATCATACATCGCGTGCAGCCGCCGGTACTCAGCCTGGCAGCAGCAGCAGCAGCAGCAGCAGCAGCAGCACCAGTTATGCGAGCTCGTCGAACATCGCTTGCAGCTGGCAATACTCCGCCTGGCAGCAGCAGCAGCAGCAGCAGCAGCAGCAGCAGCACCAGTTATGCGAGCTCGTCGAACATCGCTTGCAGCTGGCAGTACTCCGCCTGGCAGCAGCAGCAGCAGCAGCAGCAGCAGCAGCAGCAGCACCAGTTAAGCGAGCTCGTCGAACATCGCTTGCAGCTGGCAGTACTCCGCCTGGCAGCAGCAGCAGCAGCAGCAGCAGCAGCATTGATGTCAGCTCATCATACATCGCGTGCAGCCGCCGGTACTCAGCCTGGCAGCAGCAGCAGCAGCAGCAGCAGCAGCAGCAGCAGTTGAAGCGTATGTGTGAGCGCATCATACAGTGCGTGCAGCCGCCCCTAACAAGCCTGGCAGTAGCAGCAGAAGCAGCAGCAGAGCTGCTGTGACAGTGGCAGCAGCAGCGGCAGCACGCACCAGCAAGTTTGACTGAGCAGAAGCAGTGGTACTGTTGCCTGTGCATGCTGTGGTGTACTTGCAGCACCTATGTGAACACCATTCCAGGCGCTTCATACTCTCCAGCATGTCAGGCCTCCCTAACAACATGCAGCAAGTGCAAGCTTTACCTGCAGCTTGGCGAACTCGAGCGCCCCGGCCTCGTCAGCCGCTGCCAGCACAGCGCCACCGCCCGTTGCCACCACAACCGCCTGAGGCGTGGCAGCAGGAGTGCGCGGGGCTGCTGCTGCTGCTGCTGGGTGAGGCTGCTGCTGCTGCTCCTGTCCATCCTGCTGCTTGCGCGGCCGGCTGCCGCTGCCAGCAGCATTTTCGGCTGCTGGCGTGACAGCAGCAGCTGCTGCTGCTGCCTTGTCTTTGGACTTCTTGGCCCCCTCGCTTGACTGGCTGCTGTGTGTAGCAGCAGGAACCTGCTGCTCCTTTACAGTGCCAGCTGCCGCCTGCACAGCAGCTGGTGCTGACTTAGCAGGCTTAGCCTTTGAGGGCCTGCCAGGCTTCCTCTTCTCGGGAGCAGCAGCAGCAGCAGCAGCAGCAGCAGCAGCAGCAGCAGCAGCAGCAGCAGCAGCAGCAGCAGCAGCAGCAGCAGCAGCATGCTGCTCCTCCTCAGCCTTCACAGTGCTGCCATCTTTTGAAGAGCTGCTGGCCTTAGGCTTGACTGCTGCGGTATGTGCAGCAGCGCCAGCACTGGCTGCCTTGCGCCTGGCAGGCTGCTGCGGCAGCTCCCCGTCATCTGCAGGAGCTGCTGCCTTGCCTTTTTCACCCTTGGCCTTACTGCCGCCAGCGCCTGAGGGAGCAGACTTGTCGCGCTGCTTCTGCTTCAGCGTCGTCAGCAGCTCCGCATCTACTTCGGCATCCTCCTGTGCATCCTGCTGCTGCTGCTGGCGTTTCTCATCCGCTGCAGCCCAGTCTGCTGCCAGCTTGCTCAGCAGCGCCTTATCCAGTCCCCGCGCCGCCAGCCAGTCGCCCAGGCAGCTCTCTGGCTTGCCATCAGGGCCAACAACCCACACGCTGCTCTTCCACTTCTTGGCGCTGCTGCCACACATCGCCTCGAAGCGAGGCAGCGGCAGCTCCTCGCCGCCAGCGAGCACGCGCTGCACACGCACCAGTAGCATGCCCTGCCGGCTGTTGCAGACCACAGGCAGCCGCTCAGGCACGCCCTTTGGCAGCGGCAGCAGGCCGACGGCATCACCTGCAGCACTGCTGCTGCCTGGGGTGGTTCCTGCCGCCGCTGCTGTCGTTGCTGAGCTGTCTCGGGCGGAGCGCTTGCGCTTGTGGGCAGGTGCAGGCTGGTGCAGCTCCTCCTCAACTTCCCCTGCGAGCATGTCAGCCTCGTCTGCTGCAGCTGCTGCTGCTGCTGCTGCTGCTGCTGCCTTGTCGGCTGCTGCACGCTTGGCTGCTGCCTTGGTACTGTGGCTGGCGCCGCTGCCACTGCCGCTGCTGCCTGAAGAAGCAGCAGGTTTCTTTGCAGACTTGGCAGCAGCCTTGGGCTGTGCTGCTGCTGCTGCCGGCGCCTCGGGCTGTGTCAGCTGCTGCTCCTGGGATGAGCTGCTGCTGCGGTTCTTGTGAGCAGCCTTGCTGACAGTGGCGTCTGCACACAGCGGCAGCAGCAGCAGCAGCAGCAGGACCAGCAGAAGACACAGCGCGGGTGGGTGTGTTGTCAAAGTACGTGCTAGGACATTGCCACGCAACGGAAGCACACACAGTTTAGGTCACACCAGCTGATGGGCACAGGCTGAAGCTGCTGCTGGCTTGCTTTGGGGAAACAGCATGCAGGAAGCTGTGCCGTTTGCAGCCAGTACACTGAAGTGCGTACTCTTTGCGATCATCAACGTCCCACCCTAGGCTGCACTGCTACATATTCAGATTGGTCAGCATGAACACAAAGAAATGCCAAGTACATGAGCACGGTTGTTGCAGCCAAGCTGCGTAGAAATTCCTGCGCACCTGTCGCCACAGCTGCCTGGCTGCCCTTGCCCTGCTTCGTCTTTGCAGGCCCTGTAGCTGCTGCCAGCTCTGGGCTTGGCGGCCTTTCCTCTTCCTGCCGCTGCTCCAGCTTGTTGTCACTGGGGCCTGGTGCTGACTTGCGGGGCCTGCCCCTCTTTTTCTTTGCAGGACCCTGGTCTGAGTGCTCGCTGCCAGAGCCGCTTAAGGAGCGCTTGTGGCTCTCCAAGCGCTTGAAGAGTGGTGGTGCTGTGTCAGGTGCCACGTATACTTCATGTTCGTCTGCTGCTGGTGCTGCTGCTTGTGGGCGTTTGCTAGCAGCGGACTTGCCAGGCCTGCGAGCCACTGCTGCTGCTGTGCTGTCATGTGCAACGCTGTGCTTGGCATCGCGCTGGCTAGCAGCTCCAAGCTCCGGGCTGTGAGCTGCGTCATCGTCATCCTTAAGCGTCTGCAATGTACAGCATGAGGCAGCACTGACTGTGAGTAAGCAGAGTCAGGTGTCAGGGTTCCTGCCTGCTGATATCTGTTGTTGAGCACCACCCGATGCATTCAAGTCCGGTAGCGAGCCGTACCGGAGCAAACCATGCAGGAGTATTATATTCCTTTTGCGTGTAGTCCACTTGATTCCGCTTTCTGCCTGGGTATCGGCCAGCCATGTTCGTGCGTGCTGCTGAGTCTTGACACCCAGGGTGCTAGGTTGCGCTGAAGAATGAAGGCGAACCAACCAAACGCTGTTTGTGGCTGAATGTGGACAAGTCTGCGCCCATGTGTCCATAAGCTGCCTGTTCCCGGTGGACACGGTAGTATGTGCGTCGTGCAGCGAGTTTTACTTATTATTCGAAGAACGAAACATAGTTCGATGATGAGAGACACAGCAACTTAGCAGTGAAGGGAACCTGATTCAAACGAATCGGGTTGAGGGTTTGACACCCCCTCAGAGGGGGCAGTTCTGGCCACGAAAGTGGTGTATATGCGTGGACACTAACCACGTGTGCGAGTATCCTCAATTGCAGCACGATCGCTGTCGCTAGCACTGCAACAACAGCACGACCTGTCGCGCACTGGACTGCATGGAATGAGGCTCGAGCTCGGTCCCCTTGTCGTAGTTTGTCAAGCTTGTGCCCTGAAAAAAATGTCTCAGCGTCTGTTGCAGCAGCCAGGTACACTGTTGTGCACTGACAACAGCAGGTGTATGCAGCAGGTGTAGCCCACTGGGCTAGGGGTAGTGGCACTGCACCCCTGTAAACTGCTTTCTAGAGCAGCAGTTTTCCAGATCAACCCTTCAAGAACTTCAGCCGCTAATTTTCAGTTCGCTTTTGTATGAAGAGTCTTGCACTGTGCTGCACGTGTGAGTATGCAAGACATCTCACCATAAGGCACCAGCCTGGGTCAGCGTCTGCAGTGCCGGCTCATGGCTGGATCTAGGCCCTAGGGCAGCCCTAGGGCCGCCTGTCCAATGGTGCGGTGTGCTTGCGCTTCCCAGTTGATGTGCAGTGCGTCTGTTGCATGCCATTCAGCACACTGCAGCAGTGGTTCTGGCCGCTACATCTGCCTGCTAGTACTGCCTGCCTCACACATGTCCTTTCGGCACAACATTGCAGACGGTGGCGCTACAGTGCTTACATGCACATGAATGAAATGCAACCCTTCTGTCAACATGTGGCTCAGGTGTTTTGTGTTTGCCTTGTGCATGGCATGTGTATGCCCCTTGGTTCCTGCTGCTTGTGCTGCTTGTGCAGATTGATGTGTTGCTTGCATGCTGCTCAGCTAGCAGCAAGGGTATGCTGCAGAGTCTCCAACACACTGCAGCGCTGCATCACACCAGCATTGATAAAAAAGGACTGCAGGCTGGTGCTTTGGTGACTAGAGGAAGCGTGGTGCGAAGAATGCAGGCACAGCACAACATGCAGGGGTGCTCTAGCAGGTGCATCGCCGCTATCTCTCCCTTATGAAGGTGCTAGCAGCACTGTATACACCGCATGTGCATGCTTGGTTGTTGTGAATTACACGTGGCGGACGTCGACAAATGATGCATTCGGGTGTGGAGCATGGCTGACCAGTGGCCAACAGTACAAGCAACTGCTGCTGCTGCTGCTGGTGTTTGAAAGGCTGCAGCTTTCACACAGTTGTATGACGAACAGCAGTGCAGCAACATGGTTAATTTAATGCACAGGTGTGCTGGCGCTGTGGGAGGGTTTGGAAGGCAGTGCAATGCTTATATGGTGTACGTCTGTAGTTGTGTGCTGCAGTAACACGGCACTCAGATGCAGCAAGTACAACAGTGCAGCTGCCAGGGGCAGCTTCCCGGCTGTGCAGCTGACACAGTGCTGGATATGTTGGAAGCCTGATGATGTTGGCGCCACGTTGTCAGATTGCATACAATTTGGTTGGAATTACAGTCTGCAATCCTTGTTGTGCACAGATCTAGATTGGGCCTCACTGCGTGTTGGTCTTGCGCAGCGGTGCACATTTTTTTTTTCAGTGCACATCTTGTGCACGTGCTACCTCAGGGAGCGACCACAACACCGTCACGTTGAGGTGCTCACTTCCAGAACCTAGTCATTTGATCACATGAACAGTCCCTTGAAACCAGGGCCAGGTACATTTGCTGCTTAGCCTCGGGCTAAACAGCATGTGTCCCAGCTCTGGTTTGCAACCGACTGTTCATGTGTTACATGGCTACGCTCTTGAAGTAAGCACTTCAGCGCGTGGTCAAATGCAATAATGTATAAGAAATGCAAATCTTATTCAGAAGAAGCCTTGCATACCGGGTGGTGGTGTTCGCCGCACCTGGTGGTGGGGACCAGTTCTGCCATGTGAGCACGCATTGAGTTGCTTTGGGCTTGCAACGTGTGACCTGCAGTGCAACCTTTTTTCTTCGACCTGGCGCGGCCTGACAGTGACCTGGCGCGGCCTGACAGTGACAACTCTGAATACATGAGTAACAGCATGCTTCGCCTAAACATGCATGTCCAAGTATGTTGGCTGACGCCTCTTCAACGAGGCAAAGAGCTGGGCTGCAGCCTAAGGCCATATGTCCATACATGCCTAAAATCCTGCATGTACATGCATGTACATCCATGTACCACAGCTGGTGAATAACAGGCAGCAGCATGTGAGGGGCCATGCAGCCATCATGACACATGCGCTGGCTCACCTAAACAGCTTCATTGCGGCCTCATCGTTCATTTTTTCGTGGATGATCGCTGCATCATTGTGTTGTGGCGCCGATAAGCCACTCGGCAACGGCAGTTGCAATTCTGCAGCATGAACAGCAGAACAGCAACAACGCTCAGCAGCATCGCATCGAAACAATGCTCAGAGGTTTTTACCATCGATGATTTTGTTCTTCTGCGCTGACTATGTTTGCTTGTCCACCAAGATGGCAGAGAGAGAATTCCAAGGTTTGTCACTTCACGGCGGAAGCTGAACCTATCCGAAGTGGGTTGGGAAGCTGCGATTATGCCCCGACATGCAATCATACAAAAGCGAGCACGAACCAGGCGTCAGGCAACGCCATCATTGCGATTTGCTGGTAAACAGCCTGCGACACACAACCAGGAAACCCCCACCTCGCACAATACACATAGTCAGCCGCTTCCTCTACCCCGTCACGCTTCACAATGAAGCTTTCGGTGCCTTTGCTGTCGTGCCTCTTGCTGCTAGCAGCAGTTGGACGCTCGTCAGGCCAGAACCCCACCCCAGCAAGTGCTGCAGCAAATGGAGCCACAGCAACGCAGTTCCCCGCCACTCCTGCT
This sequence comes from Tetradesmus obliquus, assembly GCA_030272155.1. Taxonomy (NCBI): domain Eukaryota; kingdom Viridiplantae; phylum Chlorophyta; class Chlorophyceae; order Sphaeropleales; family Scenedesmaceae; genus Tetradesmus; species Tetradesmus obliquus. Next base: position 1,322,706 of record CP126203.1, read on the forward strand.
GCTGCACCTGCTGCGGGAGCATCTTCAAGCCCACCTCTGTTCACGCCAGTGACGCCGTCACCTGCAGCTGCTGTGGCCCTGCCCACCCTGCCTTCGCCAGCACCACCACCACCAGCAGCAGCAGCAGCAGCAAGTGCCAGCCCTGCTGCTACCCCTGAGGCGACAGCACAGGAACCAACACCAGGTACAGCAGCAGCTGTTGAACCAAACATCGCATGTGCATGAGTGCAAGCTGCACCAGCAGCAGCTTGCAAGCAGGAATGAAGCAACAGCTCTATGCTGCACAGTGCCCACACGGCAGTTGGTGCCACAATGTGAACTGACAGCAGCTGCTGCAGTACAGTGTCTCTTTGCCCCGGGCACAACACAGGCTGTGTTGTGCCCGGTTGCTGTGAAGCTGGTCAGATGTGCATGCATTTTGAGGTTTGATGCCTGTCAAAGAGTGGCTCAGCAGCAGCTAGGGCAGCTGCGGCAGGTTGAACGCATCCCATGCGGCGCATGACAGCCGCTGTGCGGCACGCGTGCAGCTGCTGCACCAACCCCAAGTATGTGATGCTCGCGCCATGCATCGCAACCAGTTATTAGCATGTATCACACGCATCGCATCAGGCAGCAGCATGCCCCCGCAGTTGCTGCAACTGCAGCAGGCGCCACATGTCCACTATACTCATCATCTGGATCACATGCAGCACTAAGGTTGCAATCATAGCACCTGAGCATCACCGCCACGCCATTTCTGCAGTGACAGTGGCACCATACCGCACTCCACATAGCCGTGCGCTCTGGATGACTGTACCTGCATCTTTACCTAAACAATCATGTTACATCTGGCTTTTTTTCATGCCTTTCTCTCATGACATTGTGGCTGCAGGTCCTACCGGCACCTACACCCTGAACCCCTTCAATGCAATCGTGGCCTGCACACCCTTCAACTTCCTCGTATCCCCAAGCACAGACAACAAAACCTACAGCGTCTCAAGCTCAGTCAACGCCGCGGTTCAGGCAGCCGTGCGGCTTAGGGTTGAGGACAAAACCCTGTACCTGGGTTTTAACCAGAGCTTTGAAAGCCCTGATGCGATCCGCATCAACATCACCTTGCCTGCTGGGCAGCTGCAGTCTGTGAGCAACAAGGGCATGGGCGACATCATCCTCAACCCAGGTGCGCTGCAAATGATGCCATTTTGATAGTATTCAATTTTTGTTGACTTTAGGCAAGTGCCGCTGATTGAACCCCAGAGCTTTGAGAGCCCTGATGCAATCAGCAACAACATCAGCCTGCCTGCCGGGCAGCTGCAGTCTGTGAGCAACAAGGGCATGGGCGACATCATCCTCAACCCAGGTGCGGCGTGAATTATGTCATTGTGTCTAATTAATGATTTGATGGTTTCACACAAGTCACTGGTGGCAGTCCCACAGCAACAGGGGCATGGGCGACATCATCCTCAACCCAGGTGCGGCATGAATGACGTCATTGTGTCTCTCAACGGTTTGTCATACTTTTACACATGTGCCACAGCAACAGGGGCACGGGCGACATCATCCTCGACCCAGGTGCGGCGCTAATGGGCGTCATTCATGTTTATTCAAGTTCTTGTCAACTCTATGCAGTTGACAACTCTATGCAGTTGACAGCAACATGGGCATGAATGATGTCATCCTCGACCCACCCGGGCAGCTGATGGTACCTTTGCAGCATGACATGTGCCATGCTGCATGTCACCGTGGCACGTCTAGGGCCTAGAAATTGCATGCAAGCTTCAAGCCAGCACCCACTGCGCATTGGCACCATGGCACGTGCCTGCATGTTGGAACATCGTGAGCGCTGCTCCACTTCCACATGCATGTCACGTGATGCCAATCTATGCTCGCTTCATTGTGCCCAGTACGCTGCCTGCAGGCTTCAAGCCGGCTTCTGCTGTGCTGGCTGCGCAGGGCACCGGAAGAGTGCTGGCTCGCGGCCTGGACACACCCAGCCTGATTTTTTCCCTGTTATTGTGCCTGATATTTTGCCTGCAGGGTTTAAGCCAGCCTCAGCTATGCTGGCTGCTCAGGGCACCGGCAGGGTGCTGGCTCGCGGCCTGGACACACAAAGCCTGGAGGTGCAGAGCAGTGGGTGAGTGATGCGCCTCGTGTTTGGAACTTGTATTTGGTATCTGGTGTGAAATGTTTTTGCAGGCTGGCATGCTCTGTCGGGGGTTGCATGCCAGCGGGTTGCATGCCAGCGGAGCAGCATTTTATCTGCCAGATGCATCACCGTGTTTGCGTTGTGTCAACGGCATTCCTGACATGCAGCTCTGGTGACGTGTTTGCCCAATAACGCCAACCGCATTGCCGATTGAAACCAACTGAATTGTCGCTACATTGCTGCTTGCAGCTCCGCTGACGTATTTGCCAAGGGAGCCATTGGCACCGCCAATGTCACCATGAGCGGCACGGGGCGAGTCACGCTGGCAGGAGTGACAAAGGCGGTGACGGCACATGTGGAAGGCATCAGCTCACTGTTTGTGGACGCAGCATCAGGTACATTTACAAACTGATTTTGACGGCATTGCTAGACCCTGAGTTGTGCAGCCGGCTGCTAGCTGCTAGCTTGCAAATGAGTAGTCACTGCTAATGTCACCATGAGCGGCACGGGGCGCATCACGCTGGCGGGAGTGACGAAGGGGGTGACTGCGCAGCTGGAGGGCATCAGCTCACTGTTTGTGGATGGAGCATCAGGTACGCGCGTGTAATTGTGCCACAATGTACGGTACATACAGTTCCTGGTATGTGCTGCCTTGTGTCTTGTGTAACGCAGCTTGCTGCTTGCTTCTAGCTACCGGCAGTGTTAGCAGGGCTGTCTGGCCGACAGAAGTTGTGTGGCTATGCATGCTGCATACAAGTAGCTGGCAGCAACCAATGTAGAAACTTAGCATCGTGCTTCTGGCAGCAGGGGCGCATGACATGGTATGCACACAGACAGCAGCTAGCTGCTGCTGCCACCACCGCTGCTGCTGCTGCCGCTGCTGCTGCTGCTGCCACCTACAGATGACGTCAGCATCAGCGCAAAGCCGAGTGGCATCAGCAAGGTCTACTACACACGCGGCAAGTGCGACGCCGGCCAGCAGGTGTGGTTGTGATGCACACTGACGTTAGGACCGCAGCCGAAATTGAACAGTCTGCTGCTGATGTGCTGGCGTGTTGTGCAGCTGATCGCAGCTCTGAGTAGCAGCTACTAATCTGTGCTGCCGCAGCTATTGGTGGATGTCTGCCTTCACGGACCTGGGGCTCTCATCCTTGTGTAGCCTGAGCACGTCTTTTTATGATGTCACTCTCAGAAATCGCCGTCTTTATGCATGCCCTTGTGCCTTGCTGCCGCAGCTGTCCGTGGATGTGCCGTTCTTCTCCATGGACCTGGGCCTATCGGCCTGCGTGAGGGTGCAGGGCAGCGCCTTCCCTCGCTACAAGGCTGCATGGAGCTGCGGCATGAAGGCCACTGGCACATCCATGTGCACACCTGGTGGGTGCCTTTGGCTAGGTCCTTAGATGTCGCTGTAGAATTGTGTAAGGCACACAAGTGCACACTCCACCGCCTGTTTGAGCTTGAGCTTGTGACATGAATGGCACTGGTTGGTGTGGTCATTTATGCCTGCTGCTGCTGCTGCTGCTGCTGCTGCTGCTGCTGCTGCTCGCAGGTGCCACCCAGCAGGCTGCTACAGCAGCACAGGGTGCTGACATCTCCGTGCAGTCAGTCACCCCTGACAACAGTGAAGCTGCAGCTGCCACTGTGGCAGTGACTGCCTCTTCGCCTTCACCTTCACCTTCGTCTCCAAGTGCATCAGCATCAGCATCAGCTGCCTCGTCTGCGTCATCGCCTGCTGCTGCGTCATCTGGCAACGCGCGGGCCCAGGCTGCTACGGTGTCGCTCCTGCAGGGCCCTGCGACACCTGAGGAAGGTGAGAGCCGCTGCAAGTGTTGTGAACAGACGGAAGCAACAATGCGAGAAGTCGGCTGGAAGATCACCCTCATGAGATGCGGCGGCTTTCCTCAAGAAGCAGCGTCTTACACGAGACATGTATGGACTGCGTTTGATGCGCCATATCTTATTGTGCAGCCTGCATGATGCATGTGGTTTTTAAATCAGGCTGGGTTGTGCTGCTGCTCATGATGGGTGGTGGTGGGTGTGCCCTTGCGTGCTTGGAACTCATTGCTGCCAGCACAACTCCACCACAGCCTGCTGCCGTGGCTTTACGCAATGCACATCAACTTTGGTGGCCTCCTTTGGCATGTCGGAGCAGTAGCATCAAGTATATGTCATATCACTGTTTGCTGACTTCCGTACATGTGTGCTGCTGCCGTTGCCCTTCTTGCTGGCTGTCACACGCAGTGGAGGCATGACAGCAAACGCTGGCCATAGGAGGCTGCTGAACATGCTTCTGGAGCTTTATGACTGACGCAATTTGGTGTGTGCCGCCTGTCGCTTTCAACCTGCAGAAGCCGCTGACATCAGCGTGGGGCAGGCTGGCCACAGGAGGCTGCTGAAGACGCTGCTGCTGCCACCGCTGCTGCCGCTGCCAAGCCTGCACCACCACGGCATGTTCCACCAGCCCTTGACCACGACTGCTGTTGCTTCGTCCTCCTCTTCTGATGATGGGAATGGCAACACGGTGTCTGTTACTGTGGGTGGCAATGGTGGCGTCAGCATGACTGTTGGGTCGGTCACGTGCAGTGCAAAGCAGCAGGACTTGTACATTGCTGGCAAGTGAGGTGTTGCAGAATAAGGGGTTGACAGCTTGATAACACATGCGTTTTCACAACAGCTTTGTCATGAACACGTCCGGGTGGCACTTTTGTAGTTGTTGCTACTGTAGTGCCAGCTTGCTAAGCTCGTACATTGCCAGCAACTGAAGCTGGAAAGGCTTGAGGTTGGTAGCTTGATCATACAACATGAGTTTTTGCAACAACGAGCTGTTTAGTCGTTGCTATGAAGCGGCCAAACCCAAGCCTTGGTAAAGTGTTGCAGTAGTGCAGAATCCCTCCTAGAGAGCCTGGAATCCATGGCTAGAGTGAGGGGGATGTCGCCTGTGTGTTGCCTTTCTGTGAAGGTGTTGGGCTGCAGCGGCATGAATGTCTCATGTTGCTCTTGTGCTCTACTTGTACCCTTGGTGCAGCACTTGTGCGCTGTACATATTCCAAGCAGTGTATGTGACTGCTGCAGCCGCCCCATGATGCGGGAATGCTTTGTACGTCAGGTGTATTTGTCATCTACAGACGTTGACCGTCAGTCCTCGTCATGCACTGTTACCACATGCATGTTGTCTGTACAGCAAAAACTAGCATGCCTGTGATGTGACAGTTTCTGGCCGCCACCTGAGCGGCTCAGCTGCAGTTGTTTGAACGCTGTGTTGCCCTGGTGATGTGCCACCTGCTGTACCACGTGGTGTGCACAGGACAGCATCACTTGGTCAACGCCAATATCTAAGGTTGCGCAGCCAGGTCCTTAATAGCTGCTCCTGTTGGCAGCGACTGATGTGCGCCTTGTGAAGGCTGTACATGCATGTGCGCATGTGCCTTACAGGCGGCGGGTGTGTGCTGCAGATGGACACACCTGCCGTTTGTTGCATGCTGCCGTGATTGCCAGCAACAGAATGTTGTGCAGAGGACATCAGCTGAGGCTCACGAACGCGTGCTAGGCTGCTGTAATATGTGCACCCTTGGCCATGTCTTCCTCTTGGCAGCTGCGATGGAAGTATTCACTGGCTCTGCCGCACAGTGTGCGAATCTTTGCAGTCGACAGCGGCGGTTGCCTGTACCCTGGTGCAGTTACCATGATGACAGCGTTCAACGCACACCAGGTTGTTGATGATGACCATGACGTTCAAGAATTGAGAACCACCACAGCAGTAACGCTGATATTTTGGCACCGTACTGCAACCACGTGCACTCGCTGTGACAGTGGCGGTTGAACTGAAACGACAACAGCAGGCAGTCCACTCAGTGGACTGCCAGTGCCACCAGCAGTGACTGGCGGTGCTGAACAGCATGACATGAAAACTGTAATTGAGGAATCACTGTCTATTCTTCGGGCGTTCAGGTCAGGGCAGGAGTATACGTGACTGGTTACCTGCAGATGCTTTTACTCACCTGTGCATGGCACATGCATGTGGTTTTGCACTGGAACATGAACCGCGCCCCCTACCTGGGCCCATGCAGGCCAGTCAAGCTGGCACAGGGACAGTGGTCCCCCCTCAAGTCCTTGTTGCGGCTACATAGTTTGAGTATTGCTGGCTGCATACAAGTGGACAGCAACTGACGTGCCCAGAACACGAACTGCAACTGGGGTGGGGTGGTGTTTCGGGCTGCATGCTTTCAAGCTCTTGATCGCTCATTGGTGTCAACCAGGATGCTTCAATCAAGCATTAGTCGCTTGTCGAGTTCCGTTGCTCGGCCCAAGGCTCGCCAGCGGTGCTCGCTTGCGGGCAACAGCAGTGTGGCCCAGAGGGTTCGGCAACGCAACGCAACTCGGTACGCAAAACGCAGGATGTTGCAACCAAACTTAAAGCAACGACACTTTTGCATACTTTCATGCTGCTTGAAAGTCAGTCTCCTTGGAGTAAATGGCACAGCAGCAGCACTACTGTTCAGGCCTGTCACTGCAGCATGCAGGACATCATAGGGACCGTGTAGCATTGCTTGCGTGCAGTAGTGCGATGCTGTTGCTGCAAATTTCATCACGTCAGGTGGCAGGCCATCTGCCCCTCATGCATACACTGCTTGCCTGCATCCATGCACTGCTGCCACACTGACCACCTCACATGCAGCTAGCTGCATCATTATCGCAGTGCAGGACTGCTGTTATCCATGGCCATAAATGGCTGATGTCATTCAAGTCGCATACTGCTCAAGCTTTGCTTGCTGCTTTGCATGTTTGGTCACTTTCCTGCAAGCAGCGTGTGCAGAGCCAGCGGCAGCCCTACTGACCCTCCTCCGCCAGCAGATGACAGCAGCAGCTGCAATCCTGCAAGCAGCAGTCCTGCAAACGGCGAGTCAGCAGAGCCCAGCACCAGCTACCTCCTGCCCTGGGAAGATGAGCAGCCGAAGCAGCTTCCTGCAAACTACGAAGCCATCAAGGCCAGCATCCTGCAGATGGACAACAACCAGCTGCAGACAGCGCTGGCCGTGGCAATTGCAGCAGAGGACTATGCACTTGCAAGCAGGTATGCTGTGTACATGTAAACACTGTTGGTTATTTGGCTCGAGTATGCAGCGCTGAGCTGGCTGTCACTTAGCTGCAGCACCTGCTTACCTGCTGTCAACACATTAGCCAAGTAGCAGCTGCAGCACCGCCTGCCACGGCACGCTGGGCACGATCTTTTTGCAGCGGCAGCAGCAGTTGAAGAACAACGTTTATTTGCAGCACTTTTGAACCAGCTAACCTCACGCCTTTCAGCAAGCAGCAAAAGTTGGCGGAGCTGCGCAGGTATGTTTTTGCAGGAGCAAGGCGCGACTGCAGCAAAAGCTGCTTGCATGCCATTCTTTGGTTATAGTTGCTTACACGCGTCTACCATTTGAAAGCGATCACATGTGTTACATTCGTTGCATTGGTTGGTGCAGGATCAAGGAGCGCCTGCAACAGAAGCTGGCTGAGAGCGGCAAGTTGTGAGCAAGCCCATGGACTGGGCATGCCGTTCCCGCACACCTTCCTGAATCCTGTATGCGTGCTCATGCTTATGTTTGTGATTGTTATGCTCCTTGCAGGATAAAGGAGCGACTGCAGCAGAAGCTGGCTGAGAGCGGCAGCGCAGTCGTGAGCAAGCCCATGGACTGGGCAGTGGACACATGTTACCAACTTCAGATACTGTCACATACCACCTTGCAGGATAAAGGAGGGGCTGCAGCATAAGCTGGCTGAGAGTGGCAGCGCAGTCGTGAGCAAGCCCATGGACTGGGCATTCCGTTCATTGACACTCTCCTTATATCTGCCTGCGTGCTCGTGTTTGTGGTTGCTGTGCTCCTTGCAGGATCAAGGAAAGGCTGCAGCAGAAGCTGGCTGAAAGCGGCAGCGCTGTCGTGAGCAAGCCCATGGACTGGGCTGCGCTGGGCGTACCAGAGTGGCTGGCTGACAGGGCAGAGCGCCTAGGATTCCTGTTTCCCACAGGTGCGCAGATTAGTGTGCGGATTTTGGTTTTTGCGGATGTAGACAAGCAGTACCGCAGTGTCAGGAACTAGTAGTTGAAGAATGGGCTGGGCAGCTGACAGGGTGGAGTGCCTAGGGCTTTTGATCCTAGGAGGTGTGTGTATGGTTTGGGGCAGTGCAGTCGTGAGCAAGCCCATGGACTGGGCAGCACTGGGCGTGCCGCAGGGGCTGGCCGACAGAGCAGAGCGGCTGGGGTTCTGGTTTCCAACAGGTACGCAGATTATTGTGCGTGGTTTGGTTTTGCGGATGTAGACAAGCAGTGCCAAAGTCACAGGAACCCATAGGTGAAGAATGGGCTGTGCAGCTGACAGGGTGGAGTGCCTAGGGTTGTTCCTAGCAGGTGTGCGTATGGTTTGGGGCAGTGCAGTCGTGAGCAAGCCCATGGACTGGGCAGCGCTGGGCGTAACAGAATGGCTGGCTGACAGGGCAGAGCGGTTGGGGTTCCTGTTCACCACAGGTGCGCTGTTGGTTTACTTGGTTGATCAGCTGTCAGCGCGCGTGGTTTGAGGCAGCGCTGTTCTCCAAAGGTGCGCAGCCGTGCACTTGAAAATGTTCACTGCGGGGGTAGCTGGCAGGGTGCAGCCGTGGCTGGCTGACAAGGCTGAGCGCCTAGGTTTAATGTTCCCCAAAGATGCACAGATTGGTGTGCAGGGTTTGGTTTGCGGATGTAGACAAGCAGTACCGCACTGTCAGGAAGCCATAGTTGAAGTTTGGGCTGGGCAGCTGACAGGGTGTAGTGCCTAGTGTTGTTCCTAGCAGTTGTGCGTATGGTTTACCTATACATACATGTATTGCCTACATCGCCTTTACCAACAACAAAGACCTCCTGCCTGCCTGCCACCTGTCTTAAAACATGTGCTTTGCAGAGGTGCAGCGCCGCTCTACACCGGTTATCCTGTCTGGCGCTGACACTATCATTGCTTCAGAGACTGGATCTGGCAAGACCGCAGCGTGCCTGGTGCCGGCACTGCCTCAGCTGGCCTCAGATGGCCGTTGTTAACACCATTGACCTCCTGCCTGCCATCTGTCTTGAAACATGTGTCTTGCAGAGGTGCAGCGGCGCTCAACGCCAGTCATTCTCTCCGGCGCTGACACGGTGATTGCTTCAGAGACTGGCTCCGGCAAGACTGCAGCGTGCCTGGTGCCCGCACTGTCTCAGCTGGATTACCCGCCGCAGCTGTTCCCTGAAGATTTGGAGGGGCCACAGCTGCTGCTGCTGGTGCCGTCTTTTGAGCTGGGCGTGCAGGTGAGGCATTGTGTGGCTGCTGCTGCTGCTGCTGCTGCTGCTGCTGCTGCTGCTGCTGCTGCTGCTGCTTGTAATGGCGGCATGCTTGTCAAGCTGTGCATACCCCCTGCTGCTGATTATATGTGGTGGCGATATCAGCGTGCAGCATAAAGTGGAAGTCTGCATTCAGCGCGCCTTGCCTGACTCTGTACCACATTCTGTGCCTGCTGTGCTGCTGCGCTGCGTCAGGCGTGCCTGCTGCTGTTCAAGCTGTGGGGCGGCAACATCAGCTCGCGCACCCCGGGGGACCCTGCCAATATGTTCAGCTACACGGGGCCCGCAGGCATCAAGGTGCGCGCTGTGTATGGACAATACAGATGTTGCAAACTTGAAAGTACCATTGACTATGTTTTTCTGAATGTGACAGTAGCAACAGCAGCCATGATCAGTTGCCTCTTGCACCTGCAACCACCCCTTAACTGCCGCTGGCCATCACTACGCGCAGATGCTTGGCGTCCTTTATGGCCAGGGGACGCAACGGCGGCTGCCTCACGATTGCTATCCCACTGTGACTGTCACTTAATGATTGCTATCCCTCTGTCACTGTCACTGATCACCACTTGCCATGTGTTTGTTTTGAACACCATCGCAGGTGCGCGGCGTGCTGAATGATGACGAGGTGCAGATGGCTGTGGTGGGGCACCACCTGCATTGCTGATCAACCAGACTGCATAGTGACTTTTTCCTTTCTGCGACTTTCGCTGCAGGTCCGTGGAGTGCTGAATGATGACGAGGTGCAGATGGCTGTGGCGGGGCGCCACCTGCAATGCTGAACGACCAGACTGCATAGTGACTTCTTGCTTACTGTGACTTCGCCGCAGGCTCGTGGAGTGTTGAATGACGAGGAGGTGCAGATGGCTGTGGCCGGGCGCTGCCTGCTGTTGTCACTTTGCTGCTGTCATCCCACTGCAACTGTTACTTGCATCTGTCACCTGTTGCAGGTCCGTGGAGTGTTGATGGACGGGGAGGTGCAGCTGGCGGTGGCGGGGCGCCACCTGCAATGCTGAGCAACCAGACTGCATAGTGACTTCTTGCTTTCTGTGACTTTTCGCTGCAGGTTCGTGGAGTGTTAAACGACGAGGAGGTGCAGATGGCAGTGGCGGGGCGCCACCTGCAATGCTGAACAATCAGACTGCATAGTGACTTCTTGCTTTCTGTGACTTTTCGCTGCAGGTTCGTGGAGTGTTGAGTGATGAGGAGGTGCAGATGGCAGTGGCGGGGCACCACCTGCAATGCTGAACAATCAGACTGCATAGTGACTTCTTGCTTTCTGTGACTTTTCGCTGCAGGTTCGTGGAGTGTTGAATGATGAGGAGGTGCAGATGGCAGTGGCCGGACGCTACCTCCAGGGAGTGCATGCGCTGGTGGCCACACCCGACATGGCCCTGGCGCTGCTCAGCCTGCCTGACAGCCCACTCAGCCTCCAGGTGGGTGCTGCCATCACTAGCATACCTTGATCACATCAGGAGTCACCTGTTGATAACAGTGTCAGTAGTATCCTCATCATGGCGTGCTGGTGGCCACTCCCGACATGGCCCTGGCGCTGCCGAGCCTGCCTGACAGCCCACTCAGCTTCCAGGAGCGCAAACGTCTGTGCTGCTATCCTGTATGGTGTCATGTCTGTTCATCTTTGCATGTTGTACCGGTTGTGGCCACTCCCGACATGGCTCTGGCCCTGCTCAGCTTGCCTGACAGCCCAATCAGCTTTCAGGTGCGTTGTGTGTGCTACTGTTGTTGTGGTGTTGTTGGTTGCGGCTAATTGGTTCAATGTTTAGAATGTCATGCCCGTCATGCGCCTGGTGGCCATGTCAACATGGCGCTGGCGCTGTTCAGCCTGCCCGACAGCGTTCTGAGCTTCCAGGTGCGCAAACATCTGTGATACTATTTTGTATAGTGTCGTGTCTGTTCTTCTCCTTCACAGTACTGGTTGTGGCCACTCCTGACATGGCCCTGGCGCTGCTCAGCTTGCCTGACAGCCCTCTGAGCTTCCAGGTGCGCACACTCCTTTTCGTATGATCGTGTATTTTGTCATGTTTTCCAGCTTTAACGGCTGTGGCCACGCCCGACATGGCCCTGGCGCTGCTCAGCCTGCCCGACAGCCCACTCACTTTGTTTTTTTTAAACATGTATGTTGTCACGTTTGTGTTTCCTTGTCAATTGTACTGGTTGTGGCCACTCCTGACATGGCTCTGGCGCTGTTTAGCCTGCCTGACAGCCGCCTCAGCTTGCTGGTGCGTTGGCATCTGCAGGCCTCCGTTTCATTGCAATGGATGAGATGAATGCGCTGCTAAATATGCATGCAGCAGGGTTCCCGTGCATGCATCATGCTGCCGCTGCTGCTGCTGCCGCTGCCGTGTCAAACCGGACTCGTGCGTCTGTTTAGGGGATGAGATGCACTGCTTGAACATCTCTGCTGCTGCTGCTGCTGCTGCTGCCAGCTCTGCTCCTGCAGGATCTGCGTGTCATTGTTGTGGATGAATGGACGCATAGCCCGCAAGCTTCCCACGTATCTTACACATCACCCTGCTGCTGCTGCTGTGTTGAACAACATGATTTGCGTGTCATAGTGGTGGATGAAATGGACGCGCTGCTGGACGCATCCCCAGCAATCTGATCAGGCGTCTCACACCTCATTGCTGCTGCTGCTGCTCCTGTTGCCGCTGTGTCTGTAGGATCTGCGCGTCATTGTTGTTGATGAGATGGACGCTTTGCTGGACGCATACCCAGCAAGCGCTGTGCAACATTGTGGTGAATGAGATGGATGCACTGCTAGACACGTAATCTTACGCACCGTTCTGTTGCTGCTGCTGCTGCTGCTGCTGCTGCTATGTCTGTGTCTATCTCTGTGTCTGCAGGATCTGCGCGTCATTGTTGTTGATGAGATGGACGCTTTGCTGGACGCTTACCCTGCAAGCTTCGGGCAGCTCATGGATGCAGCAGTGCACCGCGCCGCACCAAGCAGCAGCAGCAGCAGCAGCGGCGCAGATGCAGCAGCAGCAACAGCAGCAAGTGGCGATCCAAGCGGTCAAAGTGATGCAGCGCAGGACAATATGGCGAAGCTGAAGGCACTACTGGAGCGGCAGCAGCAGCAGGAGCAGGAGAAGCAGCAGCGGGCTGCTGGTGACGCCGCTGCTGCTGCTGCTGCTGCCGCTGGCAGTGCAAGCATGGCAGCAGCTGCTGCTAGGTTAGAGGGTTTGCTGGCGGCGCCTGCAGCAGCAGGCGCAGATGAGCAGCAGCCCGAGCAGCAGCAGCAGCAAGAAGGCAGCAGTACTGCTGCTGGTGAGCAGGCCAGCAGCGAGCAGCAGCAGCAACAGCAGCAGCAGGTAGAGCAGCTGCTGCAGCAACAGCAGCAGTTGCAGCAGCTGCAGGCGGAGGCAGCAGCGCTGGAGGACGACACACCCATGCCAAAGCCCCAGGTGGTGCTTGTGGGTGCGACTGTTAGTGACGATGACATAACACTAGCACTGAACCGCGGCTGGGTGGAAGAGCCAGTCCTTGTGCGTGTAGGTACTGCAGGAAATGTCCCTGCAGGCCTGAAGCACAGGGCAGTGGTTGTAGCTGGAAATGAGAAGAGGCTAGGTGGCTTGGTCAGCAGCCTGAGGAAGGATCTGACCGATGCCCTGGCAGCAGCAGACGCAGCAGCAGCAGCAGCAAGCCACGGCGCTGAGCAGCAGCCAGGCCAGCAGCAGCAGCAGCAGCAGCAGCATGCGGCGCCTGTGCGCGTGATCGTCTTTGCTACCAGTGAGGTAGATGCGCAACGCGCAGCGGAGCCGCTTCGCGCTGCTTTGTGGGGTGACCACATGCTAAGTGTGCTGCTGCCGAGCACGGGCGCAGAGCCGATCAAAGCGCTGCATGCATTCCGTGACCGTGTGGCCTCACTCCTGCTGGCCACACCGAGTGCGGCGCGTGGCTTGGATCTGCCGGCAGTGAGTCATGTGTATAGTTTGGGATTGCCGCCTGATGCGACAGACTATGTGCACAGGGCAGGGCGCGCCGGGCGCATTGGCAGCACTGCAGGCGGCGAGATTTGCACTGTAGTGACTCGGGAGGAGCTTCCGGCGCTTCAGAGGATGGTAGAGGAGGAGTTGGGGCTGCAGCTGGAGTGTGTGGATTTGGAGAGGCAGGGGCTGGGGCTGCTGGGGAGTGAGTATGATGCAGCACGGCAGGGCCTGCTGCAGGATGGTGAGGAGCAGGGTGAAGAGCAGCAGCAGCAGCAGGGGCAGGGGCAGCAGCAGGGGATGGAGGAGAAGCAGTTGGAGAATGCCAGGAAGGGTTTGGAGGACCTGTTCAACCTGCTGTGATGCGTTATTTGTTGTGGGTGCATGACAGCGGGCGCGGCTAGGTGTGTTGTTTTTGCGCCAAGGAAGCAGGGGAAGGGGTGCCTCCAACTGCACCGCACAGTGTGCCTGCTGCAAAAGAGGCGAGCGGTTGGGTGCTTGCTGTGTCTGTGCGCTGAGATAAACGTGTTGTTCATTGCATGCGTTCACGTTTTCACGTGAGGGATGGAGTTGGTCACATTCTGGCAACGTGAATGGCAGGTGGTGTCCTGCAAGCTGATTGTTGATGTGCTGCCAGGCAATGCAGTTGACAGTTTGAATGCAGTTCACTGATAGTTTGTGATGGTTTATAAGTCGGTTTGCACAGCGTCTTGCCAGCAGCTGTGAGCAGCTACCGGTGGAAGATGTCATGAGCATGTCAGCATGCTCGGTAATAGCTAGTACCCCTGCCCACGGACTGCCTGATCAAAGATACTCAATGACATTCACTCTAGTAAATGACGCATACTGTTTATCTGTCATCAGCGGCTGCCAGTTGCTGCCAGCTGCTCCAGCAAGCAATAGTTTAGCGGCAGCTGCTGCGAAGCTGCCAGCCAGCGCACCCTCACATCATCATGTTACCCATCAAGCCATATCATCAAAAGGTAGCCACAGTAACTGATCTGCCGCCTAATTCACACTGTTTGATGATATACATTGTGAAGCATGGGCTTGATTTGTCGTCAGTGGCTGCCAGCTGCCAGCTGCCAGCTGCTCCAGCAAGCAATAGTCCAGCGGCAGCTGCTGCGAAGCCAGTAGCCAGCGCACCCTCTGCACACGTGACAGAGGGGACTGGCCACACCAGCAGCAGCAGCAGCAACAAGAGTAGCAGCAGCAGCTCAAGGCAAGAAAGCAGGCAACATCAGCAACAGGGTGCGGCAGGTGACAGTGGCGCCACGGAAACGCTTGCAGTTTGTTTGTGTCTGGTCAAGCCATGTGAGCAACATGCATACATGGATCCCACATGCACTGAGGAAGTCTCAGGTGCACACTGCAGCTTGCTAAGCAGATGTCACAACAGCTGCCCTCATTGTCTGTGGAAGGAACATACATAAGGGGCCTTACGGCCGCATTCTGTCACACCTGAGCATCAGCAGGCGCTGCAGAACCTGTTGCAGCAAAGCCAGGTCCCTGCAGCAGCTGGCCACTGGCTGTTGTTGCAATTTGCAGAGCACCTCTGGCAGAAAGCTAAACAACAAAAGGAAACCACACAAGGCAGGATCAGCGCACCTGGGAGCCCAGCAGCCGCTGTAGCAATTGTTGCAGCACAGCTAGGTTCCTGCCGCAGCTGGCCTGCATTGCCTCTGCAGATTTCTCCATATCCTTCCAATGCAATGCAGCGCTGCCGCATGTTGCTGCTGCAGCACTGCCACAGCTGTCCTCTGCGGCAACCTGTGCTGCCAGTGCATTGAACAGCTGCTGCCGCTGTGTGTTATTAACAACGTGGCTGGCAGCAGCTTCCTGCAGCAGCTGCTGCAGCGCCTGCTGCTGCTCTGCTGACAGTTGCATTGCGCTCAAAGCTGCCACTGCGCTGGTTCAGCACTGGTTTTGATGCTGCTTCCAGCGTTGCTGCTGCTGCTGTAATGCCCTGAGCAGGGTGCAGCAATGGGCGGCATGCTAGTGGCAGCTGCCGCGGCTAATCTTAATACGGCAAATGCATCTGGTTCACCCTCTTGCTCTGTATCGTGCACTGGCTGTACACTGTTGCCTGCTGCTGTGCCCCTCAATCCACCCGGCTCTGCCCCTTCATACTGCTGTCTCTGCTGCTGCCACTGCTTGCTGCTACAGCCGGCAGCTTGGCAGTTGTTGTATTGCCTGAACAGGCGGTACAACAAAAGCGGACCTGCAGCCAGCAGCTGCTCTGACAGCTCCTGCAGCATGTGCTGCAGTACAAATGCATGTTGTACTGCCTCTGTACTGCCTGCAGATGGCAGGAGCTCCAGAAAAGGCAGTACAACCTTGCTGCTAGCAGTACTGCTGCTGGCCATAGCTGCTGCTACATCTGCTGCACCACTAACGCTGTTGAGGAAGGCAGCAGCAGGTGATGGCACACTTGTGATGCATGCCTCCACGTCTGCTGACCCATCTGCAGCTGGCACGCAAGCTTCCGTCCCTGCTACTGCTGCTGCTGCTGCTGCTGCTGCTGCTGGCGTCTCCAAGCTGTTGTTGAATGCAAATTCTCCGCTCATTGTCACTTTAGGACTGATGAGCCCACTCAGCCCTGGTACGCATGCTACTCAAACTGCTGGGAAGCTGCAGAGAGAAACTGAAAGCACATGCAAAGTATTCCTCACTGCTGCCACCGTCAGCTGCTTGGCTGCTGCCAAGGGCTAGCTTCAGCTGCTTTGGAGATGGGGCTTCCAGGGACAGTGAGAGGTTGCTGCTCAGCAGGCAGATGAGCTCTGCTTCACTGCTTGCATCAAGCTGCTGCTGCTGCTGCTGCTGCTGCTGCTGCTGCTGCTGCTGCTGTCTGGCTTCCGCTCTGTCACGCTTGAGTGCTTTGTTGTGCCCTAAATCTGCTGCCGCTGCTGCTACTGCACCAGCTGGTGACAGCTGCGAAGATGGCAATGCAGCAGGGTTGGGTGTGATTTGCCGCTGCTGCTGCTGGAGATGGCAGCAGCTGGTGATCCCAGCTAGCTGCTGCTGCAGCTGCAAATGGGTTCACAGATGCAGCCATGTTGTGGTTGCCTGCTGCTGCTGTCAAAGTCGCCACAGACAGCGTGGGATCTGCTGCTGCTGCTGCTGCTGCTGTCTGTTCCGGCCGTTTTCGAACTGGCTTTGGGCCGGACTCGAGCGACCTTCCAGAGTGGTGTCACTTTGTGCACGGCACTTGAAGCCCGCAACCTAACAACTTGCTTACAAAAGAACGCAAATGGCATAGCCAATCGTGCTGTGTTGATCGTTTAAGCGGTTTCCGATAGTACGTACCAGCAAACACGTTCCGAACACACATATCGCATTGTCGCACATTGCCTTCAGGAGCACCCAGGTCCACCGTTATTATACACTGGTGCTTCTGTGGGACGCTGCAAGCCACGGACTCGGACTTCCTTACAGGTGCAGGCCAGCTCACCGCTTCGCTGCTGCTGATCTCAGGGGGTCAAGGGTTTCACGTTGTTAAGCCAAAACCAACCGTGTTTCCTGAGTTTGCGTTGCTGCTTGTATCGCGCGACCCCTCGCACCCGACCTACCCCCGACCTACAGATCTGACGGGTGTACCTATTCGAGGCAACCAGAAACGCTTGATACTCGCCGTTTGGTGATCTGACCGTCTCCACGGCAGGCTGAGGCACCGATTTACTGCCGGGGTGAGAGTGGATCTTAGCCCAAAAGTGCAGAGAGTCCCGTGCACACTGTTCTGGCTACAAGATCGGCCCAAGGGCTTGATCTACATATAATGTATGTATTTAAAGTGCAAGAGAGGCATGTGCTGGCCAGCATGGGTTGCAGCAGGCTGGCTAGGGCTGTTATGCCTGCTGTGTGGTCACTCCATGGAGCACAACTGCAGCCATCTGCGCACACGAACCTTGCTTGACAAAGATGCATAGAAAACGTGCTGATTATGTGTGGTGCTTGTATTGGTTGCTTCATTCGCACTCACTCGTGCTTCCCCCACACCTAACCCCCCACCCACCCACACACACCTTAAGCTTTAAGCTTAAAGCTTTCACACATACCCGACACCCCCTTCCACCTTGCCCTTTCCCGCCTCATACAGACGCAACAGCCCATCATCACACCAACTGCAAAGAAACCCCAACCATGTGTAACTCCATACTGCTGGCGCCAGCAATGCCGGCATTGCTGGTGGCAGTAATCGCGATTGCGATCGCAACCATGTGGCAAGGCTTCCCCATGCTCTTTGGCCCCTCAGGCCCAAACTACTCCACCGCAAGCACAGCCGACAACCAAGACCTGCTCAAGCACCTGGGCAAGGTCCAGGACGGTGACCCCATAACCAAGTGGCTGGCTCGGCCCCCCGGCGCTCGCTACGCCATCGGCAAGCCTGACAAGGAGGAAGGCGCAGTGCCTATCATCAAGTTGGGGTGGCTCTGCAATACAATCTGCAAGAAAACCAATTTCCCGGTGGTTGTGGACAACAAGTGTGCCGCATGCCTCACCCTGTTCTCCCTGCCCACCTGGTCCCATGACGAAAACGGCAAGCCCAATCCTCCTCTGGCTAGGCTGCCAGTCTACGAGAATGGCATGCCCGCTCTAGCTGCCATACCTCTGTTGTACCCACGCAGATGGGCTTCAGCAGATCTCCTGCAGGTGCGCTTTCAATGTAAGCTCCCTTCAGCCTGGTTGGTTGCTTGCTCCGGGGCGCACCTCTCCAAGTAGTGTGCTGAAGCAGAGATCTTGGCTTGCATTCTGCCCAAAATGCTGCTGCCACTGGCAACTTGGTGGCACCGACACCACCGAAGGAATAGCAGATGGTAGCCCTTTGACCTCTCACATGCCTCACATCCTTGCGATTGCACCCCACACAGTCTGGTGAGGTCCCCAGCTTGCCGCCCCCATCATTACATCGCCAAATGTGCCTGAACCTGAACATTGCACAGGGCCTTGAATCATCTGCCTCCCTACCTCTTGACGTTATCCCCCATGTTTGTCACTGTCTGTTGCAGGGTTTTGGTCTGACTGACTATGCAACCACTGCTGATGCCCAGACCCTGGCCAATGACAACTGGCAGGGAGGCATCAACCCACAAAATACAACCTGGACCATTGACGGAGTTACACGCCCAGCTGTGAGTGCTCACACATCTTGACTAAAGCCCAACTCAAGACGCAAAAGAAAATCTGATCCCAGTTTGGTACTGATATTTGATGAGGGTTTGAGCCCCACCGGTGTGCATGCCCTCATGGCCTTGATTCTGGCCCAGACGGTCTGCCAGTGCAGTGGCATTGCAGTTTGCAACACTGAGCATGTGACCAGCTGCGTCACTGTACAGCACTGATGCTGGTAAGCATGCCTTGCTTTGAGACCGCTTCACTACGGTACACCCCCTGCAGCACCCCTTGCGCACCACATATATTGCACCAGGGATCAAATGAAAGTTGCATGAGTGTAGCTCCGCGTTGTCTCTAGTGGCTTGCTCATCGATGTTGTGACTGGACAGATGGCGGCGTGTATGGTTGTATGGTTGTGTCCCGCAGGTGTCCAAGATGCGTGCTGCCACGCCCCCCGTCTGTGTCGATGACATGGGCTGGATTACACCTGCTGGTGCCAACCCTTGCCCCGGAGGCGACAACCTCACAGACGTTGATGTACACTTCCCCAGCCTCGAGGCTGTGGGCGGCGAAGGCCTGCCGCTGTCTTACGGCGGTGCCGAGCACTACAGAGCTATTTCCCTGGTCCTGACAAAGGAAGCTTTTGCATCTGCCGACAGCGCTGCCGCTGCAATCTTCGACACAATGCAGGTCGGTGTGGGAGTTGATGACGGGGGGTGGCAGGGGCATGTGAGCGTGTGTCACACTGTGACACAATGATTGGCAAGGGGGTTGAGGGGGTATGCATGCAAGGCATCTGCCCTCAGACTCTGTAGTGCACGACAACACGACACTGACTTGTGGTATCTGAAACCGCACACGCCTGCAACACTTTGGCATATTGGAACGGCCCTACCTGCCAACCGCAACCAAGTGATGCCCCATTGCACGCCCATGTCACACATAGAAGGGTTTCACTTTGAGACCTCGCCTCGCTACACTTGGTTCAGTCGCAAAAGTGAGATTCCTTCAACATATCTGCAAAAGTGAAACCCCTCTATGTGTTATGTTGCCTCCTTTCAGACCGCCTACTCCACAGTGATTTTCCTGCGCAATGTGACAGCAAGGAGCCGCCTGGGCGAGCTGAAGGCACTCTATGGAAAGGGTGAGTGGGACGACATCAACAACAACCAACCAAGGACTATGGAGAAGGTGGCTGAGGATGGAGACCTTGTGGAAGTAGACCTGACATTCTACCAGGTGGGTTACGTAACATGACATAATGTTCGATGGGCACAATGGATGTTGCGAGCGCTTAGGATGAGCAATGCACACTTGCACGGGGAGCATAGCTCATGCACTACTTGCACATGGGGCATAGCTCATGCCGCATTGTGACAGGTCACCCTGGCACGCTGACTGGGGTGTGCTTCATGGAAAAGCTCACAACCTGCTGCTGGAAATCTGCTTGGGTCATATCTTATGCGCCTTCGGGCTGCACACAACAGATGCATCGTACCATAGTCGCCATGTGTGGTACCTGCTGGTACGTCCTGCCTGCAAGGATTGCACTCGACCACCTATGGATGCGCATGTATATCTGCATCGCATCTGCAGGGTATGGTTGCAACAGCACCCGGCAAGGACGGGCATACATGATACACCTTGTTTTGTCACCCTGGGCTGTTGACCTGTTGTATCTCTCTTGTCATACCGCTGCTGCTGCCTGCCTGCCTGCTTGCCTGCCTGCCTGCCTGATTTCAACAGGGCCTACTGTCCACAGCACCCTCCAAAGACGGCAGTGCCTGGTGGAACGTAGCTGCGCACGCCATCTTCCGCGTTGAGGGCGGCCGCAGCGACCGCCCCAATCTCGCCGACTACCCATTGCCTGATGGTGTGAAGCCGGGCTCTGATAAACCTGTCCCACTGCTGACAAACAGCCTCAGCATCAAGCCTGTCGCTATCTTGTTGTCCAACCAGCCTAAGGACCCCAAGGCAAAGCTGGTGTACACTCCTTCAAAGAGTGAGGCCGCCTATATCATTGCAGCTCTGGCCCTGCGCCAGGCGGCATTTCAGACAGCTATCTGGGTGGGCCACGTAAGTGCGAAGTGATGAGCTCAGGGTGGGGTCCAGGGGTTTCCATTGTTTTTGCGAAGGGTCATGGGGTTCACTGCTGGGTTCTGGGGGTTTGGTGGGTTGCCCAAGTGGGCGCAGAGGGCAACTGCTAGCGGTGCTGGGGAGTGTGTTGTGAACACAAGATGATGGGACTGAAGTTGCTATACAGTCCTATTCATGTGTCTCACCATACGGCATGCTACTAAGCAACAGCTTGTACCTGTGATGTCATCACCTGTCAAAGTGGGTGGTCTCAGGTACTAAGTTGGCTTGTCTGCACCCGCTGTCTGTGATGCTTGCAGGTGTACCACCTGCACATCCAGTCTGTTGCTGCCACTGTAGCGCTGTACAACAACATTGACCCCCAAAAGAACGTCTACTACTCCACGCACCCTGTCCGTCAGGTAAGGTCAGCAATGGGTTTGTTGCTCACTTCTCGAGCCTCCTGGTGGACTGACAGAAACGTTCGCATTGCCTTGCATTCCGTACTACTATTCATACTTATTTACTCATATTCTATTCTATTCTATTCTATTCTATTCTATTATCTTATTATTCATTTTTTGTTTCTTTTTCTTTTCTACTATTGTATTTTATTGTATTCTATTCTATTCTATTGTATTCTATTCTATTGTATTCTACACTATTCTATTCTATATACTACTATACCATATACAACTACTATTCTATATACTACTATTCATACTTATTTACTCATATTCTATTCTATTCTATTCTATTCTATTCTTCTATTCTACCCATATTCTATATATTCTTTGACTATACGATTACTTCTATTCTATATACTACTATTCACACTTATTTACTCATATTCTATATACTTGTATTCTATATACTTGTATTCTATTCTATTGTATTCTATTCTATTGTATTCTATTCTATTCTATTCTATACTTTATACTCTATACTCAATACTACTGTTCTATACTATAACTGAATTATATACTCTATTTTTCCTTCCTGACATCAGCATGTACCCCTTACTGCAGCTCTCACGTCATTGCCACATTTTCCACGCTGGGCAGCTCCTCACCCCAACCCAAAGGTCACCCTAACACCTAGACCCTAAACCAACCCTACACCGCTCCCACCCCTTTTTGTTTGGGCGCCACGCATTGATGCGCAGTAATGCAGCCATCATTGTCGTGCCAACACCAAAAACCAACGGGCCATCACTCACTCAGCCCGGCCCCAAACCCCGCACCTGTGCCAACCCCTGTCCTGCCACCCCCACAGATTCTGGATTTCTACGCGGACCCCACCTACGTCTCAGAGTTCCACACCACACTCTTTGCTGCTGGCTACCGTGCCGGCCCCGGCACTGCCGCCGGCGTGCCCGATCTGCTCTCCCTGTGGAACGCATACGCCATCAAGGGCATCGTGCACAACGACACAACATGGGCAGGCTGCACCATCCCTTCCCAGCTAGATGCCAGTGGTCTGAGCGAGGAGAGGTTCAGGGGCAATGGAGAAGAGGGCTGCTGGGAAGCGCTGCCAGGGGTGGCCATGAACCTGGCCATCAGGCGTAAGGTGAGAGCTGTTGGGGTAGCCATGTAGAAAGGGAGAGCGTCCAGCCTGGCAGGAATGTGTCACTCAACCTTCGACACTTACTGAGGGAGGAGAGGAAAGGGGCAGCAGGGCGCTGGTTGACTGTGCCCCTCTCAACTAGTTGCTTTCAGTCTGAGTGACGGAAGATGGAGGGGCGAGGAGTCGAGGGCAACTGTGAGGCCCTGCTAGGTCTGGTCATAGCATCTTGTGCTGGAGGTCCTTCCTTCACATACCATACAACATGCCTCCTTCCCATCAACAGAACGTCCCTGCAACTTTTCTGTCCTATCATTTGTCCTGCAGGTGGTGGCCCCATATGCCAAGGCTGTGATCTATGCCGCCTACAAGGATGACAAGGCAGTGGCTGATGACCATGAGGTCCAGGCCTTTGGTGCTGCTCTGGTCGCACAGCACGGCTCAAACCTCGGACGCATCAACGATGAGAACAACAAGCTGCAGACCAGGGCACAGCTAGCAAAATTCGTCGAGGACTATGTGACCATTGTGCTGACACACGGCTCAGCACATCTGCAGGTGAGTGTGTGGTCTGCTGGTGATGCTATCAAACAGAAGGCAAGATCAACCAGTGGCAGCTGGCATGTTACAGTTCAAACTGTAGTTGATGCCACAGGGCATCAAATCGTGCATCAGCACAAACAAAGATGCAGTGGACCATGGCCCATCATTGACATGTTGAGTGCTTGACTGCTTTTTGATGTTGCTGAATTGGAAGTATCTTAGAATTGGAGCATGCTTTTCCGAGCACTAGCCTTTTGCATTGAGCAGCATTAATGGTACCATCGCAGCTCATCCGCCGTGCTAACCACAACCGCATGTTTTACCCCTTTTCTGCCTGCAGGACTACTCCATGCGTGTGCTGAACGTGGCCCTCAACCCTCCCCGCCTGGGCCAGCAGACTGCACCCGACCCCAAGGGAAGCTACTCACACGCCGATTACCTGCGCTGGGTGCCGACCACTGGTACCGCTGCCCGGCAGTACACTTTTGTGGCCAACTTCATTGGCACTACATTCCTGCCGGTCACAAGCCTGGGTAAGTAGCAGGCGGTCGACAAACTATGCTGTATGCCATGTGCTGTCGCCCACGTCAAATCCCTGACAAAGTCATATTTGGGCGCTGCCGAGGCCACAACATCGCCCAGATGCGTGCATTGCTGAGGCATTGCGCAATGCGGCGCCCAGTCTCTACCAGAACGCCCTTCCAAGCAACCGCCTGTCACTGCGGTGCATTCTGGTCACTAACTTCTCCTTGCGTGTGCCCCCTGCAATTACACCATTTCCCGCGTCCGCTTTGCGCTGCCTGCAGTTGCCAGCCAGCAGTTCCTGAAGGGTGGAGAGCCCTCTTGGGAGGACGGCACTCCCTACTACACAGGCCCCAATGCAGACAAAGTGGAAGAAGCTCACCAGGAATTCCTTCGTGAAGCATCTTACCTCATGAGGAACACACCACGCTCACACGGCCTGCGTGCAGTCGCAACCAACTTCCAGGTACGTTTGCTAGGGGGCCGAGGCGGTGGGCCCCACGCACGGTGCGTTGCGTGTGTGTATGTATGTGGGGCGGGTTCCAGGTCACGTGCATAAAGTGTGTGGCCTTGGCCACATCCACATGGCCTCCGTGCAGTTGCCACAAGCGTCCAAGGAAGCAGGTGGACTGTACTTATGCAACAAGTTGTGCTGTGTGTGTGGGACAAGGCTGTGGCCACAGGCACATGAGCTATGTGCATTTGCCATACGTTTCCAGGTGCATTTCCGGCGTACATCACATTGTATGCTGCGTGCTTGGTTCAAGAACAAGGGCTTGTGCCAGAGGGCGTTTGAGGGCCCCACCACCATGACTGCAGCACAAGGTGCAACATCTTGCTGATGTGGCTGTTGCTACCTTGACGGCACACAATGCACGCATGGCCTTGCACAGCAACATGCACATCAGGAGGTCATGCAGGCCATATGGTGCATGCATGCACTCCGTGCTTGCGTCCATTTAATACGTGCTGCCACGCAGTTGAACCCTGCCTTTCTTGAAGCAAAGTGGTGTGTGTGTATGCTGCGCAGGACCCCACCCGCCTGCCTCGCGTCATCAACATCTGAGCCAATGGCTGGCAGTTTGCCTGAAACGCCTTCAAGGATTGTAGGCGCGAACTGGAAGGGCCCGAGGCCGGGGCATGTGCTTTCCAACGATGGTGGTTGTGCCAGGCAGGCTGGCTCAATGATGTATGCAGCAGCTACTGCTTCAGATGCGCAGAATTGCGCAGAAGTCGCGCAGCCATGTTTGCTGATGGGTCGCAGCTGTTGTGCAGCCATAGCCGCTACAAGATCGGGCAGACAAGTGCTCACTTCATACAGGGCCCCGCCACAAGCTTCGGACTCGCATTTGCGGCGGATCCTGCTACAGAAGAGCAGCAGTCACTTTGCTGAGGTCATGACTGCCGGTGCGGTGGACTGCTACCTTGCTTACAGCTGCTGTGCAACCATAATAGTTACCCCAGAGATCTCGAGTTTCCTTTGTATATGCAGCGCCTCCCAGGTTTGCTGCTCTGCAGGCCAACTCAGCAGACCTCCAACTCTGCTTGCAGCCACAAAGCCATTGACGAAAGCTCGGTGGCTTTTCAAAAGCGAGTCGTGCTTGTGTTGCTCACTAGTTTATCTTGTACTGCTGTAGCATCTTTGTGTATTGGTTTCTGTGAGTCGTCAGTGATGTATTTCTCTTTTGCATTGGGGTCCCAACATGCTTTGGGTTGGCGGTCCGCACCACAATAGGAGGTGTGTTAATGCTCGTGTGCAGTGGTTAGTGCTCGTGTGCAGTGTGCTTTAACCTTCACTTTGTGATCTGCATAGTTCGTATGTGTCAGCTTCTGCATGTGTCCTCAATACAAGGGGTGAGGACCACTCTTTTTTTTGCTCCGGGTTGGTCTGGCTGCTAGTTGGTTGCCGTCTGAGGTTGGTGTCCTGCTGTTTGGGTGATCTTGCTGCTGTGCTCAAGATGAGGTGCATGCTTGTGTGCATGGTCATGTGTTGCCGAGTGTTGCCGTTGATCCACTGTTGGTGTTGTTTGCAAGCAGCAGAAGGGTAATCCTGCTGTCATGACGTCAGTGACAATCAGGTTATGTCAGGTGAGACCACCCTGTGATGGGCAAAACACATTCCAAACGCCCTGCATTTCATTTGGGTGTGTCCAACAGTCTTTTGTATCTGCGGTCTGGTGCCTTGCCTCAGCTGTAGAATGCAGCAGAGTCGGCAAGGGGAGGAAGTGTTTGTGCATGTCTGTGTGGCATATCAAGATCGGGACAAAGCACAGTATGGTTCACAGAACCAGTATTGGTGACATTGGGTGTTTTCTGTGGAGCAGCAGCTGTTGACATGGGCAAGGCCCTTGGCAAGGCACAGTGCCCTCTATGTCGGCACGTTCAGCAGAGCAAGGCCTTTTTTGTGGCTAAACATGAATGGTTGTACAAGGCAAGGGTGATGATGGGATGTTGGTTGACACTGTCTCAGGCATCAGGCTGATGGTCGTACGGCCCCAGACTTGCTTTAGGGTTTGACCACTCGGGGGTGATGCAGTTGGGGCCTTGCAGTTCCGTTGTTTGTAGTGAGCTGCTTCAGTAACATGTGGGATGTACATGTGCTCACGCAGCTGCATGTTGTTTGCTGGTAACTCCTGGGCATGTGATCATGTCTCAGAGGAGGAGCTTGGGCTGATACATTGAGGTGCGAGCTGTGATCAGGGGATACAAGCGTAAATTGGGGCAGGCAAGATGTTGGGACGGTCACTGGAAGCATTGGTACCGTGGCAGTGCATCAACGTACGATTTGACACAACTGGTTTGTGGATGGTTGGGGTGTACTGTGGTTTCCATGGCAGAGTCTGGCAGTGCGTCCCATTTTGCGTGGCATGTTTGCTGGCTTGAGCTGCGCATGGTGATGGTGTGTAGGGGCTTTCATGAGACACATGCAGGACTGTTGCAGTACTTGTGTTTGTGAAAGGGCGAGACTGCCCTTTGGTGTTTTGCTGCAAGGAAGTCGCTGGGGGCCACAGGGGCCCGGCACGGCACTGTGGTTGCTTGGGCACAGCACATGGGCACAGCACATGGACAGCACACCAGTGGTACAAATCGATGCAACACATTGAGCAGCAACATCAGCAGCGGTGGCAGCAGCGGCAACATTGCTTCATCTCGTGCATGTATTCACGCTGGGTTGTGGCATCTCAAGCTTCCCCCTGTGTTGGTAGTTGTCAGAGGAAGCGGGGTTTTGGTGTCGATGGCCCCAGTCCAACCGGCTACTTGAGTGCAGTGCAGCGATGCACTGCTTGCCCGCCAGCGCGGGCACCGCTGACGTCTGCTGCCTGTGTCTTTCTGTGCTTACAGGTAACATCTAGCAGCTAGAGATCGGACACTTGCCTACATGCTACCTGGGAGGGCACACTGGCAGGCCTCTCCCAGTCCTTGCTACATCATGCCGGTATGTTAGATGTTGCTATGTCTTTACCTACCTTGCTTGCATATCAAAATAGTTACTGTTCTACATTGATGGCACATCAGCTGTGGTTGGCTTGGTGCTGTGGGACGCATGGTGGTGAAGGAGGAACACTGGTGTGGATCAGGTGCAGGGGTCTACACAGCACGCAGCAGTTGTTGTACTGGCTTGTGTTGACCGTACCATTACTTGACTGTAACAATCATGCGCACAACGGCAACTTCAAGTTCACTGTCCAGCAAGCTTTCAAGCGCACACTTAGTGAAGCAGGATCAAGGGGCTGCTCAAGGTATGAAGCAAACACGGCCATGTCCTGATGGTTGTGGTGGTCCACTGTTTGCACCTGAGCAGCACGCCTCTAGCGCACAAGCATGCTTCCAAAGAGCTCACTGCAATGCAGAGCTACATAAGGACTGCCGACATATGGCAGCTGCAGCACTCTCAGCAGCACACATGTGGGCGCATGCAGAGGGAACTGAGGACACCTATGTCTGCATGCGATGCAAGAGCGTTGCCACACTGTGTGAATGAACTGCGTGATGCAGACCTACACAGCTGTGCATGACATGCATACAGTGAACTCCTTGTTGAATCAAATATACGATTAAGAGCATGATGCACTTCCGGACAATTGTTGCCTCCTATGTTTGAATATAGGACATACAGCAAATCTGTTGCACCAATGGTGACGCAGTTTACTGGCCAGTGCTTGCTGATTTGCAGCTTATTCTGGTAGTGGTTCACACTGTTCTGAGAACGGAGACTGGTTCCAGATGTAGCTTCTCTTTCAAAAACAAAGGGAATTCACAACCGATGATATCTGTACAGCTGCACTGAGCTTGCGCATTGCGAGGTGCACGCACGCGGGGCTGCTGCACCATGCTTATTTAATAGAAACCGATCAAATGTAGACAGACGTGTTGCAACAGCGTAGCATTGGCACTTCTGCAGTGCACACCGCGACCTGGATCTAAGATCTAGACCTGCCTCGGACTTGACGTTCGAGGGTGGACCTTGACCAAACAAGCGACATACCAATTTTTATTCAAGTTGATATACGTATATTGTCTGTCTTTCAGTGTATTTTCGTACTGATAACAGCACCACGACCGTCACCAGCAGCAGTTAAGCAGCACCCCACCTGCAGCAGTTGCTGTCAAGCTGTTCGGCAGCTGCCGTGCACACCAGCGCCTGCTCAGCTCCTGGCATCCGGCATCACTACCATTACTAGCCTAACTCAGCAATGCTGTGATGATTTAGTGTATAAGGGGGCTGGGACACTGACTAAGTCAGTGGGGGAGTGACTCCTCTCATCTCCATTGCAGGTTTCAAATTTCTTGGGGCTCGTGGCTGGGTTGAAGGATACTGCGGCCATGTATACAGGTCCATCCTTTCCAATCTTATGCATACACCGCAGCACTGACACTGACCGAAGTCCTAATGCCAACATTGTTGTGTAACAAGCACTACACACAAGATCGTTACGTGTATCCTCACGCTTGCAGCTGCATGCCGCTTAAAATCCCTGTCGCACCATGCAATACCAAGACGACAAGGTCAAGGCAATTTTCAACAAGTTCCTGGACACCATCACCGGCATTGCCGCGGAGGTTGACAAGCGCAACCAGGACCCACGCCACCTGGCCCGCATCCCTGTTGCTGGTGGCCTGGAGTACACCATGCTGCGACCCACCTCAGACACAGCAGGCGTCACATTCAGGGGCGTGCCTTACATCATCTCCAACTAGTCCTGTGCAGCCAATGTTCAAACATAGTCCAATTTTAGCCCGTATCTCAGCAGAATCTGGTGTGGATGACTCAAATCTTCTGGAATGAACAGGAGCCGGAGTGAGGAGTTAAAAATGAGTGGGACAGCGAAAAAAGGTGGAAGTTAGGAGCTAACAGAAGTTTAAGAAAATTAAGAAAATTTCACTATGTTGCTTTGGCCCTTTCAGAACACGTACAACACAACTGTACAAGCATAATCACTAATTCTGCTTGCACAGCTGTGTTGTAATCAACACCTTCCACCATTAACCCCTCCGCCCAAAGCGGTGTGACAGGGAGTTCAGGGAGTCAACAGGCCCTTTGTTCTTTGAGCAACGCATGTGTTATGTGGTCATCACACGCGTCTTGCACGCGCTGGTGGCCACTCCCAACATGGCCCTGGCCTTTTTGAGCCTGCCTGACAGCCCATTCATCTTTCAGGTGCGCAAGTACCAATATTTACATCGTGTGTATTGTAATGTTTTTTTGTGAGGCAGTTGTTGTGCTGGTGGCCACTCCTGACATGGCTCTGGCGCTGCTCAGCCTGCCTGACAGCCCACTCGGCTTCCAGGTGCGTTGGCATTTGTTACTGTTTTTGTGTTGTTGATTGTGGGCAGTTGGTTGTGGCGATCTGGCTGAATGTTCAGATTGTGGTGATCGTCATGCGCCTGGTGGCCACGCCTGACATGGTGCCGGCCCTAATCAGACTAGGCGTCTGCAGGACTTCATTGTTGTTCATGAGATGGATGCGCTGCTGGACGCATTTTCTGCAAGCTCACAGCATTGCTGCTACTGTTAGAGCTGTTGCTGGTGCTGTGTCTGCAGGATCTGCGCGTAATTGTTGTTGATGAGATGGATGCTTTATTGGGTGCATACCCAGCAAGCTTCGGGCAGATCATGGATACAACAGTGCACCGCGCCACACCAAGCACCAGCAGCAGCAGCAGCAGCAGCAGCAACAACAGATCCAAGCGGGCAAAGCGTGTTGTGATGTGTAAAGATATGCAGGGAACACAATTTGCAAAGCACATTGCAACATATTGCTCACTTTGCTTTGGGCAGGGGCTGGGGCTGCTGGGGAGTGAGTATGATGCAGCAAGGCAGGGGCTGCTGCAGGACGGTGGTGAGGAGGGTGAGGAGCAGCAGCAGCAGGGGCAGCAGGGGCAGCAGCAGGGGATGGAGGAGAAGCAGTTGGAGAATGCCAGGAAGGGTTGGGAGGACCTGTTCAACCTGCTGTGATGTGTAAAGAGTTGCAGGAATATACTTTGCAAAGCACAATGCAACATATCGCTCACTTTGCTTTGGGCCGGGGCAGGGGCTGGGGCTGCTGGGCAGTGAGTATGATGCAGCACGGCAGGGCCTGCTGCAGGGGGATTAGGAGCAGGGCGAGGAGCAACAGCAGCAGCAGGGGCAGCAGCAACAGCAGCATGGGATGGAGGAGAAGCAGTTGGAGAATGCCAGGAAGGGTCTAGAGGACCTGTTCAACCTGCTGTGATGTTTTATGGTACATAACTTATGTATCACGTTTTGGGTGCATAGCAGCAGGTATGGCTAAGTGCGTTGTTGTT
The DNA here is from genome assembly GCA_030272155.1 of Tetradesmus obliquus. Classification (NCBI taxonomy): domain Eukaryota; kingdom Viridiplantae; phylum Chlorophyta; class Chlorophyceae; order Sphaeropleales; family Scenedesmaceae; genus Tetradesmus; species Tetradesmus obliquus. The sequence goes on from CP126203.1 coordinate 1,352,707, forward strand.
TTTGCGCCAAGCAAGCAGGGGAAGAGGGCGCATGTGTGTATCTGCACTCAGCATGTTGCCACCACACACCGCACTGCACCGCACACTGTGCCTGCTGCAAAGCAGGCGGCCGGTTCGTTGCTTGCTGTTTCTATGTGCTGACACAGCCATGTCTTGTGTTGCTCATTGCATGCGTTCACGTTTTGAGGGATGCTGAGGTGAAGGTGATGGTGTAATGCTCCCTTCTGTTGCCGCTCCATTGGGGCGCGGGGCCGATGGCGTTGATGCTATGGCTTGATGGGTAACATGCATGTTCATCATATCATCATATGATGATGATGAAGATGACGTTTTGAGGGATGCAACTTTGTCACATTCTGGCAAATCTTGACGGCTGGTGCTGTCCTGCAAGCAGATTGTTGTTGTGCTGCCAGGCAATGCAGCTGATGGTTTGTGAGTCAATTTGCACAGCTTGTGCCAGCGGCTGTGATCACAGCTGGTCATGACCAGCTACCTGCAGAACATGTCATGAACATGTCAGCAGTGCAAGCAGTGCAGCATGGCATCAATGGTGTAGTGCCTCGTACAGCTTTGATTGTTTTTGTTGCTGATTCCTTGCAGTTGTTTTGTAGTTTTCAAGCAGCTACACATCGCTTTGTTTCCGTTGCGAGTGCAATCACTTGGGTACCTGTCTTCAATCTGCTGCTTCAATACTTGCGGGGCGCCCTCCCTTCCTTGATTTTCGCCTTTCAAATCTCAAAAGCGTCCATATTATGCACTTCTAGCTGAACAGGTATTGCATATGCAACGGGCAGCGCACAAACTCGGATTGCACGTAGTGCAGTCACCGTTCTTGGGTGCGGCCAGACATGCAGAGAACCCGCAACTCACAAGAGAATTGAACAGGGTGTTAGCGGGTGACGCTGATGAGAGCTACAGCGTGCAGCACGTCGATCCTAGCCTGAACGTCAACGCACAGAACAGCAGCAGCAGGCGCAGCGGTCCTTTTTCGGGCATTGCTGTTCTAAACGGTGCCGCGCATGCAATCAGTGTGGACTGGAGCCATGCCCAGCGTCAGCTGCAGGCAGACAGGTCGCACGTTGCGGAACTTCCGTACGTGCAGTCAAGCGCAGCTTACGCCCAGCTGCAGCCACAAACTACGCAACATTACGCAGATGGTCACTCATCTCAGCGTGCTGCAGCTGCTGTGGCCGGGGTGAACACCGGCGAGGGAGCTGCTGCTGCAGCAGCAGCACCACCTGCTCCTGCTGCTGCAGTAGCAGCAGCACCTGCCCCTTCTGCTGCAGTAGCAGCAGCACCTGCTCCTTCTGCTGCAGTAGCAGCAGCACCTGCCCCTTCTGATGCAGCAAGCCCCTTTGCAGGACGGCCAGTCAGTTCGCCCATGCTGCTGATCTACCGCGACTTCTTAGCCCAGCACATATGTGCGTCTAGCTGCGGGGTTGCGGCGGATCAGCAGCAGCAGAGCCTCATGTTCTTCTGCAGCCCTCTGATGTTCCAGCAGCAGCAGCAGCAGCAGCAGCAGCAGCAGCAGCAGCAGCAGCAGCAGCAGCAGCAGCAGCAGCAGCAGCAGCAGCAGCAGCAGCAGCATCAACAGCAGCAGCAGCAGCAGCAGCAGGGCTTGAGCCAGGCCCCTGAGCAGTCACATGCCGTAGGCTACAGCTACTGCCGGCAGCAGCAGCAGCAGCACCAGCAGCAGCAGCATGAAGGTCTCGTTGGCATTGACAAACGGAGGAGGGTGCACAGCAGCACGCGTGTGCGTGAAAGACTTGCAGAGCTCTCCAGTCAGCATGAGGTGAGCTAATTCTGCAGTGTGCCTATGTGTGCGGCTTTATGGTGTTGGAGCTAGCCAGCCGCCACAGCATATGCCACATACCTTGCCTTGAAGCGCAATATGTGGTTGCCTGCCAGCCTGGTGTGTGTGCTGTTTTAGGTCCTGCTGCGATACTTGCAGCCTGGTGGCATCTGCTGCACCAACATACCTTGCCTTTCACCGGACTTTGTGCCTGTCTGCCTGCCTGCATGCTCTGTGTGTGCCTTCAGGCGCTGCTGCAGCAGTACCGGCAGCTGGACCAGGAGAACAGCCAGCTGCAGCAGCACTACTGCCAGCTCTCACAGCAGTACGATGCCTCACTGCCGGTGCTGCTGGCACTGCAGGCACAGCTGCACCCTCTGCACAGCTTCGTGGCCCCAGCAGCAGCAGCAGATGCAGATGGTGCTGCTGCAGCAGCTGGGACGTCAGCAGCTGATGACATGTCACTAAGTGCAGCGGTACGTGGCAGCAGCAACAGCAGCAGAACTCCAGCAGAGGTGCTGGCGGAATTCATGGCCGGCTGTGAGAGTGCGGCACGCATGTATGCTGCTGCTGCTGCTGCTGGCAGTGACCCCACACAGCTGCTGCAACAGCTGCATGAGCTGCTGCCACAGTTTGCTGCACTGCCCGAGCAGCAGCAGGAGTGTGTTGCTGCAGCTGCTGGGGGTGTGTGGGGCAGCCTTGTGCAGCAGCTGTCTGTGCTGCTGCCTAAGCTAGAAGCCCTGCCTGCAGACCACCCACTGAAGCAGCCTGGCATAGCGCTGCAGCAGCAGCAGCAGCAGTTGGAGCATGTGCATATGCAAGAGGAGTTTCAGCAGCAACAGCAGCAGCAGCAGCTTGCATTGGCTGCGATGCAGCCAGAGCTCGCAGTCATGCCGCCACCCCCACACCAGCTGCAGCTCCAGCAGCAGGGGCACAACCTGGCAGCAGCAGATGCAAAGGCCGTTGCAGAACCAGAAGCAGCAGATCCTATGCTGTCTGTGGCAACTTCAACAGCAACAGCAGGCAGCTTCACCCCGGCTGTGTCTATGAACCCGTTTGCAGCTGCAGCAGCAGCTGGATGGGATCAAGAGCTGCTGCCATCTCCAGCAGCAGCAGCAGCAGCAGCAGCAGCAGCAGCAGCAGCAGCAGCAGCAGCAAGCACACCCCACCTTGCTGCATTGCCATCTGTGCAGAAGTCCCCAGTAGCAGCGGCAGCAGCAGGTTTGGGGCACAACAACGCGCTCAAGCGTGACAGGGCGACAACAAAACAGCAGCAGCAGCAGCAGCAGCAGCAGCAGCTGGATGCAGGCAGTGAAGCAGAGCTCATCCGCCTGCTGAGCAGCAACCTCTCGCTGTCCCTGGAAGCTCCATCTGCAAAGCAGCTGAAGCTAGCTCTAGGCAGCAGCCAGGCAGCTGACGGCGGCAGCAGTGAGGACTATTTTGCGCATGCTTTCAGCTTCTCTCTGCAGCTTCCCAGCAGTTTGAGTGGCATGAGCGTTCCAGGGCTGAGTGGGCTGTTAAGTCCCGCAGTGACAATGAGCGGAGATTGTGCTTTCAACAGCAGCTTGGAGACGCCAGCAGCAGCAGCAGCAGCAGCAGCAGCAGCAGCAGCAGCAGGACCAGAGGCTTGCATGCCAGCTGCAGATGGGTCAGCAGGCGGTGAGGCATGCATCACAGGTGTGTTATCACCTGCTGCAGCTTTGTTTGGTGGTGCAGCAGATGTCGCCGCAGTGTTGAGCAGCAGCTGTACTGCTAGCAGGGAGGTTGCACTGCCAGATTTGGAGCTCCTGCCATCTGCAGGCAGTACAGATGCAGTACAAAAGGCAGTTGCACTGCAGCAGATGCTGCAGGAGCTGTCAGAGCAGCTGCTGGCTGCATGTCCGCTTTTATTGTACCGCATGTTATGGCAGTACAACAACTGCCAAGCTGCCGGCTGTAGCAGCAAGCAGCGGCAGCAGCAGGCACAGCAGTGTACAGGGGCAGAGGCGGGTGGATTGAGGGGCACAGCAGCAGGCCCGGATGTGCGGGCATCACTGTGTGATGACCATCAACAGTTCGATACAGATGCATATGCAACGGCTGTAACAACAGCAGCAGCAGCAGCAGCAGCAGCAGCAGCAGCAGCAGCAGCAGCAGCAGCAACAGGTGCAGCAGCTGTTAATGACAACCAGCTTGCTGCTGCTCCTTGCTCAATGCATTGCAGCAGCAGAACCAGCGCTGAACCAGCACAGTGGCAGCAAGCTATCGGCGCAATGCACCTGTCAGAGCAGCAGCAGCAGGCGCTGCAGCAGCTGCTGCAGGAGGCTGCTGCCAGCCATGCTGTTAATAACATACAGCAGCAGCAGCTGGCGGCTGCACTGGCAGCACAGGTTGCCGCAGAGGACAGCTGCGGCAGTGCTGCAGCAGCAACATGCGGCAGCGCTGCGCTGCATTTGGAGGAGATGGAGGGAACAGCTGAGGCAATGCAGGGCAGCTGCTGCAAGGACTGGGCTGTGCTGCAATTATTGCTACAGCAACTGGTGGGCTCCCAGGTGCGCTGATCCTGCCTGTAGTTTTCTTGTGTGTAGTTTTCTTGTGTTGTGTAGCTTTGTGTCAGAGGTGCTCTGCATGTTGCAATGACAGCCAGTGGCCAGCTGCTGCAGGGTTTTGGCGGTGTGCTGCAGCAGCTACTGCTGCGGCTGTGGGGCTCCCAGGTGCGCTGATTCAGTCTTCCATAGAGGTTATCTGCTGTCGTGTTTTGCATGTTGGCCAGCTGCTGCAGGGATTTTGCTGTCCTGCAGCAGCTGCTGCTGCGGCTGTGGGGCTCCCAGGTGCGCTGATCCTGTTTTCTTTTGGGCAAACGTGCAGTGTCAGAGAGTTTTAATTTCAAGTTTGCATGTTGGCAGCTTATGCAGGGACCTGGCGGTGTTCTGCAGCAGCTGCTGCAGCGGCTGTGGGGCTCCCAGGTGCGCCAATCCTGTCTTGCATAGAGGTTACTTGCAGCTGTGTTTTGCTTGTTGGCCAGCTGCTGCAGGGACTTTGCTGTGCTGCAGCAGCTGCTCCAGCGGCTGCTGGGCGCCCAGGTGCGCTGATTCAGTCTTCCATAGAGGTTATCTGCTGTCGTGTTTTGCATGTTGGCCAGCTGCTGCAGGGATTTTGCTGTCCTGCAGCAGCTGCTGCTGCGGCTGTGGGGCTCCCAGGTGCGCTGATCCTGTTTTCTTTTGGGCAAACGTGCAGTGTCAGAGAGTTTTAATTTCAAGTTTGCATGTTGGCAGCTTATGCAGGGACCTGGCGGTGTTCTGCAGCAGCTGCTGCAGCGGCTGTGGGGCTCCCAGGTGCGCCAATCCTGTCTTGCATAGAGGTTACTTGCAGCTGTGTTTTGCTTGTTGGCCAGCTGCTGCAGGGACTTTGCTGTGCTGCAGCAGCTGCTCCAGCGGCTGCTGGGCGCCCAGGTGCGCTGATTCAGTCTTCCATAGAGGTTATCTGCTGTCGTGTTTTGCATGTTGGCCAGCTGCTGCAGGGATTTTGCTGTCCTGCAGCAGCTGCTGCTGCGGCTGTGGGGCTCCCAGGTGCGCTGATCCTCTCTTGTGTAGGGTTCACGTGCAGTGTCGGAGAGTTTCAATTGCAAATTTGCATGTTGGGCAGCTGCTGCAGGGACCTGGCTGTCCTGCAACACCTGTTGTAGCTGCTGCTGCCATGATGCTAAGGTGTGACAGCATTCAGCCATAAAGGCCCCTGAAGCATGTTCCAGCCAAAAACAGCGAGGGCAGCTGTTCTGGCACCTGTTGTGCATGCTGCAGTGTGCACCTGACACTTGCTCAGCGCCTGTGGGCTCCATGTCTGCATGTGGCTTGCACGGCTTGACCAAAAACAAAGAAAACCAGGGCAGCTGTCGTGCACGGCGAAGCACGGCGCGGCATCTGCTGTGCACGCTGCACGCTGCACACTGCAGCCTGAGTGCCTGTGTGCTCCATGCATGCATATATGCATGTAACTTGCACGGCTTGACCAACCACAAAGAAAGAAAACCAGGGCAGCTGTCGTGCACGGCGCCGCATCTGCTGTGCATGCTACAGTGCCTGTGGGATCCATTTATCCATGTGACTGATATGGCTTGACCAACAGCATCCTGCAAGCCCCTTCCTAGCACTGCTGTCACCTGCTGTGCCCTGTTGCTGACGTTGCCTGCTTTTCTGCCTTCCGCTGCTGCTGCTGCTGCTGCTGCTGCTGCTCCTACTGCTGCTGCTGCTGGCGGTGTGGCCAGTCGCCGCTGTCGCTTGTGCAGAAGGTGCGCTGGCTATCGGCTTTGCAGCAGCTGCCGCTGGACTACTGCTTGCTGGAGCAGCTGGCAGCTGGCAGCCGCTGATGACACATCAAGCCCATGCTCGACAGTGTATCGTCATCAAACAGTGTATCTACATATGCACTCTTTTGGTTTGGGTTTGCGCATCCGATGCGGGAGTGCGGCTTGGGCTGCTGAAGAGCCGCTGGCCAGCTGTCAGCTGACCCCCATGCATGGCCAACCTGCCAGGCTGGGCAACCACAGCCCACACGCACGTCAGCATCAATAGCAGCCTTTTCCAACACAATCTGAAACATTAAAAAAACTGTTCGACAGCTTCGTCTGCTGCTGGGCTTACTTGATATTTTCTCGCAGACAAGCGCGATGATGATGAACTGCTGCCGCTGGCACCTCATCGCCCCTCTTCGTCAACACGATCAGCATTGGTCACATATGGTTTGATCTATAATCTTGATATAGCGCTTGATGCTCTGCGGCTTCCAGCATGTGGGTTATCACTGAAACAGAGTGATGTGTGAGGGAGAGCTAAAGTTCTGTCCGACAAACCGATCTGATCCCAAAAGCAAAGGAATTGTGGAAAGACGAGAGGACAACCTTGTTCGCTTTTTCTTCGATACAAGTGGAAGTGATGAGTACATAAAAGTGTAACTTTGTGCACACCTATTGTGTCACCAGTGTTTCTGTCTTCAGGGGTTCGTTTCTCTGATCGTGCACTCCAAAAATCAGCAAGTTTATCAATATGATAAACATGTTGTCGAATGCTTCAATCAAGATGTCAAGGCGCTTTTAACAACACGCAGCCCCCGGGTCTCATGCATGACTGCAGAGTGCTGGCCTCGCTCCCGGCCCACCATGCGCCCGCCCACTATAACCTGATGACACCGGACTGCTGCAGTACGTTTCAGACACGTGAAACTACCCGTGCGCGCAAGAACAACAGATCACGCAGTCACTACTAAAGTTCTTTGTAGAGCCAGAAACAATCCTTCGCGTATCTTTGTGCGCAAATGACTTTGATCTGGTTTTTTTAACGCGTTTCGAACAATGAAGAAGCGTGCTGCGCACGGCAGCAGCCATGGCGGGGTGCTGCTGTGGGCTATTGTGCTCTTGCTAGTGCTGGAGCTCCACCCCTCGGTGAGCATCGATCGAAATGCAAACGTCGCAGCACATAGAGGAAGTGTAACGGCAGCAAGTTGCCGAAACTGCTCGTGGCCTACCTGCACAAGAGCCTGGTTCAACTCCTGCAGTGATCACAGCAGCAGCTGCTTTGCTTGCACTGAGCAGCTGCGTGTAGTGGCAAATCGATTGAGGCGCTTTGTGCACATCAAAAGTACCCAGCAGCAGACAGTGCTCAGCGCAGCAGTCGACAGTATATATTATTCCAAAGTGTGCTGCAGCACCGCTCATTTGAACTTGCAGTCATTAGTAAGGGGTGTTTGATCTGGCTGAGCAGTTGTAAAAACATCATTCACAGCAGCTGGTCTGCCAGCACCTCCAATGATGCAAAACACTGCAGCCTCATCACAGATGCAGCAGCATGACGGATGTGGCCACCTATGCTGCGTGCTCAATTTGCTGGTCACTGGTCATTTGCTAAACCGTAAACCCTAAGCCGCGCACCTCCTGAGGCTCCCCGCCGCAGCTCAGCTGCACTGCCAGCAGCGCTGCCATCAGGGAAGGCCTTATAAGGGTTTATTCTAGGCAGCAGTGCAAGGGTATGCAGCCCATCAATGGATGCCAAAAAAGCAAGGTCTGCAGCCTGTGTTGTCTGCAGGCAGTCACCTGCAGCTGGCTGTCATCCCAAGGAGCTGAAATGTGCGTGCCACGGGCCTGCTGCTGCTGCTGCTGCTGCTGCTGCTGCTGCTGCTGCTACTGCTGCACCAGGCCGTGTCTGCAGCAACAGCAAAGAAGAAGACTGTCAAATGCCCCACGTCATGCGATCCAACCAAAACCTGCTCAGGCCAGACCTTTGATAAGTCCGGCCAATCCTTTGGCGGATATGGCACCAGCAGCCTCGGCACCCCTGTAAGCATATGCGCCCGCTTTTTGTTGAAATATGTCACCAACCTATGTGATGTACAGTGCTCCTGCATGTGGCAAAACACGCTGGGCGGATTTTTGGTGGATGTGGCACCAGCAGCCTTGGCACTCCTGTAAGCATCTGCGCTTGCTATGTTGGACATATTTCACCAAACACCTGTGATGTACAGTGCTCCTGCATGTGTACAGTGCTCCTGCATGTGGCAGAACAGGCTGGCCGGTCTTTTGGCGGATATGGTACCAGCAGCCTTGGCACCCCTGTAAGCACAAGCACCCGCTTTGCTGGAAATATTTCACCAAAGCCCTATGATGCACAGTGCTCCTGCATGTGGCAAAACAGGCTGGCCGGTTTTTTGGTGGGTATGGCATCAGCAGCCTGGGCACTCCTGTAAGCATACACCAGTGTTAGCTTTGCAGGAATACATTGGATTCAGATTTTTTTGGACCCTATGTTGTGCAGTGCTCCTGCATGTGGCAGATCATGCCGAGACGGTCAGTGTAGTAGTTAAGTGGTGGAGGCAGCACCTGCAGCAGGCAACATAGTGCAAGCGCAGCAGGCTTGGGAATGCTTCCCTCTGACAGCATTCAGCCACCAGCTAATCGTGCAGCAGTAATGCCATGAAGTCACAGGCTCAGAGTGACTGTCAAACATGTGTTGAGCTGATCTTACTCCCCTGGTAGGAGATCCCAGCGTTGTGCTCAACAACAGTGCATAAGCACATGTCTTGCCAGTCATGCCCGCTGCCATACAGCAGGGCTATGCTGCAGCTGGCCTGCTGCTGCTCCAGCTCACGGGCGCTGCTGCACATAATGCTGCTGCTGCTGCTGCTGCTGCTGCTGCTGCTGCTGCCGCTGCTGCTGCTGCTGCTGCTGCTGCTGCTGCTGCAGGTTACCAGGGCCTCGCGCAGGAGCCAGTTTGTCAGCTACTGCGAGATGGACCAGTGGCTTGGGGTGAGTGCTGCAAGCCAGCCGCAGATACACATGCGTCCTTTTGCATGCAGCAGACGGCACCATACAGCAGCAGCAGCAGCAGCAGCAGCCACAGTTCCTGCCAGCATTTTGGCCACTAGACATGCACTGGCATGTGGCTTGGGGTGAGCCCTGCAAGCCAGCCGTAGTTATTAATTCATCCATTTAGATGCAGCAGACAGCAGCAGACAGCAGCAGCAACAGCAGCAGCAACCGCAGTTCCTGCCAGCTGTTTGGCCACTAGACCTGCACTGGCATGTGGCTTGGGGTGAGCGCTGCAAGCCAGCCGCGTTTGTAAATGCATCCTTTTAGATGCAGCAGCAGCAGCAGCAGCAGCAGCAGCAGCAGCAGCAGCAGCAGCAGCAGCGGCAGCAGCAGAGCCAGCGGCAGCGGCAGCGGCACCTTGTTGCTGCACATTCGCCGCTGTCATCATCGTACCCCGTGCATGTACTTTCCTGTTTTTTTGCAGATACCTGATGGCTTCGTAAAGACGATGAAAGCCGTTGACAGGTACTTCACGGCCGTTGAGAAGTTTGCCAACGCCACGGCTTTCCTGGTAAACCAGACGTCACCATACCTAGTGAAGCCGCCTTGTGCCAAGGTAGGTCCCAAGCATGAACTAAAATCTAGGTTTCCCGGTTTCAAGGTTTAGGGTGCAGATGTTTTGGGCAGGTACTTGATAGCCGCTGAGAAGTTTGCCAGCACCTCTGCTTTCCTGGTGTATCAGACGGTCACCATACCTCATGAAGCCGCCGTGTGCCAAGGTAAGTCCCAAGCACGAATCAAATGTAGGTTTCAAGGTTTAGGGTGCACTTTTTTTGGGCAGATACTTCACAGCCGTTGAGAAATTTGCCAGCGCCTCTGCTTTCCTGGTGAACCAGACGTCACCATACCTAGTGAAGCCGACTTGTGCCAAGGTAAGCCCCATGCATAATTCATTTCAAGGTTTAGGGCTCTGTTTATTCGACAGGTACTTCAAAGCCACTGAAGCCGCCTTGTGCCAAGGTAGGCTCTACAAGGCCCCATGCATGATTAAGGTATAGGGTGTAGGTTTCTCCCTTGTGTCCTTGTGGAGCAATGCAATGTATTGTCATTAGGCGCTTGGGCCGTGAAGCCATCTACCTTGTATCTGCCCATGCTGTACAGCTCCTCAACTCCCTACACACATGATCATATCTGCCGCTGCACTGCAGGTGTCTGGTGAGACGCGCAGTGACTGCGTGCCGCTGTCGCAAAACCTGATCAGCCAGCTGACTGCAGGCAAGCCCATCACGTCAGCCATAGACCTGGCCACGTTTGTGGGAGGTGAGGGCATGCACGCAGGTTGAGCAGAGGGTTTAGCAGAGTTTCATAGGAGTTTGCAGAGGGTTTAGCAGAGGGAGCAGCTTAAGCGGAGGGACTAGTGTGTGCCGCTGTCGCAAAACCTGATCAGCCAGCTGACTGCAGGCAAGCCCATCACGTCAGCCATAGACCTGGCCACGTTTGTGGGAGGTGAGGCTGATTTGTGAGCAGAGGCGCGTTTCTATGCAGGCAGGCGCAACAGAGGGTTCAACAGAGAGACTGTTGAGCAGAGGCAGCAGGTCTAGCAAAAGGACTGTTTTCAAGGCCTGGAAGCAGGTTAGCCGCGTGTGTGTGAGGTTGGTCACAGCGTGGCGGTCGCGTTGCAATTCCCATGCATGTCGGCACAGGCAGGCAACCCATCACGTCAGCCATCCACCTGACCACCTTTGTGGGAGGTGAGGCTGCCTTGAGGCCTCAGGGCTAGAAAATTATACAAATTATAATTAAGGGACCTTAAGCAGAGGAAATGTTACTTGAGACGGCATGTACGCAGGTTAGCTGCAGATGTGCGAGGTTGTTTGCAATGTGGTTGCAGCGAGCATGTATGGCAGCAGAGGCAGGCAAGCCCATCACTTCAGCCATCAACCTGGCCACATTTGTGGGAGGTGAGGCTGACCTGTCAGCAGAGGGGCTGTTTAGCAACTGAATTAGCAGAGGGTAAAGTAGCAGCGGCAGGTTCAGCAGGTGTGTTTTCAAGGCCTGGAGCAGGTTAGCCGCGGGTGTGTGAGGTTGGTTGCAGCGTGGTTGCAGCGAGCATGTATGGCGGCACAGGCAGGCAAGCCCATCACGTCAGCCATTCACCTGGCCACGTTTGTGGGAGGCTGAGCCTGGTGCGAGTTCAAGACCTTCAGGAGCAGATGTGTTGAAGATCCACAGGACAATAGCTGTGGCACCTACAGCCTCACTGATTCAATTGCACACCATAGGTTTTCTGCATTGCTTGAACAACATGTGCGGGACACTCACCGGATGTCTGCCTGCTGCCTTTCCTTCCTTGTGCCGCTGCCTTGCAAAAAAGCAGACCTCTTCTGTGGCAAGGAGCTTGAGGAAGGTGAGCAGGAGGCAGCCAGGGTACATAGTGATGTTGCTTCATATATGCAGCTCACCCCGTGGAGACGCATTGTACAAAACACATGACAGCATAGCTGTACCAAGCATGCCCTTGCAAAGATGATTGCATTCACGCTTGCGGCGCAAGGTCATGCACATCTGGTTCTCATCTCTTTCACAACCTTTTGCATAAGAGTGCGCAGCATTTCCAAGCACCAGTGGCTGCTGCTGCTGCTGCTGCAAAGTCTTTGTTGCACTCCTGCTCCTGCTCAGCTTGCCGCTGACGCTGGTGCTGCTTCTCCTGCTTGCCCTGCTGCTGTTGCTGCTGCCACTGCTGCCGCTGCTGCCGCTGCTGCCGCTGCTGCCGCTGCTGCCGCTGCAGGCCAGAAGAAGATGATCCCGAGCTTTGATGACATAAAGAATCAGGGCACCTTTGTGATCGAGCTTCTAGGCATAGACCCGGCTGTGAAGAAAGCACAGAAGACATGTGCTAAGGGAGAGGACCTGCGAGCACCCATCCCAAGCAGCGTCACAAGGCAGTTCGGTACCATGGGGCAAGTCCTCCAAAACGTGAGTGTGGGCTGAAGAACTTGCTGCAGCAGCAAGGTTGTTGCAGCACAGTGCTTTCTGGTAGCCATCATTTGGGCACCTGTCAGGCTGTCTCTGGCTTATGTCTCCTGGGCCTCACAACACACTCCCTGCAGCACCTCTTGCCTCCCTCCTGGGCCTGCTGTGCTGCAGCTGGACATCATCGCAGGGCTTGCTGTGCAGTATGCACAAAAGGTGTCAGGCATATGCGAGGCCATCCCACCGGAGTACAAGGACCCCCCTGTCTCCTATGTCAGAGCTGCGCCTGTCAAGTGCTTCAGACCATTCCTGGACAGGTAATTACAAGCTTCAATGGTAGCAGGTGTGAAGGCGCATGGGGTATCCTTATCGTCACCCCCCCCCCTCCCTTAACTTTCGCGGGTAGCGAGTTTTAACACACCACGCGTAGCTCATTCATTCATTCATTCATACAAGCTTCTGTAATCATGTGTTGAGATACTAGATGTCCTTGATGGTGCTTGAGAGATGGCAGTATGTACTGGTCAACTGATCTGGTGCTGCCAAGCTGATCTGTAAAACATGGGGGCAGATCCCAGTCTGAGTTACACATTGTCATTGTTGTCGCTGCTGCTGCTGCTGCTGCTGCTGCCACAGGGCCGTCAAGTACGTGCAGGTGATCAACATGGAGCTGCAGAGCGTCAGCGGCTTCCTGGTGTCTGTTGAAAACGACTTCATCCTGGCTGCGCTGCGCGGCAAAGGGCTCACTGCGAAGGACCTCCCAAAAGACTTCCCTGCTTCTAGGGCCGCAGCATGTAGGGCTGGCTATGGCGCTGCTGGCGGCAGCGGCAGGAGGTAAGGCGTGCCGGTGATAGACTTTCCGTTGTTTTACTTGCGGTACAGAGAAACTGATAATTTTTTTTGCGGAACAGGGCACCAACCAGTCAAAAATAAATAAACATAAATTTGAGGTATAGGGCGCCAACCAATCAAATGTTTCTACTTCACATGCCTGCTGTTTCTTCGTGTGTTCCTTTCTTTATTGCTGCTGGACTAATGCACGCCTTTACTTTTGCGCAGGCTGCTGCAAGCTGGCTTCAAGCCCCAGCCGACTGACATGACCCAGTACCACAACCATGTACATACATCCTATCATGTACATGTACGTTTCCATGCTCGTATGCCGCTTACCCATGCACACACTGATGCTTATGCGCAGGCTGCTGCATGCTTGCTTCAAGCCCTAGCCAGCTGACCCATGCACACTCATCTCCATCATCAACTGACCCATGCACATTGTTGTGGGTGTGTGCGCAGGCTGCTGCAAGCTGGCTTCAAGCCCCAGCCAGCTGACACGTCCCAGTACCACGACCATGTACATAGATCCTACCTTTTAAATGTAAATCTCCATTCTCTTATGCCGCTGACCCATGCACACTGATGCTTATGCGCAGGCTGCTGCTAGCTCGCTTATAGCCGCAGCCAGCTGACAATCCTGTATGCTTATGCGGCTTGCACCGTGCACATCTTTGCTTTCGTGCAGGCTGCTGCAGGCTGGCTTCAAGCCCCAGCCGGCTGACATGTCCCAGTACCACAGACATGTGCAGATGTCCCATCTTGAAAATGTACATTCCTTTGCTCTGATGCCGTTCACTCATGTGCACACTGATGCTTATGTGCAGGCTGCTGCAAGCTGGCTTCAAGCCCCAGCCGGCTGACATGTCCCAGTACCACAACCATGTGCACAAGTCACTCCTTTGCTCTGATGCCGCTTGATCCATGCGGTATGCACACATTTGCTTACGTGCAGGCTGCTGCAAGCTGGCTTCAAGCCCCAGCCGACAGACATGACCCAGTACCACAACAATGTACATACATCCTATCATGTACATGTACGTTTCCATGCTCGTATGCCGCTTACCCATGCACACACTGATGCTTATACGCAGGCTGCTGCAAGCTGGCTTCAAGCCCCAGCAAGCTGGCCCATGCACACTCATCACCATCATCAACTGACCCATGCACACTCATCACCATCATCAACTGACCCATGCACACGGTTGTGTGTGTATGTGTGCAGGCTGCTGCAATCCGGCTTCAAGCCGCAGCCAGCTGACATGTCCCAGTACCACAGCCATGTGCAAGCGCGCCTTGCGCCGCCTGTCTACGGCCCATTCCTCAACAGCACCAGCAGCATGTACGGCCACTCCAGGACTCTGCAGGCGGAAGACAGCTTCTGCCTTGCTTGGTGAGCGCTGTGACAATGATTGTTGCTGCTCGCCTAGCACCACAGCCATGTACTGCTGCTGCTGCTGCTGATGCTGCTTCTGCTGCTGCTGCAAGCGGAAGGCAGCTTCTGCCTTGCTTGGTGAGTGCTATGACAATGGCTGCAGCTGCTCTTCACTGTGAGTAGGTTAGTCGTGTAATAACCTGGTGCATCAACTTTATTGCAAAATCAAAATCTGTAGCAATGCAAAAGACACATTCGCTATTGCTGTTGCTGCTGCTGCTGCTGCTGCTGCTGCTGCTGCTACTTTTGTTATCTGCGCTGTCTCGCTGGCACCAGCTACTGTTAACAGCAGCCCCGTCCGCGCTCGATCTACTTCAACTGCTGCTACTGCAAAGGATGTCAGGGAGCCGCCCTACTCTGAGGATAGATGCATGGGGTTCCGTTATCAACCCTAATGTTGCTGACATTGCTGTTGCTGCTGCTGCTGCTGCTGCTGCTGCTGCTGCTGCTGCTGCTGCTGCTCACTCCACCGCAGGCCTGACCTGCCAGACCTGAACCTGAAGATTCCAAGGATCAGCCTGAAGTTCCCGGAAGTGACACCCTTCAGCCTCCCAGGTGGGTGACTACTGCTGTCTGTGGTTGACTTGCAAACCATCAACTTTGAATTATGGTATTTGTCAGCCAGCAGTACGGTAGTTTATGCGTGGGAACATGAGGCTTACAGCTGAAAGACGTAAAAGTCACACTGCATGTGTTGCAGCCCATCTTCTGCAGCAGGCAAAGTCATGACGACGATGATGATCAAGCTGTTTACATTGTAGAATGCGCAACAGCCCCTTGTAGTTGCACATGATGTGTACGCTGACATTGCCGCCGCCTGCTTCATCTGCTGCTGCTGCTGCTGCTGCTGCTGCTGCTGCTGCTGCTGCTGCTGCTGCTGCTGCTGCAGGGTTGCCCGGGCCCATCCCTCTGCCTGACCTGCCTGGCCTGCCCAGTGTCAACTTGACATTGCCGCCACTGCCCTGGGTGAATGCCACTATCCCAAACCCCTTCTCAGGTGTGAAATTCAAGGGTGGACGTTTAATACTTTACAGCATCATACCACTACCGGCAGCTAGCCGCATCAAACGGTTTTGTGTGCGCACTGTATGGTGTAAGCAGGCTGAGTTAATTGCCCAGGCTGCTCACTGCGCATCCTTGCGGCGTTGCCTGGCGCACAGTGTCTTTGCGGAATCTGCTTGCCAATTCTTTCTTCACCTGCTGCTTCTGCTTCTGCTGCAGCTGCTGCTGCTGCTGCTGCTGCTGCGGTACCCGTGCGTTGTTTGAGAGCTTTGCAGTGCTGCCATGAAAGCCTGTTAAATATAACATTTTCTTTTCTCTGACATAATTCGCTTGTACTCCTGGTGTGCAGGCCTCAACCTCACCATCCCCAACCTGCCTGGCATCAACTTCACCTTCCCAAAGCTGGACATAGATGTGCCAGGTATGTGCAGCATCTTACAGCACTCTACGGCCTGTTAGCTTGTTGGCCTGTGTTTGTCTGTTGGCCTGCTAGCCTGTGAGCCCGTTAGCCTGGACAGTGATGTGCCAGGCAACTGCAGCACTCTTCAGCACTCTGCAGCGCTCCGCAGCCTGCTACCTAGGTAGCTGAAACTGGGGCATTTTGCTGGTTGAGACTGGGCCTCTGTGATCGGTTGTGATCATCTGGGTATCACACAGCCTGACGCATACCCTTCATCACCTTGCATGCTGCTGCTGCTGCTGCTGCTGCTCACTCTGCTGTTGCTGCTGCTGCTGCTGCTGCTGCTGCTGCTGCTGCTGCTGCTGCTGCTACTGCTGCAGACATCAACTTGGACCTGGCAGGCTACAACTTCACACTGCCAGGCTTCAACTACCCAATCCCAGGTAACATTTTGTGTCCTTGGTCCAGAACTTGTAAATTCCTTGATACCAAAAATAATTTGCGTGACGAAGCATCACCATCCTTCGGCACAAGGCCCCGGTAGAGGAACAAACAGCAAGCAAGCAAGCTGAGCATACACATCCGATGTGCTGCTGATCAGCCTTAGCATGAAACTGCATATGTTCAAAAGATGCTGGAGTTGCACTAGTACCATGTGTGTTTCCCAATGTGTATTGCAGGGCTGCCGATGGACTGGAGGCTGCCAAAGCTGCCTGGGCTGAAAATCATTTTTCCAGAGCTCCCAGGGTGAGCTCATTTTGTGAAAACTCAAGTTTGTGGCTTCAAGTGTGGAGCTGTGGAGGTTTCATAGTAGAAAATGCTGCACAGCATACATATGTATGTCTAACTTGAGGTGAATTGTGTAGTGTTGTGATAACATGTGCAAGGATGGATCGGTTTGTGACCGACGACAGTCAATGCATTCAGTTGCAAGTAGAACATAGCCTGACCGGACACCACATGGGTAAATTGCATTAGGCTTTGCCCGCTAAGCTTGATGAGTACCATTGCACTGTGTGCTGCTGCAGGTTTCCCTTGCCTGACCCCATGCCTGGATTTTCCGACCTCCCAAAGATTCCCCTGCCTGATCTTGGCTTCAACATTACCATCCCAGGAATCTCCGGTGCGCTTGCTAAGCTATGTCAACTGGTTTTGCGTGCAATGCACTTGCCTATGGTCACGTGCATCACTTGCCTTGACTTGCAAAGCCACACGGCATTTAAGTCAGAATCCAGTGACTTGCTGCATGAAGCGTACAGTGCTAGGAAACCAACGACTCTGAAGTCCAACTGTATGCACTTTTGCTGGTGAAAACCACTAATGTTTGCTTTAATGTGTCACTTGAATTGCAACATGGTGTTCGATTGCAGGTTTCAAGCTGAGCCTGAAGCTGCCGGACATCGATGTGAGTCGCGACTATTGTCCCCCGCATGAAAACTACTTGCACGCACACATCATGTGTTAGCAACTATGCAGCGCAGTTGTACCAGATGCAACAGCTAGCTGTACAACGACCGCACATGCAACAAATCATCATCTGCAGCATGCACCTGATGAATAGAACTGCAGTGCCTATCTCCAGTTTGTTATGTGCTCAACTCTGTGTTCTGTTTCTGCGCAGATTCCTGTGCCTGGCCTCCCTGACTTCGACATCAACGTGCCAGGCATAAGCCCCTTCAAATTCCCAGGCTTTGATGTGTCACTCCCAGGTAAAATCACAAACAAACAAACTTGGGAATCAAATAAGCGAAACAATTGTTGAATAATGTATTGTATATACGTCGATCTGATACACTTGCAAACATACATTTAGTCAAACTTTCTAAACAGCCTTCAAGTCACGTGCATACAATTGTTGCGGATGTTCAGCACCTGTCTGAATGATGTTAAACGTCTGGCTGCAGGGTTCAATTACAAGTTCCCTGACTATGACATTGACCTGCCTGATTGGAAGATCACGGTTCCAGGCATCTCGGGATTCAATTTCAGGTGATGTATGATATTTCTGCATTCACCTAGTGCCTTTACGCCAATAAATGCAGGGATCACATGCACATACAGCCCAAAGCAGCAACATACGTGCACATTTTTCCCTCTTTGATCTCTCTAACACCGGCATAGTCACTAGGAATTTGCGGCATGCATAGGCCCCTCATGCTGATTCCAAGCGGTATTCACCCCTGCTGCTTCGATACGTGCTACGTTCACACCGTGTTGCATTCCTCTAGATCTTTGCTTTGTTTGTGCATGCAGGATGCCCAGCCTTCCTCCGCTGGATGTGCCTATCCCCAATCTGCCTCCCATCAACATCAACATGCCAGATCTTTTCATAGGTGAGCTTCTTCTGCGTTTGTCATCACATATACGTCATGGCGGTGACTTTCTCATTTCTTGAGCAATGGCATCCACCAAAACATGTGCACCATGCGATGGCAATCCCAAAACCTCAGCAAGCGGCAGTTTCTCATGCGCACCTGCACCAACTGACAAACTCAAGGCAAGTTTAAGTATATAATCACAATGTTCAATCGTATCTCATGTTTGCTTGTCGCAGATTTCAAGATTGATCTCCCTGGATTGCCTAAGCCCTTGCCCAGGCTGCCTCTGCCGGACCTGTTCTCTGGCTTCATGCCACCCATTGGCCTGCCAGAGCTCATCCTGGAGTACCCTGGCCTGCCTCGCTTGCCTGACATTCCAGGTTTCAACGTCTCGCTGCCAGGCGAGCGACGTGCTGTTGCTGTGGCGGTATTGCATTTCCACATAATGGTTGGCACATGAGCTAATGGATGTTAAGTGCTGCTAGCAATGAGATGCACATAACAATGCCTACAATCACAGTTCAAGCCTTTTGCGTGACACCTATCTGAACATGGCCCTTGGGATATGCAAGGATTTGTAAAGCATGGAAAGCACGCTTAACATGTACCCTTTGGCAACATGCCGTCTCGACCGCGACTCGCTCCATCGCCTGATATTGATGTGTCGTGGCTGTTGCGCAGACCTCCTGCCCAGTGTGGATGTGGACCTGACTGCGCTTTACAAGGCGCTGTACCTCAAGCTCAATATCACACTGGACGTCCCTGACCTCCCCACAGTCAACGTGAGGGTGTTGCTCAAGGGCTTCAACTTCAACATTGGAGACCTCATGCCTCGCTTCGGCTTCAGTGTGCCGCATATCATCCTGGCTGGCATGAGCCCAGTCCCGAGCCTCGGAAGCTTCCTACCATCCCTGAATGTCAACATCAGTAACATCTTGGATGGAGTCAATATCGACCTGCCCAGCGTCCCAGCAGTCACCATCCGGCTGAACACGCTGCTGGCTGGCCTTACTCCGCCCCCCAGCTTCCCAGACCTGTTTGGACCCATTACTATCGACCTACCGGCGCTGCTGAAGAATATCCCAGACCTGCCCCCACTCCCGCCACTGCCCCCAATCAAGATATCCCTGCCGGACTTCCTGGGACTGATCCCTGGCATTACGCCGCCGCTGTCACTCAGTGGGCTGTTGCCGAGGATCGTTGTGAGGCTGCCTGCCTTGCCGAGCGTGAGCCTTGACCTCTGGAGCACCCTGAAGAAGTGGTCCATCTCAATCACAGAGCTGCTGCAGGTAAACGGGTGTAGCGTGTCATGTGCAGCAACAGTGAGCCTTTTCCTAGACATGTGCGCTGTTGCCTGACAATCAACAAGAATGTGGGCTGGCAATGATACATACGCAATGCCACTTGAGGTGCTTAATTGTATGTTGAGCATTCTACGGTATCATGCTTGCAAGGAAACATCTACCACTGCTCAATGTGGTGTGGTCCTTGTTGCACTGTTTGTCTTACATTTGCATACAGGTGTTCAACATCAACCTCCCCAAGATCCCTTGGCCCAGTGTGCAGCTGCCCAACCTGTTCTTGGGCATTCAGCCTCCAATTCGCCTGCCAGACCTGCTGCCTGCGCTGGACATCAACTGGCCGAGCCTCCCAAGCATACCGGGGTTCAGAATTCCTCTTTCCAGTGAGTTCTATTACTCCCTCTTAGTTCTGTAGTTTGATCTAGGTGGTGGACATGATCCTTACATCGGACCTACACCATGCACTAACGTTGTTGGTGTGTTGCCGCTTCAAGGCGTTTCATCTTACATCAAAAACAGTTTACTCACGCGACCTTGTCAAGAATCCACATAGATCTGGCGGCGTTCCGTCACCCACATGGGCGCGTCACCCACATTTACATGCTTCATACCTAATTTGCAACTGTGTGTGTTGTGTTGCTGCTGCATGGCATGCACCCCGCACGTGAATCCCCCTCGCCAGTGATCCTGCCGGACATCCAGATTGATCTTGTGGCTCTACTGAAGGCCTTGGACCCCCGCATCAAGTTCCCCACCGACTTCCCCACACCATACTACATCCGACTGGTAAGGCCCAAGCACCACGCAACAGCCTAGGACTCAATCAAGGCAAAATAACCACATGCTAATTCATCTAGCATTGGTTAAACCAGCAGTGCTAGGACTAGTCCATATTCTTTTCACTTGTGGCTAGTACGAGGTGTTGTTAGCAGTGGGCATCGGCTTGCTGACACAACTCAGATCAAAGTGGCACTGATGAAATGCACGCACAGTACATGTGCTGTGGCGGTTAAAGCAAACAATGAATGCTAGGCTAAACCTGCAATTGCAAGTTTTGCTCAAGTGCTGGCATTATCATATCAAGTGTTGTGCGATGGCCTGACCACATGTATATGTGCCTGTGCTCTCAGCCCGACCTATTTGCAGGATGGGAAATCAATCTGCCGGATCTACTGAGCTTTGGTGGCATCACTCTACCAAAGCTATACATTTCTGGTGAGCCGGACTTGTTTGAGAGTCTTTCAAAGGCATTGAAGGATTAAAGCAGTCAGCGAAGCAACCATAAACAACCTGCGCTACCTACAGTCGGCAATCAATAATTTGTCAACAGCCAACGTTTGGTTGCAACGTAGCGTAACGCCTTTTGCATGTATCCTGCCAGTGCCGGTCACACAGAGATGTCGACGCAACACATGCAAGTGCATGTTGTGCTCATCAAATCATGCAGTCAGTTGTTTGGCGATGCACTGTACAGTACATGTAACCGCTCTTTCCCTGGCACCATACAGACAACACCAGGCATACCACAACTACATGCTCTGCCGAAGTTGCTAATCTGTCCCCTTGGCTTCTTGTTGTACGCAGCAATGGGGCTGTCAGGCTTTGACTTGAAGGACTTGGTGAGCGTTTGTGTTTGATCAGGACATGTTTTCCATTCACAACAAGTACAACGCATGTGTACCATAGCTCAACCTGTTGTCCATGTGTTGCAATTGCAGATGATAATCAGCAAATCAGTCGTACCTTTGTGCTTTTTACTTTACGTCAATATCTTCTGAATGTTTGGTCGGACTGCTTATGCACCAAACTGGCTGCGACGTCACGGCGTCTTACACCAAAGACCTCGCGCCATTGCAAGTTGCCATGTTGTTAACAACAGCAGGCAGTCGAAGAGTTACCACGCTAAGCAACCTTGCTTTGTGCATTAATTGCTTTGTTGCAGCTGCCTACGGTCAACGTCTCCCTCCCAGACATATTTGGTGGCTTCAACCTCTCGCTGCCAGACATTCCAACGCTACCAAATGTCACGTTGCCAGACCTGTTGGCTGGGCTGCAACCACCCTTGAGGCTACCAGATCTTCTAGGAGACTTCAAGATCAACCTTGGAGACCTCATCCCGCGCCTGAACATCCCCAACATGCCGCCAATGCCCACTCCATTCTTGGTGAGGAATCCTTCAGCAACAAGTGCATGTGAAGGAGACTAACGTGTCAAATACGAAACATGGCCGATAAGACACGTAGTTCTGTAATGTTGATGTAGCTATCAATTTGTTGAGTCCATGCCATTAGGTGTCATGCATGGCTCGCTTCAGCATGCACTGCATGATGTTCTTGTGGATTCCACGCTCTTCTTGCATGCATGCCCTGCTAGCATCATGTCGACACTAGATACAGAAAATCCTCACAGCAATGTCTTAGCAGCCAAGATGGGAGGTTTGCTGCCATTACGCAGTTCTCAGCACAATACATCACGTATCAGACATAGAAGTTCTACCGCAGCCTACCGCAGCATGTAAGCGGCATACAAGTATTTCCTATGACAACATTTTGTTGCTGCCGCCACCATGATGCGGGTGTAGGAGATCTCCCTCAAGGACCTTTTGCCCAAGCTAAACATTGATATCAATCTGGACTTGAAGTTGCCTGCTCTGCCCCGCATCCGGCTCCCCAAGGTGCCGCGGGTGTCCCTAAACTTGGACCGCCTGCTGCAGCGGTTGAATATTGGGCTGAAGCAGTTGTTTGCGTTGTTCAATGTGAACCTAGGCGACCTGTTCGGTTGGTTGAAGGTCAACCTTGGCAACTTCTGGGTGAGTCATGTGTTGCGCACAACAGAACACACCATGTAATGAACAGTCTTCATCAATGTCATGCGTGCATATGCAACCACTGAACACGTTGAAAGCTTCACAAAAGCACAACCAATGTCAGAGCAAGTCATGTCATTGATGAAAGTGCCATCAGCTGTTACTGAAGCTTGCTGTTCGCCTATCTTGTCGGAGGGCGGACAAACGATGGGCGGCATGCATAGTCTGCACTATCTACATCAACACATTGTATCCGCTTTTGTGATTGCTGCAATCTGTCCAGGATTTCCCGAAGATCAAAATCACTCTGCCAAGCATTCCAAAGGTGAATCTGGGCATTGTGCCGCTCTTGCCACCCATCGACCTGAACTTGCCCAGTGAGTACTTGAAACACTCCTCGTACGTGGCAACTCAAAGCTCAGCATCGATTCGTAGCCCTGATTGCATACTTCTCGATTTTTGTTTGGGGTGTGAACTGGTTGAAGCGTTGATGCCAGAATGTCCTATGCACACATGCGTTCCTTGTCTTGTTTTGATTTGTGAACTTCAGCCAGAAGGACGACACATGAGTTGTACAACAACATCTGAATTCTCAAGTACTGTTGGCGCTGTTCAGTTGAGCGTACACCATAATCTCTTCTTTTGAAAACGCACCACTTGATTACTGCATACATGTGTTGTAGCTTCAACACGGTTGGTGTTCTTCTTGAAGCGTTAGCAGCATTTTGTTCCTTGGCACAACCTGTCACATGCTTTGGTCCTCCTTGTGTCCGCAGGCTTCAACTTTACGCTGCCATCGGTCAACATCGATGTGCCTTGGTTCTCAGTCAGCCTGCCAAAACTCAACGTAGACGTGGATGCATCAGCCCCCATCGACGCAGCTGCCACCATCATAGACACAGCAGCAGGTGAGGCTATTTGAATGCACGCCACCCCAATCCAATGCTTGGAAATGCAAGCCAACATTGATGCCTTGTCTGTCGTGTGTACATGCAGCACGGTGATTGCTCCTGAAAATTGCAGTTTGTACTTTTACGACATGCATTGGCACCTGCAGGCTACTATGAATATCAGCAACTGGTTGTACCTGCTTGTGACGAGTTGCGCGATGTCGTTGTGGCAACTTGTCAGCAATTGACCCACACTGTACGTGACGTACGTCCAATCATATCCTGCTTGGTATGTCATGACATTTCGCAGGTGTCTTGCGGGAGTCAACAAAGCTGCTGCCCATGATTGACAACATCCTGACAACCATTGGCTGGAACGAGTTCAAGGATTTCTTGGAGTTTGTCATGGGCATCATCGATCTGGTCAAGGAGCAGCTGCTCAAGACCATCGACGTCATCATCTCTGTGGTGGACAAGCTTGTCAGTGCCCTCGAGCACGTTCAGTAAGTAATGGCACCAAGCATGTGTACAACACCTGCAACGTGCCCTAGGATGGGGACTGTTTGAAGAATATAGACTTAGGTTTCAGGCCAAACTACCGTTGTTGAAGCCTGTAGACGTCAGCACAATGACGATTGCACAAAGCCTAGCTTTGCATGAGGCATGTAAACGTCAGGACAATGACGATTGCGGAGCTCATGTGCAATGTAATTGCAGGTGCCCCAAGGAGATATCCTTCATTTGTATCATCCAAGACCTGATTCAGGACGCCATCAAGTCTATTCTAGACGCCATTGAGAGCGCAATAGATTTGCAGGTAAGATGACCGGACGTTCCGGATGCATTTGTATGTGCAAGTAATGAGATGCACGACTTTCACTTTCCCAGTTGAAGATGCTAACACTCAACAATGAAACCTGATGGCATGTGCGGTCTGTGACTGTGCCATCACGGCGCACAATATGCCGAATGATGCACTCTTGCGTTTCAACCAGAGCAGCGTGACGATGGCTTGGACTTGGCAACAACATTCTCATGATGACAATTAATAAACACCAACCTCCGGCCAATGCTTGATAGCAACACCTAAGACAATGTGTGTTTGCACTTGCACCTCGGTTATGAGTAGGGATGGGTGAAGAAGATCCTTGCCATCCTGCCCATTGATGAGCTCATGAGCATCTTCAGCAGCATCCTCGGTGAGTAGTGTATGCATAGCTGCTCATTCACCCGCGCTAGACATGTTGTATCATCATCCTCATCATCTGCCATTTAATTTTATGCTGGTAGAGTTAATCATGACATGTGTTGGACTTGTGGGGATGCATGTGCACAACTTGTGGGAGTGCTTCTATCAACAGACAACATTGAACAATGTGGATTAAATGAGTAGTGCATGTTTCCCATGCTTGTGGCACCATCATTGCAGACTGGGTCAACAAGCTCAATCCTGCTGGGGAGTTCATGAAGATCTTGAGGCAGAAGATTGAAGAGTGGATTGAGGACTTCATCAACATGTTTGTGAGTACATCTATGACGTAGCTGCTGCCGCTTTACTCCTTTAGTGAGTCAGTGGAAAGGAAGCAGCATGTGCCGTGCTTCAGACGCTGCTGTTCATCCGGAACCCCAACAGAACATGCAATGACTTATGTTTCAGCAAGGCTAGCTACATGACCATTCACGCGAGATGCCCCTGCCAACAGATGCGCGCCTGGCCTTGCTCAAGGAACCAAGTCACCCATGCCAACTTCCTTATGTGCTGCCTCCACGGTATACGCGCACATGCATGTGAACATTTATGCATTGACCGTGATGATTGAGCACGTTCAAAGCGTAGAGACAAATGCGTGACTCTAGCTCGGCAATCGCTTTGGCTGACATGTGACACGTTGCAAAATGCCGTCTTGCAGGTGCCATACATCGACTTTGGGTGAGTGGATGGGTGTACAGAAATTGTTGATGACATTATGTATGTTTGCCAACTTGATTTCTGCTGTGCTGAATGTGATGGTGCACATGAGAGAGGCGAACATGAATATGATTGCAATGTGCGGTATTGACGTACATCAGATCACATATGGAAGCCAGGGGTTTCCAGGAAAATAGCCAACACTGGTCATAGCACGCATTGTGGCACCGCACGCAAGGAATTGACTCTGCATGTTTCCTTCACATATTGCCTTGTGCTTGGTGCCTCGTGCCGTGCTGCTGCACGTGCGACTTGTAGGCAGTTCAACCCGCTTAACGGCCTGTTCTGCGAGGGAGGTGTGAACACAAATGGCACTCCATGGCCCGTCCGGCCTGGCATCTACAAAAAGGCTGCCACAAGGGTGAAAGGCGATCCCATGACCTTTGTATGCCCCTCAGACTTCTACCCTGTGGTGGACACGGCGGAGCGGCGGATCTGGATGTGCACTCAGCAGCTGTCGGTGCTGATGCGGCTGCCTTGCCCAGTGAATGCCAACACCAATGAAAAAGTCAGTGTTTGCACAGTCGACTACGAAAAGACATACGGTGAGAGTCCACTACTGTCCAGAAAAAAGTGCCAATCAGCACTTTCGCGATTTTAATTCTACGTCAGCTGTTGACCGTGTCCATTGCAAACAAAGCGGATGGCATACTAACTTTGCATGTGATTCACATGACGCATGTGTCCAAGCAACAAGTTGGTATAGCTGCTGAGGTTAAGGGATTCGCCAGCAGATGTGTTGACATAAAAGTTCCGTCTCGGATCCAAAAGATGCGCGCAATACGGTAGTTGTATCGCTCGTTTGCTTGCCAACTGCTGGACCTTGCCTTACGGCCAATGCTGGTGATATGTGCAATGAACGCCGCTTGGCACATGTGCATGTACATGGTGTGTGGTTGGCGCTTGAGGTGCGGGTGATCAAACGCACTGCAGAAGTTGTGATCAGGGCCATAGCCACCAAAAAGAAGGGCCAAGAAGAAGTAATCAGTGACTTCTCTACTGCGAGTGTTGATGCACCTTGTCGTTCATGCTGCAGGCGACACGATCTGCAAGCGGCCAGAGAACAGTGGGCTGCCTCAAGGCGCAGAGCTAGAGGCGTACCGCGCAATGTACGGAGTGGACAGGCTCGATGGTGAAGATGTGTTCAAGTAAGGAAGCACGAAGGACCGTAAAGGTGCAGCCCGTTGGTCTCGCATTTGAGCAAATTGGGTTTGACGGACATGTTTGGGCGGTTTTGGTGGGTGCAAGACAAAGACCAAGCGTTGAACCACCATGTTCACACGGTGGTTTGCAACGTTGCAAGCAGACATTTATGTGATGGACATATTGAAGTAACATATTGCTGAAGCCATCGCCCAGTGGTGTTGAAATTTGCACAACGATTGTTTTCACAACATGCGTACCATGTGCATGCATCCCGCGCCTATGTCAGACTATGTCTCAACATCTGCAGATGCAGCTGCATCATCAACTTTTTGTGCCTGATTTTGCAGGGTCACATACCTTTGCGTGCCCAAGAGCATGTCCTTCAACGTCATTGCGGAGCTCATGCAGATGTAAGTGCCAGTTCAACAATTCAAACATCAAGCCGCTATATCAGCAGTTTAGTAATTATAAATCGTCACCAGAAGTGAATGTTCAGCTAAAAATTCCAATTTCCTGCTTGCCTGTGAGGAATGTCGAGCAATATGAGCTTTTCAAGAATCCTTCACCGGTTTTTCACTGAGATGTTGTTCATTTACTAATCCTGTGCAAAAGACTGACAAAGTCGAGCCATGTGTTCTGATTGTTGTTGGACAGTGAGACGGAGACAACGTTCAAAACACACGGCAACTGGGCCAGCACTGACCAGTCAATCATCGATTTCACATCCGTCGCTAGGGAGGTGAGCTGATTGGTTCTTGCGGGCATAAAAGTGAGTGAGTGAGTGACTAGCCAGGCAGCTCTGCAGCTCCTGGGTAAGTTAAGGCTAAGAGGGTGTGTGTGGCCAGGGGCGGCGCCCCTGGGCTCCACACCCTCTACCCGTCCACTTGCGCCCTAGGGCACAAGCGGGGCGTTATAACAGTTCTAGTCAAAGAGTTGGTGACAATTTTTCATGCCTGCAATGCCAGGTGTTCATGCGCCCTGGGTGTTGGGTGTGGTGCTCCTCCACATGCAGATACAATTTTGTGAGAGGAACATAACTGCCGTCGTACATGAGCAATGTCTTTGCGCACAAGGGACTTCAACAGTGTCTGCAGTTATGTCATGTGCGCCATCCATCGCTCGCAGACCCCCGCGTTGTTAGCTGGGAATAATTGTGTGTTGTGGTGCTTCAAACCGTGCAGTCTGGCACAGCTGTGTCCACCGTCGATTGTTCTGGTGGAGGGCGCCTGGTTCACATTGAGCACTTGCAAGGGCCTACGTTTGGAGGAAGGTACCTCTGGTGAGATTCTGTCCCCCAAGCATGATAAGCCATCAAGCGTTATTTGCTAAACTGCATATTGTTTGCACACACCACACGAGTTAACCTTACGTTGGTCAAAGGGTTAGGGTTGTTACCGGATCATGCAATTCACGCTCACCAGTACCGTGCCCCATTTTTATAGAAAATACAAAATTGCATTTGGTGCACCCACCGTTCCTCACTGATTCATGCTCATGGCATGTAGGCACCCTTGTTTGGCGGGATGGTTGCCGGATGTATTGGACAAGGCTGCACAAGATGGAGATTGGCAGCAGTACTGGCGGATCAGGGAGCTGTGTGCTTGGGTGCTTGCCAGGGACGCTGGCAAAAAACTTGCACCCGAAACCTACAAGACAAACGACTACACCTTCGCTGCTGAAAATGGCGCCAATGAGTTGCTCGGGACACAGCTGTCGTACCCTTGCATGGTGAGTGTAGCACCGGTTGTAGCGTGGTACCATGTTCACTTACAGAAAAAAAATGATACGAGTGTAAACGGTTTCATAGTGAATTGGAGTACTATACACGACCCTTTCAACTTGAAGCAGTGTCAGGCATTCCAAGCACATTATATCAAAGTCAGGCGCAAACCCATTGGAGGGTGCACCTTGTCTTCCATGACAACTCTGTGTTGCAGAAAATGCACGTACGTGATGCCTTTCAAGCCAACCTTTGTGATATGCAAAAGCCATAACTAGAGCGGTACAATATATTGTTCATTGTATATTGTATCGCATATTGTATTGTAATGTATATACAAACCTTGATGTTTGAGCAGCCCTTGATGCAGCATCTAAGCTTTGCTTTTCAACACTGCTCAATGCAGGGCGATGCAAGCAGTGTCTACTGGGTGCACATGTTTGGACGTGATACACCTGAAAACGGCATGAACAGGGGGGACAACAGGTTCCGCTATGTTCTCAGGTGAACCAAGCATGTGCCGTACTCAGTTGAACATTGCAATGAGCAAGCGCAAGTAGACTGACAATTACTACCAGCATATAGTTGTTGTTGAGTTGTATATTTGTTAATCTCATGGCGTGTGTACTACATTGGTGCAGCTTCTTCAATGACATTTATCGGTGTTTCTTCAATTTTGCAGCTTCACCCGCGGTGCCACTGACTGGAACAACCTGTCCAGCGGCAAGTTTGACATCAGCCAGTTGAAGTGGGACGACTGTGGCGCGGGTGAGAGCATTCACTGCATTGCTTAAACAGATTGTTGTGGTACAAATGGCTTTGTTCGGCCCTAAAGTGGTCAATTATGACCCTCTAGAGGATGAGATCTCATCAGGCTGCAGTATGTGCGTAGCTCATAAGCGCGGAAGCATTCATTGCTGACTGCCAGCTTCCACATAGCCATGCACATATCTTGTCAAGCAATCAGAGGTTTCAGGCGCCAATGACAGTCTCCTAATGCAGCACGCGCTTGGTGTGTGTCAGAAGACGGTCAGCCATTGCTCTGTTTTCCACCCTTATGCCTCTCGTGTTGTTATTAATTTGCAGGTACCCGCTTGTATGAGAACAATGGTAAGTTAAGCACAGCGTGGAACAACTGCATGCACACAAGGACATCAGCCTACCCAAGCGTTCAGTTAACCTGCCAGCTAGCATTGCAGCCTGCTTCTATCGGATAGAACGCTGCATCATACGACCAATCGCGTGAAAGGGCACAACTCAAGTACTTAGAGTCCCGGACAAACAGCGTGGGTGTCCCCGGCACCTCACATATTTGCAAGTTGCTGTCAGCTACTTATTATGAAAACGTGCCTGCAGGTCGTTTCTGGAAAGACGGTGATGATACCAAACGCTGGCCGACATGGCCTACGGATGCCACCCAGTACTCATTTCCAGAGCCAAGTGAAATGAACTACATCAGCATTGGCAGGTGGCGACACTCTAAGTATGGTGAGCCGCACCCATGTCCACTCAATGCTTCTTAAATGTCTGTCATTTAATAGTAGTAGGGCATGACGATCATATAGCTAGGGCCACCAGTATCGACAACATGAACATTGGCTGGCACACCATGCAGGCACAAGCAACAAGATAAGTTTCTGCACCACAGCATATTGTTTTGTCAGACAGAATATTCCAAATGCCACATGCATGTACTTGCCATGCGTGACGAGTTTGCTTACACTCTGCTATTAGTGATCGCAGATACTTGCCTCACCTCGCTCGGTTAGAGATGCTTGCTGGCCATGCCCTGCTTCAGCTTGCCTGTTGATGCAATTGGATGGCAGAATCTGTGAGGGACGTAGTGAGAGTGAATGCAACAACCAGGCATCTAGGCACCGTGCCTAGTGCGTAGTGACTACGTCCGGCCTCATCAAAGCAACGTGATGGACATGTCATGATGCATGCGCCAATGGCGTTGTGTGTTCTGCTGTGAATGATGCGCACTGGCAGAGTTTGACATCTGGAATCCAGAGATTTGGTGTGCAAACAACTTCCCCGACCCATATCCCGGCCCCACGTGGCAAGTGAAAGGTGCAAGCTACAAGGCGCAGGGCATTTATGACAACTGGTAAGTGATGTTTGGATCAAACGATAGGATGGTAGCGACTCTGAAACCAGCACGTGCATGTTGCTTCAAAACTGCACTTCTAAAACTCAGCAGATCGTCTTGGCCAATGCATGTGTTGCAATTCTTCAATCATGTGCTGACTTGCTGTGGAGATCTCAATGTGTTGTGCAAGTATGTGGTGTGCCTAACTGGGTTACATAGTCATATGGGTGGTATTTCTGTCGTAGCCCGGTGGAATTGTCACACGTTGTAGTGGTTATCTACATCACATAATGCGGCGGTTTTAGCTGCAACTAAATTCAATTAACCCACCTACATTGATGCTTGCTTCAATACTGTGTTTGTGTGACAGTGACCTATGCGACTCCCCAGGGGACGGCGACTGCTACACCGTAGATGCCATGAAGTACTTTGTACCCAAAGGCAATGATGACACCGCGGAATCACGGAAGAGGAGCTTGCAGGCGCGCCGCGATGCAAGAGCTAAGCGCCTGACTCTGTGGAACGTGAGTAGCTTACTGATGGCTGGGATGACAAATATCAGTACAGTCCATGGGCAGACTCCAAGCTTCAGAAACATGGTGCCCATTGTCGGTGGTTTTACCAACACGTAATGTTAAATAGGACAGGATGCATGTAGATTGATTACGACCTCCATATATCATGCCGATCATTGTGCATCTGCTGGCGTTTCCTAAGCCACTTGGCCGTGGCAGAGTTAGGGTTTTAGGGTTTAGGGTTTAGGGGCCCTAAGCCCCCCCCCCCCCCCCCCGCCTGCAGTGTAGTGGCTGCAAACAAGCATGGCAGCAACCTTTTGTAATATACTTGCAAGCGTGATGCACCCAAATCACCAGCTAATCACAACTGGGCATCTTTGCAGGACCTGGTCAACAACTTCGAGTCCGTGACCACCACATCTCAACGCTACAACAACGAGTGCATGCAGAGCGTGAAGGACTGTGAGGGGAAGCCGACATGTTCGCTGTCGAGGTGGGGACTCGGGTCACAGGTATCAGCGATGTCAAATTGGGATTTTTGAAGTTCCAGGGTGTCAAGGTGAGGGGTCCAGGGGTCTGGATTGTCTGCTGTCAAGGTGAAGGTTTGGGGCAGCAGGTACTCAAAAACGCTGTTGTATATTGTGTCCACCGGGAAGCCTCACATCATGAGCATGCAGCGCCCACCACCTTCATCATCTGAGGTAACGTGTGAAAGATGTTATCTGACAGATGTTGCAAGACGACTGCATTATGCAAGGACATCTCTAGAATGCACGTTGTCATTGTTTTCGTGCTGAACAATGCTTCCCTTTGCCAGTTGGTGTGCGTGTGTTGTGTTGCTTTTTGTTGCATATGCATGCATGGACGTTAAACCCCGTTTTGTGGTTGGCAGTATGGCTGTAGCTGGCTGTAGCTAGGGCAAGCAATGGACCCATGTATGTGCCAACCGCTCGAAGTCAGGCTGTAACACCAAGAAGAGCGAGCCACTCAGAAACGGCACATGTGGTTCAATAACAAACTTACACAAGCCGTTCAACGGCTGTGGCACAGCTGTGGCACAGCTCAAAATTAAGCAAAGATGCATCTGCAGGTTGATGAAGATGCATTGCTACTGCCGTGTTATTGTTGCAGGTGTCTGCCTGGGCTGTTACAGCTGAGTTGCATTGAGGATCTCTTCTTTGAGGTATGCAACTAGCTAGTGGCAAAGCTACTACATCTAACAGTACAGATAGTTGTACAATACTATCAAAAGGAGCTGTGGGGCCCTGCATACATCAAGACCTAGAGTACTAGCTGTTGCAACTCCAATGACTGTCGCACAAACCTTAACAGTGTCTTGCAATGCAAAGCGCCTTGCTTGTCATGATCAGCTCCAGCTTGACCACGTGTCAGGGCCCGATTTATCCGCCTCTCTTTCACAATGACGTTGCTTTTATTTGCAGGCTGACCCAGGCTACAGCAACAGCAGCCGGTTGGTGTACATCTTTGGTGACTCCAAGGTGAGCTTGCTGGTAGTCAAGATCATAGCACTGTTCCCTGACCAAACTTGCATCAAGCAGCCTGCGCCGCTCACGGCATGCTACACTCCAGAGATAAAAAAATTCTCAAGTATATCAATCAATCAACCACATGACGCACGCGCTAAATGCTGATGTGAGATTATGTATTACCTGTTTCAGAAACAGTGCCAACATGCATGTGGTGCCTGTGCGGTGCTTGCACGATGCCCATCCAGGTGTGCATCACATCAGGGTACGTGTATATACCCGTAACGATCTTTGCTGCGTGCTGCAAAACACCACAAACACCTACACAGGACACCAAGGTCCGCTCGGCCAAGTGCCCAGAGGGCATGCTGCTGCGAGTGAAGCTGGCAGAGTACGGTGCAGGCATCTACAGCGATGATGCCACGAAGAAAGAGGCATTGCAGAAGCAGTGCCCGGTGGGCAGTAACGAGTGCACCTTTGATCTCACCAAGATCCTCACAACAGCGGCTGATCTCAAGGGCCAGGCAATGCGCGTGGAGGTGAGCTGGCTTGTTGACTCAACACCGTGTTGAGTAGACGGTCTACTTGATATCCATGACTGCAGACATGTTTTAGGTTGTGCCAAGGTAGCGGTCGGCTAGCTGGCAGTATGCGAGTATGTTCAGCGTGCTAACTGCTAACCACACAAAATGCCCTACACACGACCTAACTAGACCCAGCTGTGCCATGCTAGGCCTCACTAGGACTTACTAGGCCTAACAAACAAGCCTCTGCCAACACAACTCAACAACAAAATGGATCGTGTTTCGCTCACTCTCTGCCCTGCAGTATGTGTGCGAGTGTCCCAAAGGCTACAACCCCCTGCCTGCCACAGACCCGCGCAACCCTTCGGGTGCTGGCGCCTGCGTGCGCTGCCTGCCTGGCAGCTACAGGACTGACACTGACGCAGCATGCATGCTTTGCCCACCTGGGACCTTCTCCAGCACAGCACAGAAGGTGAGCTACAGCACTCCAAATGCTCAAAACTCTCAAACTTTGCCTTGCTGTGCAGTGCACAATGCGGCTTTGCAGTGCTGCACAGTTCACAGTGCGGCTTTCAAGCCCCATTCAACCCACACCAATGTGTATACATTAAGTAGAATGCTGAGCTGGCGATACTGTCAAACACACTAACCGGTGTTTGATGAGGATGGTATTGCTGGTTTCAGAGCAGCTGCGTCAAGCGCTATTTGTTGAGGAAGTGTCAACAGCTGTTGGCCAGGTGCTGATACATTCCAGCATCATATGCGCATGCTTCAAGACGCGCGTTAAGTGCACATTTACATGCTAATCACGCGCCTGAAAGTGCTGTAGCTTGGCATGGCCTAAACTTAGGTCATTGTAAAATGACGTATGCACTGCCTGTACAGGGAGAGACATGTGCGCAATGCCCCGGTGGCACATTCAACGCCATCGAGGGACAGACCACATGCAATGTCTGCCCTGAGGGCACCTACTCAGCGCCGGGTGCTGCGCTGTGCACGCCCTGCACCGGCAACACCTACCAGAACAGCACCGGCGCGGACCAGTGTGAGGTGAGCATGCAAGGTTAAGAGAGAGGATAGTCACATGTGGCTCCTGGCACCATCTCAGATGGTATGAGCCACAACAGGTCGAACACATTGTCTGTGACCAGAAACGAAGAGTGAGGCCCTTGTACAAGAACACAATGCACACCCTTGTATGAGAGGTGTCTGCAATTCAGCATGTTTCTCGTATTTGGATTGTGCATTTCAGCACATTATAAGCCGCTGCAATACTTGAAGTCATGCATTGCGACATCTCTATAAAAAGCTTGATGCGCCTTTGTTCTGCTCACACCATCCCTAAACTACGCCAGCGTGTCATTCACAATGATCTCTTGCTGCTGCCTGCCGCACCTTGCTGCTTCACGCTGCGCAGCCCTGCCCTCCTGGCTTCTTCAACGGACCTAACACCTTCGCCAAGCTGTCATGCGACCCGTGCCCAAGCGGCACATACCGTAGGGCAAACATGGCTGAGTGCACCAGATGCCCAGTGGGCACAATCGCCAACACAACTGGTAAGCGTTAGTGCATTTGTTATCACTCCTATGTAAGCACTTGCTGGTGCACTGGCTGAGTTTCATCACAATCATGCAGCAACCTGTCTTTCTGAGGCAATGCACGGCAGACATGTAGACACAGGGTACGCAGCATCTTCTGGATATCTGACGATCAGGAGGACCACGGAACGATTCATGTTTTGTGTGGTGATGCAAATCTGCATCCCCGTTCTCAAAAAAACAGGTACACCTGAATGCACGGCCTGCCCTGCTGGCTACTACACGAGCCCCCTGGGACAGCAGGTGTGCTCTGCCTGCCCCATCGGAACATACCAAGACAAAGCGGGCCAAGCAGGTTGCATTGCATGCCCTGATGGCTTCTACACGTCTGCGGCAGCCTCCAATGCAACAAGCGACTGTTCAGTCAAGGATGTGCCTGTGGATTATGATGCCTTGGCAGTGAAGATTGCGGTTCAGTTTGGGCAAGGCACTACCGCAACTGGCAGGCGGCTGTTGCAGGTGAGAGGATAAGCCGGAACATGATGGTGTAATGTAAAGCTGAGCCTGGGCGGTGAATAGCGTATGCAGGGAGATGCGTGAAGGCATATGAAAAATGGGCGTGACCTGTTAGAGGATAAAAGCTGTATCCGCCGCAGCCAGTATTGTCCCATCACTGTTGCACATGCATTGTACAGGGAAATGACCGTCACTGCTGCACCTTGCATTGTGTTACAATGGTCCATCGCCTCGGAGTTCTTGACAGTGCTGCATGCTTGATTTACAGAATGCTGTAACCACATGCACAGCATCACCATGCATGACATGCCATACATGTGTTTGCACCGCAGACGAACCCTACGGCAACTCCTGCAGAGCTGGCAGCCGCCAAAACCGCAACCCTCACATACAACGTGACACTGTGCACAGCCATGCTGAGGGCGCTTGGTGTCAACAACGGCTTGGCCGAATTGGGAAACGGCATCTGCAATGGAGGCCCGTTCAACACTGGAGTGTGCGGTTGGGACAGGGTGCGCAACAGTTCTGCGTTCTGTGCTGCTGCTAGCTGGATCTCCCGCTGCGCTTTACAGCATTTGCTTGACTCACTGCTCTGGCAGGCACTGCCGGCCTTGATTGAAGTTGGCGCTGTGTTGCTGGACGCTTTGACAGCTGGAAATATACATTTGACTGTTTGCAGCAAATTCCATGGACGACGTGTTTGTAGTTGCATTAAAACCACTCTGTCATCGTTTTGCTCAATGTTTCTGCAGGGCGACTGCTGTGAAGCTACATGCAGGCCAAACCAGGTGAGAACCCACATGAAAACCTGGCGTTTCAGGTCAAGCAAGCGTGCCAGCCCCCCTCAACAACTGATCATGATTCTGGAATACCACAGTGCATGTTACTGCTAATTCAGCTACTTTGAGCTGCACAGACAGTTGGTTGGATGTTGCTCTTGAAAGCAATCCTTTTGCTGAGAGTCCAGTACCCAGCGCTCGTTTTGAACGATGCCGGTGTCACTTTTCTCTATGACATATCTTCCAAATTGAAGTTATCACTTCTCAACAGATCGTACGTGTGTAGTGATTTGGTGTTGTTGTGTGCTATGACTGCAGGACATGTTGTGTGCTATGACTGCAGGACATGTTGTGTGCTATGACTGCAGGACATGTTGTGTGCTATGACTGCAGGACATGTTGTGTGCTATGACTGCAGGACATGGCATACAGCTGCGACGCAAGCAACTTGCAGTGCAGAGACCCTACTGTTATTGGTGCGCGCGCATGGAACACATCAGCAACTGACGACAGTGTGGTGCTAGCCCAGCTTGATGCCGCATGCTGCATATGCATGCATACAGATTGGTCAACATCGGCAGCAGCTGCTGTTCATAACTGTGTCCTATCTGGCAGCCCCTGCCCTACAGTATCCATATGCAGTCGCGGCAGGGCTGACCAGTATCCTCTGTTACCTCCTGTGGGTACAATTCATCACGTCATCATGCAACGCAGTGCAGCTGCCACTGCCGTGCTGACAGAACCAGCGGCCCTAGGAGAAATCATTGTAAGCGACATGTACTATTGACCGTTCACCTCAGCCTAGCATATGCATTGGCATTACTGTATGTACTCTTGCGTTGCTGTTGCTGCTGCTCCTGCTGCTGCTGCGCCTGCTGCTGCTGCTGCTGCTGCGCCTGCTGCTGCTGCGCCTGCTGCTGCTGCTGCTGCTGCTGCGCCTGCTGCTGCTGCTGCTGCTGCTGCTGCGCCTGCTGCTGCTGCTGCTGCGCCTGCTGCTGCTGCTGCTGCGCCTGCTGCTGCTTGCAGCGAGGACGGCTAGGGGCGGATTTGCATCGGTACTGAACTGCACACTGCCAGGCAAGACATCGCAAGTTCCTGCCAATGCACCAAGTGAGTGTGCAAGGCGCATCCATAGTATTGTTCACAATCTTATAATCTATAAGAGCAGTCTCGTCACACAACCCTGGCCAGGCTTTCACCAGACACAGTAATAAGAGTAATAATAGTAATGCTCAGCAGCTTCACATGTTGGTACTGCATAAGTTTGCCAAGCACGACCTGCCTCCCACCAATTTCATGCACGTCCAGGCGCGTTTTAGCCGGTAACAGTGATGCTAGATGTCAGAGCACGACAGCTGTGTCTGCTTGGCAGCTTTAGTGGTGCACTATGCCACTGCTTATGAACTGCACACTTTCCTGCCATTACTGTGTTGCAGCTACCTGCCCCGCGGCATCTGGGACGAACGGCCGCGGAAACGGCGTGTGCGATGATGAGTTCAACATCCCAGCCTGCAAGTGAGTGGTGGATGAATGAATGATCGAGTCAGCTACGCGTGGTGGGTAAAAACTCGCCACCCGTGTAAGTTAAGGGAGGGTGTATGTGACAATGAGGATACCCCATGCGCCTTCACACCTCCCACCATTGAGTGGTGGAGTTTGCCGTTGCAGTCCAGAGCAAGACCGCCCTGCAGACGGTACCTGTTCATCACTACTGCTCACAGTGTGACCAAAGCTGTCACTGCTGCTGCCGGTGCTGCCGCACGGCTATGTAACTGCCAGTAAGTGGGAACTGGCATTTTGCTATGCGTACTCGACATGACAAGGGCGCTTCGCTCACAGCAGTAGATCTCCTGCACACTCCTTGCAGGTTTGATGACGGTGATTGCTGCCCAGCAGCCTGCAAGAGGACATTCATCGACAACAGCTGCTCCCCGAGCCTCTTCAACTGCCGGGACCCCAATGGAAACAAAGACACCGTGCCACCTACACTGTATGGCCTGCCCATGCCTGAAGATGAGGTGTTTGAGAAGACTTTCAGCAGCCTGTCACAGTCTTCAGGTGAGCCTTGCGTGTTACCAGGGAAATGCAGTGATCAAGCGGCCGCATGGCATCTTGCTATTAGAGAGGTGTCCCAGAAGCCTGTACAGAGGTGCCCCAGCTTGCCAAAACAGTGTTTGAGAAGACTTTCAGCAGCCTGTCACAATCTTCAGGTGAGCCTTGTGCTTGACAGAGGAAACTTCCACAGTGTTGTGATCATGGTGTATTGAAGCTTGATGATTCGAATACAGCGTGCTTAACCACCCTAATGTTTGCAGTACCGCAGCTGATGTGGACTGACATCTCACTAGCTGTACGCAAGTTCATGTGGACTGCATGTGCAAGTTGCAACTCCAGTTGCACAATGCTGCTTGATAATACGTGAACTCATATTATGTCAGCCTTGGATGCTTAGGCTGGTGTCTTAGAGCAGAAGAGATGTCAGATGTACACTGTCGAAAGTTGTTGACGCCCGGTCACGATCAACCCCAGCATGGGCAAAGATGCGGCCATTGAGTCCTGCTGTTGCTGCTGCTGCTGCTGCCGCCGCCGCTGCTGCTGATGGTGATGGTAATGATGCAGCCCTGGAGCCAGCATCGGAGGTTTCAGCCGGCGACAACTTCCCTTGCTTTGATGGCGTGGTGACCATCACAGACACCAACATCCCTCTGGCCACCAAGACTGTTGCGCAGTGCAACGCAAGAGTGCTGTTCAACATCAGGAGGTGCGCACTTATCTTTGTTGCACCACACTTTTGATATATTTGATCATGTGCTAGAAGCACCATCAACGCCATGCAGTGACGCAGCAGCATTCACGGTTGAATAATGCTGGTGATTCAAAGCTGCCCTCACACTCTGCTGCATGCGCTGGCTGTTGCAGCCAAACACTCCGGCTGGGCTTTGCCGTACATCAAGCTAGCCGTGATTGCTGGATCACAACAAGCCCCGATCCATGCAGCTGCCTGTTATTTCTTCGCGTAAAGCCTGATGATAATCGTGTGGTGTGACTGCTTTGCAGGACATGGACAGCACGCGATGCTGCCGGCAACACCGCATCTGCTTCTCGGCTGTACTCCATTGTGGATGATCAGGACAGCATTGTGCTCGGCAACATTGTCGTCCCTGTGGCAAGCCCGACTGCTGCGCTGCCGTTCGTGCGGCAGACGCTGTCTCTGGGAGCTACAGCGCCCAGCAAGACATACACATGGACAATCACCCCACGACCAGGAGTTGCGGCAAGGGTCGTGACAAAGACAGGTATGCTGCGTGGTGTGTTTTGAGGTTGGCGAGCTCTGCCTGCGTAGCCTGCTGCTCTCCATAAGGCCACATGCTTCATTGCATGCAAACAAAACAGCGTGCTTGCTGCTGTTGTGTTTTTTGTGGCAGGGAAGTTCAGTTTACGAGATTGACTATCTAGCATGGCATAAGCAGCCAGTAAAATGCAACTGAAGTGGTTTGCTGTTTAAACAGCTCTGTGTACATGCTGCAACACTGCAGGCGGCTCTGTTTCTGTCACCATCAGCAACACGGCCAGCACCGGCGCTGAGTTGGTGGCAAGCGCAGCCGGCAGCAACATCTACGACATCGCACTCACCACAGCCTACACTGGCTGCGCAGCACCTGTCACTCGGCGCAACGCGGGCACATTAACACTGATGGTTACTGGGCAGCCTTTGGCAGTTCTGAGCCCAGCCACTGCCAGTATCAGGCTGTCTGGGAGTGTGACGTTCGTGGCGAGTCAGTCTCTGAACCCCAATGCTGGCACTGGATCTGGCATCACGTGAGCATTACCTATTGGGCACTGTTACACCAGCTGCGTTCTTGATGCGGTTTAATTCACATGCTTTGTATACCTAAGCCTGCGTTTCACACCTTACTCTTGAAACGGCAGCCCAGCATCATAAACTGCTGAGGCGGCAGCAAGCATACAAATGCATGCCCCTGCGCATCTGGTGCGCAGAAACAGAAGCAGCAGCAGCAGCAGCAGCAGCATTAACAATACAGACCTGCAGCAGCCGATTTCTTTCTGAACTGCAGCTCACGCACACCCCTCAACTGCTGCAGCAGTGATCTGGCAAATGAACTAACAGCATTTGCTGCTGTCCTTGCACACATGCAGGTACACCTGGGTTGTCAGGAACGCTGCAAACACAGTTGTCCTCGGCAGGCCAGCTTCAGCTACTCTGTCCCAGCTTAACATTTTGGGCACTCAGCTGGGACAGAGCAGGGCACCTGCAAGCCCCATGCCTTTCACAGTCACTGTCACGATTACAACATTGACGGGGCAGACTGCAACAGCTACTGCTAGCCTCTCACTAACTGCCTGAGGCCAGCACAGCCAGGCTGTTTGACACAGTTTGAGTTTGAGGTTCACGTACCGCCAGGTGCAAGTTGCGTGGCTGTTGAGCACGCAAGGTGGGTTGAGGGGCTGCTGTAGCAGAATGCTGAGCAGCAGCGAATAGTGTGCAGGCTGTCTGAACCCGCCTGCTGCACCCTGTGGTGGAATTGCACAGCCATGCAGACATGACGTGTGTGTGTGTGTGGTGTACAGGCAATGTGCTCGATCATGCAGCGCCTGCAGATGTTTCATACAGTAGTGCTGCCTTGATGTGTGCAGGGGCACCGTTGCATGCTGGCAACGGTACAGCAGCCAAGGCGGGGCAATTAGCTGAGCTAGCGAATGTGTTCAGACATGTCTGCACAGATCTATGCAAAGCACTGCAAAACATTGTTGCTACACAGCAGCAACTCTAATACAGGGACCAGATTTGAATTACTGATGCGGTAGAAACTGCTTGCCACTGCGCGTGTTGAGGCGCACAGCTACCAGCTGGCGTTCAGTGCTGCATTCAACTCTTGTATCAGCAAACGCTGAACTTCAGCAATGACATTAGAGTGCAGTTCTGCTCTCAGCGGCGCCAGGCCACATTACTGTTGTTGATACTACTGTTGTGCATATGCTGGCTGTTCATATGTATGGCCAAGAGGATGAACAGTGCGCATACTTGCAGCAGCTTTCCATACTTGAGATATGCACAGCTTGCTGCAGCTGCAAGGCACGCACTTTGAATCATGATTAGTGTCAGCCTTGTTTTGCCCGTTGCGTGGCGGCAGATTGTGCACCATGTGCTGGCAGCAGATGGAATTGCACACCGGAATGCCGCATAGTAGAGCTGTTTGGATGTTTCAGGCTGCGAGCGTTGTGCTTTGAATGTACTGACATGTGTTGCCGCCGGCTGCTGGTTCAGTTTCTGGTGGGATTGCCGCAGGCTGCTGGCCAGGTGACCTAGCTAGTGCTTGGCAGCTCTGCGACGTCTCGCATGGGTGCAGAGTCTCCCTTTGGTGCATTGTATGTGCTCGCCTTGTACCAGGCTAGTGGTCAGATGACCACCTTTTCTTTGTCATGGCTTGCATTTATCTCTTGTTCTGCTCATCACACTAGAGGGTTGCTTTCTTGAGTTTCAATTTTGTGGTTGCTGGAAAGCCTGAGGCTTTGGACCGTCGCTGATGGTGCAGCACACACTGCTGCATTGCTGGTGACCTAGTTGGCTCTTTGACAGTCTAGAGGGGGAGCGGGGGTGGATTGCGCAACAGCGATAGCAACCTGGGCTGATGATGCATCGATGCTTCTTTTCTAGTCAGTCCTGAAAAAATGCTTGCATCTGCACAGTTTGAGTTGCACGTCAATGCAGTTGTGGTGTGACTTGGCTCATCATGCTGTATGGCAGTTTGTTTTGCTGCCTGCCATGTATTTTCAGTGCTCATCTGCCTTTTGAAAGGCACTTGATGTCACCTCCTGACCAAAAGGCCACAGGGATCATGATCGCCTTAGGTGTGTTATAATACCCCCATCTTGACTTAACATAAAAACAGACATGCCAGCAATGAGTGAGATTGGGCCAGAAGCGGGCAGGCTACGGGTGTGCCGCGCACACAGCAGCCGCCAGAGCAGTGACAGCTCAGCATTCTCAGCTGAGCAGCACACAGCACACATCCCAAACAGTACTGACATGCTGGTATGTAGTCAAGCAGAGGCAAATGACAGCCCATCAATGGAGTATCAAGGGTGGGTGGGAGGGAAACGCGCATGCACAAACGTTGCTCCCGTAC
Source organism: Tetradesmus obliquus (assembly GCA_030272155.1). NCBI lineage: Eukaryota > Viridiplantae > Chlorophyta > Chlorophyceae > Sphaeropleales > Scenedesmaceae > Tetradesmus > Tetradesmus obliquus. Next base: position 1,394,169 of record CP126203.1, read on the forward strand.
AATCCAACAGCTGGCATTCAAGCCAAGCTGCGTCTGCTTTGATAGAGCGATATCACACTACCATGCACTTGAACCCTGATGACAACAGCCTAGTCAAACTAACACCTGTCAGTCCTCATGATCCCTGCAGCACAAAACGTGCTTACCACCGATCAGAGGCCCTGCAGTGTCTCTTCTCAAAGATGTTTTTGTAGGGCCACATGTTAGGCCATGCTGACCAACTGCTGCATGTGTGGTATGGGACGGCATGCATGGTGTAACTTTTGATGGGTTTAATATGCCAAGGTTCAAATGGCTTCAGTTGACGAGTGGGGCGCCAGCGCTGCCAATCCATGTGCATGCACCGCGCTGTGCAGCCTGCACAGCTGTCTGCAGACCGTCCGACCGACAGGCTGTGGTTGCGGAGGAAGGTGGTACAACCTCCATGGAGGTTCATCTGGCCAGATGATGCAGGTTGTAATGAGTGCACTGGAAACTAATGCTAACATGAGAAAGCAAAGGCAGCAACCCTGCAACGAAGTTGTCGATATTTTGTCCAGTGCCTGAGGAGGCCGATCTAAAGGGAACTGATCTCGCGCACTGGGTGCGATCACTTGGGAACCACCTCCTGACAGGACCCCTTCGAGATAGCCAATGTTGCAGCGGTCCATGATTCAGCTTCGTAGACCAGCAATATTTACTTGCTTTATACTCAAGGAAAGGTGCACGGGTGAGGTGGTCCTCAGAGACAACCTGTCAGTAACAGATGACACAGATATAACAAGGGCTTGCCTTGACGCAAATTTATTAAAGTTGACGCACTATAAATTGACGCACCGGTTGCCTGCATTCGATTTAACACGCCTGTTGTGTATTTGTCACCTAACCCGGTTGCCAGGTCTTCGAAGGGCAGCGAGTAGATGAACAGCACGGACATTTGAACGTAGCAGCAACAGCTCGAGTGGGCAAGCATGGATCTATTTGGAGACTGCGAGCAACCTGATAAACCAGGTGCGAAATACAATATTGTGCCTGAAGTCAGTGATGGACGTCATCCTGCAAGCCACGGCTTCAGGGGCAGATGGGGAGCTCTGCCTGAACACACAGCAAACTGCTGCTGGGATGAACACAAGTTGTCTTGCTGTGGCAGCTCTGCTGTTTCAGCAAAGATCATCTCTGTTCAGCTGCATGAAGGTCTGCCATGCGTGGTCCTGTGGATGACCTCCCGCTTTGACATGGCCAGGCATACTGTCTGCCCCAGCTCACTGCTGTGGCACAGCAAAGTGCATGCCAGGGCCCTCACAGACATAGCGCCACTGTTGCCCAAGTTGAGAAACAGCGAATTATCAAGAATCTCTGCTTACACAAACTCACTAATCTTGCTGTCATCACGTGATGCCAACAACTTGCAGGACCCAATCCATTGTTTGACCTTTTTCAAACAACACACAGCAAGCCTGGCACAGCAGAAAGAAGCCTCTCAACAACAGCAGCACCTTCTAGGCCCCCCATGGCTAGCCTCTCCAACCAGCTTCTGCTGCCAGCGCTGCCGCTCAGCAGTGCAGCGACCAGCAAGCAGCAGCAGCGCCCTATGCAGCTCAGCATGGGCAAGCCCATTGCAGGAAACACCGCCATCACGGCAACAGGTGCTGCTGGCGCTGCGCCTGCAAGAGCCTTTTCCAGGAAGCCACGCAAACCCATCAACCGTGCCACCACTTCATCAACGCCGGCAGCAGCAAAAGCAGCAGCAGCAACAGCAGAGACACCAGCAGGACGTGTCCTGCAAGCAGCACCTTTCCTGCAAGGGCCAACAGCAGGGCTCTACACAGCCCCCAGCAGCAGCAGGGCCGTAGACCCCAAGCTGCAGCTGTCCTGCAAGCCAACACACGCCAAGCCCAAAGCAACAGCTGCTGCAGCCTGCAGCAGCGGATATCACCAGCACAGCAGCCCAGCACCGCCACCAGCAGCAGCAGCAACAGCAGGAGCAGGTCCAGGCCCAGCAGCAGCAGCAGCAAGGTGCACACCAACACCAGCAGATGCAGCCGCCAACAGCAAGCCACATGTGCTGCTGCCGCTGCTGCGGCCGCTTGCTGCCGCTCCTGCTGCTGCCATTGGCGCTGATCATGTTGCTGTGCGCTCCACATCAATGCTGTCCCTGGGCCGGCTGCTTGCAGCACCAACAGAGCTGTCAAAGCAGGCTAGGCCACGGCAAAAAGCAGCAGCAGCGGCAGCAGCAGCAGCAGCAGCAGCAGCTCGACCATTTCCTGCAAGGCAGCCGTCAGCAACCGCTGATGTGGAGCCGCCCGGCGACTCATGCCACATAGCAAAACCACAGCAGCAGCAGCAGCAGCAGCAGCAGCAGCAGCAGCAGGAGGAGGAGATGCTGATTCAAGAAGATGAGCAGCTGCATGTGCAATCGCTATGTGCCTCTGCATTCCCTGCAGCAGTCAAGAAGAAGCAGGCAGGGGTGCAGCAGCAGCAGCAGCAAGGCAAGTCCAAACTGACACTGGAGCTGCTGCCTGAGTTGAAGGCAGCCAAGGGCACCAACACAAACGGTTTGTACACTGCTGAGGCAGCACCTGCTCCTGCGGCTGCTAGCTCTGCTGCTGCTAGCTCTGCTGCTGCTGGCTTTGGCATGCTGCCACTGGGGCGGCTAACTAGCAGCAAGACCCAGCAGCAGCAGCAGCAGCGCGACAAGTGGGGCGCAACTGGCACGGCAGCAGGGCAACAGGCAGGCCAGCACGTGCAGCAGCAAGGCAAGCGCGCCAGACCAACCTACAAGCATGAAGAGAGTGACGCAGAGCAAGACAATGAAGGATATGGAGTGCAGCAGCGCCACCAGCAGCAGCAGGGCAAGCGTGGCAGGCCAGTCTACAAGTATGAAGAAAGTGAGGCAGAGCAGGACAATGAAGTTGATGCAGTGCAGCAGCAGCAGCAGCAGCAGCAGCAGCAGCAGCAGCAGCAGCAGCAGCAGCAGGGCAAGCGTGCCAGACCCGCTTACATGTTTGATGTCAGCGACTCGGAGCATTCTGGTGTGTCAGAAGCGGAGGAGCAGCAGCAGCAGCAGCAGGAGAAGACTCAAAAGCAGCAGCTGCTGCTGCAGCAGCAACAGGCGCATAGGAAACCTCAACCACCTCAGCAGCACCCTGGCTTTGACTGTGATGCAATTAGCGAGCCTGAAAGTGAGGCTGCAGCACCTAGCAGCAGCAGCACAGCAGATGACAGCACAAATGGCGGTGCCAGTTCAGATGCTGCTGGTGCTTCTTGTGGCGACAGCGGCAGCGAATGGTCAGGCGCCAGTGAGGCATCAGCAGGCGGCAGCAGCAGCAGAGATGAGAGCTTCAGTGCAGTTTCTGATGACGATGTTGATGAGGGGTGTGCCAGGCGTAGGCGTGGCAAGCAGGCACAGCAGCACCGCAAAGGAGCAACGGCAGCAGCAACGGCACGCTCTGTGCAGGAGCGGCAGCGTAGTAAGCCGAGGGCAGCATCTGCCACTGCAACAGCTGCAGCAGCTGTGGCGGAAGACATGCGGCAAGACAAGCAGCAGCAGCTGCAGCAGCAGAATTCACACAATGGTAGCCTGCTGCTGCCGCTGCCACTGCTGGGTGCCGCACCCAGCAAGCATCTGCCACCCAGCAGCAAGAAGCAGCAGGCAGACAGAGAAGATGTATCAGCTGCAGCAGCTGCTGCTGCTGCTGCTGCTGCTGCTGCTGCTGCTGCTGCTGCTGGCAAGGCAAGGAAGCGGCCTGCAGCTGCAGCTGATGCTGCGCATGCTGCTGTTGATGACTCAGCGCTGTTGCCTGGCGAGGTGAGGAGGGGAGCAGCAGGGGCCTGGGCCAGCTCGTTGCGTGCATATTGCGTGTGGTGAACTATCCTGGTGGAATGATGTTGCCCTGCATTTCGAAGATGTCGAAATGTCGGACAATGGCAGGCTTGAAACTGCAGGAGCACAGCATGATGTCAGCTGCAAATACAACCCATGTTTGCAGAAGTTGCAATGCCCAGCAGGCTTAGCCACTTGGGGTGTTGCTGCACTTTGTCATGGTGGCGCCTGACGGCGCTGCTGGCTGCAATCACCGGTGCTGGTGCCGGCTGCTTACGCAATTCAACTTCTGCTGCTGCACTGTGTACTTGCTGCCGCTGCTGCTTCAGGTGCGAGTGATGCTGCCTGGTGCAGCAGTGCTCTCCCGCCGCAAGGCTCTGCTGGTGGAGCTGCCTCCCTGCTTTGATGTGATGGGGGACTCTGGAGCAATAGGCCGCGTGGTGTGCAGCAGGACAGCAGCAACTGCTGCTGCTGCTGCTCATGCTGACGGCCTTGCAGGAAATGCAGAGGAGGCAGCAGCAGCAGCAGCAGTGGGTGGGAGCAGCGCAAAGGCCAAGATCGCCAGCTGGGGGCTGGTCAGCAAGCGTGCTATCAAGCCAGCACCTGGCAAACCAGCGGCAGCAGCAGCAGCAACAGCAGGTGTTGATGACTATGCGGAGGAGGAAGAAGATGCCTGTAGCATTGACAGCGATGGTGGCTTCGCTCAGCAGCTGCAGGCGCTGCTGCTGGGCCGCAAAAAGGCAGCAGGCAAGGCTGCAGGGGTTGGCAACGGCGCTGGCAGTGAGGATGAGAGCGTGATGAGTGACAGTGAGATGAGTGATGGCGATGAGTCAGCAGAGGAGGGAGAAGGTGCTGATGAAGCAGGGGTGACTGCAGTGTGCCTGGATTTGAAAGGTGAATCGGTTGGCATGGCTGCCTGGTTGTGTGGTTCAGGCACCACATGGGATGCTGCATTGGTTGTGGTTTGTGGTAAGGCTGCTGTCTCAACAAAAGGACGCAGAAGCAGCAACTATCATACGTTCAGCAGTGGCCTGCAGACCCCTGCGTGATTGTATGCTGCTGCCAGACGGATGGTAGGAGGCGTGGAGGCGCACGGAATGTCCTCATCGCCACACACGCCCCCTTCCTTAACTTACGCGGGTGTTTAGTGTGAACACACCTCGCGTAGCTCATGCATTTATTCATGCAGCCAGTGCACCCAGGATGCCCTGCAGTGCCTTGCTGGTGGTGCTAGTTCTGCCGGCTACCAGCAGTGCTGGCGCTGCTGTGACTGTGAGTGCGCTTGTGTCTGACACTGCTGCTGCTGCTGCTGCTGCTGCAGGCATGGTGTTCTGCACTGAGCTGCTGCCCCTTGCTGGTACAGCAGCGCTCGTGCGCATCAACATGCCAGGTGAGGGGCACACAGCTGAGACACTCGTGCAGTTGTTTTGATCACCATTCAGTGTTTACCAGTGGTTAGCAGTGGACCAGCGGTGTATGATGCGCTGAGGGAAGTCTGGCAGGGACGTTCTTGCTGGCTCTGCAGCATCACAATTTGAGTGATGTTGAAGTGCTACCAGAGAGAAGGGTATGATGCTGGCAGGCGCTTAGCAGCAAACCCGGTTGTGGCCCCTGGTATTCAGCGCCATCCAATCGGGCACAACATTTGTCTTTTATGTTTTAAAATTGAGCCGGGCATCCTCATAAGTGCTTGTCCTTCACTGGTATTTTTACTGGTCTGCTTGCCTGGATGTCTGCGCTGCAGGGCCTAAGTCTGCCAAGGAAGCCACAGCTCATGTGGAGCATCTCTTTGAGACATCAAGCACCACTCATCATTGCTACCTAAACCTCAAAGTCTAACCCTGGTCTCTCCGCCTGTCTATCTTCACTGCAGGCCCCAAGTCAGCAAAAGAGGTCAACGCTGACGTACGGCTCATTATTGTCGATGTGGGCCTTAGAACTCCACCCCTGGTCTGTCCGCTTGTATGTCTGCACTGCAGGGCCCAAGTCAGCGAAGGAGGCCACAGCTCATGTGGAGCATCTGTTTGATGCCAGCTTCCTCAGGGCAGCACAGCAGCAGCAGCACGCTGGCGAAGCAGACTCAGCTGCCGGCTTTGCCTTTGAAGATGATGCATCAGATGCAGAGGGAGACTGTTATGCTGCTGCACTCAAGGCGAGTGCAGCGTGGGCAGTAGAAGGTGAGGGTCAGCTAGATGGGCAGCAGCAGCAGATGCAGGCAAGCAAGCGTGGCAAGGGCGGTGGTGGGAAAGGTGGCAGGGGTGGTGGCAAAGCAGGGGCTGGCAAGTCAACAACAGCAGCAGGTGGATTAGGTGGAGGTGTAGGGAAGAAGAGCCGCGGTGGTGGCAAGAGCAGTAAAGCTGGCAGCAGGAGCAGGAAGCCTGGAGGAAGGGCAGCAGGCAAAGGAGCAGGGGCAGGTGGCAAGCGCCGGCCGGCAGCAGGAAAGGCAGCAGGAGCTGCATCTTCTCGAGCAGCAGCAGCAGGAGAGGCCTGTGAGGGTGCTGGTGTGGGCAAGGGGCGGGGTGCTGCTGCAGCGAAGAAGCAGCAGAAAGTAGAGGCTTGGGAAGTGTCTGATGGAGACAATGAGCTGTCCGACTAAAGCAGAGATATCAGATTTTTGCCGCTGCTTGGTGGCGTATGTGCCACTCCTTCCATGGGTACTAGCGGTTGTCATTGGAGACAATTATATACCATCTGCATCAGTGACTGCAGCTGCTGCTGTGATGCCTTCTGTTTCCATTTTCCGCACACCTTCGCAAATGACAATCTAACCATTCAAGGTGGGGGCTGGTGAACCATGCTGTTGGTCTCAGTAGGCTATAGTCAAATTTGTGTAATGTCTGTTACAAATTTGGCAGTCACGCTCTGCCCTTATCAAATGGGCACTGCCACATGTACCAGTGATGGTCAATAACCATACATGGTCCAACGCATCAGGGCGTGCACCATGCTTTTGCTGTAACCTAAAACCAGGAAGCACGCTTCTTTGGCAAAACAACATTGTTGCTCACTCTGCTCAACTTGAAACGATACAACACTTCTGCTCCCAGCATCACAGCATCCACTCCTTCTCCAGGAGTTTCAGCCTCAACAGATTGCACTTCACAATGTCTACAACTAAACTACCATTATGCACTGACAATGCAGGCACTACACAGCGCGTTGCAGCGCAGGCGTCCATCGTGCCGACAGCACAGTACCAGCCTGCCAGACATCCCTCCCTGTGGCACAAGGCATGCGCCCCCTGCCAAAATCATACCATACGGTTGCCATCGCTCACAGCCCTGGGAAGCTCAGCCCCTGCAGCCCCCAGGCCTGCAGTGTGTTCACGCCACTGATCCACTCAGTCAGCACCATGCCAGCAAAGCCCAGCATGGCAATGCGGCCGTTCCAGTTCTCAGCACGAGGGGTCCAGTTGAAACCTAGCAGGTGGTTGGCATACGGCTCCTTGCGGGTGTAGCCCCTGCAACAGCAGCAGCAGCAGCAGCAGCAGCATGTTGGTTTGTGTCATGGAATTGGTGGGTTGAGCAGCAGCAGGTGGTTGGCACACAGCTCTTTGCAAATGCAATCCCTGTGATGCAACCACTGAACGCAGCAGCAGCAGTAGTAGCAGCAGTAGCAGCAGCAGCAGCAGCAGCAGCAGCAGCAGCAGCAGCAGCAGCAGCAGCAGCAGCAGCAGTGTATAAGTGAATGCTGCAAACTGCTGGCATAGTTTGGCGCAAGTACAAGCAGCACACAGCAGCGCAACGCCCATCACCAGTAGCCTGTAGCAATTCAAAAGCCTGTGTTCCCATCTCCGGGGATCCCCACCTCACCTTGCAATGGGTGCGTATGAGGCAAAGCTGATGAGCAGGAAGCTGCCAAACACGATCAGCGGGTGATCCCCAGTCTGCTCCAGCAGGCCCAGGCCAGTAGTCCACTCGCCAATCAGACCAATCAGCACGCCTGCAGGTGTGGCAGTGCAGCACATACATAGACATGTGATGTATGACGACCTCTGTTGTTACTGGCAATCGCAATTCATGATGAAAACAGGAGCAAGGCGGACATTGCAGGATTTCGTACCGAGCTGGTGCACGGTATTCTTCTGTTACCAGCGTATCAGGCTAACTCGCTGTCAAACACTGCCATACCCATGCGAAGTGCTGCCAGATCAACTGGTCCATGCTGCCGGCAGTGGCCCCTGCTAGCAGCGGCTGACACAGCAGCAGGATGCACAACCCCTGGCGGCACTGCACAGGAATCCTTCCTCTGCACAGCGGCACTTACCCAGCATGGCAAGGCGGCCGTTGATGGTCTCTGGTGCTGGGCCGTCAAACACCTGCAGCAGCAGCAACAGCAGCGAGCAGCAGGATGATAATGTCGAGAGAGCTGTGAAGGATACGCAGTACAACTGCGCTCTACACCTGGCACCTCTGGCAGAAGCCGCCTGTCACCAGGCAGTGTATGATACTCCTGCTCCCAATGCATATGCCCCCATCAGCAGGTGACAGCAGCAGCATATCATCTTGCGCTCCTATCTCTATCGATTAGCGCATTTCAAGCTGCACCACCCACCATCATCCACCCAACCAATTGATACAGCATGCACACCCACCTGCATGTTCCAGAGGTCAGCGGTCTTGCCGAGGTCTGCCCGCATCTCTGCGTTGCGGGGGCTGAGGTCACCTGACTGGTACAGCCACATGTTTTTGCCGCCAGTAGCTGCCTCATCTTGGTGGGGGTTCTTGCCCTTGAGCTGCGGTCATCGTTCAGGTATGAAAGTTTCAGAGAGAGATCACACAACCTCAGCAGAAGCTCAGCTTTGGGTAATGCAACTGCTGCAAACATTCAGTGCCTCAGGAGAAAGCTGTACTGCTGACAACAGCACATAGGTTGCAAACCAGCATGTGGAACATGTTGCATTGCCAATCGGGTGGTAATTGTTTCATAGGTGTGTTTCTGGCAGAAGCAGCACTGCTGCTGCCAGTGTCGCCCTGCTGCTGAAATGTCAGGCCACTGCAGCTGCACAGCAAGTCTCACCTGCTCTATCTGCTCTTCTGCAAACTTGTTGGCTGCATCTGTTGGGGTGTCAGGAAAGTTGTACAGTTTCTGCTCAAGGCGCTCCACGTCTGACTTGTTTTCTTCACGGAAGCGCATGGCCACGTTCCGCTGGGCCTGTGCTGCTGATGGCAGGCGTGCTGGCAGGCCGCTACGCAGGCCACGGCAGGCCGCTGCCGATGCAGATTTGTTTGCCAGCATCATCGGGTCTACTGCTGAGAACCAAAGGTTCGGTTTAAACGTGCTGCACGTGGCTTGCAGTTGCTGGGAAGACTGCTTGCATTTTTTTGTACAAGCTGTAGATCTCACGTCGATGGCAGAGAATGTATTCTAGATGCTTATAAGCACCGCTTCTGTGGTCCACAGGCTTTCTGGCGATGACTGGCGTGGTGATGGCGGTGATGTCAACAGGCTCCCGCCCAGCAGGCGTCCTTGCCAGGCTCAACTGGCGCCTTACCGTCGAACTAAAAAATACATTTATCTCGATTTGGTTTACTGTTTTATCACTGCATCTTTACACAATTGCGACGAGCTGGTTGCGTCAACTTCACCTGTGACGGTTCACTTCTGCGATATTTCGAGCACATGCGCCGAACAGCTGCTTGTGTGTATGGTGATGATTAACAGATAAAACGGTCGCCAGGCACTCACGCGTGAAGTAGCTGACAGCATTACTGTCGAAGTTAAGTGTAAGCTGCATGTGCCGCATCCTCCTGCAATTGCCTGTTATTGCGGGCCACAGCTGCTTGGTCCAGCTGCTGCACAGGCGATTCATAGACGATATGAGTTACCGTGTCTACTGTGGCACTGCAACTCCCACCGCAGACATGATGTTGCAGCAGTGGCGATTACGTGCAGGCGCAGCCCAAACCCTAGGACTGAACAGCATGCTGCTTTAGCAACATAGGCCCCTGGCAAGGGCGAAGGCGGCACGCAGCACAGCCAGAGGCGTCTGCGCCTTTGATTAATTTCATGCTGGTAATTCGTGCATTGCGGGGAGTTGAAATGCTTGGATATGTGGCTACCATGTTCTAAACTGCGTGTGTGATGCTGCACCACCGTCCCTTAAAAAACATACATGAGTATTCCGGCTGTCCGGCAATGTCTGGAATGTGTTCGATGTACGAACATGTCCCGCTTACTTTTGAAACATACAAGACAAATGTGAAAGCCGCCTGCTTCTTGGCTTCCCGCATCGTGTCCTTGACAGCTGCACAAGCCGTTTGCTTTGATGCCAGTGCAAAGTGTACGTTGTGTCTCTCTGTGTTCATGCCCAATGAGAGAGTATATATACATGTGGAGCCAGATAACATCTGTGTCACAGATTGGAGAAGTCTGGGTTGCTGTGTCATGCATGCTATGATCGGAGTTCAACATGGTGTTGGCTGCATGCTATGAAGACTTTAGATGTAGAAACATGTACATAATCCAAGATGTAGAAACATGTACATAATCCTAAACACCGCATCCCATCTGCAGCTCCCATATCATGTTACACCATTGTCACTTCTATTCCCTGCCCCTGTGTGGCACACCTGCCACACCTGCCATCGCTGTAGCACATCTTTCAGTGCCACTGCAACATATCGATGCATTACCCAACCTGTTGACGCATCTGCTTGAGCCCTACCTCACGACCCTGCTCATCAACTCAACCCGCTTTATCCCATCTTGTCAAAATTGTGTCGAGTTTTCTCTTCACATCACAAAATGCCAACGGCGCTGCATTCCCTTGGCACACCAAGGGTACTGTGCATCACCCGCTGCAGAGCATGCACAAGATCACCACCACTTTCTTTCAACAATTCACCTACAGAGCATCACAAAAATCCATAGCTCAGCACATGCAGTATATCCAGCATATCTTCAGCCACATTGTTCTAGCTGCTCACAGCCCTGGGAAGTTGATCCCCTGCAGCCCCCAGGCCTGCAGTGTGTTCACGCCACTGATCCACTCAGTCAGCACCATGCCAGCAAAGCCCAGCATGGCAATGCGGCCGTTCCAGTTCTCAGCACGAGGGGTCCAGTTGAAGCCCAGCAGGTCGTTGGCATACGGCTCCTTGCGGGTGTAGCCCCTGCAGCAGCAGCAGCAGCAGCAGCAGCAGCAGCAGCAGCAGCAGCAGCAGCAGCAGCAGCAGCAGCAGCAGCAGCATGTTGGTTTGTGTTTATGGGGATGGGTTGGCAGCCCAGCAGATGGTTGGCATACAGCTCCTTGCGCGTGTAGCCCGTGCAGCGTGGCAGCAGCAGCAGAACGGCACAGCACAGCAATGTCAGCCTATTATCATGTTTGAACGTTTTTTGAGGGGTTACGGCGCGCCTGGCAACTAGCAGCTGCCTGCTGCAGGAGCATCTTGCGCACTTGTGCTACTGGGCACAGTGGCCACCTCTTCCATACTGCCAGTTGATATCACAGCTATCGTGTGCAGTCAAACCAGTTACTTGGCACTAGCAGAATCTTTTGTTTCGTTCAAGCTGTAGCACATCTATAACTTGGCAGTTGCGGCACACCCCTCACCTGGCGATGGGTGCATAAGAAGCAAAGCTGATCAGCAGGAAGCTGCCAAACACGATCAAGGGGTGGTCAGCAGTCTGTTCCATCAGGCCCAGGCCGGTGGTCCACTCCCCAATCAGGCCAATCAGCACACCTGCGGAACATACATCCAAATCAGCAGCGGCAGCAGCAGCAGCAGGTTGGCCGACATTGCATACACTGGTGGTCCCGGGCGCAAGGGCCGCAGGGTATGCAGAACTGCACTGCTGCAACATGTTAAGACAGGTGAAATGATAGGTGAAGTGCAACGGCAACACGGACTGTGCATATTGCCATACTCATTGGCACCAGCAGAAGTGCACAGTTATTCTGCTTCGCAAGTTTTGCGTCATGCCATACCCCAGGCTAACAGCGTCACCACATATCAGCTCACGCACCAAGCATGGACATGCGGCCGTTGATTGTCTCAGGTGCAGGCCCATCAAACACCTGCGGCGGCGGCGGCAGCAGCAGCAGCAGCAGCAGCAGCAGTACAGCTGTCAGAGACGTTTCTGGGTGTATGTCTGCTTGCAGTACTACACAAGCGTAGACCAGCTGTGCTGGTGATTCTGTCTCTGAACAGTGTGTAGGCTTGCTCAGCTGTCGCCTGTAAAATGCACTGTACCCCTTAGCAGCCGTGTACACCAGCAAGTGCCTTGTGCAGCTCCCCTTTTTACCTGAAGCTGTGAAATCGATGTACCCATCAATAAACATATGCCCACCTGCATCTGCCAGAAGTCTGCTGCTGTGCCCATGTCCGCGCGCTCCTCTGCACTCTCAGGGCTGATGGTGGATGAGGGCCAGTACTGCTTCATGCCGGGCTCCTTGTAGCGTAGCTGCAGGAAAGGAACAGCAGCAGCAGCAGCAGCAGCAGCAGCAGCAGCAGCAGCAGCAGAAAGTGGTTCAGGCAGTGGTAAAAGGTAGGGGACAAGACCACTGACTAACTGCAATGAGAATGTGTTACATCCTGTGTGGGCTGCTTTGGAATGATCATGCAGCCTGGACAGCAGGTGGATACCACTAATACAACGCAATGCGTTTCTTCTTTTCTGCCTGTGCAGCAGATGGTGACTTTTGAATGATGATAAGCATCACGTGGCCCCACAGCTGCTTCATCCATCACTGATTCAGCGCTGCAGGCTCACCGTCTCCATCTGCTCAGCTGTGATCTTGGGGTCCTTTGGGCCGTTGTGGTCGCCTGACAGCTGCTCCTTCAGCTGCTCGGTATCAGAGGCGGATGCTGGGCGCTTGTCCTCCCTGAAACGCACGATGACGTTGCGCTGTGGTGCTGCTGCTGCGCGGGCTGGCAGGCCGCTGCTGCGCAGGCCGCGGGCAGCAGCTGCAGGAGCGGTCTTGGTAGAAAGCATCATTGTTGATTGGAACTACTTCGGAGAAAAAAAGAATGCAGCAAGTCGTGTGAGGTTCACAGCGCAAATTGTTCGATCACGTGAGGATGTAGGAAGACAGCAGATTCGACTGGCCAAGCAGGGATGAAGTCAGCTACTTATACTTCCACTTGTACTGGTAGTAGGTAGCGTTGCACGCCATGACAGGGTCGAGTGATCGAAGTGATGTCAGCAGATTCCCGCCAGTGAGTCTCACCTCGGAGCCCGCACAGGGTAGCGTCATGTGCATTAGCAGGTGCAGTGTCCGCACTGTGTTCATGGCAAATCTTGATCGAGACATTCGTATGGTTTTGAAACGAACATTTTCTGGTGTTAATGCACTTTGAACTCTGTTGGCAGAGATGAGCTCACTGCAGCAGCAACTGCAACTGCCAGTACTACTGCATGCTACATCCACAGGGACTGCACCTTTAGAAAGGATTGCAGCTGTCAGAACGTAGGAAACACCATAAAGATGGAAATTAGGCACCCTATGCACTATCCATGAGTGATCAAACAATGAGTATGGTGCCCCAAAACAGGACTGCAACTGTGTCTGCAGTGCAGCTCTGCACCTGCCCTGAGCCTCTGGTCCTGCAGTGGGAGGGACGACTGCTGTAGCGCATGCCCAACCGGATGCAACATACAGGGACCCCAATACGACAGGTGTCAAATACGGGATGCAGTGCATCAAATAGATGCTCTGCCTTCCTCACAACAATCAACTTTGATGAATGCCTCATGCATTGGCATCCGCAACAGTACTGCTCTCCACATTTAAACATACAATGTTTGCAAGATAAATGCACAGCTGCGCACGCTCAAGCAATGCACACATGTGCTGTACAGCATTTGTGTAGTATACATCCAATGCAATGCGCACTGTAACATTCAGTTTCCTTGCTGCGCCACCCCGCTGAACATACTAAGCTTGCTGCTCACACCAACACAACTGCTCCGCTGCTGCGTACAGCTGCCACAGAGCTCCTGCGAGTGCTACTGCTCTGCGTCCGCAGGTGCATTGGCATGCACATCCTGGCAGCTGGTACCAAGCGCCTCCTGTGCACCCCAGCAGCCAACTGCATTCCCTGTCTGGCAGCAGCAAATGAGCCGCTGCTGCACACTCTGCTGACCATAGTAAGCTTGCTGCTTACACCAACAAAACTGCTCCGCTGCTGCGCACAGCTGCCAGAGTGCTCCTGCGAGTGCCGCTGCTCTGCATCCTAGCAGCTGGTACAAAGTGCCTCCTGTGTATTCCAGCAGCCAACTGCATTCCTGGTGTGGTAGCTGCATACGAGATGCTGCTGTATGAGCATCCACTACTGCTGCCCCTCAGGCTGCCGCTGCTGCTGATGCGGCCAACGCCAGCAGGCAAAGCTCGCACAGCCTTGCTGCCGCTGCTGCTGCTGCTGCTGCTGCTGCTGCTGCCGCTGCCGCGACCACTGCCAGCTTCTGCACCTGCATCAGCTCCAGTGTCTTCTGCTGGCTGCTGTTCTTGGGTTGCATCTGCATCAGCTGCTGTTGTGGCTTTTGCTGCTGCCATTGCATCCCTCAGGCCCAGCACTATGAACAGGTTGGCTGTGCTCAACAGGGCCTCACAGGGGGCTGCATTTTGAGGCAGGGGAGAGAGGCAGTGCAGAGCAGGGCAACACATGGGAAATATGGGTGCAAGAGTTGAATCAGAAACAGCAGCAGCAACTGCATACAGGGCTATGCTTGCAAGTTGGTAGCGCTGTGTGCAGCTTCTGCCAAGCTTGCGCAAGCCCAGCTGCTGAAAGTGCAGTTCTGTGCATGCGCAGGTATGCATGCACGACCTATCATTTGCACATTAAACTTGCACATCCTCACCATGGATCCAGTCCACATTTGCCATGCTGGTGCCCAGCTGCGTCTTGCAGTAGATGCCAGCAGGAATAGCCACAGCAACAAACAGCAGGTAAAGGTGCCAGCCCAGCACTGTGCGCCTGGGGGCATCGGGAATGCGCCACAGCGTCCAAAGGAAAGCTAGGAAAGTCAGCAGCGATGCCTGGTTCAGTCGGCCTGCCCAGGCCATCCAATCGACTTGGGGTGGCACGAGCATGCTGTCCTGCTCAGCACTGCAGCTACTGCTGAGGTTGTTTACAACCAGAGACAGGCTCGCAGCATGCACAGAGTCAAAGGAATTTGTTAATTTTAGATGTGTATTGGGTGAGTGAGGACAATTGAACAGGGGGAGCTGCAACCCGCGAGAGGTTCCAAGGTCTCGGAGATGGACTGGGCTTAATGGACGCGACCGGCTTGACGTATTCTGCATGGCTTCACATTTTTCCGGTCAGGTTTGAAGTGATCAACAAGTACTATGCTTGCTCGAAGCTGTCGATGTCTGTCACTGTCAGCAGGGTGCCTTTGAAACGCCTGGGCGTCTATCACACAATGAATGCAGCTGAACGTAATTGAATAAGCACAACGTATTGTACGGAACGTCAATGAGCTTGTTCAAGTCCCTTTGTAGGCAACACAACGTCTCGGACGCATTCCCACGCCCTGTTTACAACTTGAAGACCGAGCTTTTCACAGCGGAAGATGATATCGCAAGCTTCGGGTAGTGGCTGCGTTCTGCACGGAAGCTTGAGCGGATCACGTCAACAACAGCAACTGCTTCCCTCCAATGCCGTGAAGCCCCATTTGGCTGGCTTTCCCTCTAGGCATGCCTGCAGGCAACCTGTCAGCTCTGTACGGAAACAAGTGTCTGTATCACGCTTGGTTTCGAGACAAGCAGCAACCTCTGAGCCCTCTGTGGCTGACGAAGCAGCGCTTTCAAACAGCAGCAGGTGCGACTGCAGCTTAGGTGCCTGCAATGTGGAACTGTGGTCGTCCATGGATAACCCAGCAATATGCACTTGCTGCAGCTGTCGTTAAGCCTTTCTGAACCGCATCCTGCAAGTGCCAGTCATGTCCGCGCCTTGAACAGTCAGCCCTGTTCCTGCAAGGTGTGCACCAGCCTGCACCCAAAGCTAGCTACTATGGTGCCTGCCATGCTGTTGGCATGCCGGAAAACTGCACAGCTGGATGTGCCAGCTTGCACAAATGCCGCTGCAGCATACAGCACACTGGCATATGTTTCCTGCAAACATTCACCACAGGGCACTGGAGCCTAGGGAGTTGTGCAAGTGGCGCTGGCAGCGGAAGCACACAGAGGCATATGTTCAAGTTCAAACTGCTGTTTATTCCGTCTGCATGCATTGTCACACCTGCATGCCGCAGGGTACCAGAGCCTGGGGAGCTGTGCAAGTGGCGCTGGCAGGGCAAGCACACAGTGGCATACGAAAAGTACGGCTGCGGGCCCATCCCGCTACTGCTGGTGCACGGCATGGGCGCTTGCCATGAGCACTGGTAAGCAGTGATTGCTGCTGCTGCTGCTGCTGCTGCTGTTGCTGACAATCATCCTGCGATTGCAAGCAAAGTCTGCGTGGTAGCAGCGTAATGGCATGGCTTCTGGTTCCTGCAGCGCATGTGTCACGCATCTCAAAGCCTTGCTGGAATGCTCAGGAATGCCGCTCTCGGCCTGTGCTGCATGTTGCGTTTGTTACAGTTTTCCTTGCAATGCTCAGCAATGCGGATGCTGGCCTGTGCTGCTGCTTGCAGGAACAAGCTCATCCCTGAGCTGAGCCCTCAGTACACCGTGTATGCCATGGACCTGCTAGGTGGGCGGCAGATAGAGAGATGGCACTTTTTGTGTGCTGCGTCTCGGCTGCGTGACAATGCAACGTCGACTGCAGCTGCAGCATTTTTTTGCGAATGCCATAAACTTGGTGGGCAGTATATGCAGTTCAGATGTGGCGCCGCACTGTGTATGCTGTAGCCTTGCCGGGGAGAAGCAGCTGCTGCCGCCTCCAATGCTTGTGCCATGCATTGTGTGGCACAATGCACACTCACTGCAGCTGCAGCACTCACAGCGTGCATTTCAGTTGAGGTGTCTGCGTGATACTGCTGCTGCTGCTGCTGCTGCTACCGCAGGGTTTGGTGACAGCGACAAGCCGCAGCCGTCTGCGCTGGTAGGCCCCCGCGGCCATTTCGGTGTGCATGTCGATTGAGGTGTGTTTCCAACACTGCTGCTGCTGCTGCTGCTGCCGCAGGGTTTGGTGACAGTGACAAGCCGCAGCCATCTGCACTGGTGGGCCCCCGCGGCCACTTCTACAACTACGACACCTGGAGCCAGCAGATACACGACTTCGTGAATGAGGTGCGTGGTTGCGTGAATGAAGAGGTGGGCAGCTGCCAGCACCATAGCTGTTGTGTATGTATGGTTGATCACCCTAGCTCGTCAGCAGCATTGTGGGTTTGTCAGGAGTTGCGCTGCTGGTGCAAGCACACTAGTTGTTCATCCCACCGCATCAGCTGATGCATGTGCGCTGGTGGGCCCCCGCGGCCACTTCTACAACTATGACACCTGGAGCCAGCAGATACACGACTTCGTGAACGAGGTGTGCAGCAGCAGCAGCAGCAGCAGCAGCAGCTGCTGCGGGGGCAGCAGCAGCACCAGCAGCGGCAGGCACGCAACTTTGTGAATGAAGTGTGCAGCAGCAGCAGCAGCAGCAGCAGCAGCAGCAGCAGCAGCGGGGGCAGCAGCAGCAGCAGCAGATGCCTACTTTGTGGAAGAGGTGTGCGGCAGCAGCAGCAGCGTCAGCAGCAGCAGCAGCAGCAGCAGCAGCAGCCAGCAACAGCAGCTCTGTGCCTTTGTACCGAGGTGCATGACTTTGTGCGCATCCGTTGCAAGCACACTAGCTGTGTTGTGATCGTTGTTCATCCTAAGACCTATGCAGTGCTGCAGACAAACCCACGCTCGTGGCCAGGTCTCATCGCCAGTGTGTCGTATTTCCCAATGTTTCAAACTTTGTTTGTGCAGGTGGTGCGAGCGCCAGCAGTGGTGGTGGGCAACTCTGCAGGCGCCTTAGCATCCCTGAAAGCAGCAGTCAACGCGCCACGCCTGCTGCGGGGGCTGCTGCTGCTGGACTGCACCATGCGCAACATGCAACATTGCTCTTCAACAAGCGCATTGTGATGACTGCTTGATCAGCCATTTCAACGCACACCCCCGGCGTTCTTCTTTTGCTTCGTCTTCATCCTATCGTGTCCATCTGCAGGTGGTGCGAGCGCCAGCAGTTGTGGTCGGCAACTCTGCAGGCGCATTGGCATCCCTACAAGCAGCAGTCAACGCACCTCACCTGCTGCGCGGCCTGCTGCTGCTGGACTGCACCATGCGCAACATGCACGAGCGCAACCAGCCGCCGCTGATGCAGCCGCTGATTGGTGCGCTGCAGTGGGTGCTGCATGACACGCCAGCTGGCCAGTGGCTGGTGGACTGGGTGCTGAAGACACCAGGCATGCTGAAATCAATCCTTGAGAGGTGAGAAGGCAGCAGTTTTTGCCGGTGAACATGGCCAATCCTACCTTTGAACGAGGGTAATCACATGTTCGACGCTGAGCTGGTCACCACCAGAAGACAGCAGCAGGCGCACGCGCGCAACCAGCCGCCGCTGATGCACCGGCTGGTTGGCGCGCTGCAGTGGCTGCTGCATGACACGCTGGTGGGCCAGTGGCTGGTCGACTGCGCGCTGAAAACCCCGGGCAGGCTAAAATACATTCTGGAAAGGTAAGAAGGATGCAGTTTTTGCCATGTCGTATTGGCCGATTCTACATATTAAACGGGTTATGCACATGTTAAGTGCTTGTCCGGGCACCAGAAGAAAGTAAGCGGCGGCGGGGGTGCAAGCAGCCGCCGCTGATGCACCCGCTGGTTGGCGCGCTGCAGTGGGTGCTGCATGACACGCCAGCTGGGCAGTGGCTGGTAGACTGGGTGCTGAGAACCCCTGGCCTGCTCAAATCAATCCTTGAGAGGTAAAAGTTCAGTTTCTGGTTTTGCGTCTTATCACCGTACTATCTGTGTTGTTATGTTGTATGCCGGTGGCTGGTGGAAGCGGTGGGGCAGTGGCTGGTGGACTGGGTGCTGAAAACCCCGGGCATGCTCAAATCCAGTCTGGAAAGGTGAGAAAGATGCAGCTTCTGACATGCAATGGCCGATTCTACATATCAAACGGGTTATTCACATGTTGAGATGCTTGTTTGGACACCAGAAGAATGGCAGCGGCGGCGGGGGCGCAACCAGCCTCCGCTGATGCAGCCGCTAGTTGGCGCGCTGCAGTGGGCGCTGCATGACACGTCAGTGGGCCAGTGGCTGGTGGACTGGGTGCTGAGAACCCCAGGCATGCTCAAATCAATCCTTCAGAGGTAAGAGTTATACTTCTGGTTGTGTGTGTTATCACCGTACTATCTATGTCGTTACACTGTATGCCGGTGGCTAGAGGAATCTGTGGGCCAGTGGCTGGTGGACCGGGTGCTGAGAACCCCAGGCATGCTCAAGTCGATCCTGGAAAGGTGAGGATCTTGCTGTTTTGTTGGTAGATGTGTGGTTCAGTGTAATGTTGTTACGGCTTGGGCGCAGTGGCTGCTGGACTGCACAATTTGCATCATGCACAAGCGCAACCAGCCGCCACTGATGCACTCGTTGATCGGAGCGCTGCAGTTTGTGCTGCATGACACGCCAATATGCCAGTGGCTGGTGGACTGGGTGCTGCGCACGCCAGGCATGCTGAATTCCATCCTCGAAAGGTGAGGAGATGCCGTTTGTTGGTAAAAGTGTGGTTAATTGTAATGTTGTTACGCCTTTGGGGCAGTGGCTGCTGGACTGCGCCATGCGCAACATGCACGAGCGCAACCAGCCGCCGCTGATGCAGCCGCTGATTGGCGCGCTGCAGTGGCTGCTGCATGACACGCCAGTAGTGTAATGGTAATTGATTATGCTTACACCCTCCAGTAGGCCAGTCGCGGGCGGACGCTGTGCTGGGCACTCCAGGCTTGCTCAAGTGAGAAAGATAACGTAACATACAAGCTGCCAGCAAGGCATGCTGATCTGGTCTGCAGCTGTGAGCTGCTGCGCGGTGTGACAAACTTCTGCTGCTGCTGCTGCTGCTGCTGCTGCTGCTGCTGCTGCTGCTGCTGCTGCTGCTGCTGCTGCTACACTTGCAGTGCCTATGGTGACTGCACCTGCCTGTCACCGCAGCTGCTGGCGAGTTTCACGGAGCACCTGGCAGAGCGCTTCATTAACAAAGTGACTGCTGCTACTGCTGCTGCTGCTGCTGCTGCTGCACTTGCAGTGCCTATGGCGACCGCTCCTGCCTGTCACCACAGCTGCTGGCGAGTTTCACGGAGCACTTGACAGAGCGTGGCTCGCGTGAGGTGCTGCTCGACATGTTCACCAACAGCAGCGGGCCATTGCCGCAGGACCTGCTGCCACTCAACACTGTGGTGAGTAGTGCTGCTGCAGCCGTGTTGGCTGTTGCTGCTGCTGCTGCTGCTGCTGTGTTGGCTGTTGCTGCTGCTGCTGCTGCTGCTGCTGCTGCTGCTGGATGTGTTCACCAACAGCAGCAGCCCACTGCCACAAGACCTGCTGCCACTGAACACGGTGGTGAGCGCTGCCATAATTCGCTACGAATGCAGCGCTGCTGCTACTGCTGCTGCTGAGGCTGTTGCTGCTGCCTTTCACCTAGCTATGTTTCTGCCTGTGAGTTGCGATGGTGCTGCCGCCGCCAGCACACCATTTCTGTTTCTGCTCATGCTGCTGCTCCTGTTTCCTGTGTGGCACTGTGCAGACCCCTGGGAGCCGTGGTGTGCATGGACTATCCTCAACCAGCTATTGCTGCTGTATCTGTGCTGCTGCTGCTGCTGCTGTCACCAGCCCACCATTGTGGTGTGGGGCTCTGCTGACCCCTGGGAGCCGCTGGCTGCAGCGGAGCGCACCTTCAAGGGCTATGCGGCCGACTTTGTGGTACTGCCTGGTGAGCAGATCAGCTATGGTACCCTTTGGCGAAATGATTATGCTGAGTCACTGGTCACCTATTGTGTTGCTGGTCTGAGAAGGGTGGCCTGACCACAGCTTTAAGGGCTACGCAGCCGACTTTGTGGTGCCGCCTGGTGAGCGGAAAATGTTTGTTGCTTTTGTGCCGCTGCTCTGAGAGAGAAAGTCTGATCACAGCTTCAAGGGCTACGCAGCCGACTTTGTGGTGCTGCCTGGTGAGTGGGGTCAATCATTCATCTGATGCGAGAGTGCATGGGTTGTGGTGCTTCTGTGGTGATGTCAGCTTGTGATCAAGGTTTCAAAGCCTCGAGCCTTGTTTAGTGTGTACCGCCAGCTGTCTGGAAGCCACCCTGGTACTGAATTCTGAGTAAGAGCCTGTCCAGTGCCGCCAGACGCTTGCTGCAGAACATAAGCTGAATGTAACCACATGTATAGTGCGCCGATTTGGTACATAGAAAGAAAACTGTCACATTGCAATTGAGTCAAGTTGTATATATTTTAAATGTGATGGTTGAATTGCAGGTGTAGGTCACTTTCCTCAAGATGAAGTGCCCAACCTGATCGGGGCAATGCTGGACGCATTCGTTGAGGAGTGTGCATTGGAGGCTGCAGCAGACGAGGCAGCAGCAGCAGCAGCAGGGCCGGGCGGTTGCCGGGTTGGTGAGGGTGAGCAGAAAGTGGAAGGGTTTACGCTTCGGGGTTTGATGGCAGCAGCAGAGATGGACTCTAAGGTATGAGGAGTTTGCGGTGCAAGACTAAAGCAGGGTGTTGGCTTTGTGGCATACACCCCCACGGCAGTGCAGCAGCAGCAGCAGCAGGGCCGGGCGGCTGCCGGGTTGGTGAGGGCGAGCAGAAATTAGAAGGGTTCACGCTGCGGGGCTTGATGGCAGCAGCAGAGATGGACTCCAAGGTATGAGGTGGTTGGGTTACAGGTAGATGGTAATGGTGATGTTTGGTGCACACAAACCCATGTGCAGCAACAGCAGCAGAGCAAGCGGGGGGCCGCTGGGTTGGTTGCGGCGAGCAGCGAGGGGAAGGGTTTGATACGGGGGTTGCTGGCAGCTGAGACATGGACTCCAAGGTGTGAGACACTTGGGTTGCGAGTCAGGTGTTGTGGTGGGCACATGCGCAAGTAGCCAGTGAAGAATTGGAAAAAGCGGCAGTGGCAGGGACAGTTTTGTTGTGGAGTGTATTGGAGCAGCTTTCTGGCAGTCTGGTGCATGTTGGTGGGTTGGTCAACACGGTCAAAGCGTGTAAGTGCAGTTTTGTTTTAGGTACATGCACAGTTCAGTTTTGAAAGCGTTAGTGAGTGTAGTTGCACTGGCTGGACACCAGGTACTTTGTAGACATTGGCCTGTGATGCACAGCTGCTGTGATGTCGACTATACCACGCTGCAGCTGTGGCAGGCAGCACAGGGTGCCTGCCGCAGCTACATCACATCAAGCATTTTCCCTGGTCTTGATGCGTTTTTGAGCAAACATAGCATAATTTACTGCAGGTTGGACCACACTTGTAGTTTGCAGCACAGTACTCGCAAGATGCGCTGCAGTGGTGCTGAATTGCGGTGCTCATCTGCCTGGGTGGTGCCACCACCGGCACTGTCTCTTGCGGCACTTTCTTTGGTCACACAGTGACTGTGCATGCTGCACACTTACATGCCACTGGTGAAATAACAGCGAAATTGTTGCACCTGGTGATGACACCTGCAGCTGAATGGTCTGCAGGCAGTTCCGCAGTGCTGGTAGTCGACCTGGTGTGGTGCATTGTGGTGGTGACATAACATGTGTTACATACAACTGCTAGGGCTTGGTGGTGCGCTGCCAACGCAGCAGCAGTCTCAAACATTATATTCAGTCCTTTCACAGGCCTGCTGTCAATGGGGTCAGAAACCTGGTTGCAGTCGAAGCATTGCACAGCAACCATTTTAGTACTTACTGCTGTGTTGCAGTACTGCTTTTATGCGATCACCTTTCAGGATTTACTGGCCTGAATGAAAAATTAATCGGCTATGCAATGCATATGCTCTGTTAGTATGTCCCAAAGCTCGATCCCCGCAGCGGGGTCGCACACGCAGTGCGGCAGACACTCCCTAGCAACAGCCACACGCGTGGGCACATGCCGGTTTGCACTCCGATCAGATAGCAGTCAACGTCTGGTGACGTTTCACTCCAATGAACGTAGCTCAACGGCGCGCCTAGGGGTGTCAGCAACTGGCAGCAGCAGTAGCAGCACCACAGCAGCAGCAGCAGCAGCAGGAGAGGATAGCTTGGAGTCCATCATAGCAGACGTGCTGAATGCCAACAAGTCAAAGATACAACGACCAGTGAGTGCTGAACTAGTCTGTTATGTATACACCGCACAGCTCGCAAGCAGCAGGACAGCATTCCTCAGCTCAGCAGGCAACATGGTCAGCCTGGCACTGTTACTGCGCTGCGCGTGTGCCGTGTTAGCAGAAAGTGCCGCAGCAAGCAGCATGCATGTTTCCTGCAAGGCATGCTACAAACCCACGACCGTGCAGCAATTCATGTTGGGCACGCACATACATTGTGCACCCTTGTGCAAGAAAAACTTTCTGTACTCGGCCGTTTTCTGCATTGTTACTGCACACCGGCACGCAGCATTCACCCTGTGTCATATTGCTGCTGCCGCTGCTGCTGCTGCTGCTGCTGCTGTTGCCGCTGCTGCTGCTGCTGCTGCTGCTGCTGCTGCATCGCTTGCAGTCTGATTTGCTGTCCCTAATCGACAGCAGCGGCAATGGCATCCGCACCAGCGTGCAGCGCAGCTGGGACACCACAGCGGTGCAACTCTCACTGCGGGGCACTTGGGCAGCTACACCACAAGCGAGAAAAATGGCTATGCTGGCTGTGTACCAGGTGGGGTTTAGGTTTGGGTCTATGCTTTAGGGTTTCCTTGCTAGGTTTTATGCTGCAGCACTAGGTGTTTTGCCAATGTTTACCAGTGTGGTGACAGCAGGTTGCAGCTGGGCCAAGGTTTGCCTGGCGTGGCTGTGCAGCAGGCTGTGTTATTCCGTAGCAACAATAAGGCCGCAGCAGTCATGCAATATGGCCATGCTAGCAGTGTATCAGGGGCGTGTAGGGTTGTGTTTTGGATGAAGCATGCAGCGCAGCCGGCATGGCTGTGGAGCAGGCGGTGTTCTGAGCGTCAGCGCAACAAACAGCAGCATAGCAAGTGCAGGATAGCAGATGCAGGACCTCATGCCGTCACGTGCATGTGCATAGGTCTTAAATTGCGTGCAGTCTGCAACCCCACAGCAGCAGCAGCAGCAGCAGCTGGGTACTCTATTCCACCACAAACTCCTGTTTTTGCTGATAACGTAATGGCCATTGTGGCTGTTGTTGGCTGCAGGAGCGGCTACTGTGGCGGGCAGCGCTGCTGCTGTCACTGACTTCAAGCCGCTATGCACACACAAATCGCCAGATACATTGCAGTTCACCTGTCAAGTTTACAATGTGCTGACCAATACATGTCTTGGGGTTGCTGCTGCTGCAGGAGCGCCTGGTGTGGCGCGCCGCGCTGCTGCTGCAGCTGCTGCGCTGGGTGAGCACAACCTACCCAGGCCTCTTGGATGCAGACACAGTGCAGCAGGTGGAAGCAGCAGCAGCAGGGACCAACCCGGTAAACCCTGCGGTTGAGGTGCTGCTTGTACCGCAGCTGACGCAGCTGGCGGCGGCTGTGTTTCCTTGGGGCGTGCTGTGTGGGGTGGTGGAGGGCGCTGTTGCTGCTGCAACAGAGGCGTTGCTGAACAAGGTGCGGATGGATTTGAAGTATGTTATTTACCGTGGTGTATGTTACATGACAGCTGGGTGCAGACCCCAAGACGTTCTGTGTGGGTTGGTGGAGGGCGCTGCTGCTGCTGCAACAGAGGCGTAGACGAATAAGGTGCGGCTCATGTCCCAAATGTGTTAGTAACATTGTCATATGCCACATAGCACTATACCGCAGCTGGCGGCTGCTGTTTTGCCCTGGGCGTGCTGTGTGGGGTGGTGGCAGGCGCGGTTGCTGCTGCAACGAAGGCGTTGATGAACAAGGTGCGGCTGGAATTGGTTGTGTTTGTGACATTATTGATCGATCTGCTGCAACGATTGGTTGCAGAATCTGCAAGTACGCGACTGTTGGTGACAATGCAGCCCATGTGTCAGGCAACTGCCGTTGTGTCAGATTTAGGTTACTGCCGTGTCTGTTCTTCAATATCCTTCCTGCACTTGCTGTGCAACGGAAACCACGCGTACTAATCATTGTGCTGCTGCTGCTGCTGCTGCTGCTGCTTTTCGCCGTTCGTTCCTGCAGCCCCCCTACAGCTACAGTGCCTCCAAGCGCCAGGCAGCACTGCAGCAGCTTCAGTGGGTGGAAGCAAGCCTAGCTCATGGTGCTGTTGCTTTATGTCCACTCACTGTTGCTGTTACTGCTGCTGCTGCTGCTGCTGCTGCTGCTGCTGCAGCCTCCCTACAGCTACAGCGCCTCCAAACGCCAGGCAGCACTGCAGCAGCTTCAGTGGGTGGAAGCAAGCCTAGCTCATGGTGCTGTTGCTTTATGTCCACTCACTATTGCTGTTACTGCTGCTGCTGCTGCTGCTGCCTCCCTACAGCTACAGTGCCTCCAAGCGCCAAGCAGCACTGCAGCAGCTGCAATGGGTGGAGGCAAGCCTCGCTCGTGGTGCTGTTGCTGGATGTCCACTCACTGTTGCTGTTACTGCTGCTGCTGCTGCTGCTGCTGCAGCCTCCCTACAGCTACAGCGCTTCCAAGCGCCAAGCAGCACTGCAGCAGCTGCAATGGGTGGAGGCAAGCCTCGCTCGTGGTGCTGCATTAGCACGCCTTGGCGCACTGCTGCTACAGCAGGGGCAGTTGCAGCACTGGCAGCAGCAGGCGGCAGCAGCAGCAGCAGCAGCACAGGGCAGGGCTGGTATGGTACTGTCACCTGAGCAGACATACCATGAAGCATGGAGGCAGCAGCAGCAGGATGTGGCAGCGGAGTCTGATCCAGCAGCAGCAGCAGCAGCAGTGCCGTTGTGCAGAGGCAGGCCGCTGTTAGTATCCTTCCACAGTAGATCTGCAGGATCTCCCTGGCTGTTACAAAGCAGCCCTGGAAGTGTCAATACTGCTGCTGCTGCTGCTGCTGCTGCTGCTGCCGCTGGGCCGGAGGGTTCAGCAGCAGGGGAGGTTCAACAGCTGTGTGTTGTCATAGACAGGTTGACGCAGCAAGTGCGGCAGCTGAAGCAGCAGCTGGTTGGCGGCAGGGAGGCGTCACTTGGCGTGTTGCCCGAGGTGCAAAGGTAGGCAGGGCTGGTGGTCTGGCGTCATCTCTTGATTTGCAAGCACCCATCAAACAAGCCAGCGTATGCATTGGAGCTTGCAATGTTTGCTGAACTGCATGCAGCTGCAAGCATTGGTTGCCTGCGTGCTTGAATGAGGCCCTTGCCTCTTGCCGCTTCGTCTATTTCAACCTGGATAAAGCAATACCCGCTCTGCCCCTGTAGTGCGCACCGTGCAGCTGGAGCTGTGCATTGGCTGGGCAGGGGCCAGCCCGGCAGTGGAGCAGCCTGCAATTACAATGCTCAACCAACCCTACTGCTGTACTGTTTTGTGCCTGCTATGCGCACTGCGCAGTACTGCTGGAGCTTGCATTGCATATCTTGGCTGCTTTTGCTTCCACTCCTTGTTCCCTGCAAAAGTTCCTGTGTCAACTCAAAACAACCCACCCCTTGTAACCTGTTCTGCTTTTTTTTGCAGTGCGCACCGTGCAGCGCTGCTGGAGCTGTGCGTTGGCTGGGCAGGGGCCAGCCCGGCAGTGGAGCAGCCTGCAATTACAATGCTCAACCAACCCTACTGCTGTACTGTTTATGTGTCTGCAGTGCACACAGGGCAGCACTGAAGCTTGCACTGCATAGCACAGCCGCTTTTGCATCTGCTCCTTGTTTCCCTGGATGTTTTCCCGTGTGAACTCACCCTTTGTATCTCCATTCTGTGCCTGCAGTGCGCACCGTGCAGCGCTGCTGGAGCTGAGCATTGGCTGCACACAGGCCAGCCCGGCAGTGGAGAATGTGTTGAGAAATGTTGTGCCCTTTTGTGCCTGAAAATTGTTTCTTGCTTGCTTCTGTACCTGCTTCGGTGTCCTGCACTGATCTCAACTGGCAAATTGCCTCACTGCCTGTGCCTGTAGTGCGCACCGCGCAGCGCTGCTGGAGCTTTGCATTGGCTGGGCAGGGGCCAGCCCAGCAGTGGAGCAGCCGGTGCAGGCGGCAGTGGCAGCAGCCAAGGTGGCGGTGTCCAGCATAGAACATGACAGGGTGAGCGCGCTGCTGCTGCTGCTGCTGCTGCTGCTGCTGCTGCTGCTGTTCATTGTTCATGTGTTGACCTAAAGTGCATAAAATGTATGTGGCATGTTTTGGATGTGCGGTGCATGCACGCGTTGAACTACAGCAGCTGCAGCTGCTGACGTGTGTTTGACTGTTAGCATTCGCCCCTCTGGCAGCACCGCATATTAGTACGTATCATGTTCACTCACACGCTGCTTACCTCTAATGCCCCTTGTATTGCCTGCATTGCCTGCAGCTGCTGCGGCGCATTGGTCTTGAAGCATCGGGGCCCGAGATTGCACTGCTGCTGCCGTGCCTGCCGTCGGCTTCGAACTGCTGCTTACCTCTTTCATGTTATATGTCACCTGCTGCATTGCCTGCAGCTGCTGCGCCGCATTGGGCTGGAAGCGTCAGGGCCAGAGGTGGCACTGCTGCTGCCGTGCCTGCCGTCTGTTCTCACATGCTGCTTACCTTCATCATGTTATATGTTGCCTTCTGCATTGCCTGCAGCTGCTGCGCCGCATTGGGCTGGAAGCGTCAGGGCCAGAGGTTGCACTGCTAAGGCGGCTGGCAGCGAGCAAGGGGCGAGGCTTTCTGGCGCACTTCAGCCCCACTGTAGGCAACCCATTTGGGTCAACGCCAGAGTGGGATTACTTCAGGTGAAATGACATGTTACTTTGACTGTTATTTTGTTACAGACTCAACTAAAACGGCGGCTGGCGGCATAAAAAAAGGGGGGTGGGGCTCTTTCTGGTGCACTTCAGCCCTACTGTGGGCAACCCATTTGGGTCAACACCAGAGTGGGATGTAGTTCAGGTGAGGTTGTAACGTGTCATGTTGGTTGTCATGCTGTTAAGGTGCGTGCTGCATGGCCATATGCTTACCAGCGGTTGCTGCTGCTGCTGCCGTTGTCCTTGCAGGGACTGCCCTGGAGTGTTCATGCGCTTTGTGGAGGACCCTCCGGCTGACTCAGCAAAACTAACACTCAAAGCCCTGAACCCTCAGCTGCAGCAGCAGCAAGCTGGTGCCGGCACTGCTGCTGCTGCTGCAGAGGCTCAGCCAGTTGAGATCAGCCTCTCTCAGTCTGAGCTTCAGCAGCTGCTGAAGCAGCTGGTACTGTCTCTCTCTGGCAGCAGCAGCAGCAGCAGTAGCGGCAGCATGCCCCCAGCAGCAGCAGCAGCAGCAGCAGCAGACTTTGGTCAGCCAGGTAATCGTCAGATCACTATGCAGCCAGTCCCAAACAGCAGCAGCAGCAGCAGCAACGTCCTGTCATTTGGCGGCACAGCAGCAGCAGCAGCGGCAGCAGCAGCAGCCGGCGGCGGCCGGCTGCTGCTGCTGGTGGATGGTGTGCTGGCTGCTGAGCTGGTGCCGGCTCATGTAACATCGTTAGTAACAGTTATGGAGGATCTGATGGGCCAGCTGCCAGATCAGTACAGCACCGCACCGCCGGCAGTACTGGTGAGGGCTTTGCTGTGAGATTTTGATGAGGTTTTGTTCTGTACATTGAGCACTGCTGCTGACTGGCCGTTGAACATGGCTTTGCTTTGAAAAACTAACATTCAGGTGACCCTGTTGTAGCTCTAGCTCTGCCGCAGAGCCATCCTGCCTCCCTCGCAGCCGGCTTGTAGCAACAAACGCCATGCTGCCGTATCTGGGACCACAACTCTGTGTCATATCTCAGCAGTGTGTTCAAACAGCCAGTACTAGTGTACCCTGCTGTCAATTTCACATCATCAACTATATACATTGTCGCATGCAGGTGGCTCCATCGCCTCCGCTGCAGCAAGCCGTCTCAGGAGCCTTCAGCTGGCTCGGCAGCAGTGCTCGTGCTGCTGCTGCAGTGGCGCTGCTGGCGCTGCCGCTGCTGGCAGTTGTACGGCCCTTCCGGCCAGCGCAGCTCCCAGCAGCAGCAGCACCAAGCATCCTTACTGACGTCACCACCTCCAGCAGCAGCAGCAGCAGCAGCAGCAGCAGCAGTAAGCCGGTACCTCAAAAGCAGCAGCGCGTGCAGCCAGTGAATGTGCAGCTTCCTACAAAGGAGCTGCAGCAGCTTTGTAACACGCTGCAGCAGCAGCTGCAGGGGAAGGTCTGGCTGCGGGAGAATGTGCCTGGCCTTGATGAGTTGCTGCCTCAAGGTGCAGGCAGCACAAGCAGCAGCATATGGGACATCTTCACAGGCAGTACAAGTGGCAGTACAACAGGCAGTACAGTGCAGCATGGCAGCAGCAGCAGCAGCAGGAGTGCGGCCGGCATTGTGTATCAGGTGGTGGTGGACCGCAGGGGGCAGGTTTTGGGGCTTAAGCCGTGCAGCCCGATTGCTGCTGCTGCCTTTCTGAAGCTGCCACTGGCTGCATCACTGAGGGGGCCTGACCTGGCGAAGGTGCAGGAGCGGTGAGTGTGCTGGTACTACTTTGTTTGTCTTAATTTTTTTTAAACAATGTGCACGTGGAAATTGTGTTTCGAAGCGTTGTATGCACTGGGCAGGTGCGATTGTGCTATGCAGTATGTTTGGGGCTTAAGCCGTGCAGCCCGATTGCTGCCGCTGCCTTTCTGAAGCTGCCGCTGGCTGCATCACTGAGAGGGTTGGACTTGGCCAAGGTGCAGGAGCGGTGAGTTGCTGTTTCTGCTTTTGTTTGTCGTCTTTTGATCAATCACAGTGCATGTGGCGATTGTGTGTTGGAGCGTTGTATGCACTGGGCAGGGTTCGAGCGTGCTATGCAGTATGTTTGCGGCTGAAGCCGTGCAGCCCGATTGCTGCTGCTGCCTTTCTGAAGCTGCCGCTGGCTGCATCACTCAGAGGACCTGACTTGGCCAAGGTGCAGGAGCGGTGAGTGGCTTGAGACACATAAAAAAAGTAAAGTTTTTACGTGCATATAATAAAGCTTGTGGCATGGATCGAAGATTTAGAGCAAGTATCTCATGTGGTGAGTAGGTCTCACATGTGCTGTACCGGACTGCACTTGCCTCTGCAGGCGCCTGGCAACCATTTTGAGTGCTGCTGCAGCAAGTAAATTTCGTCAACTTGTTAACGGCATGTATGTCAAGCCAGCCAAGAGGGCCCCCAAGCTCACCCGCACCCTGGTCAGCCATGCCCCAGTGGTGCACATGGTTCTGCAAACTCCACAACATATTCCGCCGCTCCTCCACCCCTCGCTCCCCGTGTCCTGCTCTTTTGCCTAGCATATGCTGAGTGAACATTTCCTTTGTTTTGCTGTTGATATTGAAACTGCAGGCGCCTGGCAACCATTCTAGGTGCTGACGCAGCATCCGCCAAGCCCGCAAAGCGACCCCCTAAGCTCACCCGCACCCTAGTCAGCCACGCCCCAGTGGTGCAGCAGCAGCTGCCTACAGACGGAGCAGTGGTGCTGAAGCTGTTGCTGCAGCCACAAGCAACCCTGGACGCTGCCGCTAAGGCACCTGCAGCAGCAGCAGGGCCAGCTGACGCTGCTGCAGCAGCAGCAGCACTTGCAGGAAAGCAGCAGCAGCAGCAGCAGCAGCAGCAGCAGCAGCAGCAGCAGCGGGAGGTGGTGCGCGTGGTGGGCAAGGGCAAGGCGGCGCTGCGCTACTGGCTGATGTCGGCGAAAATAACACCCTGGAGTAACGAGGACTCACTGGCAGCATGGGCAGCAGCAGGAGCTGAGGTGCAGCAGCAGCAGCAGCAGCAGCAGCAGCAGAGCGTGGCAGCAGCAGATGGTGCAGCAGAGGGCAGTGGGTTGTCTCTGACTGTAGATGGGCAGCAGATTGAAAGCCTAGAAGCGCTGCTGAAGCAGCTGCTTGAATCCAACAAGCAGCAGGATGCTGCTGCTGGAGTTGCTGCTGGCAACAGCTGAGACAGCAGCTGAGGAAGCAAGGGTATTTACGCTCAACCCTGCTTTCCGAACCACGAAGCAGCTGCTGGAGGCCAACAGGCAGCAGGATGCTGCTGGGGTTGCTGCTGGACACAGCTGAGACATCAAGCGCTTGCAGCATCGCGGGGCAGGGTGTGCTGTGCGTATTGAGTTGATGTCAACAGCAGCTGTTTGAGCATGTCAAACCCTACTTGACAGTCCGGCTTCTGTCATTGTTCGCGAACCGCACGTAAAATCCTTCGCAATCGATCAAAAATTACTAGTGATTCACTTTCGGTCAGACACAGCCGTACAGTGCTGGCGCCTCGTGCCCGCAGCCCATCAGCAGTACTTGGTGCTGCTACGCATTTTGAGGTTGACTGGGTTATAACACAACGTTAATCCTCAAAGTTGAGTAATCACTGCATGCAACGGGTGCTCAGCATCGTTAGCAGCACTGCCACAGCACATCACTACCAATCTACAGCAGTAGCAGCAGCAGTAGCAGCGGCAGCCTTCCTGCAAACGAGCTTGTGCAGTTGCAGCTCGTCTCGCAGTTCCTACTTAGAGCAGTTGTCGATGCTTCCTTACAAAAGTGCACCCAGCGCTGTTGTCCTGGGCGGAGGCAGAGGCAGGATGATGTGCCCGCATGGCAGTGCCCTGCATCAGGCAGCTAAGCAATGCGGCAGCAGCAATGGCAGAAGTCAGGCTACATCTGGAAACGTCCACTTGCCAACAAGGACTGCTGCTTTCAGCAGCAGCAGCAGCAGCAGCCGGGCGGCTCATAGCAGATCACGCTGCAGAGCAATGAGCAGCAGCAGCAGCAGCAGCAGCAGCAGCAGCAGCAGTGAGGCTGTCACCCGCACCGTGCTGGGCTGGTCTGCTGCCATGATGCAGTCTGGTGTCAGCCCTGCAGGCATGCACGCCTTCTCAGCAGCCAGGTGAGCCACAGCACAACTTTAGCAGCCTGCAAATGCTTGCACACACATCGTAATCAGCCTGCATGCAAGGGAGCAATTGCTTGCTGTAGCACGCCTGCAGCGTGCTTGCTGCAGCGACTGGACTGTGCTTGTGGCACAGCTTGTTTTTAAGCTGCTGCTAGTGAGGTTTGCTGCAAACCAGCGGCGCATATGCCACGCACCTGTTTTATTACCACAGCAGCAGGATCTATATTATTGCTCCTGCTTTGTACATCTGCCATTGCCCTGCACCTATATGCGCGTGTCGCAAACTGCAGTGCTGCTGCTGCGGAGGCATCTCTACCCAGCAGCCTGCGCGCCACCTTATCAGCTGAAACCTGCTTGCCTTGCCCCGCGGTGCACCTGTGGCAACTGTGTTTGCTGCACGTGCAGCGCTGCTGCCGCGGAGGCGTCTCTTCCCAGCAGCCTGCGTGCCACCTTCTCTGCTGTCTCTGGTGACACTGCGGAGCAGCTGAGCGACTGCTTGCTGGGGCTGGGGGCGCAGTCTGTTGTTGTGCAGGTGGGCCTCCTTGGGTGACAGCCTGTTACAACAATTTGCTGCCTGCTAGGGCTGGGGGCTCTGTCTGAGGGGGTGCAGGCAGGCCTCTTTCCTGGTGACAGTCTGGTTGGCAGTCAAACATGATATTTTTTGCTGCTGGGGCTCCTTGAGTGGCATCCTGATGACAGACGAAGCAGCTAAGCGACTGCTTGCTGGGCCTGGGGGCGCAGTCTGTTGTGCAGGTGGGCCTCTTTGGGTGGCAGTACCATTCGGTGTTTGCTGAAGGGACCTACAGCAACAGCAGGTTCCTTTGCGGGAAGGCCTGCTTGACTGACAGCCTGAATGACAGACACAGCAGCTGAGTGACTGCTTGCTGGGGCTGGGGGCGCAGCCAGTGGTGGTGCAGGTGGGCCTCCTTGGAGTGATAGCGTACTCACAGCAGCAGCAGCAGCAGCAGCAGCAGCAGCAGCAGCATCAGCTGCACTCACACCAGCGGCAACCATAGCAGGCTTGCCTGAAGGCTTGCTTGCTTTCCTGCAGCACTTACTTACCTGCGGCACGGCATGGCCCCACGGATACCCTACCGGGCCCTCGGGCACGGTAGGGATGGTAGGAGGCGTGGAGGTGCATGAGGTATCCTCATCGCCACACACGTCCCCTTCCTCAACTTACGCGGGTGTTGAGTGTGAACACACCACGCGTAGCTCATTCATTTATTCACCTGCGGCACCCCAGGCCTTCAGTTGTTTCCTGCAACGCAGTCGCCTGTGCACCCTGTGGCTCATACCATCTAAGATGGTGCCAGGACCCACATGTAACTATCCTCTCCAGCTGTAAACCCCCTCATTCCTCATACTCATGTTGTTGCTGCAGGAGGCGCGGGCGGAGGGGCAGCCTGAGCAGGAGAAGTTTGGTGCTGAGGCGGGGCTGTGGGACAGCTGCCAGGTGCTGGCTCACTTCCCTCTCGAGGTGAGGATTCCTTTCTGACGCAGTGGCCTCTGCCAGCGCTGCTAGCACAGCGTAGGTGTTATAGCGTCTCTTGTCCTCAGCCAGCAGTTCATCATGTGTTTCTCTTGGCAACTGTCAAGTTTGGTGCTGAGGCGGGGCTGTGGGACAGCTGCCAGGTGCTGGCTCACTTCCCGCTTGAGGTAAGAAAGCGGTTTCTTGAACTTGCGTGGTGTTCAAGCAAAAGATGATGTCATGTACGAGATTGTTCTCTTCACTATGCGCCTTCAATTGGCTTGTGAATGTCTTTCCTAATACATTGTGGAGTGATGCATGGGACGTTGAGTGCTGAGGCAGGGCAGTGGGGCAGCTGCCAGGTGCTAGCACACTTCCCGCTTGAGGTGAGCGTTGTGTGAACCAAACCTGCCTTCAGCTATCTGCTGCCGTCGTTGTCAGTTAACTTGTGTTCCTTATGTGTTTTGCATCCTGCAGTCAGCATCTCGTGGCCATGGGATTGGATTTTTTTTGCAGCGCAGTGGTGCAGTGCATGTGAATTGTTGGGCGGAGGCAGGGCTGTGCGACAGCTGCCAAGTGCTGGGTCACTTCTCTCTTCAGGTGAGCTGTGTGCTGCAGCTGGCTGCAGCATGACGTGGAATGAATGGCTGCCGCAGCGCAGGACATCCTGGAGCTGCTTGATTTGCCACTTGGCACTGTTCAATGCACCTCTTCCACGAACTTTACCTCCCTCACCGCCTGCATTTTCGCTGTTGGTGTGGTATTCGCTTTGCTGCAGCACAACGTGGACGAAACCGTTGCTGCAGTACAGGACATTCTGGAGCTGCCGGGGCTGTCATTTGAGCTGGAGGAAGTTGTTGACCAGGAGTGGGTGGAGCAGATCAAAGCCAGCTATGTGCCCGTGCAGGTGAGGGTTTAGTGCGTTAGACGGTTGTAGTTTAGGTTTTAGGGTGCTGGAGTGGCAGGTGGTGGGTAGGGAGTGGTGGGCCAGGAGTGGGTGGAACAGATCAAGGCCAGCTACGTGCCCGTGCAGGTGAGGGCTTGACGGTGACAACTATCGCTGCTGCTGCTGCTGCTGCTGCTGCTGCTGCTGCTGCTGCTGCTGCTGCTGCTGCTGCTGCACAATGCTGAGGGCTTGTACATAGTACCGGAGTGGAGGGAGCCGGCTGACCCGGCTGCCCTGTGCTGCTGCTGAGGCTGTTGCTGCTGCTGCTGCTGCTGCTGCTGCTGCTGCTGCTGCTGCTGCTGCTGCTGCTGCTGCTAATAGCGGACCTGTACAAGGTTGCCGCTTATGTCTGAAACACGCATGGTGCCTGCCCACCTGCCTTTTCCGTGCCTGCTGCTGCTGCTGCTGCTGCTGCTGCTGCTGCTGCTGCAGATAGCTGAGGGCTTGTACATAGTGCCGGAGTGGAGGGAGCCGGCTGACCCGGCCGCCTTGTGTTGTTGCTGCTGCTGCTGCTGTTGCTGCTGCTGCTGCTGCTGCAACTAGTGGAGGACCTGTACACAGTGTTGTGTGTGCCTGAAACGCATTGTGCCTGCGTCTCTGCCTTTTCCTGCCTGCTGCTGCTGCTGCTGCTGCAGATAGCTGAGGGCCTGTACATAGTGCCGGAGTGGAGTGAGCCGGCTGACCCAGCAGCTCTCAACATACGGCTCACACCAGGAGTGGCCTTCGGCACAGGTGAGCAACAAGACTGGCTGTTTGGGCTGTTTAAGCTAGTGTGCACTAGGACATGCTTGTGCCCTTTTTCGTGCTGTTGCAGCCTCCTGGCAGGAGACCTGGAGTGTCAGCAAACTACGTCCTTCACTGAATGAGTGCTGGCATATGCCACTGGCAGCAAGTCAGGACCTTGTAATGCTGCTGCTGCTCCTGCTGCTGCTGCTGCTGCTATTGTGCAGGCGAGCACCCAACCACCAAGCTGTGCCTTCGCTACCTCGCGGGACAGGACCTCCAAGGCTGCTCTGTGTGTGACTACGGCACAGGCTCTGGAGTGCTAGCCATCGGTGAGACAAGGTTTTGGCCCTGTTGAATGCAGCAAATCCACAGATAACACTGTTTATAGTTTTTTTGTGTGCGATCACTGCACAGGCTCTGGTGTGACAGTGTGCTAGCTATTGGGTGAGGCAACTGCCTTCTAAAATTTTGCCTGGTCATAGCGTATTGATGTGTCCTGGGTGCTAGTGTGACATAGCTATGCCTACCTATAGGCACATAGCACAAGCTCTGGCGTGCTAGCCATAGGTGAGGCAAACGGTAACTAGCCATCAAGTCCTGGCTCTGTGTGTGCATGCGTGCTGACTTTGTGTGTGTCATCACAGCACAAGATCAGGCGTGCTAGCTATAGTGGGGCAGGCCATTCTGTTATCCAGGCGTTTGCAGCTGCGCTGCTAATGAATGTGGGTGTTGCAGCGGGCACAGAGAGGACCGACTGACTGTACACAATCATGTCACCAGTTGGCGCCGCCCAGCTGCTGACCACCTGCGTGCCTGCCTGTGTTGCTATGCAGCGGCTCTGCTGATGGAGCTAGCAGCGCAGTGGGCACAGACATGAACCCGCTAGCAGTGTGTGCATTACCAAAGTGCTGCCTGCCTGCCTGATTGACCACCTGCTGCTGCAGCTGCACTGCTGATGGGTGCTAGCAGCGCCGTTAGTACAGACATGGACCCACTGGCAATTCGTGCTGCGAGGCCAATGCTGGCCTGAACAAACACTGACCCACTAGCTGCCTGCCTGCCTGCCTGCCTACTTGCCTGCTGCTGCAGCTGCACTGCTGTTGGGTGCTAGCAGCGCAGTGGGCGGAGACACGGACCCGAAAGCAGTGCGCACCTAACCAAGTTGCTGCCTGCCCGCCTGATCGACCACCTGCTGCTGCAGCTGCTCTTTCTATGGGTGCTAGCAGCGCAGTGGGCACAGACCCCGACCCCCTAGCAGTGCGCGCTGCGGAGGCCAATGCTAGCCTGAATGGAAACTGAACCGCTAGCTGCCCGCCCGCCTGCCCACTTGCCTGCTATTGCAGCTGCTCTTCGATGGGTGCTAGCAGCGCAGTAGGCACAGACACGGATATGATAGCAGTGCGCACCTAACCAATTCGCTGCCCGCCCGCCTGCCTGCCTACTTGCCTGCTGCTGCAGCTGCTCTTCTGATGGGTGCCGCCAGCACAGTGGGCACAAATACTGATCCACTGGCAGTGTGCGCATAACTTAACTGCTGCCTGCCTGCCTGCCTGCCTGATTGACTGCCTGCTGTTGCAGCTGCTCTTTTGATGGGTGCCGCCAGCGCAGTGGGCACAGACACCGACCCGCTTGCAGTGCGTGCTGCGGAGGCCAATGCTGGCCTGAACGGACACTGAGCCACTAGCTGCCTGCCTGCCTGCCTGCCTACTTGCCTGCTGCTGCAGCTGCTCTTTTGATGGGTGCTAGCAGCGCAGTGGGCACAGACACTGACCCGCTTGCAGTGCGTGCTGCGGAGGCCAATGCTGGCCTGAACGGCATGCAGGGGCGCTTCTCGGTGGTCAGGTGTGGCGCAAACTTGGACGACGCTGACCCACTGCTCCAGGTGAGGCCAAAACACTGCTCCAGGTGAGGCCAAAACACTGCTCCAGGTGAGGCCAAAACACTGCTCCAGGTGAGGCCAAAACACTGCTCCAGGTGAGGCCAAAACACTGCTCCAGGTGAGGCCAAAACACTGCTCCAGGTGAGGCCAAAACACTGCTCCAGGTGAGGCCAAAACACTGCTCCGGGTGAGGCCAAAACACTGCTCCAGGTGAGGCCAAAACACTGCTCCAGGTGAGGCCAAAACACTGCTCCAGGTGAGGCCAAAACACTGCTCCGGGTGAGGCCAAAACACTGCTCCAGGTGAGGCCAAAACACTGCTCCAGGTGAGGCCAAAACACTGCTTTTGATTATGTATGTATGTTTGAGCAGCAGTCAAGCACAGTAAATGTGTTGGTTTCCGAGTATTTGGGTGCAGCGGCACAGACACGAACCCGCTGGCAGTACGCGCTGCCAATGCTGGCCTGAACGGCATGCAGGGGAGGTTCTTGGTGGTCAGGTATGGAGCAAACCTGAATGATGACCCCTTGTTGCAGGTGAGACAAGCACTGCTTTTACGTTGCATTGTTCGTGTGCCACACGAACAACAGTGTGTGGTTGGCAGTGGTCACGTGTGGCGCAAACGCTGATGACGCTGATCCACTGCTGCAGTTGAGACCAGAAACCGTCCGTCTACCGCAGCACTTTGCACTAGCCAGGCGCATAGATGAGAGTGTTCCAAAAAGTGTGCAGAAGCCTTGGTCCTGTTCATTATTATGCAGATGTGTTGCACGCTGTGCCAAACGGTTTGTGGAGTGTGCAGACGCACATCTGTTGTCAGCGTCACAACGATGTCTGTATTCATGTGTGCGTGACACTTGCTGCCTCTGCAGCAGCTACTGCTCCTGGTACTGCTGGACCTTATAACCTCCTGCTGCTGCTGCTGCTGCTGCTGCTGCTGCTGCTGCTGCTGCTGCAAAATGCTCCACACAGCTGCAGGATGGCGCTCCGCAGCTGTTTGATGTGGTGGTTGCAAACATCCTGCGGGGTCCGCTGCTGGAGCTGTGGCTGTGTGATTGACCTTCTGACACTGGATGCTGCTGCTGCTGCTGCTGTTTTGGTATACAGCTGGAGCCCAGCCATCCCCGGCTGTTTGACGTGGTTGTTGCCAACATCCTGCGGGGTCCGCTGCTGGAGCTGCAGCCGCGGCTGTGTGATTGATACTCTCACACTGAATGCTGCTGCTGCTGCTGCTGCTGCTGCTGCTGCTGTTTTTATATACAGCTGGAGCCCAGCACTCCCCGGCTATTCGACGTGGTTGTTGCTAACATCCTGCGGGGTCCGCTGCTGGAGCTGCAGCCGCGGCTGACTGCCTACTGCAGGCCCGGCGGGCGCCTGGCCCTCTCAGGCATCCTGGCAGAACAGGTGAGGGTTTCATACATAGATTTGTTTGTGTAGTCCACAATTGTTTAGTGCTGAGTGCCTACTGCAGGCCTGGCGGGCGCCTGGCTCTTCAGGCATCCTTGCAGAACAGATGAGGGCTCCATACACAGATGAATTTCTATAGTCCACCATTTTGATGTGCTGGCTGGCTATTGCAAGCCCGGCGGGCGCCTAGCTCTTTCAGGCATCCTAGCGGAACAGGTGAGGGGCCATCATTGTACAAAGACGCTTTAGCCATTGTGCTGTGATCAGTGCCGACTGCCTACTGCAGGCCTGGCGGGCGCCTGGCTCTCTCAGGCATCCTGGCGGAACAGGTGCGGGGTGCAACATCTACTCGTCATGTGTGGTGCTGTGATGAATGCTGGTGAGCTGGCATCCGCTGCTGAGCGCAGGTTATGTCGTCTTGATTGTATCGCTGAATTGTCGTCCATTTCTACAGCCATATGCAAACTCTCTGTCAACAGCTTGTGCTGAGTTGGGTTGAGCTGCCCAGGGTAATCTCAAGCCACCAGCATCTACGTGGCATTTCAAACTGACAGGTGTGTGTTGTTTCGTTGATTTGCCTGCAGGCGCCTGATGTGGTAGCTGCCTACAGCCCATACTTTGAAGATTTTCAGGTCAGCACTGAAGGCAGCTGGGCACTTGTCACTGCGCGCAGAAAGCAGTGAGCAGTGAGCAGTGAGCAGTTGGCCGGCACTGCGTCCGGCACTACTGGCATGTGCACTGAGCCTCAGTGCCCCGGCGGGGGCACGCATCAAAGCGACAACCGTGCGGTCGTCTGTCGTTAGTTACTGGCGCTACGGTCTCCCGGCTGTTGAACTGGTGTCAGCCACGTGTCAGCCACGTCTGTGCAGGCTTTGGTCAAACATGGGCTTGTCACCTTGACCAGCGCCTGGCACATGTTCGACTCCCAGTGACCTGTCATAAGCCGCTATTTGCCTGCAAGAGCATGTTATATTATTTCTTTACCACGTGAATATAATGTAACGTTTTTGCACAGCAGATGAACTGTGTGGTGTCACGAAGCGTGTTTACGCCCACCAGTTTACGGAAGGTGCACTGTCGATTGATACCACGCGCCTGCTGCTAAACACAACATAGCCAGCTACTTTCGTACATGGGCAACTACTGACGGTTGACCCGCACAGCGTTGAATGTCTTCTCCACCGAGTCATGGGTAGCAGTGCTGCAGAACGTGCAGTGACAGTAGCCTCAAGTCGAGCAGCCATCCTGTTATGCTCATTGATTTTAAAAAAATTAATGACCTAAGCTTTCAGGGACCTGAGCAAGTGACAGTGGCGTGGGGACACGCGGCAGCAGGAGTGCAGTAGTAGTGCATGCAGTGAAGCAAGCAACTCAAGTGAGTAGGCCAGCACATGCTGCGCTGCACACCAGCACAGAGTATGTATGATACCATTTTCTCATGACTGCTGCACAAAGCACTTTCCTGCAAGATGTGCAGCCAGCACATTTGGTACAGCACAGCAGCTACCATACTATGATAGCAGTACAAGCACATGTGGCAGGTGCTGTCACCCATTGCAGCGCCAATGTTTTGCAGGCCCTACCTTGCGTTGCTGCATGTGCCTCAGGCTCACTGCATGACACAACTTACACACTGTACTGGGTTGTAGTCGGCCTGCCAGTATTGCAAGCCTATCTGCAATAGCTGTGCGGGCCGTTACCTGCAAGCATGCCTTATTGTGCATGCTGCACATGTCGTCACCAACAGGACAAAACATTCACGCAGGTGTTGATACATAACTTAATTTTAATTACGTAATGTCTGCAGGAGCAAAGCATGCTGCTGCTCAGAGTGCCGCTGCATGTTCATGCGGCATGCAGCAGCAAATGACGCACATATGCAGCACTACAAGCAGCACCACCACCAGCAGCCGCAGCAGCAGCAGCAGCAGCAGCAGCAGCAACAGCAGCAGGGGCAGGGGCAGCAGCTGGTCAACATCATGGAAGACTTTCCTATTGCTAGCTATGCTGCTGACTGTGCACTTGGCAGCAGCCTCAGCTGTGACAGCACAACCAGCAGCAGCCAGATCAGCGGCAGCAGCAGCAGCAGGCACTCCAGGGCTTCCGCCAGCTGCATGGCACAGAGTTGGCCACGGCATTGTGCAGGCAGATGCAGCTGCAGAGCACGCTGTGCTCAACAGGATGCAGCCGGGTGAGGGCAGGCTGCCATCACAGGATGCAGCAGCAACAGCAGCAGCGACGGCGGCAGATGCTGGGAACACCTTGACAGCAATTGCAGCACAGCCAGCAGACCACAGGTGGGGCCAGCTCAGCCTAATAGGCTACTAGCCTGATAGTATCAGCGTGTTTTGCCATGCACTCACACACATGATGTGCTGCAGCCATGGCACAACCATGGACCATGCACGCATGCCGTGCATCACTACACAGCACAGAGTGGACAGCCTGTGTATGCACCGCTGAGCAAAGGATGCGCTGCTTTTGTGCATTTGACCTTTTGCTCTGCCCTTTAGTCATGAACACCAGCTATAGCAGCAGCAACACCAGCAGCACTGCCAGCAGCAACTGTTCGAAGCAGAAGTAACAATATGGAAGATGTTCCATCGTCAATACAACTGTCGTGCTGTTGCAGCATGCAAGCGCAAATAGATGCCGCTTTTACAGCGCTAAAAATTGCACAATCCATTCTGGCCACCTTGCTAAAGATCTTGACAGTGCTTGATGTGTGCTTTCCCATGCTGCTGTTACCCCTGTTAAGCAGGCGCTCACTGCTGCAGTTTGACCCTGGGTTCCCCTGGCCCACAGCAGACATGAGGCCGTTTGCAAGCCAGTGCAACAAAACATGACATGACATGACAATCATCGCTGCGTGCTTCTACATGCTGCTGCTGATGCTGCTGCTGCTGCTGCTGCCGCCCATTTTCAGGATGCGCTCGCTGCTGCAGTTTGACCCTGGGTTCCCCTGGCCCACAGCTGACATGCGGCCCGTTGCCAGCCAATACAACAAGACAGTACATGACAATCATCGCTGCATGCTTCTCCATGCTGCTGTTGTCCTATTTCTGCAGGCGCTCGCTGCTGCAATTGGACCCAGGCTTTCCATGGCCCACAGCAGACATGAGGCCCGTTGCAAGCCAATGCAACAAGACCGGCAACAGCACCATAGAGCTGTTCTATGACTACAACTGGCCAGCAAACTCAGCAGGGCCTTACTGCTTCAGGATATGGACCAATGCAAGCATCAGCGGCGGTGCTTTGGGGGAGATTACAGCCCCACTAAATGGACAGACGGATGCATCTGCGTCATTTGTGCAGCTGACAGCAATGGGGTTTGAAGTCGGTGAGTGAGCACAGTCAGCGCAGAATTTGCGAGGTAGTGTGATGCCTGTTTGAATCAAGCCAGCAAGCAGAACGCTGCCGCGGCAGGGGCCCTGATGGTGTGCACCATGCTGCAACGTTGGCTGCTGCTGCTGCTGCTGCTGCTGCTGCTGCTGCTGCTGCTGCTGCTGCTGCTAATGCTGCAATGACAACAAGCGGCCAGGCTGCAAGGGCTGGTATATCAGCTAATAGCAGCGTCAAACCAGTTGCTTAGTGCCGGAGCACAGAACAACACACTGAACTAAACGCTTCAACCTGCCTCCTGTCGTCATGCAGGCAATAACTGCTCCAATGCAATTGCGTTACTCACCCTCTCCAGCGGCGCCACGCAAACCATCACGCCGGCAACACAGTCCCGTGCCGCTGCTGCTGCTGCTGCTGCTGCTGCTGCTGCTGCTGCTGCTGCGTCAATGCACTGCAGGCAAGAACTGCACCAACGCGGTTGCATCTGCTTCACTCACCCTCTCCAGCGGCGCCACCCAAACCATCACAGCTGGCAACACAGTATTCACCAACAACGCAGCATGGTCTACAGGCCGGCTAAACCTCACGCTCACAAACCCCGTCATGTATGACAATGTGACAAATGCGGTGCTCTGCATGACGCTGAGGAGCCCCTGCGCAAACATATTTGCGCTGTGCCAGGCGGTGGCACAAGCTGCGGCACGTTTGTCAGTGTTTTTGCGTACAGGCAGAAGAAGTCTTGCTGAGAGTGTTTTCCGTGATGAAATTTCCAGCTGGAATATCTCAGCATGTGTCAGTTCCTTTGCAGTGCACCAGCTCACAAGTGCTTGTGCTGTCAGCTTGGTACAATGTGCAGCGGTGTGCTTGCTGGTGCAGTGTCTGATTACTAAGAGCATTACTAACTATGTGTGCCTTGAGGTGGAACATTCACTTGATATGTTGACATGTGTGCTGCATGCAGTCCCCAACTGCAGTGCCGGTCAAACCCTGGCAGCCATGTGCACAACAAAGTCAACCTTCTTCACGCCGCCAACCGACTGTGTTGGCTCTTGGTCGGCTTGGGGCAGCTGCAGCAAGCCTTGCGGCAATGGCACACAGACACCCAACTACACAGTAACAGCAGCAGCTCAAAGCGGTGGCCTGGCATGCCCGGCAGTCAATGGGTCTACTAGCAGCCAGCCATGTACCACGCAGGCATGCCCATCGCCATCACCCAGCCCCAGCCCCAGCCCCAGCCCCAGCCCCAGCCCCAGCCCCAGCCCCAGCCCCAGCCCCAGCCCCAGCCCCAGCCTGGGTTGCAGCAGTAATGGGTTGAGCTAGCACATGCGAGACTTGCAGTGCCGGCATGGTGCAGCCCGCAACTGAGTGTGCACTGGCAGCATGAAGAGTGCGTGCTGATATCTATTTGAGGCCCTCACTGCGCGTTAATGCTGCGCATGTAAATTTAGGTTGCATACAACATCCAGCCTGCAAGCTGCTAACATACAACAGCAGCATGAATTCAGTACTTGCTAGTGGCTATAGCCAGCTAGCGCTAGCTAGCCACAGCGCTGTGGCAGGCCCGTCAGGTTGCATACCAGCCCCGCTGCCTGAGAGATTCCGCAGCCTTAACAATCTGCAAACTGAATGCTGCAGAGAATCAGCACTGTCGTGATATGTCATCGGCAAGCTGCTGCGAGAGCAGCGTCGCTGACACGCCAATCCACTCGTAGCCTACGACTCGTAGGTCTACGGCAGAATTGCGCAAAAATGTCAACAGTATCAAGAGGTTAAACTGATTGCAAAGGTAAGGTCTCTGAAGTCTTGGGTCACACGTCGCGGTTGGCGCCGAGCTTGCCGCCAAATCATGCCTAGAACAGTACTGCTGCTTTTTCTCAAGGTCCTTCCCCACTGCTGCCTCCACTACTTGTTCCCGCCTCAAAATATACTTTGATAAGCTTGTTGTGTTGTTTATATGCATTCTAAGCTCAGCACACAGGCATTCCTGCTGCCACGAATGCTGACGTGTCAACAGCAGTCTCGAGAGAGGTCTGTTACAGGGGTGGGCAAGCTATCGCCCTAGAGCGAGTCACTTGCCCCTCTTTCAGCTCACATATCATGAG
The DNA here is from genome assembly GCA_030272155.1 of Tetradesmus obliquus. Classification (NCBI taxonomy): domain Eukaryota; kingdom Viridiplantae; phylum Chlorophyta; class Chlorophyceae; order Sphaeropleales; family Scenedesmaceae; genus Tetradesmus; species Tetradesmus obliquus. The sequence continues at coordinate 1,437,778 of CP126203.1, forward strand.
AACCCGATAGCAAGCCACAAGATGCAACCAAAGTAAAACTCCAGAGGCATCTTGCAGCCCCTACCTCCCCATAAACCAACAAGTACATGCAGTGCAGCATGTGCGAAGTGCAGCACGAAAAGCAGCAGGGTGCTCAAAGCACAGGGCACAAAACGCACAAGGGAAGGCAGGCATGGTCCAAACAGCAAGCGGGATGCACAGTGGTGCTGCTTACCATAGGTGTTCGGCATGATTGCACCAAGGCACTGCTGTACACACCAGACTGCAGCAAGCAGGAGCACGCGGGACCGACAGGAGACACTGCATGTGACATGCAAACTAAGGTACTACTGCTTCTGCAATCCTCATGGCTGACAAGCACAGAAGCACGCAATGCGACACACATAGCTGATAAATCAAGCACAGTGACACACAACATGCAACATGGCCTTGCCAGAAAGTGGAAATTGGACAACTACTGACAGCACATCATGTAAAAGCAGGAAGGTCAACCAGAGCGGGGCGCCAGTACAATGCGCAACTGTGCTGGATCAGATCGCAAGAACGGGTGATCTCCAGGCACCGCAACACGCCAATGAGCCGGCGCAGCCTCCATTGCCACAAAATCAGCAAGCAATTCCCAAAACCGCAAAACCGCCTGCTGCTTCGCCTCCTGTAACACCTGCGCTAGTAGTTGCTGTCGCTGTTGTTGTTGTTGCAGCAGCTGCGGCTGCCTACGCTGCTCAACCAGCTGGTTATGCTGTTGCTGCGCAGCAGTGAGAGCTGCAGGCTGAAACACATCTGTAATAGGTACCTGCCATTGCGGCGGCGGCGCAGACGGCCGCGGCGCAGCAGGCGCGGGCGGCGGAATGTGCAGCGTGTTAGCCTGCCGTCGGCCAACATCCATGGCATTCAGAGCAGCTAAACAAATAACCCCCCAAACACCCTGGTGGAGCCGCTTAGGGCCGGGAGGCCGCTGCATCAACCAGACATGCCGCATAGCAAGCGGCGGGCGGCCTGCAGCCCGCGTACACCATGTTGCAGGCAACGCAGACAGCAGGCTGTCAATCACCGCTACCGCAACTGGGCACTCCCAAAAATGGTGCACCAGACCAGGGCACGCAGCGCCACACATGCATGTATCATGCTGCTGGTGCATGCGCGGCGACGTAGGCAGGCCATCCATGATCAGCCGCCAATACGTCTCCTTGTACGCATTATCCCAGCGCATCTTCCATAGTGCGCCCTGGGCGGCCGCCACACATTGCAAGCCACGAGTCAACGCCGCGGGCGGGGCACCCGCACCGATCGCAACACTGACAAACCTAGTGCGCCGCTCCTGGCGCTCAGCACGCAGGGGACCAAGCTGCAATGAGGTAGCTTCACGAACAGACAATTGCGCAACAGACACCGTCTTGCCGCGATGATTCCGCCAGCCTAGCCGCGCCACCAACATGGCCTCAACATGCTGCTCTGCTGCAGAAGGCACACATGGCGGGTCTGGCACAGCTGCAGGCGGCCAGGGCCGGTCTGCTGCAGGATGCCGCACAACAGCCAAGGCAGCCCGATGCCACGGCATGGGCAACAAGTTAACCAAGTCTGTCAAATCTGCCGATTCGTTGTCTGCATTGCTGAAGTTGGAGCCGTACGGCAGCAATGGGTGTGGCAGCTGCTGCCGTGCAGCATGCTGGATCACATGCCAAGCGCGACAGAGATCGGCCACAGTGCGGATGCGCGGCCGACACTTGCCGCCAGAACATGCATGTGGCCCGCGCACAGAGGGCACGGGATGCATTTGCAGCCCACCGGGCACAAACCCAACCATTGCTTGCAAAAAAGGGTTAGCAAAGACAGGAGCCAAACTACACCAAGCCCCGGGCTGCAGCACCGGCGCCTCCTGCACAGCCTGTAGCTGTGCACGCAACTGCTGCACGTCTGACAGCTGTTGAGGATGTGGCGGCGGCAGTGCAGGGGCAGGCGCCGCAGGCGCCAACGCCTTCACATCACAAACTTTGCCTAGCGCTTGAAGACCAGCAATCATGCGGCGCAGCGGCGGGGGAGGGAGGGACTGCTGAGGGAACGCCTGTGACGGCTCCATCGGCGTTTGCGTGTCTTCAAAGCTGTCTCGTCGTAGTTGGCCACGGACCTGGGGAAGGGGTGTATCATCACTTCCAGCGGATGTCTTTGTCAGGTAAGAGAAGCAGGTGAAGTCCAAACCCCTCAATTTGGACTCAATACTTAAACCTATGGTGCCGTGCGCCTGGTGCCCGAACCGCTGCGTGGGCGGGCACCAGGTGCACATGCTGGCAAGGCGCTGCTGTGTGGTGCCTGCGTCGCGGAGTGGCCGGGCAGCACATACACATCTGACAGGTGCATCACTGGCATGGTGTGGCTTGCAGCCGTTGATGGCGGGGCATATGAGGTGCGTACATTTGCTTTTGCAGGCATGCGCATGGCCGTGTGCGAGAAACCGCCAGCACCAACACCACTGGCTGCCCTTGCCCCTGCTGCAATGATGGAGCATGAGTTGGCTGCAGCTGCTCGCATCACTGGCTTGTGACCAGCTGCTACATCGCGGTACGCATCATCACTATCACATCAGTCGAATACCCATCTTGCCATCAGGCACAGATGCAGTACACTGCCATGCCGTGTGTTACATAGAGATCTATTTATCATGATTATAATTGGCATAAAGCTGTGTTGTTCCCAACTCAAGTTCCAACTGCTGATAACTGCAGGGAACCTCCATCTTGCAAGAAGATGCCGCCTGATGGCCCAGGGCTTCCAGCTGCAGCGGCACCAGCTGAGCCACTCTGAGATGCATCTGGTTGCTGCCTTTTGTTGTACACCCGCTTCCACAGCCAGTGCTTGGCCCAGCACTGGTTTATCAGCTCCAACTGGACGTGCTTTGTGTCTGGCAGCAGCAGCAGCGTGAACACCTGCGCAGCAAACATTTCCCTGCTTGTTAGTCTGTGCCTGCAAGTAATCCAGGACGCAGGCCACACCACTGCAAGCATCTTAAAAAGGCCTGCGGACACGGACACTCCACACTGCCAGCTATGGGAATGATCTGTGCGTGCTGGCAGCCGCACAAAAAAACAACTCATCCTGGGTGGGTCAACCATCACAGCATTATGCCTAGGCAGGCCTGCCAGCATGACGCCATCTGCAGCACACAACAACTGTCATTCCACCGTCATCAGCAGCTCAATCTCTGTTACTCAGCAGCACGCCACGCTCACCGCTACAAACAGGTTACTGGCAGCAGCCAAGAACGACATGCTGGATGGGTAACACAAGCAGCTGTTTTGATATCCAGGAAATAGCAGCAATTTGTTGGTGGTGCAAAGCACCATGACCACTCACCGCTACAAACAGGTTGCTGGCAGCCGCCAGGAACAAGCTTCTGGTGGCCATCTTGCACAGCATTGCTGCCTTGAAGGCGGTGCCCACGCCACATTGCATGTGCAGCATGTGCAGCACACCATGCCACGCTCACCGCTACAAAGAGGTCGTTGGCAGCAGCCAAGAACAACATGCTGGATGGGTCACACAAGCTCTTTTGAAATCTAAGACATAGCAGCAATTTGTTGGCGGTGCAAAGCACCATGACCACTCACCGCTACAACCAGGTTGCTGGCAGCAGCTAGAAAGAAGCTTCTGGTGGCCATCTTGCACAGCATCGCTGCCTTGAAGGCGGTGCCCACACCGTGCATAAGGTAGTCAAGGCCGATCGCGATTGCCACTGCATGCGCACGCGTAGACAGGGGCTGCAGCACAAACAAGGATGCAAGGCAAGCGCGCAGCAGCAGCAGCAGCGTTGCGGTCAATTAATCGCAGATCACTCTGCTGCAGGGAAAATTTAGCTGATGGTGGGCACCTGCTGCTGGTGTGCAGGAGACACAGAAAGCCAGCCGACTACCTGCTGGCAGCAGGAGAAGTACAGCAGCCTATCTTGCAGCACAAGTGCCAACGTGTTGGTGGTATGTTCTTTTCATCAAGACGGGAACCTGAGCCTGCAACACCACATTTGACACTGACAGCAGCACACGTGTGCACACACGGCACAACTCGATCAGCTCAAGGGCAGGCCGTCACTCTGTAACACACAAGCAGCAGTAGCCTGCTGCTGCAGTGATGGTATGATACACACAGAGTCGTTTTGCTTGCAAGAAAGAAGTCCTAACAACAACCCTACCTGGTTCTCTGTCGCCACCACAGGGAACATGCTCAGCAGGCCTCCACTGGCTGCCACATTTGTAGCAAACAGAGCCAGCATTGCAGCTGTAGCAGCTGCAGACGCGCCTTCTGCTGCGGGTGCAGTTATCAAGTGCAGCCCTAGGCCAATGGCCAGCCAGGTAGCTGCTGCTGCAGTGCAGCCGCATGTTATGATGGCTCGCGGGCTGAAAAAGGCCGTGGCTGCAACAGCAATAAGGCAACCTGCAGAGCAGCAGCGAGCAAAAAGCGGTCGTCAGAGCAGTTGCAGTGGCTGCTGCGGCTGCTGCAGTGCAGCCGCATGTTATGATGGCTCAAGGGCTGAGAAAGGCAGTGGCTGCGACAGCAATAAGGCAACCTGCAGGGCAACAGAGACAGGCAGACAAGCTTGCTGTCAGAGCATCTGTTGTGGCTGGTTGCTGGGTGAGATAGCGGCTTGTGACAGCCTGATGGTGCTTGAGAAGTGGAGGGCAGCTGATGCTGCAGCGACGTTCCCCTGCGATGCTGAGAAGTGTTTGCACAGCGCTTGATCCAGGCTGCTGCAAGGTTGCAAGTCTGTGCACACTTACCGATTGTGCCTGCAGCGCCGACCACGCTGGCTCCGATGAGTTGCGCATGTTCCGGGAAGATGGCTTGCAGCAGCGGGGACAACGCATATGCCATCAGCTTGAAGCTGCCTGCAGCAAACGCGGTAAGTGTCCAAGTGCCAGCAGGTTTTTGGTTTGTTGCGTTTGTGCAGTACCCAAAGATGGCTTGGAGCGACAGAGAAGCGCAGCGAACACAGCAGCATGCCGTAACAGCGGCGCCGCTGGCTTGTTATGTTACGCACGCGGGCAGCAGCAGTAAGCGCCTACTGGTACAGATGAAGCAGACACACATACACTCCTGCCTTGCACTGTATAGAGTGCTGGCATACTATAAGAGCGCTTAGCAAGCGTTTCCACCCACCTGCTGTCTGGATGAACAGCGCCAACACTGAGCTGACAAACAGCGGAGGCAGGCTGCTGCGCTGCCACAACTCCCGCAGGTTGTCCATCATGATGCCCACCTGCAGTGTGCCAGCAAGCACATGGTGTAAGCAAAGGACAGGTGCAGAGGACGGTAGAGGCAGGCTGCTGCACTGCCACACCTCCCGCAGGTTGTCCATCATGATGCCCACCTGCAGTGTGCCAGCAAGCACATGGTGTAAGCAAAGGACAGGTGCAGAGGACGGTAGAGGCAGGCTGCTGCACTGCCACACCTCCCGCAGGTTGTCCATCATGATGCCCACCTGAGCAATTTGTGAGCAGAACACACAGCGTAAACACATGACATATGCAGAGGGCAGAGTGGACACGTGTCACATCACATGTCGGTTGGTAGGCGCTGCAGGGTCCACAAATTTGCTTCCTGGAACACTGCTGTGCATCGCTGTTGCGAACTGCTCTGCGTACATGCGCAGGGGCACCAGCAGACATGCCAAACACGAGAAAGAAGGCGGCTACTTCTGCCTGACATACGCACAGCGAGCCACCAGCAGTTGCAGCAGCAGACCCTTTGACTTTGACTAGTTACCTTTGACTTCATGACATGGCTAGGCCTGCCTGCTGACTTCCAGATGTCGACAAGCTCCTTGTTGCAGTCATAAAAAGGACCCCGGATTATCCTGCAAGCACAAATCCGCATCCTTTGGGTAACCTGAGCGCCAGCACAGGCAAGAGCTAGTCAACAAAGCAACCAACAATCTGGCCAAAGATATGCATGCCAACAGCGTGCTGCATTGCACAAGGCATGTTATAGCAGAGACCTAGCTTGACAAGAAGACGCTGGGGAAGAGTTAGCTGAAGAAGACGTGTTATGATGGCGCACAGCACGGACAGCCAACAGCATGTACGACATCAATCCTACGGATACAACGTGCCATTGTTGTGATGTAGCATGTCATTGTTACATGTGTGCGCTGCTGCAGCGCTTATGCACACTTACCTCAGCATGTCCCGGCCTTCCGCCAGGCGCCCGCGCTGTATGAGCGAGTTGGGCGTCTCTGGCAGCCAAATGATCAGCAGCAGCATCACCAAGGACGGCCATGCGCCTGCAGGGCAGCGCAGGCAGTGCAGTTTAGGGGTCTGGCACGCTTAAGAACACAAGGATAGACTGTGTTGCATGCAGCCAGATGATGAGCAGCAGCAGCATCAGGGAGGGCCATGCGCCTGCAAGGTAGCGCAGGCAGTGCGGTTAATGGGTCTGGCACTTGTAACAACGAAAGGATAGACTGCGTTGCATGCAGCCAGATGATGAGCAGCAGAATCACCAGGGATGCCCATGCGCCTGCAAGGCAGCGGAACCAGTGCACTTTGTACAGTTTGAGGAAGCCAGCCCGGCACTGCGGCGTTTGCTGCATCCACGCGTCAAACTGTCTATGCCTGAAAAACCAACATTAAGAAGACTTCAATGCAGCCATACAGCAGCCCGTCCCAGCAGCAGAGACAGCAACCCCGTTAACTCACCTAGTGCAACCACCACCCTCCATGCCTGCGGCAGCTCAGTATGTTCCAAGCCAGATATGCACACCAGGCCCGTCCACAGCCCACATGCAACAGAACATCATGCATTCTTTGAAATGCCACTTGCTGCTTGCAGGACAGCTCATCTCACCAACCAGCACCACCGGCATGCAGCAAGCGTATGCTGCAATGTCACAGCTGTCATAGCAGAAACAGAGAAGCAGCATCCCCATGTACCCACCGAGTGCAACCACCACCCTCCATGCCTGTGGCAGCTCAGTGTGTTCCAACACAGACACGAACACCAGGCACGCCCACAGCCCGCAGCTGCGGCCAACAGCAGAAGCAGCCAGAAAGCCCGCCCGCCACTGCGGCGCTTGCTGCATTCCACGCATCTGATTGTATCTGCCAGGACAACCAGCATGCAGCACACGCACACAGCAGCCATACAACCATGCGATGAACTCACCGAGTGCAACCACCACCCTCCACGCCTGTGGCAGCTCAGTGTGTTCCATCGCAGACATGCACACCAGGCACGCCCACAGCCCACAGCTGCCGCCAACAGCAGAAGCAGCCAGAAAGCCGGCTCGCCATTGGGGAGGGGCAATCTCTGCACACTCCACCCAGGTGGAGTGCAGCAGCGGGGCAATCCCTAGGCCGATGAGGAGTGTGCCGAGCAGCAGCTGCACCCATTGTTGCGCGGACGCTTGCAGGATTTGGCCTGCATGATATAATTGATGTATGGGCGGCGGGCAGGCCGGCCGGCCGGGTGGAAGGGTGGTAAGTTGGCTTAAGGAAAGAAGGGTGATGGGCAGGGGGCAGGCAGGCCGGCAGGCAGGCATAGAGAAGGTCATCCACCCAGCAAAAGAGAGCTGCAAAAGTTTGATTCTGTCGGTGTGATTGATGAGCTTCGGTCGGACCGTACGGAGTACTGCAGTGCGCGTTGACCTTGTGAGAGCGGGCGGCCAGGTTTGCGAATGACAGCATTTCACAGGTGCGCGGATGTGTTCTGAGGGACACAGCAACAGCTGGCACACGCACACAGCAGCAACAGTGAGCGACAGCAATTGCAAACCCACCCGCCAGCACCAGCACGACACCCGTGAAGGTTGCAGCACGCCTACCAGCCAGCCTGCTGAGCCAAGCAGCCGGCAGCGCTGCAGCAGCAGTTGCCGCCATGCGCAGCGTGACAAACCACGCGCGTGCTGTGCTGCTGACGTCACACCAGCAAGGGCTTGGGTAGCGGCACGTCAGCAGCTCCTGCTGCTGCACTGCTGCTTGCGTCACGGAGGCAGAGGCAACCTGCATAAAAGCAGACATGACAATTTCACGAGCCTTTCAAGAAATTAAAGAATTTGTGTTGCAACCTGCAGGTACCACGCAGTCCATGCAATGTGCAGCTGCAGCGCCTGGCTTGATTGGTTGTGCTGGGAAAGCAGCGTGGCCGGGCAGTAGGGCCAGGGTGGCAGCGACCCTTCTGGTGCCAGGATTGCCGATTGCACTGCCACAGCACTTCAGTGGCTCTGCTCAAGCTGCTGCTGCTGCTGCTGCTGCTGCGAGCTGCCTTAATTTAGAAGTTCATAAGAAATGGCAGGGTAGCTGCGTCCACCATGCCTGCTGCTGCTGCTGTTGCCACCTGCCTTGTTATAGAAGTTCATTAGGAATGGCAAGGTTGCTGGGTCCACCATGCCAGCTGCATCCACAAACCCGATGATGTACCCGGCTGTCATAGCAGCCCAGAGAGCCACCTGCACGGTTGCGGGAAATCCACAGCGCATGTTGACAGAGGGATTGCATTTAAATGCATGTGAGCAATGTACTAGCTGGTAGCTTGTATGAAATGGAGGGCAAGACAGAGATGCAGCGTGTGGATGAAAATGCAGAGCAAGAAGCTTGCAATACTCAGTGGAGATGCAGGTGCCACCAACGATGCCGAGCGCAGCACTTGCTGACATGAGCAAGACATCGGCATACACACATCGTTTCCATTTAGTGCATGGCAGCATGCCGCAGGGCTCTGCTGCTTTTCCTCACCCACACAGCAGGTGTGACTGGTGCTCTGGTTCTGCTGCTGCTGCTGCTGCTGTTGCTGCTGCTGGCATCCCGCTCCACAGCATCCAAGGTCTCTGCTTCACCGCTTGGAAAGTAACTTTGAAAGCTTAGCATTACCATAGCGATAATTAAGGCTGAGGCTGCCTCAACGGCATTGCTGTCACGACAGTGCTGGATTTGATCGCAAGTCTGTGCAGCAACCAGGCACCTCGGTATGACTTTCACTAAAGCTATCAGCTAATTTTGTTGAACTTGTGCAGGTTTGTATCTTATCTTTGTCTGTGTTCTCTGTCCTCCCTCCCTCACACCCTGCCTCCATAGACCCCGTTCGTACGCGTATGACAATGTGTTACGTTCACGGATGAACCATCTGAACGTTATTTTAGCGCGGTATTTGAGAAGTAAAGTTGCCCTGCACGTTCACGCCCAGCCGCACTGAACACTTTGCACTGCGAACATCTTGACGCTGGCGTCATGCGTGTGCGCTACTGACGCGATTGCCGATTTCTCCATCTTTGCCAGGAAACAAGCCACTATCGCAGCTCTCCCACTGAGCAGCTGCCTCAGGACAATGTGCATCACTGTCACAGCTGTCAGACAGCTGTCCTGCAGCTAGCCGTGTTGTGTCCATCGCAAACGTGGTGGTAGCACCTACTGTCCAGCCACAATGTTAGCACAATGGCTGCTGCATCCTGCAATTCTCTAACAGCTTTATCAGCACAACCCCAGCCTGGGACTGAGTCACCGCGGCATGCTGCCACCAGCTGCTTGCTGCTGCTCCTTTTGCGCCTCTTCTGCTGCAATAGCGTCCAACAGAGAAACCTCTGCTGCTGCTGCTGCCGCTGCTGCTGAAACATCTTCACTCACACCTGCTGCTGCAGAAACACCCCCTTGCTGCTGCTGCTGCTCGCCACCATCTACACTGCCTACTGCAACATCCGCACTCCTTGCACTGCTGCTGCTGCTGCTGCTGCTGCTGCTGCTGCTGCTGCTCATGCTGCCCGCTGGCCGCAGCGAGATGTTCCGCAAGTAGCCCGTGCGTGTTCTCTCCACCCCGGGGTGCCAATTCCGCACCATGTCACGCAGCGTTGAGTCAGGCATAACATCAGCTGATCTATACTTGCCGAAGCGCTGCCTGAACGCGCCGAACACCTCGCTCTCGTGGCAGCGGCCGATGCGCTGCAGGCGCACGTCTGCAAAGCCGGCTGCAGCACACAACATGCAGCAGCACAGAAGAGTTGAGTTTCAGTTGTGCATGGATCCAAAGCACCAGAGCTGTTATGTGCAGATCCAGCTTACCATACCAGCGCTCGCTGCCAACAGTCCGCCACTCAACAACCAAGCAACCACCTACTAGCAGCAACCCTTGCAGTCAGCTTCTTGAAAGCAGCTCTGGTCAAACATGGTCAAACCCGGTCAAACTCACCAAAGTCCTGCCACTGCGACTCCAGTGTCTGAGCCTCTGCCACGCTCAGCCTCTTGGGCCTGCCCACTTCAAATATGCCAGCAGCAAACAGTGCACCGATGCCGCTGCTGATTGACCATGTAGGGTCCCCTAGCCCTGCTTCTAGCACGCCCGCTGCTGCCACGCCGCCTGCTAGGCACGCTGATGCTGCTGCTGCTTTGATCCACAAGGGCACTTGGTAGTCTATGGCATCCACACTGCATGTACAGGAGACAGAGCAGGCAGGAGTTCTTGGCACAGATGCAGCGTGCAGGTAAAAACAGACACGTGACTTTGCCAATTGCTGGCAAGTGTAAACAAGCAAGTTGTTGCCAGCCACCCAGGCACTCTTCATGCTCAGGGGGCAGAAGCAGGCTGGGGAAATCTTGACACAAATGCAGGGTGCAAAGACATAACTGAAACAAGACATCGCCACCTGCTGACTGTACTCTGTCTGGGCATGCAGCAGCGGGCTGTGAAGGTCTTGGCACAGGCGCAGGGTGCAGCGGGCAAAGGGTGGTAACTCTTGCTGCTTGTGACACAGTCACAATGTAATGACTCACGGCTGCTGTGTTGCGCGGCCAAGTATGTTCATGAGCCAGTCTGAGGGCCGCTCCGTGTCAAAGTTGCCCAGGAAGACTAGCAGCAGCTGCACAGGGCTCAGGTACCACAGCGCAACAGCCCACAGCAACGCACCAGTCGCATCACCTGCAGCAGCAGCAGCAGCAGCAGCAGAGTAAGTTCAGAAATGGCTGAGCAACATACGCACTTACAAACAGCGCAGCACTGCAGCAGTGAGCACAAGCACACTGAAGAGTACAGCAAATACCACGAGCACCCTGCCCGTCCAATCTGTTATCTGAAGTGTAGGACAGGGCAGCCACTCTGGCGTTGCTCACCTAGGCCAAATCCTGCAAAGCCGCTTGCTGCCAGTGCTTTGCTGATGCTGTCATCATCATTGAATGACCACACGTCACTGCTTGACAGCTGTTGTTGACAATAAAATGCAGTCACGGTGCCTTTTGCTCACCTAGCCCAAAGCCTGCAAAGCCCAGAGCAGCCAGTGCTTCACTGATACTGTCATCATCGTTGTACAGCACATCTGCCAGCTCATCCCTCATGTTGGTCAGCGTGTAGGCGGCAGAGCCCACAAACAGGAATACTGCAGGGCAATGTGGACATTTGCAGGAGGCCACACAGCAGCGTGAGCAGGAGTCCCACCCAGTTTCGTGAGGTTTCAACAATTGCTGTTCGGCGAATTTCGGCTGCAATGAGTGATGCAGGAGTATCAGTTTCAGGACACCAGGTGGCTGCGGACGCCATTGCTGCACAATCATCGCCTAACAACAGGGCGCGCCAGCTGCTTCAACAGCACGGTTCAAGCTCATCACATCACCAGCTTGTTTGAAAGCTGTGCTGCAGTGCAGCAGTGCATCCGTAAGCATAGCTGTGCTGCTGCTGCTGCTGCTGCTGGTGCTGCTGCTGCTGCTGCTGCTGCTGCTGTCACTGCCAAGCCTGTGCTTGCGTGCAGCACTCACGTGCTGCTGGGATGCCTGCAGAGCTGCTGCCACCTTCACCGCCATTGTCGTTGTTGTCTCCTGATGCTCGTAAACAGACTGCAACAGACACAAAACATGTGATTTGATGGAACTTTGTTGAGCGGCGGCGTGCACCCCACTGCTGCTTCCGTTGTTAGCGCCAGCAGTAGTGTACATTGCTCTGGTCCTGAGAGCCAAGGGTTGCTCGCAAGCAATTGCCAAGGAGCAGTCCAGCCTCACTCAGTGTACAGAAGACATTCTCTGTTGCTGCTATTAGTGCATAGCATCAAGATCAAGTTCACGCAATGGCGGGCTAGCGCCTGCAGGCAGCAAGAGTGCAACAGCTGGCCACAGCTCAGCATGCTGGCCACTGGCCGCTGCATGTCAGGCTGGTGATGCCGTGTACCTGACAGCTTCCGCTGTTCCGCATGTGCCAAAGTGTTTTTGTGGTTCCGTGTATGTTGACTGATACGTCCATGGCATCTGATGTTGCTACGAACTGCTTGAGGCCCACCACCAACCACAGAAGCAGCAGGCTGGTGGTGGTTGCCACCACAGCGAACACGCATTGCTGTCAGCGACGTCTGCATGTATGTTAGGTGTCGAAAGAAACGTTTTTACTGGATGGTGTCCACCAGAAGACAGGGAAGTCACCACCTTCAGTGCTGTGCGATGTGGTAGCAGCTTGGTTGAATATGAACGTTGCTGCTCAATACATATAAACCGTTGGCTATCCGCATTATTGTATTCAAGTGACCGCAGGAAAGTATGATAGACCCTCGTCACCACCCCAGGAACCCCAGCGCCCCAGGAACGGTTCCCCCTTGCAAATCGGGCTTCAGCTCAGGCTTGCAGACAGACTGTCACATCAAGACACACAACTTCACATTTACAAAACGATGTCCACGTGCAACTGTGTCGCTTATAGATAGGTGCAAGTCAGGGTGTAGTGCTTGAACGGCTTCAGGTCCTCACAGCAGCACTTGTTCACGGTGTGTTCAGTGAATACCGTTGTCAACAACACTGAGCACTTTCGTGTCAGCTGTTTAGGCAGCATGCTGCGCCGGATCCTCTGCCTGTCAAGCAGCAACCCTGGTGCAGGGCTAGCAGTGCTTGCTGCTGCATCACAGCAGACAGCAGTGCACAGCAGCGGAGGCAACGTTCAGCGACGATTACCACCTCAATCAAGCAACGTCTACTGCCTGGAAACAACAGCAGCAGGTGCAGGCCACAGCAGCAGCAGTGCCAGCTCAGCGCTGCATCACTTGCAGGAAGCCCACAGTCAGCAGGGAACTGCTGGCACCTCAACTAGCAGCCAGCAGCACTTGCAGCACCTGCCTCATACAACAAGCAGCTGTTTGCGGGCCATCAGCAGCACTACCAGCAGCACTACAGCACGGCTGCCAGCTTGTCACCCTCACCTACAGCTGCAGCTGCAGCAGCAGGTGTCTTGGCCACAGCAGCGATGGCAGAGAACCCAGCAGCAACAGCAGCAGCAGCAGCAGCAGCTCCTGCAAGGGCCGGCTACTTTCTGGCTGGTTGGGCAGGCATGGCGTGGGCTGCAGCACCCCAACAAGTAAGCGCCTTGATAGCTCCGTGGTGCATGTTGCCCAACAGGCCAATTTTGAATTGCAGCCATAGCAGCATGCCTGCCACATAACACGTGTTAGGTGCTGCGTGTTCCAAGAGGGACCCATCCACACAGCTGCATCATTTGACACACTGCAGCATGTTTGTCTCTCTCCAGTAACCACTGTGCAATGTTGGCGGTTGTGCGTGTGTGCTTCCTGCAGGCTGCAGCCCGAAGGCAAGCGGCTGGCTGCAGCCCCCAAACACCTACACCCAAACCCCAAACGTTACATACCAACTGCTCGCTGTTCACTGTTTTGCGTATGCCTGCTGCAGGCCTGTGCCCAAAGGCAAGCGGCCTGCGGCAGCCGGCAGACCTAAACCAGATGTAAAAAAGCCACAGCAGCGGCGCAACACACAAATCACAGCGCCTGTTGTGATGGTCATCATGCCAGATGGCACCAAGCAGGTGTGTTGCTGCACACTGTTGGTGTATCTATGTACAGCCCATGTTTACTCGAATGTGGTCAGGATGCTTACATGCTTACGTGCCATATGCAAACTCTCTGTCAACAGCAGTACGCTGGCAGCAGCTGATGTTGAATACAGCTGTTGACCTGACAAGCATCTATGTGATGTGCAGCATTGCTTTGCTGGTTTGTATTGTGAGGTTGTGCTGCTATCTGGCTGCTGAACGCCAGTGGTGGTCGCTCCTCCTTGCAGGAAATGGCGCTGGCTGCTGCGATGGCTGCTGCTGCGGGGTTGGCCCTAGATCTCATGTCACCCCAAACATCTGCTTCGCCTGCACACCTTGCACACACTGGCGCTGGCTGCTGCTGCTGCTGGCCTGGGGCTAGACTGCATGCTATGCCAAACATTCATTGTGCGCGTGCGCCGTGCAGGAAATGGCGCTGTCTGCTGCGCTGGCGGCTGCTGCTGGCCTGGGGCTGGACTTGGTGGAGGTCAACGCAAAGGGGCAGCCGCCAGTCACGAGGTGGGTGGGGCTGCGTTTCGTTTCTGTGACATTCGTGCTGGTCAACGTTTGTGTTGATTGTCTGTTTTAGTGGCATTCTCAGCAGTTTGGCCTGGGGCTGGACGTAGTGGAGGTCAATGCAAAGGGGCAGCCGCCCGTCACTAGGTGGGTGGGGCTGCGTGTCGGTTTTCCAATAAACCGCTGTGGTATCCCTGTGGTATTCCCAGCACTTTGGCCTGTGGCTAGACCGTGTCAAAGCCTGGGTGCAAACCGTGCAGAATCAGATGCCACTGCAGCACGCTGGAGTTGCCGCGTGTGAGCAGCAACGCCGTACAAAAGCAAGACATAGTTCATCACACGGCTATCCGGTTTTGCCTTGAACTGCTGCAGGGTGATGGACTGGAAGAAGTTTGCGTACGAGCAGCAGCAGAAGGCAGACGCGGCCGACAAGCAGCGGCGGCAGCAGCAGAAGCTGTCGACGCCAAAGGAGATGCAGTTCTCTGCACGCATCGGAGGTACGCTTGGCAGGCACGGCAGCTGCGCCTGTCTGCTTTGATGCTGTTGCAGGCTTTGCGGCATTCGCCAGCTGCATAAGTACATCAGGAGTAATCGGGCAGCGACACTCCTGAGTGCACAGCCGAAGGAGATGCAGTTCTCAGCGCGCATCGGAGGTGCACTTGGCAGGGCAGCTGCGCCTGTCCTCTGCTGTGACAAGCCAGACGTCTGCACCTGCAATGCAGCTTTGTGACGGGAGATTGAGGATGGTGTGGGTAGCGTGCATGTTCGCTTGCAGAGAGTATGTCATGTCTGGGCATCATCCTGTACATATAATTTCGAGCGGCAGCACGCCTGCAAGGCTGCTGTACTGCTGAGGTATAACTGCTTTGATGATACTTTCTTCTCTGCTTTGCTGCTGCTTCTCCTGCAGATCATGATCTGGAGGTGAAGATGAGGAAGGTGGCTGGCTGGCTGGATCTCGGCCACAGGTGAGGCTGTTGAAATAGTTGATACATTTGCATGCAGGCATTTTGCAAAGTAGTTGGCAATTGAGGTAGCCGAGTAGGACAGTGACAAACGAAGGTGCACAGAACAATTGGGTTCTGTTACAGTTTGCGCAAACACAAACACTACTGCATGCAAGCGCCACAACTGAAACAGCATTGCCAGCAGGAAGGTGGCAGGCTGGCTGGATCTGGGCCACAGATGAGGCGGTTGACAGGGAGTTACAGAGTTCTTAGCACTGTCCATGGTTGTGTTCACCAGTAGAGGAACAATAATAGTCGCAGTGTCCACCTCCCCAGAGGATGAGGCGTGATTGCCAATGCCGGAAGGTATGGCTTACAAGAAGGTTATCAAGTGGAGTTGTGCTACAGTTTGCGCAGACCCTGCTGCCTTCAGCTGAACCAGCATTGCCGGAAACGCTAGCTCCGTGAGGGAATGACCCCATCACTACGTTTGTTGCATTCACTGCTATGTGCAGTGCACTTGCAACTTGAAGCGGCACTCTCAGTCCTGGTCTGACAATGTTGTCAGTGCTAACATGTCCTGCTGCTTCTGCTGCTGCTGCTGCTGCTGCTGCTGCTGCTGCTGCTGCTGCTGCTGCAGGGTTCAGCTGGTAGTGAAGCACGGCAGGGAGGAGGAGGCAGCAGCAACAGGTAGGAAGCATCTGCATAGCCACCTCGTGCTAGAGATGGCAGCTGTTGAAAGGCCCATGGACACTTGCAGGACCAAGTGGATCACATGCTTCAAGCAGAGTCTGCTGATGCTCATTTGCACCTGGTCAGGCTCGTTGGCATACGTCTCACCTGCTGCCTGGACGTTTCATTGAGAATCAGACTGACCCAATGTCTATGTATAAGGGACAGTCAAAGTACACTGTCAACACAGCATGTCCCCGCCAACAACTTGGGCTCACTGTTGCCTGCTTGTTATATTGTTGCTGCTGCAGAGGCCCTGGAGTACTTGCTGGCACGTGTGCAAGCAGACTACAACGTCGAAGCAGGAGAGCAGCAGCAACAGCGGCGTGCAGTGACCAGGCTGGTCAAACCTTTGGGGGCGCCAGGGGAGGCAGCAAAGAACAAAGCAGCAGAGGCCAGCTAAGGCACTGAGCCACGCTGTTCGTGTACCCGGACGAATGAGAATGAGGACGGAGACTGTGGCCTTCCGGCTGGGTTACTTTTTTTGTTACACCGGCTCTTTCCACTCGAAGTGCTCCGAACTGACTAAAGCTGCGGCGGCAGGCGTTGTCTCACTGCACTGCACAGTGTGACGGCCCTTTATAGCTGAAGGTTTAGCGCGCGAGGCGCAGGCATTGGTGAGCTTCGTGGAGCAGTGACAGTCTCTGATTACGTGCAATCAGGCCAAATATGCTGCCTCGAAGGCCATGCAGCAAAACTTTTCAGCAAATGTGCAAATTACGACGTCCAGTTCTGCATCTTGGCCAGGTTCACTGGCTTCTGGTGTTTTGGGTTGTGGGTTTTGACTTTGCCAGAGTTTTGCGGGCAGGTGTTGCCTGATAGCACGTCACGATAAGACACTTCTTAATGTAATCAAAGGTGATGAAGTGCCTCGTAGGGGCTGGGAGGGGTGGGTGGGTGGCCGGATGGCTTCATCCAACGCAACAACTATGACGGTAGCTCAGCACCATGCATGCATGCGAAATGGCGCGTGCCTCGCACACAAGCAAGGAAACAATCGTCCGGGATACGGAGTGGAAGTCACCGTAATTTTGACATGCGAACGTTGGGCGGTGATTGATGACGAGTCGTTGACTGCTACCACAGCACTCTGCTACAGCCCGCTGTAGCACACGACAGCAGAGATGACCCCCAACCACACCGACATGCAGACGCGCATTGAGACGCTGAGTCGCTTCATCGCAGTTAGCAGATACAAAGGATCTCTTTCGTGTATATCGCTCAATTCGTTTTGCGCCTGTGGGCGCTCAGCAGCAGCATGCTTCGTGCTAGGGCCTTCTCTGGAGCCAATGCTGGCCGGAGTTCGGGCAGCAGGCGGTCTCTGGCTTGCAATCGATTCATAAATGCCGCAGTCAAGACGCCGTACCCAACAGACACCGCGCAGTTGACCACTGAGGCCCCTACTGATGTGGTCTACGATGCAGTTATCATCGGTGGAGGCATGGGCGGCCTTACCACAGCAGCAAAGCTCGTAGCGAAAGGAGCAAAGGTCGTGGTGCTCGAGAAGTACCTAGTGCCAGGCGGCAGTGCAGCACACTACAAGCGGGAGGGCTATACCTTTGATGTAGGCAGCAGCATGATGTTTGGCTTTGGTGACCAGGGCACAACCAACCTGATTACCAAAGCACTGGAGTCAGTTGGGAAGCGGATGCAGACAGTTCCAGACCCCACACAGGTGCACTACCACTGCCCACCCAGCAGCGCACACCCGGAGGTGAGCTGGTTGCTGCTGCTGCTGCTGCTGCTGCTGCTGCTGCTGCTGTGCTTCAACACACCCTTATGTACAAACTGAATGCACATCTCTTATAAACACGTGCAGCTTGATGTGAGCGCAGCGTGGCTTGCAGCTGAGAGCCAAGCGCAGGGCTGGTGCGGCTGCAACAGTGCCGCACCAGCATGGGTGACAGCAGCAGCAGCAGCAGCAGCAGCAGCATGGTTGCCAGCGGCACGCCCGTGCACAGCAGCAGCAGCAGCAGCAGCAGCAAAATGCAAGCAACAGCACTTGTGTTCGTGTGTCCATGTGTGCGTAGCGCATGACTGAGCAGGAGTAGCACCCGTACAAGCACTCGGCTGCACCTGTGCACCTGCTGGAGGAAGTTCCCACACACAACTGTGCTCTGTTGCTTCCATAGTGTCATATGTGTGCAGGCCTGAACGTGTAGGTGTGGCACACGATTGAGGTGTCACACCACGCTGCAGTGCTGAACCATAACCTTCTTCACGTGTCTGTGTCTATGTGCAGTGCCTGGACGTGCAGGTGTGGCGCATGTACAGGACTTTGTTGCCGAACTGCTGACACCCACTGCAAAGCTCAACCAGCAACTGGTTTATGTGCCTGTGTCCGTGCTTCTTTGTGTGTTTGCAGGGCCTGAACGTGCAGGTGTGGCGCAAGTACGGGGACTTTGTGGCTGAGCTGTCTGCCGCTGCCGCAGAACCAAATGCTTTCCTGTTGTGGCTCATACCATCTAAGATGGTGCCAGGACCCACATGTATTTATCCTCTCCCGAATGCTTCGTGTGCTTGTGTCTGTTGTGTCTGCAGGGCCTGAACGTGCAGGTGTGGCGCAAGTATGAGGACTTTGTGGCTGAGCTGTCGGCGCGTTTCCCTGCAGAGGCTGCTGGCATCAGGTCCTTCTACGATGAGTGCTGGGCGGTCTTCAACAGCCTCAACAGCCTGGAGATGAAGAGCCTGGAGGAGCCACGGTGAGGGAAGAAAGTAACAGCCTTATGTAATGTTACAGCAGCAGCAGCAGCAACAACGGCGGCAGCAACGGCGGCAGCTGCATCAGCAGCATAGGTGATCTCAACAGCCTCAACAGCCTGGAGATGAAGAGCCTGGAGGAGCCCAGGTAAGGGAAGAAAGCAACAGCCTTATGTGATGTAATAGCAGCAGCAGCAGCAGCAGCAGCAGCAACGGCGGCAGCAACGGCGGCAGCTGCGTCAGTAGCATAGGTCATCTCAACAGCCTCAACAGCTTGGAGATGAAGAGCCTGGAGGAACCGCGGTGAGGCATGTTTATTGATAGCAGAGCAGCAGCAGCGGCAGCAGCAGCGGCAGAAATGGGTAGTCTCGGGGCAGCCATGGTAAGGCAGATGTATAGCAGCAGCAGCAGCAGCAGCAGCAGCAGCAGCAGTGGGGGCAGCAGCAACACCAGTAGCAGCGCCAGGCGCAGTGGCTGTGGCAGCAGCAGCAGTGGCAGCGGCGGCGGCAGCTGTAGCTGGAGCAGCAGCAGCAGCAGCATATGTAATGAAACTGCAGCCAAAATCAAGCTGTAGCCGCATCAACTGCCTCCGGTTGCCGTACTTCTTCCTGCCTTGCATGCACTTTGTGCCGCTTGCCGACCTTTTGTTGTTCCGCTGCTCTGCGCGTACGCTATGGGCGAATTTGCAAGGAGCTTTGGCTGCCTTGCTCACCAGTCAACCTTGCTTTCTGGTGACATCGTTGTCCTTGCCCCTGCTGGCCTTGTTGCTGTGCTGCAGGTACCTGATGGGCGATTTTGTGAAGAACCCCATCGCTTGCCTCACAAGTCAATGCTGCTGTTGTGCTGACAGCGTTGCCTTTGCCCCTGCTGCCCTTGTTTCCGCGCTGCAGGTACCTCATGGGCGAGTTTGTGAAGAACCCGATTGCCTGCCTCACCCTTGCCTCCTACCTCATCACCAACACGGGTGAGCAAATTTTCTCTGTTGTGGTTAAGGGGGGGGTGGGGGTGGGGGGGGGGGTAGGATTGAACCGCAGCATGCCTCACCCTGGCCTCCTACCTCATTACCAACACGGGTGAGCAGGGTTTCAAATTACTGCTTTAGGAGATTGACGTGGTGCGCAAGTACATTAGTGTCAACATCATTGTACCACCACATTGTACTGCCTAATTGTACTGTAGGTGACGTGGCACGCAAGTACACCAAGGACCCCGAGCTGCTCAAGTTCATCGACTTGGAGTGCTTCATCTGGAGCACCAAGAGCTATTGTTTTGCACTGTAGTGCCCAGTTGTACTGCCACATTGTACTGCCTTGATGTATTGCTTCATTGTACCGCAGGTGACATGGCGCGCAAGTACATTTAGGACCCTGAGCTGCTCAAGTTTATCCACCTAGAGTGCTCCATCGTACTGCCACATTGCACCGCCACATTGCACCCCAGGTTGTGCTTCAAGTGACATTGTACTGCTGCATTGTACCGCCATCTGTACTGTATAGCAGGTGACGTTGCGCGCAAATACATCAAGGACCCTGAGCTGCTCAAGTTCATCGACCTGGAGTGCTTCAGTACACTAGCTCGATGTACTGCCATGTTGTACTGCCACAATATGTCCTCCATACTGTACTGCCAAACTGTACTGCAGGTGATGTGGCACGCAAGTACATCAAGGATCCTGAGCTGCTCAAGTTCATCGATCTGGAGTGCTTCATCTGGAGCACTGTCAATGCTGACATGACGCCCATGATCAACGCGGGCATGGTCTTCTGTGACCGGCACTTTGGCGGCATCAACTACCCTGTTGGGGGCGTGGGTGCAATTGCAGAGAACATGGTGGATGGTGAGATGCAACGGCTGTGTCAAATGATGCTGCGCTGCCGGAGTAGGTGACGTGCACTGCCACAGCACGACAAACACCTGGTTGTGTGCTGCTGTGTGATGCCTGACTTGCTGCTGATTGCACCCGCACCTTCCTCTTACCTGCCAACTGCTGCCCTCAACACCACATGTCACAATCTTTGCTCCTCCTGCAGGCATCACTGAGCGCGGCGGGCACGTGGTGTACAAGGCCAATGTGAAGGAGATCATCACACAGGCAGCAGACAGCAGCAGCAGCAGCAGTGAGCCAAGCATATGTGCAACTGGTGAGCCTCCATTGGCGTGAATGACTGCAATCCGCCTGGCATGACATTAAATTCAAAGATGTCTGTTAAGCACATCTACTTTGCAGAGCTGCACTTGCTTTGGGTAACAGTCTGCGCATGCACACAGCGCCATGCCCCATCTCTGCGGTGAACACGTGCATCCCCCGATTGCCATGGTGCTGACGGCGGCAGCATGCTGTGTGTGCTACATGTTCATGTAAGCAAATTTGGGTAATGCAAACATGCCGTGCAACATGCCTGTTGTCTGCCATGGCAATCACTTAATATCCAATGGTGTGCTTTTTGTTGAAAACGCAGGTGTGCGGCTGGCTGACGGGCGTGTGTTCCGCGGCAAGTCCATCATCAGCAACGCCACGCGCTGGGACACATTTGAAGGCTTGATGGGCGAGAGCAAGATGCCTGAGAGCGAAAAGCTGTTCAGGTGGGTGTTATTTTGGGATCAATGTGTCATTTATGTGTCACATGACACTGCATGTGACGCAGCAGCCAGATTGGCACCGTTGAAGGAAATGTGGGGGTGGCAAGATGCCTGACTGCAAACACCATTCATGCGGCCCTGGCTCTTGATTGTACTGCTTGTAATGCTTGTGCTGCTTGCAGGAAGCGGTACAAGAAGAGCCCCAGCTTCCTGAGCATCCACATGGGCGTGAAGGCAGATGTACTGCCACCTGACACTGATCATGTGCACAGCTTGTACTGCTTTTACTGCTTGTACTGCTTGCAGGAAGCGGTACAAGAAGAGCCCCAGCTTCCTGAGCATCCACATGGGCGTGAAGGCAGATATACTGCCACCTAACACTAATCATATGTACTGCTTGTACTGTTTGTACTGCTTGCAGGAAGCAGTACAAGAAGAACCCCAGCTTTCTCAGCATCAACATGGGCGTGAAGGCAGATGTACTGCCACCTGATGCAATCTTGTGTACTGCTTGTTCTGTTTGCACTGCTTGTACTGCTTGCAGGAAGCGGTACAAGAAGAGCCCCAGCTTCCTGAGCATCCACATGGGCGTGAAGGCAGACGTACTGCCACCTGACACAGATGTGCACCACATCCTGGTGGAGACATGGGAGCAGATGGAGCAGCCGCGCGGCACGCTCTTCGTGTCAATGCCCTCGCTGTGAGTTGGTGCTGCAAATATGTCTTGAGAGAGGATAGTTACATGTCGTTGCAGCATGTTCGGGTTTTTGTTACAGGCTGTGCTGTTTTTAAAAGCAGCAGCAGATGGAGCAGCCACGCAGCACGCTCTTCGTATCGATGCCTTGCTTGAGGCTAGACCCCTCGCTGCTGCCAACAGGCGGGCACATCATCCACGCCTTCACATGTCTCTCCTGCTCCTTTGTGTCACTGTTGCTGCTGCTGCTGCTCCTGCTGCTGTTTTCACCGTCAGGCTAGACCCCTCGCTGGCGCCTCCTGGCAGGCACATCATCCACGCCTTCACACCTGACTGGATTGACGCCTGGCAGGTGAGTGCGCCAATGCACACAAGCGCATGCCACTTGTTCTGTGGCACTCCATCGATCATCCTGCAAGCGCCAATCCCCTCGTGTTACAACTTAGGATCATTAAATTGTGTCCTGTTGCGTCCCAACATCCATTCTGTTGCACTTGTAGTACATCACTGCACCATGTGCCTGTTGTCACCGCTGCTACCTGCTGCAGGGCATGTCAGCTGTTGATTATGATGAGACCTGTAGGATCAGTACAAGTATCAGTGATAATCACATCACAACCTCGCTGTCACTGCTGCTGCCAGCCGCAGGGCATGTCACCTGCTGAGTATGAAGCAAAGAAGGAGGCCGTTGCTGATGAGGTCTGCGCTGATGAGATCACACATAACATGTGCTCCTGCTCTACTCCCATTGCTGCTGCATGCTGCAGGGCATGTCACCTGCCCAGTATGATGCAAAAAATGAGGCAGTGGCGGATGAGGTCAAACCCACCATGTGTATATAACTGCATCGGACTGCTTTCGCCCGTGTTTGTGGCTGGCCGCAGGGCATGTCGCCTGCTGAGTATGATGCAAAGAAGGAGGCAGTCGCTGATGAGGTCTGCGCTGATGAGATCACACATAACATGTGCTGCTGCTCCAATCCCATTGCTGCTGCCTGCTGCAGGGCATGTCACCTGCCGAGTACGATGCAAAGAAGGATGCTGTTGCTGATGAGATCTGTGCCCGCCTGGAGAAGCTGTTCCCGGGGCTGAGGGCCGGCATCGAGTTCCGGGAGGTGAGGCTGCCGCATTGTGAATGCTGTTTGATTCATAAGGCAAAGGCTTGCAGATCATGCAACAACAGCAGCAGCAGCAGCAGCAGCAGGGGCCGTGCTGTTCCCGGGGCTGTGAGCTGCCATCGAGTCCGAGGGTGAGGCTGCATACTGAACACGACTGCTTTGCAGCTGCACGCATCATGCCGCAGCAGCAGCAGCCTGATGTGCGTGCACTGCATGCTGTGAGGCATCTGCCTGCTGCGTTTGCGAAACTGAGTGATGGGCTTCAACTCTGTCTTCCCGGGCAGGTGGGCACGCCGCGCACGCACCGGCGCTACCTGTCGCGTGAGGACGGCACGTACGGGCCCATCCCCAGCCGCCGGCCGCTGGGCATGCTCAGCATGCCCTTCAACAGCACCAGCGTGCAGGTGGGCTGATAAGAAACATGTTTTTCAAAGTACAGCGTAGTGGTAATGATGGTTAGCTTGCAGGGCAGCTGTCGGCCCCTGGACATGCCCAGCACGCCCCCCAACAGCACCAGCTCTCAATCACTCAACTTCAACTGCACCTAGTGCATGCTCTGCATGCAGGGCCTGTACTGCGTGAGTGACAGCACCTTCCCCGGGCAAGAAGTCAACGCGCTTGTGTTCAGCAGCTTTGGCTGCCCACCGTCCTCCCCGCCGTCCTAATCATTTCTTGCTGTGTTACTTGTCGCAGGGCCTGTACTGCGTAGGCGACAGCACCTTCCCCGGGCAAGGAGTCAACGCAGTCGTGTTCAGCGGATTCGGCTGCGCGCACCGCGTGGCGGTGGATTTGGGCATGGAGCCAGGCTGGCCAGCAGTTGACAAGGCGTACGCTGGCCTGCTGAACTACGTGCGCGACAGGTCATAGTAACTGTTACATGCCATGTTACGTGACATTCAGGCTGTGCACACCGCGTGGCAGGTGACCTGGGCATAAAGCCTGGCTGGCCAGCAGTTGACAAGGCGCACGCTGGCCTGCTGAACTACGTGCGCGACAGGTCATAGTAACACACGAGTGAAGTTATCTAGCGGTAGGGACTGGGCGCCCTCTTCATTCTGGGATGTTGCTGGAGCTGTTGTGTGTCCTGGCTGCTGCGCAGCAGCTGCTGCTGCTGCCGCAGCAGCAGCTGGGAAATGGAGCTGAGGAGCTGTGGCATGCCAGGGCAGCTGGTGCTGCAGCTGGGAAATGGAGCTGAGGAGCTGTGCCAAGGCTTGAATGTGTTTGAACTCAATACGTGATCACTGGCTGCAGCGCATCCTCTTTTTGTTGCAGCTCCATTGGGGTGTATTCATGTCATGCATGCCATTCCACATGGCCGCCAGCATTGTCGGGCTGCTGTGCGGGTACACAGCAATGCTTGTAGTGCTTCCGCCACCTGCAGCGAATCAATTAGTAGTTTTGTGCACTGGGTGCCCTCTTAATTGTGCGTCACATGTGCACCTGCAAGGCATGTGGAAGCCAGCGGTGCTGTTTCCCTGCCATCGGTTGTAACTCTTTATACAGCACAAGCTGTGCATGGTCTGAAATGTGGAGATGGGGGCTTCAAGATCTCTAGAAAGGCCATAAATGTGACGTTATGACAGTCAGTACAGCTAGGAATGACAACGCCAGGTGTGACGCGCAGCAATTGCTGCTGTCGCGGCACAGCCTTGTGCGCAGACACGTGTGCCATATGATGACAGTGGACATGGTTAACGTAGTTATACGTGAGTGACCATATAAGGATGTAAATGCCACAAGTAATCACATTTGCAAGCAAAGCGCCACAGATCACACTGCCGCAATGCATTGTCCTGCACATTAGATCTCTACATGCTGCCATACAGGATCATGCCGCCAAAATGCTGCCGGGCTTTCGACAAAAGGCGCAATACATGATGCGCACTTAAGGAGTCGCGGCGTCAACAGGGCATTGGACATGCTGCAAAGTGGCAGCAGTAGCTACCGCCTGCATGTGCAGGTTGTGACAGCCTACTGCATACCAAGTACACATAGCTGTGTGAGCAACCATAGCAGCTGTGTGAAGTGCTGGGTAACCTCACAGTCAGCAGCTGTCTCCGCAGATCATCAGCACAGTAAATAATATTCAACACTGGCCCAGCTGCATGCATCGTGCCAGTAGCCTCGAACCTCTGTACTTGCAGGAACACCTCACACAAGCTTTACGCACAACACAACTCTCAAGCAGCCTGGCTGCTGCTGCGGCTGAGGCTCAGCATACCAAACCACGGCAGCTCTTATTCAGAGCCGCCTCACCACACAGACCAGCGCCATGATCTGCTGTAATAGTCCTGCAAAGGCGTGTCAGCAAATATACTCATACACACACATGCGCGCCCTGGCGCTGCCTTTCAAGCACACTGTACACTGATTCAAATGTTTATTGATACCATACAGCCCCCCAGAACTTACAACAAGCTGCTGCAGCAGTGCTGCTCCCTCCACCATGCTGGCAGGTGCACAGCACGTCACACATAAGGCCAGCAGACAGGCCAAGCAGCATGCGCAGTGGGTGAGTGCGGCGCAGCAACAACGTCGTTGTCCATGGTGCTGCTGTCGTCTACAGGAACCGCTGCTGCTGCAGCCGCAGCTGCTGCCACTGGTGCTGCCAGCGCGTGGTGGCCTTTCCTGTAGCTCTGCTTGCTGCTGCTGCTCTGGCTGTGCTTGATGCTGTTGTTGTCCCGGCTGATGCTGATGCCATCCAAGTGGTGCTGCTGGTGCGCATCTAGCATCCCTTGCAGGAAACTCAGCCACGCAGGCCTCTCAGTGCTGCCATGGTCACCTGCTGTTGCTGGATGTGTTGGGGGATTGCTGTGTGATGTTGTTCCTGCAAGCTGCACAGGAGCCTTGTGGTGCTGCAGGAGTTCCTGCCAGTGCCTGCTGGCTTGATGCTGTTGTCCTGCAGGAGCTGCTGATGATGATGTGTGTGCACGCTCCTTTCCTCGCATCCTGTGGCTGGATGAGAAGGGGTTCACTTGTGCGCTGCAGGAAGCAAGAGCGGACAGGGTGCAGCATGGCGAGCAGCAGCAGTCAGAGGCAGCTTCACGTAGACGCGCAGACATGGACATACACAGCGCACCCAATAGTTCTCGATGGACAACGAATCCCCTGGTGCATGCAGTTTGCACGGACACTGATATATTGACTTGGACTTCAAGCAGAACCTGTACATGTGAATACCACATGTGACTGTGCACACCATCTTTCGGTCGTACCTGTTCGGCTGGTGGTGTTGATGCAGCCAGAGCTCATCTGCTGACGGCCAGGACATCATCTGTTTAGACCTGCCAGTAAGAAAAGACGCAGGTCAGGTGAGTGGCCGGCACGCAACTTGTGGAGCATCCTAGCTGTAGCCAGGAGCAGTGACATCCACAGGACAGCCATCGGTCAGTAGGCACCTTACGGTTTTCTTGGGCCAGCAAGGTTGTACTTGTTCAGTGATTATCCTGACAGCAGATAAAGAGCAAGCGCGTGACTGCCGTGAACACGAAGCAGGCGGGAAAGATACCAGAAAGGCGCTTTGAACTCTTGATGTGCAGCAGATGGAAACAAGTGTAATCAACTTCAACGAAGTGCACGTTCGTCTGGTGCGTTTACAAAAGCCACACCCAATGAGTCACTAGGACCCAGACCCTGCCTGCTCAAGAGGGTCTCTCTTCGAGGTCCTCAAAGGTCCCTCAAGAGCGGAGGCAGCAGGCACGGTCCAGTCGCAGGTGTCAGCTTAGGTAGTGCTTTCACCTTCGTTTCTTTTAAGTTTGCGAGCTTCATCCTGCTTTGTTTGTCACGCTTTGCCCGTGTCCCTTTCAGAGACTGCCCCCGTTCCAAGACGAACAGCATGATCGGACAATCAATGCTAAGGTCAAATGGACCGTGTTTGTTTCCACGTCGTTGTTTGTCGACAGAGCAGACCAGAGTAGTTGGCTTGCGGCCGTGCCTGCGCAACAGCAGGCCTTGTGCGTCAAGGCTGCTATGCAAAGACAGCAATGAACGCCAACAAACATCTTCAGATGGCGATTGGGAGAACTCGCGCTTGCTGCAGTTGCTGAGGGAGCGGCAACAGCAGGGTAAGTTGCCAGGTGGCAGCAGTCGGTGCTGCATGGGGCTTGTGCCCTCATCAAACGTGTTTAGATCAAGGTGCACAGCTATTGGTAACATATGATGGTATCCGCATGTGAGATACATGACAGTGCCTGCATGCAGTCACTGTGCAAAGCCTCTGCGAACTGCAGCAGCAGCAGCAGCAGCAGCAGCAGCAGTCGCAGCAGCTGCTTGTACCATGCCCTGCATGCAACCAGCGCACATTCAAATGTGCGCTCCATCGTGATAATTGGTGTTCCTGCATGTTCCTGCAGGCAAGCGTCAAGGCCCTGGCAAGGTCTTCCTGGTCGGCACAGGCCCCGGAGACCCCGGGCTGCTCACGCTGCGTGCAGTGCAGCTTATGCAAACAGCAGACGTGGTGCTGTACGACCGCCTCGTGTCAGACGACATCCTGCAGCTGGTGCATGGCGGGGCGCGCATGGTGTATGTGGGCAAGCAGGCGGGCTACCACACACGCACACAGGTGGGCGTGCTTGCAGGAAGCTTGCAGGAAGCTTTGCAGGAGTGGCAGCAGCTTCAGCTGGGATGATGTTTCGCCAGTGGTGAGCGCATGAGTCACCCGCAGCAACGGCCTACAGCTGTAGCAGCAGGCATTGCTGGTGCACAGCAGCAGCGCATCCATTTGTGCAGCAACCACCAGCCCTCTTGTGGTGACCTGGAATCCAGCCGTGCCAGCTCACGAACCTGCTGCTGCTGCTGCTGCTTGCAGGCTGAGATCCACGAGCTGCTGCTGGACTTTGCAGAGGCAGGCGCAACAGTCATCCGGCTCAAAGGCGGCGACCCTTATGTCTTTGGCAGGGGCGGCGAGGAGGTGCAGTACCTGCAGCAGCACGGCATCAGCGTGCACTGCGTGCCCGGCATCACTGCTGCCGCAGGCATCTGCGCAGAGCTGGGCATCCCAATGACCCACAGGTGTGTTTGGTGTGTGGTACAGGTGTGCTAGATAGAAAGATAGAGGGGTTACACGGTGTGTTCATGTGGCATACACCACCACAGACACCTGGTAAAATAGGAAGCTGCAAGCAGCTCAGCTCGGGCTGTGCAGGTGTGCAGGTGTGCTGTGTGCAACGGCTGAGTCAGCAGCAGCTAGGACCATATAATGTATGATTTGCGCGCACCTTGTTCTGTTCAGTGGCAGTACGATGCCTTACCCACTGGCGCTGGTGCAGCTTCCTGCCAGCACAATATCTGGAATTTTAGGGTTCCCTGGTAGTAAGCTGTCTCACCGCCCCTCTTGCTGCCTCCCTTGCTGCTGCGTACTGCTGCATCACAGGGGCGTTGCAACCAGCGTACGATTCCTCACAGGCCACTCCCGCGAAGGTGGCGAGTCCCAGCTGGATGAGACCCTCGCAGCAGCTGCAGACCCCCACACCACACTCATCGTATACATGGGCCTCGGCACGCTGCCGCTGCTGGTGCAGCAGCTTCGAGCTCGCGGCATGCCTGCAGACATGCCTGCTGTGGCTGTTGAGCGCGGCACTACATCAGAGCAGCGAGTTGTGTTTGACACGCTGCAGCAGCTGCATGGCAGTATAAAAGAGGCTGCGCTGCAGTCTCCTACGCTGCTGGTGATTGGGCAGGTAGTGGCATTAGCTCCTGGGTGGCAAGATGTGCAG
Organism: Tetradesmus obliquus; assembly: GCA_030272155.1. Lineage (NCBI taxonomy): Eukaryota > Viridiplantae > Chlorophyta > Chlorophyceae > Sphaeropleales > Scenedesmaceae > Tetradesmus > Tetradesmus obliquus. Next base: position 1,466,539 of record CP126203.1, read on the forward strand.
GAGGCAGCAGCGGCTGGCGGGCTGTCGGCAGCAGCAGCATCTGCTGCTGTTACAGCGGCGCACGACTGTGCACGATTACAGCTGGAGGATGCAAGGGCAGCAGTGCTGACGCTCCAGCAGCAGCAGCAGCAGCAGCAGGTTCGGCAGCATGCGGCCAGTGGCTGAGCACTTGAGCTACACCGCTGTGCATGACAGTCAGGCGGCTGGTGTGGGGTTGGTTGATCGGGTCGACCTGGCGATTGGATGATGGCTGCGGTGCTTGGAGAGCTGTTATGTGTCACATTCGCAAGCTGCAACCTTAGCCAGCCATCCGTGAGAGCCGGCGGGATCGTTTGTCAGATGCATCAATAGGCACTTGATGTACGGCTCGGGTGATCGTGGGTCATGCTGGCAATCAGCTGGTGTTCTGTATCATATGTTTGTTGCAGCAATGAAGCGCCAGGGCGCTCAACTGTGTTCGCTGCAATATGCGACCCAGTGATGAGGTTGTGCACATCACTTCCATTTGTTTGGTGTGGGTCACACGCAGCATTTACCACCAATATTGGCACTGGCATTTATGCCAGATGGCCTAGCCTTTTCAACATTGGTGTATGTCACAAGCAGTTCTAGGGCTGAAAGCTTGAAAGAAAGCATATGTTGTGCAGCACAGTGGCCCAATCAGAGCGCATTCTGAGTTAGCATATTGTGGCGTTGTTGGTCTGGCACACTTCTGCAGCATACCAAAGAGCAGCTGAGTCGCTGTCACTGACAGCTTGGCATGCTTGACATGGTAGCATGCTAGGCCATGTGACCGGGCGTTACAGAAGGCTGAATGTGGGTGTGTTATGGGCCAGGTGCCTGCAGGCAGTCTCACCAGTAAGCAACATGACCACATGTGTTTTGGTGCAGCTGTTGCTGCTGCTGCTTCGGCATGGTGGATGACTGAGCATCCGGCTGCTGGCTGGCTAACTACGCCGTGACGGGTAACAGCACGGTGTCGAAATCTAACGCCAGTTCATCAGTACGGTTGGTTGGTGCATGATCATGCTAATATGCTGCATGCTTTTGCAGTGTGTATTGTCTTTCTTGCAATTCCTTATACTAATCAGCGTGACATGATGCTGGTGGCCCCTGCTTGTAATCTCTTCACCTGGTCGTGGCGGAGGCGGCAGTGTGTGGTAAACCTAGGACTGCGAGAGCGTGTGTCTGAATCTGTGTTTCGCGCGGCTATCCCTGCTATATACTGTTGCTGTATGATTCTGTGTCTACTGAAGCTGGTTCCTTCTGTTAACCAAGTTCGCTGCGGCCGAGGCACTTCGCTGCGGCCGAGGCACTTAGTTCGCTGCGGCCGACGCACTTACAGCTAAGGCGTGACGTCTTGCACTTTGACTGCATTTTGGGGGTATTGAGGTTCTGACCACGACGTTGAGCATTCTTCGCAGCGTCTTGCAGGTGCAGCCAGTGTTTGCGGAGCTGCCGACCCGCCCTGCCCTGCAGCTGTGTTTCTCTTTGGTTGCTAAGCCAAGCTGTTTACGCACGATTTGAACTGCTTTATTTACTAGTCAGTGTAAATGGTGCAGTGCGGGGCCTGGTGGCACAGCATCCTGCGGGCGCTGAGCAGCAGTCAAGACACCAAGGACTGCTTGGGCAGCAGTCAAGACACCAAGCACTCCTTGGGCAGCAGTCAAGACCCCAAGCACTCATTGCCAAGAAGTCCCAAGTTGGGAGCTGAGCTCCCAAGCCTGCTCGAGCAGCCACTGCAGCAAGAGCATGTAGAAGCAGTGCTGGACATCTGCAAAGACACCAAGGAGCTCCAAAGCCTCCTTGAGCAGCCGCTGCAGCAAGAGCATGTAGAAGCAGTGCTGGATATCTGCATACAGCGCCACCTGGCTGCAGAGGATCTCTGCCGCTTGAGGGCCGGCAGCCGCTCACTGCAGCAGCTGTGCAGCAAGCGCATCAGCGCTGCACTGCTGCTGCGCAGCGTGGCAGCATCAGCACAGGCAGCAGCACCAGCCTTACCTGCAGCACCGGCACCTTCAGTCATAACACCTGACTTCGTCAACTTCATCAAACCGCCGCCACCTCTAGCAGACGAGGGCAACAGCATAAAGGCACTACGCTGGCTGCTGCGCCAGCCTGCAGTGACAGCAGCCATGCTCAAGAAGTGCAGCCAGCAGCTGCTGGAAATCCCGGGTGTGCCCCTTGCTGCTGCAGAGACTTTGGTGGCGGCTGGGATCCGAGGTCAGGTCACACTGCAGCGGCTAGCAGCGAGCGCATACAATGGTTATGACGGGCCAGTGGCGTGGGCGCTTGCGGTTGCTGATGCTGGGGTGCCTCTGCAGGAGTGGGCTGCTGGCCTGCCTGCAGAGCTGCGCACGATTGCCTGTGGCGGCAACTTGACAGAGGAGGTGGGTGTGTGGCTGCAGCAGCACTGCCAGGCTGCAACAGGAACATAGCAATTGGTACGGCAAGGCCACCAGGCCTGTCTGCTTGGGGTCTGGTGTGCAGCAACAGTCGTATCTGGCTGACAGCCGCACCGATCGTGTCTGATATGTTTGCAGACCGTTTGAATCAAAGTAACACGTGCACAGCGCTGGTTTGATTACAGACAATTGCAAACCAATTCGCCGTGCCTGCAACATCCCCGCTGCTGTTGCTGCTGCCACAGATGCTGCAGGACCTGAACCCGGCCCGCACAGCAGACCTGCTTGCTGTCGCCCTCAGCATGGCAGCGCCCCGCACCGCGGACGGCTCCCCCTGGCATGTCTCTATCAGCCGCGCAGCAATCACCTCCATCAGCAGCATGTTCAAGCGGCCCGCATGGAACACCACAGTGCAGCTCTCGGCAGCAGCAGTAGAGGCGCTTCTGCGGCTGGCTGTGCGGTTGTGCAGCGCCCCCATAAGCACACACTCTGCAGCCAACTTGCCGGAGTTGCTGCTGTCAATTTGCTGGCTGCCTGCTGCTGATGACCTGGCAAGACAGGGACCCTTGTGGAGCTCGCATACAGCGTTATATAGCCGCAGGGGCGCCAGCCGGTGCTGTGTGCTGCCCCATATTTCCTGCAGATGCTAGCTCCTACAGAGGGTGACAGGAAACTCACGCATGGGCAAGTGGAGCTGCTGCTGTCTTTGCTGGTGGGCCCGGCAGCAGCGGTGGCAGCAGAAGTGTACAGCAAGGCCATGCCCAGGCCTCATGACTGCACAATTCTGCATGCGCATGCGCATTGGCTGTGCAGCCAGCCGGGAGCAGCAGCAGCTGCGGCACGCCTTGGGCTGCTGTAGTGAAGTGTCAGGGTCACGGGCGGCAGTGCACTGTGCACGTGTTGTGGCGGTACGAATGCTGGGCTGCTGCATGCAGCTGCAGCAAGCCTGCGGTAGTGGAGTGTCAGTGACAGTGTACTGTCAACGGCTGCAGGAGCTTGTTGACGATCTTATGAGGTGATTTTCATGCTACCGCCGTTCCAAAAAGCGTATCATTGGTATTCAGGTATATCGCAATCCTTCAGCATAATGAAACAAGCAGCGTACTGTCTGTAATGGTTGTTCGCCTAGACGCGCTCCTCCGAGCTCAACCTGCTCATTATGACCAGCTATATCGTAGATCTCCGGAGGTCGAACGGTGAGGATATGCTATTCGTGTGCCTCATCCGTCTGCTCACCATTACTAGCTCGTGCACTCGTCCAGAACATGCATCGCATGGCAGATATCAGCAGCTACATGCCTAATTCAACATCATCATTCGCTCCAGCTGCACTGCTGAACACGTGGAAGTCTGTCTCAAACACATACGAACCGTTTGGTGCCCTGCTGCACTACTGCTGCTGCCTCTTGTGCAGGCTCATTTGCAGCATGGACGGCTTTGGGCTGTGGTTCTCCCTGTTCAACCACGCTTTCATCGTCTTCTTCGTGCACACTAGAAGAAGCGACAACAGCGCAGCAGCTCGGGGTGCTGAGATGTCCAAGCTGTTCATTGTGGCAGCGCTGCTGCAGCTGCTGGTGATGCACAGGGCGCGCAAATGGTACTGCAAGCATCGCTTTGTTGCAGCAGTAGCCAACCGCGTTGCCAGGCAGCTGCAGGCCTGCGCTGTGATCCTGCACAGCGGCTTCAACGCCACCAGCAGCCTGGCAATAAACAACAGCAAGCCATGGCAGGTGCTAGCAGCGCACCTGCTGATGTCTGGCGTGCTCAGTCTGCAAGCCTGCCAAAACTTCTTGCTTCCAGTGCGAACAGCAGTGCTCATACAGCCATTATATGTTGCCATATCACTTGCATGGCACTGGCATTCCCCACAGGCGATGCAGGCAGTCCCTGGCGTGCAGCTGCTTGCAGGAGAGGTCTGTTACAGCTTGCATGGTGTGTTTGAAAGTGTACTGGCGCTAGCAGCAGCAGGGGCGGGGGTCAGCACAGGCACATGCGGGGCGCTAGACACAGCAGCACGCACGTGCTCGCCAGAGCTTCTGTTTGAGCAGCTGGTGATCTATGCGAGCCTGGTGCTGTCGTATTTTGTGCCGCTGTTCCTTGGGTTCATAGCAGAGCTGCACCACAAGCGCAACTTTTGGAGAAAGTGCAACATGGAAGTGGAGCTGCAGCGTAGTGTGCTGCTGCCGCTGCCGGGCCAGCCTCTGCTGAGTCATGCACTTGTGCTCGTGCTGTCGCCAGCGCTGCTGTGGTTTGTTGCGGAGCAAGCAGCGCCGTTTATGGCTGGGAGAAGTGCTGTTGATGCAGGGGCATGTTCTGTATAATGAGCTGCTTGCAGGACTGCTCACAATCGTATCAAGTAAACATACAGCTGCATCAGGCTGTATGTTTATCAGGCCAGTTGACTTTGAGGGCAGGCGACGATCCCGTCATGGATCGTCAGTGATGGTGATGATGATTGCTGCCAGTTGAGCCATGGCCAGTTGGCTATGAGCGGGGGATGTGTTTCTTTACTGCTCTGCTGTCGGCATGGGCCAGGTGTTGGTCAAAATGCATGATCTTGCATCTGTTGAGGGACGGTGGCGGTGCGTTGACCGACCTTGACTAGGGTCAAACCTGTGGTCAGCGTCCTGCAAAGCAGCACGCAGTATGCAGCGCATAAAATGCCTGCAGAACATCTTATGCCTGCAAGGTATTCTGGCGCTGGTGCACACCGCACACAGTGCTGGGTTGTGGGGCGCATGCGTTATGCTGACTGAAGGGTGCTGTGACATGTGATAATCTGCGACTATGTTACAATCTGTAGCATATTACAATATGTGACCTTCAAGGCGTTGCTTTCCTGTATGCTTCTCAGTCCAGCCATATAGCATATGTTGTTGACTGTGAGATTGCTGTTTTATGTGGTATGTCTGGTGTTATCTGTTGTTGCTTTTTGTGTTGATGCACTGGGTTGGGTACGTACCAAGACAACACGCAGCAGAGATATGACTCCATGCCCGGTTGGCTAGCTGCTGGGTGAGCTGCAATGAAATGTGCGACGATGGCTCTGACTTGCATGTGCGGCGCCTTGTACCGTGCCAACCTTGACCGCCTGCTTGCATGCCTCTTGTTAACATGGCACAGGTGTTTCAATTTGGTACAGGGGGATACAAGTGTGCGGGCCTTCCTTAGAGCGGCACAGCTGTGTTGAGAGCGTACACAGTTGCGGATTGGTGTGCAGATCTGTACACGGGGTTTTCGTTTGTCGGGCGTTGGCGTCTTTTCCCAATACAGCTGTGGTTTGGCGCTGGGGCCAGTGCTCACTGTTGGTGCCTCAAAGGGCTGCGCAGACCTGCTCTAATTGCTCCATGCAGACAAGCAGCAGTCGCTGCGCAAGTGGCGGGGACTTTGCATCATGTGTGCCCTTGGTGCTGTTAACATGGAGTTGGTGCTGTGCTTGTGCTGTTCGAAGCCGTGCATGTGACAGTCTGGCATTTTGCTGTGTTGGTCCAAGTGGCTGCCGTGTGTTTATCAAAGCATATGCCTTGCGTCTGGACAAGCAGCAGGCAAATTCCCATCCCAGCATTGGCAGGGCAGCGCGTATGCGCCCACTGGATTTTGCTGAGTGCGGAGCAGGCTGCCTATTAGTGTTGTTTTCGGGCGTCATAGAGCGTGCTTACAAAGGACAGATAGGAGTCCACACAGAGGGGACAAAGGACAGGAAAGTTCAGGCCATGTTGCGTTGAACATGTGCGTCTGTTTTTTTTCCTTTTTTTGCAGTCAGCAGTAGGAGGCCTCCTAGGGCGGTTTATGGTGTCGAAGCCCTGTATCTTGATTACCTCCACACAAATGTAAGCGTGCTGCTGCTGTGATTTGCCGTGCTCATTTGCCGCACGTGTCGCAGTCTGAGGCCGTACACAAGGACATGTGAGGACCCCATGAGCCTTGTCTGGCTCCTTATTGGGTGGGCCTGAGGCCCTACTTTGGTAATTGGTGTACTGTACAGTACTCGAACAGTGCGCCCTCCACATGCATGCAGTGCGCAGCGGAAGTGCCAGCATTCAGTGCAGAGAGCTGATCAGCACAGATGTTCATCTGCCAGTGGCATCAGCTGTCAAGCAGGCAGGCAGCTGTTGTGCAACAGCCGATACTGTTACAGCTGTGTCAGCATCACAAACAATGACTGAAAGCTGCAAACGGTGCGACCAAATGAACCCAGTGCGACGTGAGCCATGCATGGCCTGGAAGTCAGGAGTCTGGTCCAACGGAACGGTTCGATCTGGCTTTCATGCGGCATATGTGCTTGTAGCGACAGCTTGCCAGGTCACCTTTGGTTGGTGTCCAAGGTTGTCATGCCCCGGCTCGAGCCGAGCTCCGGCCTTCATGAGCCCTGCCAGGCTGGTCAACCGGGCATGCGTCACGACCAGGCAATGCAACTTGACATAGCAGGTTTTAATAACTGTCATTTTCTCATATCTTCACCATGTTATTGCGAGTGCATGGACTGCTTGGCTGTCAAAGTTCAAAGTTTGAACGAGAGGAAAGGCACGGCTTTGCTCAGCCTAGTCTCCGCATTGACTTGAAAATGGTTTGATTTAAGAGGAAGAGCTGCCAATTTTTCCATTATGAAAGTGCTCTCTGAGCACTGCGGCAACAGGCCCTTGGTACTGCTGGTTGTTCTGCTCAGCTCTGCTGTGGTCTTGCTTTTGTTGCCCTATAGAAGTATCATCGCGGATCGAGTATCAGGCATAACGATCAAGGCGCGATTCAAGCGGTCTTTGCCATGGTCAGCTGACAACAACACCCTGGACCAGCCAGCCACTGGTGCTGCAGCTACAGGCGGAAGCAGCTCCAAAGTACACCAGGAGCAGCTGCAGCTGGAGTTCGATTGCAGCACCAAAGAGTTGGCCAGAGACACTTCCTGCTCCCTAGCAGATGCCAGCAAGTATTTTGTGTGCAACAGGCGCTATCTCCGCACGGGTGCGTTTGTTGCAGGCAGCAGCGCTTGGCACTCGTACGGCAAATGTGGCCCCAAGCCTGGCATCAAACCTGGAGCCTGCCTCTTCAAACAGCAGCAGCAAGAGCAACCGAGCAATGCCAGCGGAGCAGCAATCACTGCCACAGCCAACAGCTCTGCTGGCAGCAGCCTAGGCAGGCTCCTGCAGGCTCCGCAACAGCAGCAGCAGCAACAACAGAAGCAGCAGCAACAGCAGAAGCAGCAGCAGCAGCAGAAGCAGCAGGACGAAACACAGTACATCGTCGTGCTGGGAGACTCCCAAGGCATGCACTACACAGAAGGTCTAGTGCGTGGCTTGCAGGCAGCTGGCGCCAGCTGCAACATGCAGAAGCGGGAAAATGGCGCAGCCTACTTTGGGGATCCTGCAGGAATTGCATACAGGCAGCAGGACTGCAGCGGCTGTGCAAGTTCGCTCACGCGCTGTGTACATCCAGACAAACAGGTGAGCCACATTTCGGAACTTACACCAGTAACCTCACCCGTGGGGGAGCCGATGACGCACCCGAGGACTGTCTGTTGAGCAGAGAAGGCTAAGCAGTTGCACACATGGGCTTGCAAGCAGATGCGCCTGCTGCACGATGCACATGTGTCTGTTGCAGAGTGACGTGGATGGCAAGGCATTGATTTGCAAGGTTTTGGCTTATCACAGTGTTTCGTGGCTTTCCTGTAGGTTGCTGTTGATGTGGAATACCTGTGCATGGAGTTCGTGAACGACCTTAGCAGATCAAAGAATACACACATCCTGCTGCTGTTTCTTCTGCAGGTTGCTGTGGATGTGGAGTATCTGCGCATGGAGTTTATCCTAGACTTTGAAGTGACCGAAAAGAAGCGCATCCACTGGGACAAAAACTGCAAGGAGGATGCGTCAGCACTGCCGCCAACAGGAGCACCCTGCAAGTGGGCATGGACAACACAGCAGTTCTACCTTGAAAGGTGCGAGGTGCATCACTGATCGAGTTAAATGTCATACATTAAGCCAGGGAAGTGTTCAGTTTGTGATCTGCATGCCTTCTCCCGCCGTCAGTGACACCCTGCAAGTGGGCTTGGACAACATAGCAGTTCTAACATGAAAGGTGACGTTCCTGCAACCATGCAGCTCTCCTGTCAGCTGTCCTGCAAGTGCTTTGTAGCGTTATCCTGCAGGTTGCATTAGTATGCTATGACTGTTGTATCAGCGGGCTGATGCCACATCGCAACTGGTTGGCAGCTAAGCTGAAGTTGGCGGCGGCATCAGGTGATTTTGAACCCTTTGAATGCTTGCGCACCCAGCCTGCACCCTGCGCGTCAACAGCTTTGCACATTTTGGCTAGCAGCTAAGCAGCGCTCCTCCAACACCCAACAACCTGACCAACTGCAGCTGGCTACACTGCTGCAGGTACCTTGCGGCTCGGCCGCCCAGCCAACTGCATGTGTTTCAAAACGCACACGACTGTGCCCGGCGCAGCAGGGCCGACTATACGCGAGACTTTTCATGGTTCATATCGCTGCTGAACAGCACACTTGGGCAGAGTTTGAGGTGGGCGGCAAGGCTGCGTGGCAGGAATGCACGTAACATGGTATGTTATTGATATCTAACATGATACTTGGAACGCATCATTTGTGCATGCGACGGACGACCGACAGCGGCAGCGCAGCTTCCAGTGCTGCTGCGTACTGCAGCAGAGGCCTTAAATCAATGTCAAGTCAAGTCGAACGAGTTGTTGTTGCTGTCTGCTGCTCCGCCTGCCTGCCCAAATCAGCACTGAAATCTATATGTGGGAAGCAACAGCCACCAACCCAGACAAGCAGCCTGGCATATGGTAAGCATGCAGCTGGCACAATGCTGTCACAGCCTCCACAGTGGAGGCATCACAGCATGCACTGGTTGAGGCTAGCCCGGGCATCCAGTGCTGCATGCTGTATTCAGCAATCATGTGCATGTTACTGCCTCATCTGGCATGCGCTGAGTAGCAGGATACGATACTCACCTGCCTCCTCTCGTTGCAGTGTTCAAGCATGCCTTCTGGGCTGCTGCTTGCAGGAAGAACATTACGTCTGCTGACTGCATCACATTTATGAACAACGCGACGAAAGCAGCGATCTACCCTATGGTGGCCCAGACAGTGCGGCACATGCAAGCTGGCACTTACAACAGCAGGAGCAGTGCGGCATGGCATGCAACATTCGATATGTTCACACCAACTTCGGAGCGGTTGGATCTGAATGGAGATGGCGTGCATTTTGTGCACACCTGGAATGACATTGTGGGCAGTCAGCTGCTGCTTGCAGGATACTGTGCAGACAAGCTGTGAAGCTGATGTAATGCCACTGCTGCGGCGGCATGTTGACAGAGGCATTGCGTTAAAATGCATGCCAGCAAGCGAGCTCTGCATCCAAGCTGCATGCACATACTTTACATACGCGATTTAAGCATTCAGCTGGCAGCACACCTGTCACCGCATGTGTATTGGTCACAGCTAGCAGTGCGCAATTTGAACATGCAGGTTCGTCACCACAGCGCCGTACCATGGGCGTGTCCCAGTACAGTTGCTGGCACAACGTAACAAAGCAGCTGCAAGGCTCATGTCCTTTTGAAATGAGTTCAGCGTGATCGATCACATTTCAACTGTTGTCTAGCATCAACACATCGGCGATGTTCCAGGGTCAAAGGGCTGTGACAGGGAGCAGAACTTCTGCTGGTAAGCTTGGTGGTGACTTTATCAGTGCTCGGTCATCAGCCCCGCAAATGCGTCAACTACAGAAGACAATCACCATTACCTGCATCTCAGAACATATGCCAGAGAACTTCGCCTCCTGCGCGTGGTGTAACCATCTCGTAAGATGTTACTGCGTGTCACCTGCCGGGTACCATAGCCGTGCTACGCCTTCAAAGAGTTTGAAATACAGGCACATTGGCGGTGTCGAGCTTGCTTTCCCGCTGTTACAGCTTCACCTGGCCTTTTAACCCCTGCAGCACGTCGCTGCTTGTCGTGCTCCCTTTACGATGCAGCTGCAAGCGACGCACGCTCGTTTAGGGTCTTGCAACAGGCCGGTTGACCATTTGACCAGGCAGCGGCTGGTGGTGCGCAGCAGTGCTGTCAGCACAAGCATCAAGCAGCCCTGCTCAGTGAACCTTGAGAACCTGGGCAGAGCAGAAGGCCAGACCTTTCCTCTCAACCTCTACGGTGGCAAGAAGCCGTCGTTTGTCGGCAAAGTCGTTTCTATCGAGAGGCTGGGTGGCAGGGACAAGGAGAGGGATGTGAGCCACATCGTCATTGACACTGGTGAGTATGCTGCTGCAGCTGCAACACCACAACTCCTGCTGCTGCTGCCGCCGCTGCTGCTGCTGCTGCTGCTGCTGCTGTGCATGCAAAGATGGCATAAAAGGCTTCTTCTTCTTGCACTCTACAGGACTCAACATCAGCAGGCTTGCAACATTCGATTGTACACACCTAGCTTAGCCACGAAGGCTGTTGACGCCTTTTTTGCTCCATTTTTCCTGCTGCGCGCAGGCGGCGTGCCGTTTGTTGAGGGCCAGTCGTTCGGTGTGCAGCCTCCAGTGAGTGTGCGCCAGCAGAGCAGCTGGGCAGTACACTTGCTTGTGTGTGTGCTGTTTCTGTGCTTCTGTGAGTTGTCAGCCTGATGGACAGCCTACTCAGCATGGAATGCAGCAGTGGTGTGTGCAGCTGGTGAATGACCATGCCTCCAGTGTGCAGCCGCCAGTGAGTTTGAGCCAGCAGAGCAGCTGGGCAGCAAGCCAATATGTGTGGTTCAAGTCGGAAAGACAGCCTGCTCAGCATGACGCAGCAGCCGTCTTGTGATGATCATGAACTGCATGCCTCTGCTATGGTCCGGCAGCGGCCGGCCTGGCAGGTGTCATCACCAGGAATTGCAGACTGGACTTGTAAGCAGGTGTATCAGCTGTCACCAAACCAGCCAGCACGCGACTGGGCCTGCTGCAGGGCACCAAGCTCAACAGCAGGCATATGCTGTCACTGAAGCATTTGGCACAACCACACCAAACTGAGTAGCTGGCATTCAACTGTTTGTACGTGTGCTTGATGCTCCTGCAGGGCACCAAGCTCAACAGCAGGGGCGTGGAGGTGCCGCAGCACGTGCGGCTGCACTCTATGGCGTCCTACGAGGACTCAATGAATGACGTGACACCTAACTGGATTTCTGGCACCAAACTGCATGCACCTGCACCTCCTGCTGCAAAAATGTAAGGTCAACAGACGGAGGACAGAGGAGTTCGACAGTTTCTGCAATGACGCCAAGCCGACGAGCTGTCTTTTGTCTGTGTTTTGCATTGCTGCATGCGCATGCAGGGTACCAAGCTCAACAGCAGGGGTGTGGAGGTGCCGCAGCATGTGCGGCTCTACTCGATTGCGTCTTCGCGCTACGGAGACAGCGGCGATGGCAAGACCTGCACACTGTGCGTGGTGCGCGTCATCTACCCAGGTAAGGCGCAGGTTTGTTTGGTTAGGCAGTTTTGGCAGGTGTGATGCATGTCACAGCCACCAGTCTATTTGCTGCTAGGAGTCAGATACCACAAGGTGCACGCTGTGCATGATCTACCCAGGTGGGCACATGTGTTGTCTTGTTTGGCAATCGCTGCTGCAGTGGCAGGTGTGATATGGCACAACCAACAGTGTGATTGCTTCGGGAGTGCAAGTTGCGTTCTGTGCGTGGTGCGCGTCATCTACCCAGGTGGGCGCAGGTTTGTTGTGTTGATGACTATACTGCTGCAGTGGCAGGTGTGATGCGTGCACAGCTAACAGTGTGATTGCTGTTGGGAGCGCAAGTTGCAGGCGTGGAGGCGGTGCATGGCCTATGCAGCAACCTCCTGTGCGACTGCATGACTCACTTGTTCTGCAGCTCAACCTAACTGTGGGTTTTTTGGTGTGTTGCTGCTGCAGACCCAGCAACCGGGGAGACGGTGCATGGCCTGTGTAGCAACTACCTGTGCGACTGCAAGCCTGGTGATGAGTTGGTGATGAGCGGGCCTGCAGGCACTGCGCTGCTGCTGAATGACAACCCCTGGAACAAGCGCATTGTGTGCGTGTCCACAGGTGAGAGTTCACTTCTGCTTGCAGGAGACGCGTCTGGAACTTGCAGGAAACCTCCTGCGCCGTGCATGACACCTCACGCTTGGTATAGGACACCCTTGCGTGACGGTGTGAAATGTAGCTCTCGCAAAACAACTGGTAAAACAACAGGCCCTTACAAAACACAGCCTGGTGATGAGCTGGTGATGAGTGGGCCAGCAGGCACTGCGCTTTGCTAATTGACAACCCCTGGAACAAGCGCATTGTGTGCGTGTCCACAGGTGAGAGTTCACTCCTGCTTGCAGGAGACGCGTCTGGAACTTGCAGGAAACCTCCTGGCCCGTGCATGACACCTCACGCTTGGTATAGGACACCCTTGCATGACGGTGTGAAATCTAGTTCTCGCAAAACAACTGGTAAAACAACAGGCCCTTACAAAACACAGCCTGGTGATGAGCTGGTGATGAGTGGGCCAGCAGGCACTGCGCTTTGCTAATTGACAACCCCTGGAACAAGCGCATTGTGTGCGTGTCAACAGGTGGGCCGCTTGCAGGAAACGCAACTGGTGCTTGCAGGATAAACATTTGATGCTTGCAGGACACCGCATGCCGGCTGCACGGCACTGTCTTGCAACGGTACATGCTCTCCTGCAAGACTGCGCATATCACCCGCCAATATATCAATATGAATCATCTGTTGGTTGCAGGAACCGGCATTGCTCCCTTCCGCCCCCTGGCGGCGCATTGTCATGCTGTCGGGCCCTCCACAAAACATATCGATAATAAAAACAGCCTATTGATTTTTAATCGTGTGGCTGCAGGAATCGACATCACACCCTTCCGCTCTTGTTGTTCTAGGCCTTGCACTAAGACTGCTGACCTGATACTGACCTACAAACGCAAACCTGTGGCTGCAGGGACCGGCATCGCTCCCTTCCGCTCCTTCTGGCGGCGCATCTTCTTTGACGGCATCGACGGCCAGGCCCCGCAGCCCTTCTCGGACAGTGCCTTGTTCTGGCTACTGTCCGGCTTTGCCAACACAGACAGGTGCGGCTGTGCTACATTGCTGTTGACAGCGAGGTTCAGGTCAGTTGCATGCAAGCAGGCTAGTAGTAAATTGACAGGTATCATTGTTCCTAGTCACCCATGTTGTTGTTTGTTCTGCTGCTGCCGCTGCTGCTGCAGTGTGCTGTATGGCGATGAGCTGAAGGCAGCGCTTGAGGCCAACCCCAAGCACATGCGCCTGGACATCGCGCTCAGCCTGGAGCAGCAGAACGGGCAGGGGGGTCCGGAGTATGTGCAGGTGCGGTGCAAAATAAAGTAGAACAAAAGAAAAGGATACCACTGACAGTACTAAGCATGTGCAGAGGGGTCAAAGTTTGTGGAATGGGGGCACTATCATGCTGTGCTGGATGTCGGGTGCATCGTGTATGACGAGATTCGTTTGTCAAATAATGCATCTGCCCTCAAGTGTGCTCTTTGCTTAGCGAGTAGGGTGCCCAGTGGGGAATTGCAGCTGTTGCCCCAGCATTTGAGTGTTGAACATCGGAGATTTGGCTGCTTTGCTTGCAGGACCGCATTCACGAGCACGCGCAGGAGTTCCTGGACCTGATGGCCAGTGATGACGCCATCTGTCACTTTCAGACCCCTGATTCCCAAACCCTGACCCCAAAACCCCATATTTGTTTGAACTTTGCTGCTTGCAGGACCGCATTCACGAGCACGCGCAGGAGTTCCTGGACCTCATGGCGAGTGATGATGCCATCTTCTACTTCTGCGGGCTCAAGCGCATGTACAGCAGTGTGCTGGAGATGCTGGAGGTGGGTTGTGTTACATTGTGTGTTACTTATGTTATATGTTGTTGCATTGTGTTGCAGTGCGGGCTGAAGCGCATGTACAGCAGCGAGCCGGAGATGCTGGAGGTGGGTGTTGGTACACAGCAATGTTAATGTTGTTACTTTATGTTATGTAACATTGCAGGCTGAAGTGCATGTACAGCAGCGTGCTGGAGTGCTGGACGTGGGTGCTGTTACGACGCATGGTACTGTGCTACATTGTGCTGCTTTGGTGTTGAGTCACAATGTGTGTTACTGCTGCAACATCATAGTTGCCACCAATGGTGCATCACATTCCACTGCAGGTGCAGCTGTTTGCTGAATTGTGTGGATGAGACAGATGACAACCATATGACTGTTTGTTGCTGCTCTTACACTGCTCATCGTTGCTGCTGCTGCTGCTGCTGCCATGCAGACAATGGGCCGTGAGCACCGCGGCATGGACGTGCCTGCACTCATTGCGCAGCTGAAGAAGAGCCACCGCTGGCACGTGGAGACTGCTTAAAAGTGCGATCGGGGTGCTTAGGCCCTGCTGCGGCTGCTGGAGCCACGTGACACCTGTTGAAGATCTTTGGCTGCTGCTGAAGAAGAGCCACCGCTGGCAGTGGAGACTGCGTGAGCATTCGTGCTACTGTACTTGAAGCCTGTAGGGGCTGCTGGCTGTCTACGCGTTACTGCGCAGCTGGAGAAGAGCCTCCACTGGCACGGGGAGACTGCTAAAAAGTCTCTGGTGGGTACTGCAATTACCTGGCAACTGGCTGTCTACGCGTTACTGCGCAGCTGAACAAGAGCCTCCACATGTCAGGTCGTAATCAGACCCTACGGTATGCACCGGTATGCCAGGTCACCAGAGCCGGTATGTTCAGGTCGGCCGAGCATGCCATACCGGTGCAGATCGGTGCATACCCCACTGCAAAACTTGAGACGCTGAGCGCTGTCACGTGGCTTAAACTTTACAAAAACCTGCTCAAGGACCTTGGCAAGGGTGCTGACGGGGGTGGCTGTAAAAAGACAGGACAAATGTACACAGTACACACATGGGCGTGCACCTTCAAGCAATGCTGGAACAGGAGACCCCGCCCCAAGTCTCCCGATGCTCCGAGTGGGCTGTTCAAACAGCAGCTTGGGTGGTTGCCTACTGTTACCTGAGGCGTGCTGGCTGGGTTGCTTGCGTTGGGTTTCGCAAGGGGAGTACAGTACTGACCGGTTGGTTGAGAACTTACCTAAACTGGCAGGCTGCATGACTGAAGGATTGATTGCTCGCAATGACAAGAACGCCGCCCGCAGGGTTTTAACATGTGTTTCAGCTTGTTGCTGTGGTTGCTGCACTTAGTGCTGCACTTGATACTGCACTTGATACTTTGCATCTACTGAGCTTCCATACTGCTGTCTGCATGCACTTTTTACCCCTTTTTACTGCTGTCAAGCCCGCTGATGACAGACCTCATGCTTTGGGATTGCTGCGAGAACTTGTCAACGTGATGTCCTGTCGTACGCATTTGCTGTTACACTTTCAGAGTGTCATTGAACTCGATAGGTCGCAATTTGTTGATCTCCGCTGCAGCAGTGCAGCAGCACCACACAGGCCGCCAAGTGCCTCACTTTCAGAGAGCGCAGGTGTGCTGTTCAAGGCTGCCATTGCAGCGCACATACTGCTTGCATGATGTGTTGACTGACTGATCGCATTTCTGTAAGGATTGGTGTGCAATCACCAACGTTCTTCACACTCATTGACAAGGTTTTAGGGTTCGAGTTTCGTCATAATCATGACACGGGTCTTGCCACTTCCGCCGTCTCTGTTACATGCATCCAAGAACAGCTATCAGCAAGCTTGCGAGTCCTGCCGGGGTTGCCTGATCAAGCTTATGAGGCTCAACAATGTGTAGAACACAACAAAGTAAATGGAAACACAAATACTTTTGCACACACAGCACTGCTGTCCGGGACTGAGGCTGCAACAGCTGTGTCGGCATTCATCCAGGCGCCTGCAGCTGCTACAGGGCAAGCATATGAAACACCAGCAACTACCAGACAGCATCAACGCCCCACCTCATGTGCACGTGCGCATGCGCGTAGCAATCTGAAGACACCAGTAGCACAGCATGCCTGTGACAGGTGATCAGAATGCTTACGTGCAACATGCAAAGTCTCTGTCAACAGCCCTGCACAACAAGCTCTGCAGCTGCAACAGACCAGCCAGTGGCACTATGCCCACCCTGGGTAACAACAGTTGACAAAACAAACCAGCACCGTCGGAAATTTGTGAGGTGTTGAATCAATGAGGTTGAATCAACAGGGGTGTCAATCATGGTTGAATCAACCAAGGTTTCGCCTCAACCCAGGTTGAGTCAATCCGGTTGATTGGTCGATTCCGCTTGAAACCTACATCATCGGGTTGAATCGACACTTGCACATTCAACCACGCTTGAGTCGACGCAGTTGAAAGAGCATGTCCGGTTGAAGACCACATCAGACCCAGGAACAGCCCCTGAATGCAGCCACTGCTGTCGCAAGCGGAATATCAACTTGCAAAACGTTTGCTTGGTTGTGTCCAGACGTGTGTCTGCTTACCAAATGAGGTGCAACCTGTCACAACAAGTGACAGAAGTCAAACTGCCTGTCGATCGCTTTGAGCCGAGCACACGTCCGTTGCCCAGTCAATAGTTTCTTGTTGCATTTATATTTGCTTTTGAAGCACGTATGGGAGTCTGCAGCTGTTTGCGGCCTCCCAAAGGCTGCACACCGTTCGCGGCCTGTCTATGCTCCATCCGCAAGCCTGGCAGCAAAGATCAATATGTTGACATCGATCATATCAATACCCAGGACCAACATATGAAGCAGCATCAACCTTGAGGACGGGCTGCTGTAGGTGCTGCCAGACCAGCTGCCCTGCACTTCGACTGCACCAGCACCTGCGATGAAGGCCTCGTGAATGAATTGGGAAAATAATCGACGATTATATACCCTGGTTTGGTCGGTGGATCAGGTGAACACCGTCAGCTGCAGCCAGACCACAGCTGAGCAGTGCTGCAGCTGCAGCAGCAACTCCAGCAGACAGCAACGGGAGTGGCAGCAACCTGACTCGACATTCACAGCTTCAACGTCATAGGCTGTGTCATTGTCAGCGATGGTCGATGCCCTACAGGCCTCGCCCTGCTGCCAACACCCACATGTAGCCAACAGTTGCAGAGTAGTGTGCGATGCAATGAACACTGTTGGTGTGCATGCACCCTCCGGCCTGTTTGCTGACCCACCCATGTGTGTCACGCCAGTGCAGGTGTACCTCGAATGTGTTTGTGTCTGTTGCTGTTGGAAAGGCACTGCAGCCGCTTGACATGAGCTGACTGCCAGTTGAGTGATGCTGGGACGGCGCCCTACCTGCCGCTGGTCATGCTGGTCAACGGCAAGCCGTGCAGCAGGACGCTGTCAGCATTTGTCATGTGGCACTTTTGGGGAGCAAGGTGGGTTTGATTGCAAGTGCTTGTTACAACCTTTTGGGTGCCACTGCAGTGGTTGTTCATCAATGCAAGGCATGTTGTGCCATGCGCTAGTTCCGTGTGCTTCCATACGCCAATGTTGAGCAACGACATGCTCCGCGTTTTTGACTGTCAGTCAACACATGCAGGGCATCGCCGTGATTGGACCTTCCTTGTATCAACGGTGCTGACCAAAACCTGCCGAGGCGTTCACAGTTGCTGTTTATCAGTGTACCAGTGTGACGTCATATGGCACTAACACATTCTGCATGCTGCTGCCGTTTGCCTGCTGTACAGCTCCGGCTGCGTGCGACAACAAGGGCTACAGACCCCAGAGTGTGGACTGCGCTGCCAGTGGAATCGAATGTTGGGGGAGGAGAGGCTGCTCAGGCACAGATGGGAGGGGTGGTGTGGTGGCAAGACAGAATGACATCACGTGAGGATGGAGGGGCAGGATGGTGTAGGCTGTGATTGCAGCTTTTGGCTGCTGCTACAGGTGTGGCAAGCGTTGCTGCTGTGGCGCATATGTGTTGTAGTGGGGCCAGTGTCACCATCAGTGTTGTCCTTTGATGTATCAGCTGGCTGCTGGTGGTTTGCCAGTCAGAGTGCTACTGTGGCTTGGTGAGCCAGCACTGGGTTACTAGCAACAGGCCAGATTAAGCAGTCATCATGGCTCTTGGTTCTCAGATGTCACCAACACCTTGCTTGGGTGCTGCCAACGCCTGCAAGTAGCATTCCAGCAGTAATGAGTGTGTGTGTTGTTTCAACGCCGTTGATGTAACCGGATGGCATTGAAACAATCCAGTGGAGTTCCGGTCAACCGGAGTGTATTCAACGCAGTTGAAGCGTCGGAAGCATCAACCATGATCGATTGAACGCGGTTAAATAACATTTCAACCGATGATTAAACCGTGGTTGATTCGATCGACTGGTTGATTTAACGAGGTCGAATCAACCGGCCCGGTTGACGTCAACCACGGTTGAAAAGCGGTGCACCATCAACCTGACCCAGTACTGCGTCTAATCAACCATGTTGCTTTCAACCAGAGAACCTCATTGATTCAACACCTCAGACTTTTCCGACGACAAGCCTCCTAATCAGGCACTGCTGACAGCGCATCCCTCGCTGCAGCCCTCTGCTGCTGATGCTGCAGGCGAGCCGTCACCCTGATCAGGCGGCTGCTTACAGCACTGCAGCCTGCTACTGCAATGTAGCAGTACAGCGCTGCTGTTGCTGTTGGCTGTGCCTCCTCCTGCGCTTCAACCCACTGCTCACCGCGCATCCTTCACTGCAGCCGTCTGCTGCTGCTGCTGATGATGTTGCGGTTGCTGCTGCAGACAAGCCGCCCCCTAATCGAGCACTACCTGCTGAGCTGCTCACAGCGCATCCTTCACTGCAGCCACGGCAGCCTCAGCAGCAGCGCCCTCACCCTCCGCCGTCTCGCTAGCCTGCTTGTCATCATCCCCACCTGCTGCTGCTCGTTCTGCTGTGGTTGCTGCTGCTGCAGCTGCAGAGCCGCCTGCCAGGCCTGACAGAGCACCAGCCACCCTACTGCAAATGCCTGCAGTGAGGCTGGACACAGCCTTGGCTTCCTTGGCCTCTACGCGGCATCTGCTGCTGCTGCTCACAAAGCATCCTTCACTGCAGCCACAGCAGCCTCAGCAGCAGCGCCCTCACCCTCCGCCTTCTCACCCGCCTGCTTGTCCTCATCCCCACCTGCTGCTGCTGGTTCTGCTGTGGTTGCTGCTGCTGCTGATGCAGGTGAGCCGCCGCCAGCCAGGCCTGACAGAGCACCAGCCACCCTACTGAAGATGCCTGCAGTGAGGCTTGACACAGCCTTGGCATCCTTGACCTCTACGCCCGCATCTGCTGCTGCTGCTGCTGCTGCTGCTGCTGCTGGCTTGGCCTCCTCGGCTGCTGCTGCTGCGGCTGGCTTCTCCTCCCCGGCTGCTGCTGCTGCTGCTGCTGGCTTATCCTCCTCGGCTGCTGCTGCTGCCGCTGGCTTGCCAGCATCTGCTGCTGCCGGCGTACCCTCCTCTGCTGCGGCCGGCTTGTCAACATCTGCTGCTGCTGCTGCCGCTGCTGGCTTGGCTTCCTCCTTATCACCCTCTGCCTTGCCATCTGCTGAGCCCGGCCTGGATCCAAAAAGCCCTGGCGAGCCGCCAGCAGCAGCAGCAGGGCTCGCGGTGCCGGTGCCGCTGCCGGCGCCAGCCTGCGAGAGCCTCTCAAAGCTCGACACAGGCCGGATGGGTGAGCGCGGCGGCGTGGTGGTGCGGGAACCAGGCTTTGCTGCTGCTGCTGCTGCCGCATGCCGCAGCTGCTGCTCCTGCTGGGCAATCAGTGCCCGCACGCCTGACAGCTTGGGCTTAGTAGCACTGTCTGAACCTGACCCTGCTGCCTCATCCTGCTGCTGCTGCTGCTGCTGCTCCTGGCGGGCTGGGGAGCCCTCCCGGGGAGAGCTGGAGGAGGCACGAGGCAGCACTGGCGGCTTGGCTGCGGGGGTACTGCTGCCGCTGCTGCCGCCGCTGACGGCTGCTGACTCAGCAGCAGTGGCGGCTGCTGCTGCATCGGCGGCGGCTGGTGGGTCCACTGCTGCTGCTGCTGCTGCTGCTGTGTCAGGCTCTGACGCTTTGGGGCTTGGGGTGGCCCCGGAACCCCAGCCATCTTCAGCAGCAGCAGCAGCAGCAGCAGCAGTAGATGCGTCAGCAGCAGCTGTGCCAGCAGGCGAGTCCAGGCTAGCAGGCAGGGCTGAGCTGTCAGCTGCTGCTGCTGCTGCCTTGTCTGCTGCTGCTGCTGGCCCAGCAGCCGCCTCATCTGCTGGGGCCTTGTCTGTGCTGCCTGCTGCTGCCTTGGCAGCAGCCTTTGTGCCCTTCGCTGCTGCTGCTGCTGCTGCTGGCTTGCTGGGGCTGCTGCCCCAGCCATCACCTGCTGCTGCTGCTGCTGCTGCTGCCGGCGCATCACCTCCACTGTCCCCCCAGCCATCACCCCCTGTTGCTGCTGTTGCTGCTGCTGCTGGTGCATCACCCCAGCCGTCACCGCCTGCTGCGCCGCTGCTGCCACTGCCAACTGTCACTCCTGCAATGCCAGCTGTCGCGGCGGCGACAGCAGCAGCTGCAGCAGCCGAACCAGCCCCTGCGCGCCTCTCTCTACCAGCAGCAGGGCGCACTACTTCAGGCCCTGCACCAGCTGCACCTGACTGACCTAGAGCATTTGCAGCGGCAGCAGCAGCAGCGCCAGGGCCCTGTGCATCACGTGCACCCCTGCCCCTGACGCCACCCTTACTGCTGCCGCCATATTCATCATCATCATCTTTCTCAAGAATCTTGTTTGCACGATCGTAGACGCCGGCCTGCCGCCCGCCGCGCCGGCCGCTGCTGCCATAATCATCCCCGTACGAATCGTAATCCTGATAACCGCCGCCGCCGCCGCCGCCTTGGTTGTAACCGCCTGCCCTGCCGCCTCCGGCCACCCTCTCCCTGCCGCCGCCTGCGAGCCCCCTATCTCCCCGCCTGTCGCCGCTGATCACATGGCCCCTCTCCCATTTGCCATCAGTGCCCAGCTGCACACCAGCCGAGTAACCCGCAGCGGATCTCGGATCGCTTGCGGTACTGCTGCCTGCAAGCCGATCGTCATGCTGCTCCCACTGCCGCGGCTCCCGCTCCCTACCACCACCCATACCCATGGCCAGCCCACCACCTCGCCCACCACCCCCCCGGCCGCCGGCGGCCGCACTGTCACCCCAGCCGCCGCCGCCGCCCCAGCCGCCGCCACCCCGCTGATCAACAGCAGCAGCAGCAGCAGGTGCGCCGTAGTCACCGCCGGCACCATAATCGCCATAATCGGCTGCTGCTGTCGCGCCGCGCCCCCGCACGCCGCTGCGGCCGTACGCAGCCGCCGCAGCACCGCCGGCAGCAATTCCAGCAGCAGCAGCAGGTGCTGCACTGACAGCCGCATGGCTCCTTGCTGCTGCAAAGTTGGCTGCTGGTGTGGTAGCAGTTTGGGGCAGCTGCTGCGGAGCGCTGAGGTAGCCTCCTGCAGAGGGCCCTGTTGTGCCCCTGGCTTCAGCCTTGAGCTCCTACAGCAGCAGCAGCGGAAGCAGAAACATTGCACACATTGATTCTATGTTGACTACATGTTGACTACATGTAAAGAGCAGGCAGGGAAACAGGCTGACACTTGGTACGCATGCGCGACTCGAATGACACAACGTCACTGTTCTGGGCCTTTGCCTCCAGCTGCTGCAGGGGGCTGGTGTGTGCATGGATTCCACTTGCAGTCTGTGCTGCACTATCTGCACAAACCGTGCTGTCATGAGTAATACACAGCTGGCTAGGAGCAGAACAGGGCTTTTCGCCTTAGCCTGCCAGCATCACCATCTGCCAAGATGCAGCCTTGCTACCATTGTCTGCCAGATAGACCCAATGCGTATACACAACCCAGCCCACAGGGCTGTGGTGTCACATGACGAGTGGACCGCCCTGATGGAGCTGGCACACTGCTGTTTCACTCCGAACAAAAGGCGCAGCTACCGCAACCGAACCTATATCTGCTGCTGCTGCTGCTGCTGCTGCTGTGGCCCACCTCGAGCACGTACTCCAGCATTGTCCAGTACTGCCCGATCCTGCGGATCTTCAGGTCGGTGCCAAACCAGTCCTGCAAGCAGCATCAAAGCAGGCGGCAGGTTGCAGCAGGTTGCAGGAGGTTGCAGCAGCAGCACCAACTATGGATACGTGTCGCTGTGATGCACTACAAATACCAATTTCAGGTGCCGGCAGCTGTGCATAGCGCTACATGCATGAATGATGCGGTTGAAACGCAAGTGGGGGCTCTACGGCTGCGCCGCCTGCCTGTCACAGCCAAGTCGCCCATGGAGCCTCTGCATATGCACGTCAGTACTAGGCCTCTGCTGCCGCCTGGCATTGCACCCTCAAGCAAGCATGCCTGGCATCCATTCTCCTGCAAGCTGTTTTACATGCTGTCCTGCAAGCTGTTCTGCCAATTCTCCTGCAGAGCTGTGCTGCAAGGCTATTGCATAAGCTGTATCTGCTGCCCTGCAAGATCGCCTCAAACATGCCCTGCAAGCTGTCCTGCAAGCGCCCGGCCCACCTGCGCAAACCAGTTGATGATCTGTGCAGCGTCAAAAGGCCCGTGCACATCCTTCAGAGGGTCCTCGTACTCCCACACCTTGGGCAGTGCTGCTGCCTTGCTGGCAGTTTGTGCTGCCCTGTTAAACCCCGGTGCTGGACCCTGTGGCTTGAATGGCTCCGCATCTGCCCGCAGCGCAGCCTGCTGCTGCTGCTGCTGCTGTGCGGCGCTGTATTGCTGCTGCGCGGCGTCCTGCTGGCGGCCGTATGCAGCATTATGGCCGCTGTTATATGCTGCACGCGGCGCCTCGCCGCCTGTGCGGTCGTCATGCTGCCACCACCGACTGCCCATGGTGAAGTGTCAGTGCTGTGCTGCTTGCAGGAGGTGCAGAGGTGCACTGCTGCTGTACACCGCTGCTGTACACTGCTGCTGTTGCTGTTGTGTCCCTGCAAGACCAGGTAAGCGATGCCCGGTGAAATGAGATTCACTTAAGTGGTGCAAGCACCCCTCTCAAGGCGTGGTTGTCCACACCAACGCTGTATGGGTGCAGGGCGGGTGCACGGCAGTTAGACAGCACCCTGCGTTACCAGCAGCAGCTTACAATGCCGAACTTCTACAAAGCCAATGATCATATTATTATTGTTGACATTATGTGACGCTTGCGCTGATCATCCAGCTGAAAGTGCACTTCTCGACTACAACGTGAAGAGCAGCCAGAGTCACTCGTTGCTTACCAGCACACTTGGCCGCTGCCAGTGGATGATGTGCAGGCCTACTGCTATCGGTTTACGTAGCTGCCAATCGCTCAGAACGCAATGTGCAAGGGAAACTGCCCCAACCTTTCCTGTGCACTCACACGTTCATCAATGGCGTATCGGCTGCGGACTATGCAGCAGCCTGCTGTAATAACTGACAAACCCGTCAGACGAGCTTTGTCAGTGGTGCTACCGCAGGGATGGAAGCGGTTGCTCAGGCAAACCACTGCGTCACTTGGGGAGCGCTGCAGGCTCCTATAACCCTTTCGCAGGTCGACGCCTTGATCGGCACAACAAGCGACCATTAACTATCATCAGATACGTTTTAATCCGTACATGTTGGCATCGAGGCCCATCTTACGCCAGGGGGCAAATGGCCTGCAGCTGCAGGCTCATCTTCACTGTCACCTACTGCTCAGCAATGCTGTCGCGTCTCATCCGTGTACCACCGTCAATTGAGGACCCACGTGCAACCCAAACCGCCTGAAACTTTCACCATTTCACTTGCCTCCACCTGCACACCATGTACCATGAACAACGCTATTATGCTGAGCAGCAGACCGCCACATCGGACACACACACACAATCTGCAGTGCCACAGCAGGTATGCGTACCTGCATCAGTGCGTTGCAAAACATGGCATGCAACAACCGCAGTGCAAGGCAAGAATGTCAACCATACCAAACCAGCGGCCTGGGTGCTGCTCAAACCATAGGCCGAATGCAACGACAGCCCCAACAAGCAAAGCTGAATGGCCGCAAATGTCCTGTGCGGCCCGTCGACTATCAACGATTTGTCAAGTGCTGATAGCCTACCAAAACACTAAAAAGCACCCCTCTACTTCTTCTGGCGACATTACTACCCCCGAGTCACCCTGGTATGATAATTCACCACACAACAAACACAGAAAGCGGGCAAGTGCCCCAGCACAGTCATGATGGTACCAACAACGCCACGTGCACATGACATACTCGTGTAACTATGTTATAACATGCATGCCTTACTCATGAGGCAACAACACGCACACCACATCACAATGACAAGGCATCATGCAGACATGCATGGAGGCCATTACTCAATGCGCAAGTCACACCCAACCACCAACAAATCATGACATACCGCACCGATGCCAAGCGGCTTGAACAATGCAAGGACAAGGAGGAACCTTACTGCAAACAGTGCTGAGTCTTGTAGCAGATGCAAGCGGTAATAAAGCGGTGGCAGTCAGGACCAGCACTGCGAAACTGCATAGCATGCATGCAAACAGCCCAGCTGCACATCAGCTGACGTATGATCTACTGCTGCTGCTGCTGAGTGTGCTGCTGCCCTAGTGCTGCTGGGCCCTGCGCGGCCAACAGGCATAGGACGCCGACAGTTCAGCTGCATGTCCAGCTGGCATACAAGCCAACCTACATCCTGCCCTGCTGCTGCTGCTGCGCGTGCTGCTGCCCCAGTGCCGCTTGGCCCTGATCAGCCAACATTGCAGCATTGGGCATGCCAGGAGGGCCACCGCCAAAACTTATGGCCGTGCTGCTGCTGCTGCTGCTGCTGCTCCGCAGTTTTGCGCCGCGCTGCGTGGCCCTGCGCAGCCAACAGGCATAGGATGCAGACAGCTCAGCTGCATATCCAGCTGGCATACAAACCAACCTACATCCGGCCCTGCTGCTGCTGCTGCTGCTGCTGCGCGTGCTGCTGCCCCAATGCCGCTTGGCCCTGAGCAGCCAACATTGCAGCATTAGGCATGCCAGGGGGGCCACCCCCAGAACGTCCTGCCCTGCTGCTGCTGCTGCTGCTGCTCCGCAATTTGGCGCCGCGTTGCTTCGCCCTGCACAGCCAACAGGCATAGGATGTCGACAGCTCAGCTGCATGTCCAGCTGGCATACAAGCCAATGCACAAGCCGGTCTACATCCTGCCCTGCTGCTGCTGCTGCTGAGCATGCTGCTGTCCCAATGCCGCTTGGCCCTGAGCAGCCAACATTGCAGCATTAGGCATGCCAGGCGGGCCACCCCCAGAAGGCACCGACACCATACGAGGCATGCCAGCCTGCTGCATCTGCTGCTGCTGCTGCTGGGCCTGCTGCTGCATCTGCTGCTGCAGCTGCAGGAGCTGCTGCTGCTGCAGCTGCAGCAGCTGCTGCTGTGCCTGCTGCTGCTGCTGGCCCTGCTGCTGCTGTGGAGGCTGCTGCTGCTGCTGGCCCTGAGCCTGACCCTGCTGCTGCTGCTGCCCCTGCTGTCCCGCCTGCTGGGCTTGCTGCTGCTGCATGAGCTGCTGTTGCTGCTGCTGCAGCAGCATCGCCTGCAGCTGCTGCTGCAGCTGCTGCTGGTTCATTGCTGCCATCATCTGCTGCGGCACCTGCACCATCTGCTGACGAGGCTGCTGCCCCTGCTGCTGCTGCTGCTGGCCTGGCTGCTGCTGCCCCTGCTGCTGCTGCCCCTGCTGCTGCTGTCCTGCATTTGCCAGCGTCACAAGCATCGGCCCGCTTGCAGTCGCCATCAGCTGCTGCCGCCCCTGCTGCTGCTGCTGCTGCTGCAGCTGCAGGTTCATCAAGCTTGCAGCAATGCCAGCAGGCAAACCCTGCAAGCCCCCTGGGCCACTGGCAGCAGTAGCAAGTGCAATGGGGGCTGAGGCCGGCACCAGCATCCCACCCATGCTGCCCGGACCGTTAGATCCAGGGCCAGATCCAGGGGTTTGTCCAAGGTTGATCAGGCCGGCCGGTAAACCCTGCAGTCCTGCAAGGTTTGGCATGCCTGCTGCTGCCATGGCTGCCGCCTGTGCCTGCTTCTGCACTGCTGCAACGGCTGCCTGCTGCTGCGCCTGAGCTTGCGCCTGCGCGGCCTGCATTTGCTGCTGCTGCTGCTGGTGCTGCTGCATGTTGGCCAGCAGCATCTGCAGCTGCTCCCGCGAGGCGCCGGCAGCGCTGGCCGTCTGCAGCAGCTGCTGCAGGGATGCAGCAGAAACCTGAGCTAGTGGTGCACTCCCTGGTGCACCCATCTGCTGCTGCTGCTGCTGCTCTGCGCCATCAGGGCCCTGCATTGGCTTACCCCTGCCTGCTGCAGCAGCTCCCCCAAAGCCGCGCCCGCCCGCAGCAGCAGCAGCACCCCTGCCGCCCTGGCCCCCTGACCCCTGCCCGGAGGCTGAACCCTGCGCCTGCCGCTGCCGTTTGAAATCCTCGCCGTATTCAAAATCCTGATCTGGCGCCAGCGCCGCATTCAGTGCAGCTGCATTGATGCTGTGGTAATTCGCAGCCTTAGCACTATCAGCACCCTCACCACCACCTGCACTGGCGTTGCCGCCGCTGCTGCCCCCTGCTGCTGCTGCTGACTCAGTTGCAGCGCCGCCGCCGCCGTCTGACGCAGCATTACCTCCACCACCCCCAGATGCACGTGCACTACCAGGGGCACTTCCCTCGGCCTCTCCGCCGCCATCGCTGCTGTCTGCCTTGCTCACTCGCAGCCCTGCAGCACCGCTCACGCTGCTGCTTGCGCTGCCACCGCCTCCTCCGCTAGGCGGAGGAATATCCCTCCTCCATGTAGGTGCATCTGACGCCCTGCCAGGGGGCCCAAATGCAGAAGCAACAGGCCCGTAGCCGCCTGCTGCCGCTGCCGCTGCTGCAGATGCATCGCCTAAGCCGCTGCTGAGAGAGTCGGCTCTCCTTGGGGGTGGAGGGGGTGGGGGTGGTGCTGGCAGCGCTCCGGCTGCAGCACCGCCAGCAGCAGCAGCAGCAGCGCCGGCGGCTGGCAGCGAGCCCTTGCGGCGCAGGGAATCCAAGGTTGCTGGCGAGTAGCGCTCCCCGCGGCGCACTGCAAGCAGCAGCTCTGAGAGGGGCTGGTAGAGGTTGCGGCCGGGCGGGATCTGCAGCGGTCAACAAAAAGACAACGGAAGTCAAACAGAAGTCAGACATAAGTCAAACACAACACTGGCGTAAGGGCGGCGCACTGCCAGCGGCAGCTCTGAGAGGGGCTGGTAGAGGTTGCGGCCGGGCGGGATCTGCAGCGGTCAACGAAAAGTCAACGGCAGTCAACAAAAGTCAGACATAAGTCAAACATAGCATTGGCATCAGGGCGACAGCGCGGACGTGCCCCGTGCAGCTGCAGGCGTCAGCGCAACTTGAAACGTCAGCTACGCTTGCATTGTCACCCATCATGCTGCTTCTGGCGCACCACGCACAAGCCACAGAAGCAGCAGTAGGCAACAACCTCGCACATGCGCGTCTCCTCCAGCAGCATGCCACCACCACGCATTGCAGCATCACACAGGTAACAACGCAAGTGTGACATGAAACACAGTAAGTATGAGGCTTCAACATGTCACAACAAGATTGGCGTCCACGCCACACATGCGCGTCTCGTCCAGCAGCATGCCGCCACCCCACATCACAGAATACCAGAGGTAACGACACAAATGAAACAATGCCAGCTCGGATCTGACCAATAGGACCCTCGCCTCGTCTTACACACCAAGTAACAGTCTTTAATAACTCACCCGGAGCTTGGCATCCGCACCGCACATGCGCGTCTCCTCCAGCAGCATGCCGCCACGTTGCATCACAGATTCCACAAACCATCACACGTTTTTTGTGACATAACATAACATAACAGAAATACGAGCTCACCCCGAGCTTGGCGTCCGCGCCGCACATGCGCGTCTCCTCCAGCAGCATGCCACCACCTTGCATCACAGCATCTCACACAAAACATCACACACTTTTTGTAACATAACATAACAGAATAACAACTCACCCCGAGCTTTGCGTCCGCGCCGCACATGCGCGTCTCCTCCAGCAGCATGCCGCTGCTGACCCACCCGATCATCTCCCTGGCACTGAAGGGCCCCTGCACCTGGTCGCTGCGGTCAAAGTAGTACCACACAGGCTCGCCGCCCCACGCATCTCCAACAAACAGCGCCTTGAGCTCATCGTCATGACTCATCACAGCCGGCGGGCCGCCGCCAGCGCTTGCAGGAAAGCCTGCAGGAACGCTGCCGGCCGCACTAATGCCGGCCGGCCGCGGCGGCGGCGGCGGAGGTGGCGGCGGCACGAGCGCAACAGCAGCAGCGCTGAAGGGGCCTGCATTGCTGAATGCGCTGCTGCCAGGTGCACGGGAGAGTGCTGCTGCTGTGGGTGTGTCTGCATCCGGGGCATCCTCGATCGCCCTGACCAGCGGACCCACAGGGAACCAAGGCGAGCGGCAGCGCACCTGCAGCAAAAGAAAGCAGGGAATTTTTTTTATACATCTTTTTCAATTCAATTTTCAACATCGTGGTTGGCGTGCCATTGTTTGTTGTAATGGTGTGCAGGCAGCAAGCAGTAAACTGAGCAGCTGCTTTGCATGACATGACAGCAGCGACAGCAGGGCGCGAGCAACCGAAATGCAATACCAGAGATGACACAGCCCTAAGAAAATTGTGCCAGGTACGGTCGTGCAAGAACAGCCATCGCTTCCTGGTGCATTGTGTACTGTTTCCCGCCACTGCCTCACCTTCACATCCTCTGGGAAGTAGCCCTTCTTGTGCCAATTCAGGATCTTTTGCAGCAGCCCGGGCTCCTCCCCGAAAGTATCCACATAGAACATCCACAACACCCCAGCAATGCAGCCGATGCCACCACAAAACACACTGCAGGACACACTACTATTGCAATACACCCCGAGTGCGCTTGGAAATTGCTGCGCACAAGCCACCACTGTACTCCCTCATGCTTTTCAATTTTATCTCCAGCCAGTTGCCTCACCTTCACATCCTCTGGAAAGTGGCCCTTCTTGTGCCAGTTGAGGATCTTCTGCAGCGGCACAGGCCCGTGCTCCTTCCCGGATAGGTCCACATAGAATGCTCACAACACCCCAGCAATGCAGCCGATGCCACCACAAAACACACTGCAGGACACACTACTGTTGCAATACACCCCGAGTGCGCTGTGGAAAGTCTGCACACAAGCCATCGCTCTACCCCCTCATGCTTTTCAACTCATCTCCAGCCAGTTGCCTCACCTTCACATCCTCTGGGAAGTGGCCCTTCTTGTGCCAGTTCAGGATCTTCTGCAGCGGCACAGGCCCGTGCTCCTCGCCCGAGGGATCCACATAGAACCACTCGCAGCGCCGCTGAAACGCAGCAACGCTTGCTGTCACTGGAGGCACCCGCTCATAGCCAAAAGGCGCATCATCCTGGCCGGATCCAGCGGAAGGGGATACTGCTGCTGCTGATGTGAGGCTCGGGGCTGAGGAAAGGGATGCGGCGCGGTCTAGGTCGCTCGAGGTTTTGCCGCGCGCGCCGCGCTTTACCATAAACCCTGGAGGGGCTGCTGCTTCCATGGTGATTAATTAATTGGCTGCTGACTGCTTTGATTAGGAGGTATGCACGGCGACCAGCTCTACTGTTGCTGGCTTACTGCTGCTGTGGGGAAGTAACGCTGCAGGGCAGCTTGCGTGGTGCAGGAGCTGCGGTTACTGTGTCCTGCAGCAAAGCATCGGCAATGCCTGCAGCAGCAGAGGCATGCCCAAAGGACAAGTTTACATCAGAGCATGCACGCTGAATGATAAGGCTGCAGGTTATGCCTGTACCCGTGGCAACATGCTGCATGCTTGGGTGGCACTGCCATGCTGCAGAAGAGGCACTGAGAGCTGCTGTTTGCTGCTGCTGTTGGGTGCTGCTGGAATCAGGCATGCTGCAGGTCACAGCACAAACCCTACTCTATGAGTTGGTTCGCAATCAGTGATCATTGCGGTTTGGGAGGCCAGATCACTGTGCAGGAAGCACCGAGTCCAAGGCGCGGTGAGTGCTGCTCTCCTGCACCAGCAGCACACGTTGCTTACCTGATCAGCCGTGCAGCCCGTACACGCCTACTACTGATGCTAGTTGTGCACAATGAGGCCGTCAAGGGTCGCTGCTGAAACGTGGCGCGAGTTTGGAGTGCTGCAGCTACCCCGAGCAGCGGGTGGCACAGCTACTGCTAGAAGACGTGATCGGTTCCTAAACACGTGCGCGAACTAATGATACAAGCAAACTCCCAAATCACGGCCACGTAGACCGGAGCGTTGCGTACTAGCACTGCAGACAGGCACCAACGGCATCAGCTGACCGCAGCCAAGCTATCATCCGGTCAACAACTACTTAAAGCTTAAGCTATCGAAAGTTACCTGACTGCCTGATCACTTACGAAGCACATGACATGACAAGAACAGGGCTTTTCAGCAGGGTGTTGTGGCGGGTTCTCAGGCAACGAGCTGATCTGCTGTGCTCTACGCTGCCACGTAAAAGTATTTGTTTTACCGTTAAACTACCTGTTCCAGTACTGCCGGTGGTGTGACCTCCTGTCTGCTGTTGACCATTACCTTGCTGTTGTTCAACCCATCGTTTCAAGCATCGCCACCATGTGTCGCAAGGTCACCTGTTCTGCATGCGGGAAGGCCTCCTGGGCTGGTTGCGGCATGCATGTCGACTCTGTGAGTCCCTGAGGCTTGTGACACACAGGTCCTGACTTGGTCAATGCAACTGCACTGCATTGCACTGCAGCATTCCCTGGCAAACATCCTGCTTGGCAACTTGCGTCATGCCAGTTGTGCAGTTTGACTGCTGCAATCGAGATTGTCTTACTTGCTTTTCTGTTCATATGCTGTGTCCGTCCATGCAGGCCCTGGCTGGCGTGCCAGAGGCTGAGCGCTGCAAGTGCAAGGTGATCTGCGGCACTAAAACAATGCAGTTGGCACACATTCTGGCCACCATTGTTTGAAAGACCAGCTTTGTCTGTGCTGGAGAGCGTGCCACATGTTCATGATCTGCAGAAGTGGCAGGCATTCTGACTGCATCGTCACAAGGAAGTGCAGACCGTCTGCTGTCAGACAGCGTGCATGCAGGACACCTGCCTGCTGCTGACTGTCCCCTGCAAGCTCTGCCAGTCATCAACTAACATAGCCACCATCAGTATATCGCGTTCGGCTGCTGATTTGTTTGCTGATGTGTGCCGCTGGCGCACGCTGCTGCAGCCCCACACCCAGGAGATGCAGAACCAGGCATCTGGCGGCAAGTGAGTAAGTGGGCAGCTAACCAGTGCTGCCAGCAGCTATTGACAAAATGTCAATCTATGCTGTGCTGTGTTGTGTGCTGTGTTGCTGTGTTTTGCTGGTGGAATCTTTGGGCTCTTGTGGTTCATGTTACCAAGAGTGCTGCGCTGTCTGTTTTGCGTTGCTGAGCGCTCGTGCCTACTTCCTTGCAGCTGCTGCTGTGGGTCTATAGAAGCCCACCTGCTTGCATGCCTAGCGTAGTTGCGGCTGCCGCTGCTATTGCCGTGGGAGTGCTACCTGCATGTCTGCATGTCACACAACAGCACACTTTCTAAGACCGCATCCGCTGTGCATGTCTGCAGGGCCGGTTGCAGTGTCTCTTGAGGCGCCCGGCTGCAGGGTGCCAGCAGCAACGGCTGCTGTGTGGAGCTCCCTGTGCCACCTACATGTGGTGGTTTTGGAATGTTGGAGTTGTGTACGAGCAGGGATGCTGATAAAAGCAGGTGCTGGCTGTGGACTGCACCAAGGAATTCATGCATTGCATGATGATACATCTTGGATGTTACAAGCATCTGACGCTTGTAGTTGAGCGGATGTAGCATGCATATTGCGGTGGAGTACAAACTGACACTCACTGCTGATGTGGACTTGCGCCTTTGAGGTACATTCAGCTGCCTCAACTGCTTGAGGGGGATGTATTGCACTACACGATTGCGATTTGCAGCATGGTAGGATTCGCTTGCAGCTAGCAGTACTGCAGAATTGAGCTGAGTTGCCTTGTCAACAATTGCAAGGTGTTGCATTGCCAATGCGGTTGCACTGTGCAGCTGCACCGCCGTTATTTGCGAACTATCAAAGCATTGCAGGTGTCGGCGTGAACAACATGGCACTTTCATATGCAAATTCTGTGAGTTTGCAACTCTGCATAGCTTCTTGACTCTGCATTGGGCCTCAGGCTGCAGAGCATACTATGCTCTAGTAGGCACGTACGCACTGCATGGACGCGAAACAGCCATATTTTGTATTGTGCAAGGCATCATGCAGTGCATGACATTGGTAATGGACAGCATTGCTTGAAGGTATGCCTGACAGTGGTACTGGACAGCTGTGCCTGCGTGATCAGCCCACTTCGAGTGCCAGAAGCCTTCGGGCAGGGGGGCTTCTGGTCCAGCATTGCTTTCAGTTGTGCATTTACCATGCCTAAAACTGTCATATTGCATGGCGCACACTACACTGTAACAAGCATCCCAATGCGTCTTGACATCACAGCATCGCCAGTCCCAGTATGGTAGCATGACAACCAGCATTGGCTGCTGCCGTTCAGTGGCTGCAAGTTTTTTTGTTAAGCGGCGCTATTTTTCCCGTGACACCAATGCCATTGGTGTCCACTAGCAGCACTGCCCGTCCAAGCAGGTGCCAGCAACATATCTGAAGCATGTCTACCGACTCTCTTCAGGTTCACGCAAGGCTTACTAGACCAGCAGGCTTGCATGCAACAGCTGACTGTGCTAGCAACCCGCCGACATTGAAGGTTGGTATCATTGTAGGTGCAGCTGTCAGTTGGCCGCCCGGCGGCACGGTGCTGGCATAGGTTGCCTGCCCTGATGACAATTGTCACCAGTTGTTCATGCCGACATGGCGCCAGGTCAACACAGCCGATGGTGTCGTAATCGTTTCATCCGAGTAGGATACAGCCTTTCAGCGCCAGAGCCAGCTTCAGCCCTCAGGGCTGCTTACATGCTGGAACATGAAAAATCTTCCTCTACAGCTGCCAGCAGCCCCGCCGTTACCATCCTGCTTGCATGCTCTCAATTGCAGACTCTTGTTACAGTGGAAACAGCTCAGCAGCAGCCAAAACCCTCAAGAGTGACCCAAAAGCAAGCTCAGGCGTCGGCAATGCGCAGCATACCGCAATGCTCTAGACAGGAGCGCTGCTTGCAGGCACCCCAAAGCCCCAAAGTTTGGCATGGGACCAGCATGGCGCTAGCTGCCCGAACACAATAACGCTTTCAAAGTATTCATGCAATGGACAGCAGCGTAACAGCGCCGCCACAGCACACGCAAGCCCAAAAGCGCGATCAACAAGCTCATTGATCAGCAAAGTTGTGGGGACCACCCAACGCATGTGATAGCAGAACATGTGCCACACTGCATCAGCCGTATGCATGGCTGCGCCCCAACAACAGCCTCCTGCCTAGGCTGGCTGCCAGCACCGACACGCAGCTTCAGTGCTGCATCTTTGCCGCAAGCAAGCTTTTGCTCTGCTCAGCAGACCAACTGCATAAGCCACAACAAACACAACGCACACCCCCCTGGTGCCTGTTGCTGGACCTAGACGCCTGCCAGCGTCTGCTTCGAGCAGAGCCCTGTTACCGATCATTGGAAAACTCCCTGCATAAAGATCAATGCTGGTCATGCAAGCCCTACAGTGTCAAGTTGCGTTGGGCTTCACTGGCGGTGCGTGAGCCTGGGGGTACTTTGTCTGGCTGCCGCACCGCGTGCAGCCAGGGCTGCATCACATAGCATAGACAACACACCTAAATGCCTGCGATTTTGGCCCCTCTGCCCTCCCAGCCTTGCAGTTAAGAGTGCCTGCAAGCTGCCAGCCACGAGTCACTTCTTCTTAATTAATAACACACCACGCTGTCATATAAGCTTGTACCCCATCAGGTCGCGTTGGGCTTCACTGGCGGCGCGTGTGGCTGTGGGTACTTGTCCGGAGGTGGCACCGCGTGCAGCCAGGGCTGCATAACCATAGCACAGACAGCAAGCCTAAATGCCTGCAATTTTGGCCCCGCTGCCCTCCCAGCCTTACAGCCAAGAGTGCTGGCAAGCTGCCAGCCACATGTCACTTCTTCTCAACCAACAACACACGATGCTGGTCATATAAGCTTGTACCCCATCAGGTCGCGTTGGGCTTCACTGGCGGCGCGTGTGGCTGTGGGTACTTGTCCGGAGGTGGCACCGCGTGCAGCCAGGGCTGCATAACCATAGCACAGACAGCAAGCCTAAATGCCTGCAATTTTGGCCCCGCTGCCCTCCCAGCCTTACAGCCAAGAGTGCTTGCAAGCTGCCAGCCACATGTCACTTCTTCTCAACCAACAACACACCATGCTGGTCATATAAGCTTGTACCCCATCAGGTCGCGTTGGGCTTCACTGGTGGTGCATGTGGCTGCGGGTACTTGTCCGGAGGCGGCACCGCATGCAGCCAGGGCTGCTGTAGGCTCATGCAGTGGTCAGGGCAGTAGTAGAAGTCTGCATCAGGCATGCCTGCACAGCCCAGGTGCATCAGCACGCTGCAGCCGGGGACCTGCAGGGGAGGAGTGGTGCGGCAAACAGCGGCAGGGTCAGCAGTGCATCTACAGGGCATAGCTGGTAGGGCAATGTTTGGTAGCGCAGGTGCATCAGCACGCTGCAGCTGGGCACCTGCAGGGGTGGAGCGGCGGGGCAAACAGCGGCAGGGTACTTGTCTGGAGGCGGCACCGCATGCAGCCAGGGCT
Source organism: Tetradesmus obliquus (assembly GCA_030272155.1). Lineage (NCBI taxonomy): Eukaryota > Viridiplantae > Chlorophyta > Chlorophyceae > Sphaeropleales > Scenedesmaceae > Tetradesmus > Tetradesmus obliquus. The sequence continues at coordinate 1,501,615 of CP126203.1, forward strand.
GCTGCAGGCTCATGCAGTGGTCGGGGCAGTAGTAGAAGTCTGCATCGGGCATGCCTGCACACCCCAGGTGCATCAGCACGCTGCAGCCGGGCACCTGCAGGGGTAACATGGCGGGGCAAAGAGCGATCGGGTCAGTATTAGTGCATCAACAGAGCATAGCTGGTGGAGGGATGTTTGGTAGCCCAGGTGCATCAGCACGCTGCAGCCGGCGACCTGCAGGGGTGGAGCGGCGGGGCAAACAGCGGCAGGGTACTTGTCTGGAGGTGGCACCGCATGCAGCCAGGGCTGCTGCAGGCTCATGCAGTGGTCGGGGCAGTAGTAGAAGTCTGCATCCGGCATGCCTGCACAGCCCAGGTGCATCAGCACGCTGCAGCCGGGGACCTGCAGGGGTAGAATGGCGGGGCAAACAGAGGCAGAATGTTCAGCACGCAGAGCATAGCTGGTAGAGCAATGTTTGACAGCCCAGGTGCATCAGCACGCTGCAGCCGGGCACCTGCAGGGGTTGATATGTGGTGTGCGCAGTGGCAGGGCAAGGGATGGCAGTGATGGTTAGCATCTTCAAGCTCTGGTTAAGCCAGGGGAATGACGCCGTCGGATCCCACAGGGGAGGGCCAGTAGGGGGCACACTGAGCATAGCCCACAAGAAGATAAGTGGGATAGCACGGGTGCATCAGCACGCTGCACAGCTAGGGCATTGCATGGAGCAGCGGAGAGAACGAAGGGAGTGGGGGAGCAGTGTGCACAAGGGCAGCCGCAGATGCTGCAGGGTCAATGTTATGCAAGCAGGCTGCACAGTCATTACCAAACAGGCCACAGCAATGGCGCCGTAGCAATGACGCCACATGCTGCACTGTGAGTTGAAGCAGAATTGACACGGCCCGTACCCACCAGCCCGCACCAAGGGCCTGCGCAGCAAAGACACATTCTCTTCACACAGCCGATTCCCCAGTGCGCAACGACATGTGCTGTGCATAAGAGTCCGAAATCCAGTGAAAGATACCACGCATGCCCACCTCGCAGCACGCCACTTCAGGCCCTGAGCCGCCACACACGCAGCACTCCAGCCCCCAGCGCCCCTCAGGCAGCGGGTAGGCCTCCTCCTGCTGCTCCTCGTAGCCCCCATAATAGTCCCCGTACTCATCACCACCGTAGCCGCCGCCTCCTGCTGCCCAGTAAGCCTCGTCGTCGCTGCCTGCTGCGCTGCCGCCGCGCTTGGAGCGCTGCCGCGCGGACATCTTGCGGCGCGGCTCCTGCAGCGCAGTCGTGCCCTGCAGCAGAAAGAGCACAGCAGAGCGGCAGAGCGTCAGTAGGCAGGGGTTGAGTGTAGCCAGGGGTTGAGTTGAGACATCTTGCGGCGCGGCTTCTGCAGCGCAGCGGTACCCTAGACAGCCGAGGCACAACGGGGGCAGCAGCAGAGCAGAGCAGTAGGCTTCAGCAGCAAGCTTGAGACGTGGACACCTTGCGGCGCGGCTCCTGCAGCGCAGACGTGCCCTGCAGGGAATACAGCAGCAAACAGCAGAAGAGCTTAAGCACAGGGCAGCAGCAATGGATGCTTGTTTGTTTTCTGTCTACATCAAACATGCGCTGTTGAAGCGCCGGCGGACATCTTGCGGCGCGGCTCCTGCAGCGCAGCGGTGCCCTAGACAGCCAAGGCACAACTGGGGCAGCAGCAGAGCAGAGCAGCAGGCTTCAGAGCAAGCTTGAGACGCGGACACCTTGCGGCGCGGCTCCTGCAGCGCGGCCGTGCCCTGCAACAGAAGAGGGCAGCAGAGCAGCGACGCAGCGCAGCAGAGCTGTGTAAGCTGCAACCAGTGGTGTTGTCCTTGGCTGCGGCCTTGTCAGCAGCAGCGTCCAGCATGCCGTGTGTCAAGCCCAGCGCCTCCTCCCAGGGGGCAGGCCCCAGCAGCAGCAGCTGCCTGCTCAAATCCCAACTCCCAGACCGCTTCTCGCACCATCGCAGACTAGCACACTTCAAAACGTCTCCAACAAATCCTCCGAAGCCCGTTGCCAGCCCCACCAAAGTACAAAACACACACCTTGATGCGGCGCCCCGTAGACGTCACGATCGTGTTGTCCTTTGCGGCGGCCTTTTCAGCAGCAGCATCCAGCATGCCGCGTGTAAGACCAAGGGCCTCCTCCCAGGGGGCAGGCCCCAGCAGCAGCAGCTCCTTGCGGCGCACTGAGGCCTGGCGGTCCTCTGCGATTGCTGCTGCCACGCCGGTGCGGATGCGGCTGAGCGCGAGGTTGGACATGAGCCGCTGCAGGCATGAATGATGAAAGTAAGCAGCGGCTTAGTTATGAACAGTTGCTGAGCCGGTACGGTATGGGTGCGATGTAAAATGCATTGTTGTTGTTGATGGTATTGGAAGAGAAGATGTGAAAGATGTGAGTTGCGAGGGTGGGAAAGGAGGCCCCAGCAGCAGCAGCTCCTTGCGGCGCACTCAAACCTGCCGGTCCTCGGCGATGGCTGCTGCCACACCGGTGCGGATGCGGCTGAGCGCGAGGTTGGACATCAGGCGCTGCGCGCAGATGGTGTGTGTAACAGACAGTAGTGATTGACAGCTACTGAGTGTGTTTGTTGTGCGATGCACTTTGATGTGGACAGCATGTGGGTTGCAATGGACGTAGACACAAGCGAGGCAGAGAGAGAGAGGCCTGCCGGCCCTGCACCGCGCACACGCAAATAAGGAACATCCAGATCAACTTCACCCCACACTCACGTGTGCTCGGTCGACAAGCGCGGCAGCAGCGTACGCCGCACCACCAAGCGCCCCTGTGGTGCGCGCGCGCCGCAGGTCCTTCACCCATACTCCCAGCTCGCGCGCGGAGCGCCACAGCACGACTGGCGGCGGCGGCAGCGGCTCGCCCGCCTTCTCTGCTGCGCGCTTTTCCTGGTAGCGCTTTTCCGCCTCGACATCTGCAGTTGTGAGGCCAGCAGCAGACGTGCAGCTGTGTCAGCGAACTAACAATGCCAAAGACATGCATGCCGCTGAGCGCAGGCAATGCCATAGGGGGCATCTGCTGGGCATCTGCAATTGATCCGGCAGTACAAGCACCGCATACATCGCAGCTCTTCAACCCCCAACAAACCACCGACCACCACCAAACCAACAGCCGCCCAACCCCCTCGCCAAACCCACCGCGTCACAACAAACAGAACCAACCCCACCTGAGTCGTCCAGCTCCTCCAATGGCGACACCATCTTTGTGACATCCTCATCCTGCTGCTGCTCAGCCTTCACGCCTGCAGCAGCAGCGCCGCCATCCTCCTGCTCGCTCTTCACCACAGCAGCAGCAGCAGCGCCATCCACCTGCATAGCGTCTCCCGGCTCCCCTGCCTCCTGCTTCACTTGCTGCTGCTCCTGCTTCACGTGCCCTGCTTTCCGCACACGCGTGGCGCCAGAGAACAGCGTGACCATGGGGCCCCTGTGTGCAGCAGCATCCGGGTTTGTGTCATCATCAGCATCGCCATCAGCAGCAGACGCTGCTGCAGACCCCTTCTTCCCGCCTTTCTTGCTGCTGCCACCCGCTTTGCTGCCGCCGCTGCCCTTTCCCTTCTTGCTGCTGCTGGCGGCTGCTTTCTTGCCCTTTTTGTTGCTCGGCGGCGGCGGCCGCGCAGCGGCAGCAGCAGCAGCAAGCGCTGGTGGCTCGCACGCATCATCGTCACCACCCCCGTCGCCGCCGTCTGCTGCTGCTGCGGCGGCTTTCTCGGCCGCTGCTGCTGCTGCCGCTGCTGCTGCTGCCTCCTGCTGCTCCGCCAGCTCCGCTGCTGACACAGGCATGACGAATTCGGCCTCGTAGATGTCTGCTTCCCGGATGAACTCGTCGATTGCCTCTTCTGTGGCGCCTGCTGGGCGGCCGTCGCCGATTCGGGAGAGCGCTGCCTCAAACTCTTCCAGCATTTGGCCTGCACGGTGGATAAGCAGCAATGCAGCGGGTTCAAACAGTTAGGTGTTGATGACACTCTCTGGCGGGTTCAAAGCGGTAGGTGTTGGTGAAACGACCTGGCGAGAGGTGCGACAGCGCTGCCTCAAACTCCTCCAGCATTTGGCCTGTGGATGTTTAGGAATACAGAGATACATTCTCGTGAATAAAGGCAAGGTTGCAATGCTGCAGACACACCAAAACCAGTGAGGTTACGTACGGCACTCTTCAAGAGGTTCAGGTTTTTGGCAGTGTGGGTCGGTGTGCAGCTCCCACCTCACACCCAAATGAAGCAGCAGACACAATTCTAGCCAGCATAGCACACAACAAAGTGGCAAACAACTGGACACACAGGAGAGGTGTTCCCCAGGAGCAGCAGCGGCACGCACAGCAGCGCTGCGTGCCATTCGGTGATGCCTCAGGAAAGCTGCTGCTGCTGTCGCCCGGGAAGCATAAGTCACATGGCACGGGTGAGCCATGCAGCTGCCAAATCGGGCCAGGTCATCGCGAGCTGCTGAAGGTACAGACGAAACACAAGAAGCATTCCAAACAGTTGCAACATATGATGCGTCCACCAGATGACACGACAAGTCACCTTCCAAAATGGACAACAAAGACACCATCACACGCGATGGGGTGTTGCATGCAAGGGAGAACCATGCAGCACAGCCACAACTCCACAAAGCAGGCACTCACAGAGCTCGTCCACACTGGTTTTGCCGCACCTGTGCATGTGCTGGTGCTTCTCTGTTCCTGGCACACTGTAGACCCGCTACCACCAGCAAACTGACCAGGCCTGCCAACCAAGCACGCCAGACACCTCTACCAAGCGACACGCAACACGCAAGCTGGGACCGTGACAGCCCCCACAACACACAGATAAACCCAGCGCAAAACAGAAGCTAAAAAAAGCAGGCACTCACAGAGCTCGTCAACGGAGGTTTTGCCGCGCAGCCTTGCCCGCCAGTCCTTCACCGACAGGTCGTAGATGCCCGCCCCTACCAGGCCGCTGACCAGGCCTTCTAGCTCCGATAGTGAGGCGGCAACAGCAGTGGCTTCACTGGCAGCCTGCGAACACAGCAGCAGCAGCAGCAGCAGCAGCAGCAGCAGCAGCAATGGTGAGGTGGTTGGGTTTGCTGACCAGGCCTTCTAGCTCACTTAGTGAGGCTGCCACTGCGGTGGCTTCACTGGCGGCCTGCGAATACAGCATCAGCAGCAGCAGCAGCAGCAGCAGCAGCAGCAGCAGCAGGGATAGGGAAGTTAGGCAGCTGACAAGGCCTTCTAGCTCCCTCATTGAGGCGAAAACAGCAGTTGCCTCGCTGGCAGCCTGCAGCAGCAGCAGCAGCAGCAGCAGCAGCAACAACGATTGTTTGGGTAGTGTAAGTCGCATGAGGCCCTGGCTCGGCGATGTACAGCACAGCAGCCGCCACGAGCAGCTTCAGCTGCACTGCAGCATGCCAACAACTACAGAAACCTGTTATGTGACATGTTATGTACAAATAAACTCACCAGCAGCTGCTGGTAGTCAGGTTGCGCCTCATCATCCTGCTGCTGCTGCTGCTGCAGCGGCCAGCCAGAAGCGTCCAGCTTCACATTCGCAGGCATCGCCCGCGCTGCCGCCTTGAGCCAGTTGCGGCGGCTGCGCCTGTTGCGCGGCACTGCTGCCACGTCCAGCGGCATATGCGGCGGCCGCAGGCAGCGGCAGAACTCGTCGTAGCGCTTTTGGAGCACCTGCAGCAGCAGCAGCAAGCGCCGTCAGCCCACGTGACGCATTACGCTGGCAACAAGCTGATGGTGTCACACTGCTCACTTGATGCAGCAAGCCCTACTGCTGTTGCTGTTGCTGTCGCTTTGTTTGCGGCCGCATCAGCTCACCTAGTGCTTCGCGCTCTCGCGGCTGCCGCGCTTGTTGGGTCCTGCCATCACTCGACATATGCATGCTCGGCAACACGCAACGACTTGTTATCAGACCTTTCAAACCTAAATTACCCGCCCACCTGGTGCAGAGCGCGCTCGCGGCTGCCGTGCTTGTTGAGCCCCCCAACACCCAACCTGTATGCATGCTAGGCACCATGAAGTTATCTGTATCTTGAACAAACATCGACTTATCGGCCCACCTGGTGCAGCGCGCTCTCGCGGCTGCCGCGCTTGTTAAGCCCCGCCATCAATGCGTCCAGCTGGCTCCTGTTGGTGATGAGCCCCAAGCTGTCGCCCTCTGCGCTTTCTACAAAGATGATGCTGGGCAGGCTCTGCAGTGGCAGCAGCAGCAGCGGCGGCAGCAGCAGCGGCGGCAGCAGCAAATAAGGCATGCGGGTGCAACGACAGCTGCGGCAATGAGGGTAACAGGGGTTGTATTAGATGCCCACCTGCATGTGCTAGTACCGCTGGTGGTGCCCATCCATCCCAAGCGGCTCGCTGCGGCTGCTGTAGGGCGCCAGCTTAGCCATCAGCTACACGTCCAAGCGCTAAAGATAGTAACAGGGGTTGTAACGATCCCCACCTGCATGTGCCAGTAGCGCTGGTGGTGCCGTCCATCCCAAGCGGCTAGCTGCGGCTGCTGTAGCGCGCCAGCTTAGCAATCAGCTATACGTCCAAGCGCTAAAGACAGTAACAGGGGTTGTAACGATCCCCACCTGCATGTGCCAGTAGCGCTGGTGGTGCCGGCAGGTACCAAGCGGCTCGCTCCTGATGCTGTAGCCGGCCAGCTTACCTCAACTGTCGCAAAAATATCACATCTACGAACGATTACTAAACAACAAAATTAACACCTCCCCACCTGCATATGCCAGTAGCGCTGGTGGTGCCGGTCCATCCCAAGCGGCTCGCTGCGGATCGAATAACGCGCCAGCTCAGCACTTAGCGCAGCATCACGCGCCTCCCGATCTTCCGCGCTGCGCCAGCCGGCAGCAGCAGCAGCAGCGCCGCCGCGCGGGTCGAAGCCTGCGCCGGCGGCTGCGGCGGCTGGGTCCGGCGTGCCGTCACGCGTGTCGCCGCCTGCAGACAAGTGTGCGGCACAAAGTGGGTGAGACGCATGCACGGATGACGGCTGCAGCAGAAGGAGCGGCGGGGCCTGGCATGCCGTCACGCGCGTCGGCACCTCCTGCATACAGTGTGCGGCAGGAAGTGGGTGAGAGTCATGTGCAGATGACAGCAGGGCAGCAGTGGGGTCGAAGCCTGCGCCGGCGGCTGCGGCGGCTGGGTCCGGCGTGCCATCACGCGTGTCAGCACCTCCTGCAGACAAGTGTGCGGCACGAAACGGGTGAGACACATGCACTGACGCCTGCAGCAGCAGCAGTGGGGTCGAAGCCTGCGCCGGCGGCTGCGGCGGCTGGGTCTGGCGTGCCGTCACGCGTGTCAGCACCTCCTGCAGACAAGTGTGCGGCACGAAACGGGTGAGACACATGCACGGATGACGCCTGCAGCAGCAGCAGCGGCTGGGTCAGGCGTGCCATCATGCGTGTCACCTGTGTGCGTATAAAACTCCACTGCGGTATGAGAGAGGGTTTCTTAAACCTACGCGAGCTCTGTGCTGGTAGGGCAGTTTGTTTTACCTCTGGACCTTTTTTTGCACAACTCCAATGAGAACACAAAGCAGCGCTGAGAGGCATGCCAGGTTGCAAACACTTTTTATTATGGCTGAACAGCTGGAGCAGATTGACAGGGCGCGGCAACGTCATCCAGGAGACACCAATCCACCATGCATGAAAAACTCACCCAGCCCAGGCGTGTCAAACCCATCGCCTGCCATGCCGCTGCTGCTGCGTGCGCGCTTCAGCGGCGGCTGCACGGCGCTGCTGTAACACAACGCTGCGAAAACCGCTTGAGCAAGGCCTGCCAGGTGAACCTCTTCTAGCGGCTGACCACAACGCTCTCAAAGCAAACAGGCAGTGCAAGCCACACAGAAACAGATAACTACCCAACATGGTCCACGCAAAGCATGCAGTTACTCACCTAGCCCAGGCGTGCCATCAACGCCGCCAAAGTCACCCCCCAAGCCGCTGCTGCTGCGTGCGCGCTTCAGCGGAGGCTCCGCAGCGCTGCTGTCGCCATCTGCGCCGCCGCCGTCTGCTGCTGCCGAGTTTGCAAACTGCGGGTCTGGCGTGCCGCCATCTGCTGGTGTTGAGGCCATGCTGAGCTCCCGCGCACGCTTGTCCCTGCAGCAGCAACAGCAGCAGCAGCAGCAGCAGCAGCAGCAGTAGCAGCACGTTGAAGAATAGTCTGGCGTTGAGGCCATGCTGAGCTCCCCCGCGCGCTTGTCCCTGCAGCAACAGCAAACCAACATGAAATTGGTGTTGGAGTATGAGCAGCATCTCATTGCAGCAGCATCCAGAGCTGATAACAAGGCAGCAGGAGACACACTGTACACTAAAGAACAATCAATACTCCCAAAGCCCAACAGTGCCGCCTCTCCTCCTTGCGCTCCTCAGCGTCCGCGTGGACCCCTAAACCCCTGCACCCTGCAACCTAAAACCGGCTCACCGTGCTGCTTGCGCTGCCTCGCGCCGCATGCGCGCCGCTTCCTTCTCCTTCTTGCGCTCCTCAGCGTCCGCGTGGAACTTCTCTATCTGCAGCGCAATGCTGGTGTCCAGCCTGGCAGCAGCAGCAGCAGCAGCGGCAGCAGCAGCATGGTGCTCAGCATGAGCAGGCAACTTCTGTGACTGCGCACCTGCTGCTGATATCAGCCTTCATGTGCAGCAGTTGAGGACATGGCTGCTGGTAATGTTGCATCAGATCAACAAACAATTCAACAAGCACAACATCAAAACACCACCCACGCACCTGCTGCTGATCTCTGCCTTCATGTTGAAGCAGTTGACCACGTCGTTGCACCAACCGCCTGTTAGTATTGTTGCACCAAATAAACACACATATAAACGAGCTGAATTGCACAACACCCACACCCGCACCTGCTGCTGATCTCCGCCTTCATGTTGAAGCAGTTGACCACGTCGTTGCACAGCGCGTCTGCTGAAAATGCTGCACCAAATTGTGACCAGTTGACATCCAAACAAGCGAAACCACCTACGCACACACCTGCTGCTGATCTCCGCCTTCATGTTGAAGCAATTGACCACGTCGTTGCACAGCGCATGCAGCAGCCGCAGGTGGAACTCCGGCGGCAGCCGCCACGCATCCTGCAGCAGCAGCAGCAGCAGCAGCAGCAGCAGCAGCAGCAGCAGCAGCAGCAGCAGCAGCAGCGTTGAGCACGCAATCAACCAACATGAGATCGGCAGCAGAGGTAGCCACAATACGCGCAGTAGCAGACACCTATGAGGCAGCAGCAAACGCAATCCACTTACCATTAGCCGGTCCTCCGGGCAAACTCAACTCACGCTGCACATCGCCTGCACATCGCCTGTATTATGTGTTATAACATGGTTTACAGCGCTCCCCGCACCTGCTTGCCCAGCTCCACCGCGGCATGCACCATTATCAGGTCATCTGTCATGCTTGCGTAGCACTGCCCGGCTTAAGCTCGCTGTCCCTTCAATAACATATGTGTCACATACAAATAACATATGTTCTAACAGTGTGTTGTAGCGATATGTTACCTGCTTGCCCAGCTCCACCGCGGCATGCACCATGATCAGGTCATCCGTCATGCTGGCGTAGCACTGCCCGGCTTTCAGCTCGCTGTCCCATCTAACAAAAATGTACAAAACGTACATAACAGAATGTAACATATGTCATAATGCTATGTTACCTGCTTGCCCAGCTCCACCGCGGCATGCACCATGATCAGGTCATCTGTCATGCTGGCGTAGCACTGCCCCGGCTTCAGCTCGCTGTCCCATCAAACACAAATGTATCAAAAAACACATGTTCTAAAAAACAAATGATAAAGCATGTAACATATGTCATAACGCTATGTTACCTGCTTGCCCAGCTCCACCGCGGCATGCACCATGATCAGGTCATCCGTCATGCTGGCGTAGCACTGCCCAGGTTTCAGCTCGCTGTCCTTCACGTCTACCACACACATGCTTGGAACTCATACAAAGCACATGCTGTGTAACAGACGTTGAGTAACAAACGTTGTAATGCTCCGCCCACCTGCTTGCCCAGCTCCACCGCGGCATGCACCATGATCAGGTCATCCGTCATGCTGGCGTAGCACTGCCCCGGCTTCAGCTCGCTGTCCTTCACGCGCAGGCTGCTGCGCGACAGCAGGCAGTAGCGGCGCAGCAGCTCCTGCCAGGTGGCGTTGCCGTTTGGTACCATGCCATTGACACCCTCCGCGCCAGGCTGCATAGTATCAGCAACCACATCAGTGTCAAAAAAACCTTTTGTTGAGGTTTATTGTGTGTTAGTATAAGGCTATTGGGCACCATGCGACTCACGCCCTCGGCGCCAGCCTGCCGATGAGAAGTGAGTGTGACTATTCAAAAAATGCAGCCCAGCAGCAGCAGCACTCACCGCTGCATCGAAGCTGCCGATGGCGCTGCTGCGCTCCAGGCAACGAGCCCAGCGCCGCACGCGCGCACCCACATGGCCCGACTCGATGTGGCTCTGCAGCGCAGCAATTGCAGGCAGTACAAAGTTGGAGAGTGTGACAACAGCTAACCAAGGCAGCTCGTGTTCTGTTTCAGCGGCTCTCCCAAAACATGCTGCCGATCGTTACACCCACAACGCTTTGAACAGACTTAGGTAGGCTGTCACACAGGCGACCATTGCAGAAACCAACACACTCATGGCACTATCCAACCCCAAGCCAAACTTTCATTGCAGAAACCAACACACTCATGGCACTATCCAACCCCAAGCCAAACTTTCATTGCACTCACCCACTGTGCCAGCAAGTACTTGACCAGGCTGCTGTATGTTTCACACAGCTCCGGGCCATCCAGCAGCCTACTCGCCCTCACTCTAAAGCCAACTACCCCTGAACCCCACTCACCCACTGCGCCAGTAGGTACTTGACCAGGCTGCTGTATGTTTCACACAGCTCCGGGCCATCCAGCAGCCTACTCGCCCTCACTCTAAAGCCAACTACCCCTGAACCCCACTCACCCACTGCGCCAGTAGGTACTTGACCAGGCTGCTGTATGTTTCACACAGCTCCGGGCCATCCAGCAGCCTACTCGCCCTCACTCTAAAGCCAACTACCCCTGAACCCCACTCACCCACTGCGCCAGTAGGTACTTGACCAGGCTGCTGTATGTTTCACACAGCTCCGGGCCATCTAGGGGCCTACTCGCCCTCACTCTAAAGCCAACTACCCCTGAACCCCACTCACCCACTGCGCCAGTAGGTACTTGACCAGACTGCTGTACGTCTCAAACACCTCCGGGCCATCTAGGGGCCTACTCGCCCTCACTCTAAAGCCAACTACCCCTGAACCCCACTCACCCACTGCGCCAGTAGGTACTTGACCAGACTGCTGTACGTCTCAAACAGCTCCGGGCCATCTAGGGGCCACGCTGCAGCCTGCTGCAGCTGCGCCAGGCCCAGCAGCGGGGCCCCGCACACGCCCGCAAAGGTGGACAGAAACTCGGCCACAGCGAGGGCGTCCATCAGGCTGTGCAGCTGGCGCTCGTCCTGCGAGCATTTCACAAGATGACACATACAGCTGACGTGTGTTGTTTGGTTATGGGTGTGTTTTGGCAGTTGGCGGAAGCGCACACGCCGGCAAACGTGGACAGGAACTCGGCCACAGCCAGGGCGTCCATCAGGCTGTGCAGCTGGCGCTCGTCCTGCAGGGCAATACCACATGCAGAAATGATTATGTTACTGGAGTTTGTATATGGTGACAGAACAGCAAGATTAAGCTTGCAGCTGCAGGTGTTGCTCACACAAGCAACAGACCCTGCCAAGCAAAGTCAGCAGCACACCGCAGCAGCCGCTCCGCACGCTGCAACACAACTGCAACCAGCCCAGCAGCTGCTGGCACTCCCATTGTCTTGTTCATACCAATCAGCTCACCGTGATGGTGTCTTTCAGGGCTGGCGGCCCCGCAGCAGTGGCCTGCAGCCGCCGCAACTTGTCGCTGGCCTCCCGCAGCTGCCCACTATCTTCAAATGTTTGCAATGACCTCAGCTGACCGTGAGGGTGTCCGTGAGTGCTAGCGGGCCCGCAGCAGCAGCCGATCAGGCTTTCAGAGGATACAACAGCCCAGCCGCTGATACTTCAGTATCCCATCCATCAACCTAAGCTCACCGTAATGGTGTCTTTAAGTGCTGGCGGCCCGGCAGCAGTGGCCTGCAGCCGCCGCAGCTTGTCGCTGGCCTCCCGCAGCTGCTCGCTGGCGGTTGACGCACCGCTGTAACCGCCGCCGCCGCCTGCGCCGTACGCGCCATAAGCGCCGATGCGGCGGTTGGGCGGCAGCGGCGGCAGGCCATGCTCCGATTCCGCGGCATCCTGCAGAAACAAAAGAATTACAAATAGAGAACTAGCTCCTAAATGTTTACTTGAAAACACCAGTTACTGTCAGGCTGTCAACCACTTCATGTGTAGTTGCTCAACACACGGCTAAATCAGGCAACTGCTGGGTTGAGCCGAAAACAAAGAACAGAGCTGCAGGCAAGCTTTGACTACGCACCCGTCTCCAAGCAAGTAGCATTGTACCGCTGTGAACCCAGCAATGCTCATTAAAACACGCTGCTTCCAAAACCCGCAATCTCACGCCCCGCACTTACATCCGCTGGCTCGTACGGCATGGCTGCCGCCGCTGCTGCTGCTGCCGATCCGCGCCTGCCGCCGCCTCCCTCACGCTCTGCTGCATCCTGCAGCTGAGTCATCAGGCTGGTCAGGCGGGCTGCTTCTGCTGCCTCCTCCATGGCAAGGTCCATGTCATCCACCTGGAAGGGCCTGCAGGAGCAAGAAATGACAGTATAACAGTCATGTGACAGTCAATCACCGGTCAGTGTAACACTCAGCAGGCTGGACAGGCGTGCTGCGTCTGCTGCCTCCTCCATAGCCGGGTCCATGTCATCCACCTGGAAGGGCCTGCAGGAGCAAGCAAGCAAACAACAGAATAACAGTAATGTGACAGTCAAAGTAACAATTGGTGTAACACTCAGCAGGCTGGACAGACATGCTGCTTCTGCTGCCTCCTCCATTGCCAGGTCCATGTCATCCACCTGGAAGGGCCTGCAGGGGTCATACCAACAGTCAAAGTAACACTTGCGTAACATTCAATGAATGTAACACTGGACGTGAATCTGCATGGGTTGCATGTGCAGCAGGTGCCACAGATTGCAGCTTCCATACTCACCCCTTTGCGCGCTTGCTGTCTGCTGTCTCCTGCTCCTCCTTGAGAGCTTCTCCTTTGCCAGCTTTTCATCAGCCTCAAACTTTCACACACCAACCAGAGACGCTCACACGCACTCACCCTTTCGCGCGCTTGCTGTCTGCCTTCTTCTGCTCCTCCTTGAGCTTTTCCTTTGCCAGCTTCTCATCTGCCTTGCGCCGCTCCTTGTCTGCTGCTGCGCCTGCGGCAAAGGCCTTGAGCCGCATCTGCTGCTCGCGCTGCAGCGCCAGCAGCCTGCAGGATGACGCAAATAACACAGTGCGACAAAAACCACATCATCAAACAGTGTGTTGAAAGCTGTTGTCCAAACAGGCATCAAAAGGCAGAGCACAAACATGGATAAGTACAACACAGTGCCACATTATCGAACAGCGTTTGGGGAGCTGTTCACTGCCTGTACAAGCGACTGCACAGCAGACGCTCTGTGCTGCACTGGACTGGAATACTCATCTCTGCTAAACACGGCAGCATTCAGCTGGACCTCATACTCTGCCGCTGTGCAACAAAGTATAATAACAACCAGAGCCCGGCAAACGCAAGCTGTGCATGCACAGCTGATTGCCCGCAGTAGCAGCCACAGCTGCAGCAGGCCACGCCAGGCCGGCAGCAACTCACCGCTGCTGCTGAATTACGTTGCGCTGGCCGCCAGGCAGCGGCAGGCAGCTGCAGCAGCAGCAATCAGAGGCAGCAGAGGGTTGGTGAGCGTGCGCGTGCTGGGCACCGTGATAGCATGCAAAAGCATGAAAAAGAAACTGCTGCTTATTCTAGCTGTTGTGACACAAGTGGCACTTGTGTCACAAAGAGTGCAAAGTGAAAGAAAGGATACTGCTGATCGTCCCAATTGCATGGCACGCGTTTGCATTTCTGATCCATGCTGAACAGGCGCTTCACTGATACGCCACCACCAGACAGTGCTACTGCGGCTGCAGTTCGTGGCGCACTATCCGCTGCTGCTGCTCAGCTGCTGCTGGCTGCACCAAATAACCCCCTCCGATGTTGCAAACAAAGCACATAACAGCATATAAACCAAACCTACCTGGGGCAAGCCCACTCCCCCTCAGGCAGGTCTGGCCAGTCAAGCCCCAAGCAGTACACATGGTGGATACTGCCAACTGCCCAGATGCATGGCATGCATGTGCATTTGTGTTCCGTTTTGAAGGGGCTGATTATTGAAACACCAACACCAGCCAGCGCTGCTGCTGCAGTTTCTGGCCGCTGCAGCTCAGCTGCTGCTGGCTCAACAACCCCAACTGCTGCTGCAAGCTAACATAAACGCAGCAAACAACAAACCTACCTGGGGCAAGCCCACTCTCCCTCGGGCAGGTCTGGCCAGTCAAGCCCCAAGCAGTACACATGGTGTGCCTGGGGGCAGAAGTCACACAGCAGCAGCGGGCTGAAACTGGGGTGGTACGTCTCAGCACACACCGAGCACTTTGCGTTATTCGCAGCATACGCCTGCTTCCGTAACTTTGCGTGCGCGGGGTTCGCTGCTCCGGGCGCGAGCGGCGCCGCCTGACTCAGGATCGCTGCTGCTGTCGCGGTGGGCGCTGCTGCCGCAGCGCCGTTTGCTGCTGCTGCTGCTGCTGCTACGCTGCTGCGTTTGAACTGCTCCCACAGCTCGTGTGCTACAGCTGGCTCCAGGTGTGGCATCAGCTTTGAGAGCACGTCTGCTACATTGATTGGCTGTGGGGAGTGTGTGAGGGTGAGCTGCAGCGTCTCAGCACTCATTGCTGCTAGCGGCAGCATCTTCCGGGCATCCTCATGATGCTCTAAGAGCTTGATTACTGCTTGCAGGACTTTGCACTGCTCCAGGCTGGGTGGCTGTGGCCGGCCTGCTGCTGCTGCGGCTGCAGCAGCTGCAGCGTGCACGCGTGCTGCTGCTGCTGCTGGCGCGGGTGCTTGGCTGGTGCCATTAGTGTCTGCTGCTGCAGGCTTTGCTGCGTCGACTGGAGCAGCAGCAGCTGCAGCAGGGTCGGGTGCAGCAGCTGCGGCCGCGGCTGCTGGGTCTGCAGCAGCTGCTGCGTCCTCGTCTGGTACTGGCGCAGCAGCTGCTGCTGCTGGGTCCACTGCTGCTGGCGCGTCGGCTACTGCTGCAGTAGCTGCTGCTGCGTCGCCGTTCTCTGTCATGGCTACTGTGCCAGTCACCCTGCACACGCAGCAGCAGTTCAGCAGTAATACAAAGGCACGCACAAGTGAACGATTTGTTGCTGGAAAGCTTCAATGAACGCCACATAAGCTGCCTGCAGAGCCAAGGCATGCAATCAAGGTGTATGCAAGCTTCACGTGCACTTACGCTGATGCAAGGGTACCAACCGACACCCCGAATGTCTGCAAAGTCTCACCAGAGCCATACCCAAACGTGCTTCGTGAATAGCAAGCACATCAGCAGCTCCTTTGTCCAGTTACAAGCATGGCATGCACCTTACATCTGCATGCAGCTGCATGCTCCCTGCTTTCCTTGCCCACCAGCAAGGCAGTAGCACACTAGGCAGCCGCTGCCTCACTCTAGCACCAGCTGGCAGTCAATGCTGCAGTGCAGCAACGTCAAACTGCCATGCATGCCCATATTCCTGGAAAGTAAGCTGCTAGAGAATGCTAACGGCCCTTGCATGCCGAGCTTTGCCGCTCAGGGCTTGCCCTGGGACAGTGGGGCCCCTAAACTGCCAACCGCAGCTGATCTGTATAGCTGCAACAGCAACGACGCAGCGGCCTCGGCTGACCCGCTACCCCCCGCATGCTACGGCTGAGGCCAACAACATGAGCCAGCGAGGCCAGAACAAGGCCCGTAACTCACAAGGTGTCGGGAAAGCAGGTGTTGCCTGCTTATAGCAGGCTTATAAAAGCTTCCAGCTCCACAGAATACCGCTCACGGCTCCAGATCGCCGTGGTGCCGAGCCCACTCGGCAGCCCGCTGCTGTAGACTACCGAGACGGCCAATCGCTCATGTTGCTGTCTCAAGTTTGAAAATGCAAGGGTGGAAACATAGGGAGGGTGGGTATATGAGCACGACACAAGCCTACGGCACGAATGTGTGCAGTGAGCTCCCCCGAGCTGGTGCGATCTTATGTTTGCCGCAAAGGTTCGGCAGGGTTGCTGATTTACAGGTTATAAAGCTTCATGAAAAGCTATTTTCAGCGTCGACATGGTGTTGCTGCTCAAAACTCAAGGCCTTTAACGTAACAGCGCACAAACAAGAGCACTGCAACTTTTTCACTTGGTGTAATCTTTCGAAAGATTTTCTTTGATTGTGATCAAGATTGCTGCCTGCACCTATTCAGCCAAGAGCCCATGCCCCAGCAGTGACTGCTGTTGTGCTGCCCCTTGTTCTCTCATACGCAGGATATCCTTTGATAGATTGCTTCCAATTCCCTGACTCGACGCTTCTTTTAAAACGCATATATTGTAAGGACTTGCACCAGCACGTCAGCCTTGCACAGCAGCAGCAGCAGCTGTAGCTTGCAGCGCAGGCCCAGCAGGGG
Source organism: Tetradesmus obliquus (assembly GCA_030272155.1). Classification (NCBI taxonomy): domain Eukaryota; kingdom Viridiplantae; phylum Chlorophyta; class Chlorophyceae; order Sphaeropleales; family Scenedesmaceae; genus Tetradesmus; species Tetradesmus obliquus. The sequence continues at coordinate 1,518,268 of CP126203.1, forward strand.
GCGCAGGTGCCTGCTGCTGCTCAGCAGCTGCCTAGCTCTGCTGCTGCAGCCTCTTCGGCGCCATGTCGGACGAAATGGAGGACCTGTTTGGCGATGATGATGAGGACCAGCAGCAGCAGGAGCACGAGGGCAACGTCCTGCAAGACGAGGACGCAGCAGCGCAGCAAGCAGCAGACGAGGAGGTAGATTATGCTGCTGGCTTAGAGGATGATATGGACGATGCAGCAGCAGCTGCAGGGGGTGATGCAGCAGGCGGCCTAGGAGCTGATGAAGAAAGGGAGCTGTTTGGAGGGCTGGAAGATGATGACGAGGATGCAGCAGCAGCAGGGCCGCAGGAGGAGCGAGGGCCACCTATCGATGTGCACGCGCCGCTGCTGCCGAGGTGCGTTGGGGGTGCATCTGCATGTGTGTATGGTTGATGGGATGCTCTGGTGGGGTGTTGCAGGCGGGTGGAGTGCAGCAAGGTGTGTTTGGCGCAGCAAGCATGGTGTGGACAAAAAGTGACACAGGGTCCGACGCAAGCTGTAGCGCCATGCGCACATCACTCTATTGTGCAGCGGTGGTGATATTTTTCATTTTCATGGCAGTGCTGTTGCGGCCTGAGTGATGCCTGTGCTCAGGCTGGGGCGCAGCAGCTGGCAAGGAGCATGCATGCAGCTTGCAGGAGAGGCAGCAGCGCAGTAGCCACTGAAACAGCAAGCGCTACAGCATCTGCTGGAGCTGCAACTTGTGTGGAACTGGAGCGCAAGCAAGCCACCACAACCCTTCAATGACAACCACATGCGTCTATTGCAATGTTAGCTGCATGCAGGCTTGCTGCTGCAATGTGTACTGTGGCTGCTGGCTCCCCACATCGCAGCCATCCCAGGCATGATGCAGCAGGTCAACATCACTGTGTTGCCCCCTGCGCTTCTCTGAGACAGCAACCGCACGACACTGGTATAGCGTCGCCTGCCAACAAGCAACTGTCCTGCAGGCCTGCTGCTGACAGCATGGTGCCCAACATCATACGCATTGAATCGCGGTCGTACGACGCGGCGCTGTTTCTCATGGTACATCAAGTGTACTGCTGCCATCTTGCAGGCCTGCTGCCGACAGCGTGGTGCTGCTCTAAGTGCCCAACATTCTACGCATCTCAGGCAGCCACCCACAACCCCACTGGTTCCAACTGGCTCCTGCCAACCGCACGTTTGCTGCTTTCCTGCAGGCCTGCCGCCGACAGCGTGGTGCTGCTCAAGGTGCCCAACATCCTACGCATTGAGCCGCGGCCCTATGACCCTGCGCTGTTTGAGGAAGGGGCAGAGGAGATCATGGACCCAAACACAGGCGTGGTGAAGACGCGGCCGCGCGACATCAACGTCGTGCGCTGGCGCCTCAAGTGAGCGGCAGCGCGTTCAAGGTTCTGGGTTGGGCGGTGGCTATGGAGGTTTAGTTGGGTTTGCAGCTATGCATGTTTGGTGGCAGCAGTGGCGTGTTGAGGGTTCTGCAGGTTGCCATTGCGGCTGTGGTTGAGGTTTCACCCTGCCCAGTTTGAGGAAGGGGCAGAGGAGATCATGGACCCCAACACTGGCGTGGTGAAGACGCGGCCGCGGGACATCAACGTCGTGCGCTGGCGCCTCAAGTGAGCTGCTGCGCGTTCACGGTTCTGGGTTGGGCGGGGGTTATGGAGGTGTGTTTGGGTTTGCAGTTCTGCATGTTTGGTGGCAGCAGGGTGCAGAGTGGTAGGGGTTCTGCAGGTTGCCACTTCGGCTGCAGTGAAGGTTTCACCCTGCCCATTGTGAGAAAGGGGCAGAGGAGATCATGGACCCCAACACGGGCGTGGTGAAGACGCGCCCCCACGACATCAACGTTGTGCGCTGGCGGCTGAAATGAGCAGCTGGGGCTGGTTGTTTTCGTTGTTTCCCTGCTTTTGTCATGCCCGCTGACATGGTGAAGACGCGCCTGCGCCACATCAACGTCGTGCGCTGGCGGCTGAAGTAAGCGGCTGGGGCTGGTTATGGGTTGGGCTGCGGTTGTTTTTCAGCGCTGTGGTGCGGCTGTTTTGCGTGCTTGTGTGATGTTGACGGCTGTGGTCAATATGCAGCCGTGCAGCATTAACGAGGGTATTGTGTTACTTCAACTGCCTGCGTCTTCTGTCGTCTGCCTGTGTGCAGGGTTGGGGAGGATGGGCAGCTGGCGCGTGAGAGCAGCGCGCGCTTTGTCAAGTGTGCAGTATGCACTCTCTACCCTTCCTGCTCACCTCATCCAACATACACTGTGCCAGCCGCTCCCCCGCCATTCAACCAGCACCCAACTGACAATGCCAACTTCAAACCACTTGTGTGCAGGGCTGGGGCGGGGAGGATGGGCAGCTGACGCGTGAGAGCAACGCGCGCTTTGTCAAGTGTGCAGTATGCACTCTCTACCGTTCTCGCTCACCTTCAACCAATATGCACTGTGCCAAGCGAGCTCTTTATGGCATAGGTGATGCAGCCCACCCGTGCTTCTCCCTCCACTCAAGCAGCAACTTCAGTTCTTGATCAACGACTATTGAAACCAACTTTCAACCGGCTGTGTGCAGGGTTGGGGAGGATGGGCAGCTTACTCGTGAGAGCAACGCGCGCTTTGTCAAGTGGAGCGATGGCAGCGAGAGCATCGTGCTGGGGGATGAGGTGCTGAATGTGACCCGGCAGCAGCACGCAAAGTCACACTCGTACCTGTACGCGGTGAGCTGCAGTTTGACTGGGTTGACCAAAATTGACTAGGGGTTGACCAAGGTTGACTAGGCTGGGCGATAAAATGCTCACCATGACCCGGCAGCAGAATGCAATATTACGCTCACACTTGTAAACTGTGAATGGTGTTGTTTGCATGGGGTTGACAAGGGCTGACTAGGGGTTGACCAGGGTTGACTAGGGTTGACTGGGGTTGACTAGGCTGGGTGATGAGGTGCTCAATGTGATCGGGCAGCAGCACGCTACAGGCACACACCTACCTGTGTGCAGTACGTCGTTGGCGCTGATTTTCAACAGGTGCTTTATGACGTCATTGAAGGCCAGGCACACCTTAACGCGTATATGACGGCAGTTGAACGGCAGTGTCTTTTGTTGTTTTCTGCTGTAACAGGTGCGTTATGACGTCATCGAGGGCCAGGCGCACCTCAACACGCGCATGACAGTGGTCCCCGCCAACATCAACTCCAAGCTGCACAAGCGGCTCAAGATGACAGTGGCACACGCGGCAAGGAGGGTGGACAAGGTGCGCGCCACTCTTCGGTTCTGATCAGACTATATCGCGTGTTAGGTTTGACAACGACATGCGTGAAGGAGGTGCATGCCATTTGTTTCAACTTAGCCTTGGCTCCAAGCTGCTGAAGATGACTGTGGCGCACGCCTCGAGGAAGGTTGACAAGGTGTGCGCGGCCTCGCAGTTCTGCTGAAATGTTGCAGTCAACTCCACAGTGTGTTTTGTATTATGTTGCGTGTTGTGCCGGCAACGAACACATCCAAATGAATCAACCCCTTTATTATACATGTTGCAGGTGCGGCTGCACTACGCCGCCAAGAACCCGGAGCTGGAGAAGATCGAGAACCTGGCTGCTGTTGCTGCTGCTGCCATGCTATGACACAATCATGTGTTTTCAACGCTTGATTGCAGGTGCGGCTGCACTACGCTGCCAAGAACCCGGAGCTGGAGAAGATCGAGATTGAGAAGCGGGCAGAGGAGCAGGCACGGCTCAAGTGAGACTGTTTTCGGGGGCTGCGGGGAAAGCCAGGCAGGGCGGGGTGCTGATCACTGCAATAAACAGAGATCTTTGTTGTGTCAGATGGGAGGCAGCAATGAGACTGCAACTGCAATGCATATGCAATGCAATCGGCAGTGGATCTGACGGCAATGCATATGCAATGCAATCGGCAGTGGAACCAAGCTGCAGCGTCAGCGCTGCCAGGTAATACCGCACAGCATGACATAAGATAACACAACATGACATGACGTAATATAACATAACAAGCCACGTGTGCTGCGCTGTGTGCTTGCTTGCTGCAGGGCTGCGCGGGAGCGCTCGATGCCGCGGCCTGCAGCGCCCAAGCGGCGAAATGTGTACACTGCAGCATACCTGGAGGAGGAGGACGAGTTTGCGGTGAGCACCTGCCGCTGCTGCTGCTGCTGCTGTTGCTGCTGTGATTGGGACATACAAGACATTTTGTTATTGTTTGCTCAGGCTGTGCCCTGTGCTCAGGTTGCAGCTGGGAGTGGTTGGCAGGAGAGTGTGGCTGCAGCTGCTTGTGCTGGTTTCGCTGCAGCGGCGTTTCACAACGCGCGACAGAATAAAACAAAAGCTATGTGTGCCTTTCCCTGATCACTGCTGGTGTTGTAGTTTCTTGCAGGGTGGCGGTGGCAGCGGCTTGGGCTACGATGACAAGGAAGCTGGCTGAACAACAATATCAAAGACTAGACTTGTGCCCTACTGTGATCATTGCTTTATTGTGGCCGCATGCAGGGCGGCGGTGGCGGCGACTTGCGCTACGATGAGGAAGACAAGGCCGGCGGGGCAGCAGCAGAATTAACCAGAATCAACAACAGTTCCTTTGGGTTTTTTTCCTGATTATTGCCGTTTTTGACACCAATGCAGGGTGGCGGTGGCGACGACTTGGGCTATGATGAGGAAGACGAGGCGGGCGCGGCAGCAGCAGCAGATGATGATGAACTGTACAGGCGGCGGCCCGCTGACAGAGAAGAGGAGGTGGGGCTGAATTTGTATGTGTACCTGTATATACATGTGCCTGTCACCGTGGCTGGCATTTGTGCTTGTGTATCATGCTGGCAAGTGATGCAGCAGACGATGATGAGCTGTACAGGCGGCGGCCGCTGACAGAGGGGACATGCAGTGCGACAGCCCATCCAACCACCAACCCAATGAGCACTGCTGGCATCTGTGCTTGCTAGCGTTGTGTGTGCTTGAGTTGGCCTGCTCGTGCCTTGGTTCGTGGCCTCATCATTGCTGCACACGTATTGTAGCCACTGGCTTGCTGCCGGCTTGCAACTGTAACATTTGACTGCATGCTGGCCTGCTGGCTTGCTGGCTTGCAGGAAGCGGCAGAGCGGCGGCTGCGTGTGGCCAAGCGCACCACGCCGCCCCCCAGGGGCAGCAGCAGCAGGAAGCGCGGCTATGACTCAGAAGAAGAAAAAGCAGAGGAGGAGGAGGCGCCTGCTGACAAGGCAGCGCCGGGCATCAAAGTGCGGCGTGGGGCCATTCTGGATGATGACGATGACTGAGGTTGGTCAGCAGGCCTGCCAACTGTACACCGGCGCTTGTCATCGAGCCGTTGGCAGTTGTTTGTGTGTGATGAGCTCTGAAATATCACCTGGCAGCGGCCATAGGGCCTTTGCTGGCTGTGCGCTATGACTCAGAGGAAGAAGAAGCAGAGGAGGAGGAGGCGCCTGCTGACAAGGCGGCGCCTGGCATCAAAGTGCGGCGAGGCGCCATCTTGGACAATGGCGATGACTAAGCTTGGTCAGCACAGCCGGCAGGCCGTACGCAGGGCGCTCAGTCATTCGGCCGTTGGCAGTTGTTTGTGCGTGATGAGCTCTGGAATATCACCTGGCAGCGGCCATAGGGCCTTTCCTGGCTGCTTGGCTATGACATAAGAAGAGGAAGAAGAAGCAGAGGAGGAGGAGGCGCCTATTGACAAGGCAGCGCCTGGCATCAAAGTGCGGCGCGGTGCCATCTTGGACGATGACGATGACTAAGCTTGGTCAGCAGGCCTGCCGGCTGTACACCGGCGCTGTGTCATCGAGCCGTTGGCAGTTGTTTGTGTGTTAGGCTCTGGAATGTCACCTGGCAGCGGCCACAGGGCCTTTGCTGGCTGCGCGGCTACGACTCAGAAGAGGAGGAAGCAGAGGAGGAGGAGGCGCCCCTGCTGACAAGGCATCGCCCGGCATCAAAGTGCGGCGTGGGGCCATCTTGGACGATGACGATGACTGAGGTTCTACAGCTGCACAAGGCAGGTCTGTTGTATCTGTGCGCGTGAGGGTGTACGAGTGTATCAGATGGTGTGGCCGCAGCTTGCTCTGTGCCACTGAGCAGAATGATCGGCGGCAGGAATTGATCACGCCATGGGTGTACAGTTTGTGGCTGGTCTTCGCACCAGAGCATTGTGCTCTGCTAAAGAAGCGCCGAGCAGCGCAGCTGCAGCAGAAGCACAGCTATGGCAGCTAGCAAAAGCGTTGGTGCTGTGCTTTCGGCGTACATGGCAGCAGCCGGGGTGGGTCACCCAGCCTGGATGGATCTGACAGCATGCTGTGATGTCCACAACTGCAGATTGTGTGAACATCACACCCCTCACCGGAACAGGATGCTGCTGCGGCAGTACTGCTAAGGCAGCTGCACTACATGTCCCTTTTCTTCATTGTCGTTTTGTGGCATCTTGGTGCCTGGCACCGCACCACCCAGTAACACAATTAGTGGTCAGGTCTTTGCGCAGCCTGAATTCGGGCTATGCCGGTCACCGTGTCAAGATATGGCCGCTAGCGTTGCCCTGTGGCCTTTTGGGACGGCGTTGACGAGGTGTTGTTATGAATGCAGGTAATACAAAAAGACACATAGGAGCAGAAGCAGGAGCTGCACATGCTTGCAATCTGAGGTTCAGCAGCCATGGTGGCCTTTTGGGGGACCACTTCTAGCCATGTGAGTACTCATTACCCTGCATTATACTTGCAATGATTGACCTGCTTGCACGTTTGTACCAATTTCATACTGACGCAGCCCGGGGGTCCCCTCATGATCAGCTCTTGTCCAAGCTTGCCAAGCCTAGCAGCGCTCGCTGCATCTAGCTCCCTCTACAACCACTTTAATTCATTTAAATTAAAGAAAAAATGAATTTAAGAATTAAGAATAAAACTTTCTTTGTGACATGGAATTCCACAGTTCGGTGTGGTTTGACCGGTGACACCGAGTGCCTACCCCTGCCTTCAGCTGTGCTGGCCTCCTATCACGCAGAATAGCAACTGGTGAGAGCTCAGGTAGAGTTAAAAGTTGGTAGTAACATTCTGCAAATACTACAGTGCAAGCCCTCGCATGAACTGTGCTGTGAATCGGCTCTGAAAGTCTGCTCCGCCGTGTCAGGCACATCTCAACCACTGATGGCAGAGGGCAGCGGAACACGCCAACATCACGTTTAAACGTTGACCATACGCCAAGCTGCCGGCACCTGAACTTGCTCTCAACCCACACAGCAGCAGCAGTAGCAGCAGCAGCAGCAGCAGCAGCAGTAGCAGCAGCAGCAGCAGCAGCAGCATAAGTCCACACATGTTCAGAGCAGTGCGCCAGCCCCAGCCATGCCACCCAGTCGTCAGCAGCAGCAGCAGCAGCAGCAGCAGCAGCAGCAGCAGCAGCAGCAGCAGCAGCAGCAGCAGCAGCAGCAGCAGCAGCAGGCAGTGGCAGCAGCACACGAGCTGCAGGACCTGCTGCGAGGCCCCAGGCTGTCGCAGCTGCTGCAGCACCCGCCTCCTGCCAACCTGACAGCTCAACAGCGCAAGCTGCTGCTGCTGCTGCTGCTGCTGCTGCCTTGCCCTGAATCAGCTTTGTCAGGCTCTGCTGGGCTATCCTGCTCCAGCAGCAGCAGCAGAGCAGCTGGGCACGGCTCTGCGCCTAGAGGCGGCTCACAACGCAGCAGCACTGGTTGTATGGGCATTGCTCACGCCAGGGCAGCTGCAGCTTCGAGAGTGCTTGACCCATGCGCCCGCTGCCGACACAGTGACAGGTGTCTGGTATTGCGCACATGCTGCTGTGAAGGCTCATTTGGCAGCACTCGATGACTTGGGGAACAGCAGCAGCAGCAGCAGCAGCAGCAGCAGCAGCAGCAGCAGCGGCACAGCACTGCTGACCTGGCAGCTCACGCACCAGCTGGAGCGCGCAGGTGAGCATCATGGATCAAACATGATACATATGGGTAACATGATGATGATGATACATATGGCATGTTCATGGTCAGGGCTGCGTCAATCCAACGTATAGCTTGACCACTCTGTATCGTTTGCTGCATCCATACACCGTTTTGTGTCCACATGCTGCAACTACAATGCAGTGCACTCAAGGGACATTGAAGCCCCAATCTGCAGGGCACTGCATCACATTTGCAGTTGTTGCAGATGTCAAGCAGCAGCGGCAGCGTCACCTCCAATTGTGTTTTCGCAGTGCCCTGACCATTCTAGCGACAAAAGGATGCACTTCATCACTGGCGCTCGTGCTGCGTGTGTTGCTGCTGCACTGCGGTGAGCAGGCCTGTTGGACAGGTTGCCGTCACTGATGGGGCTGTATGCTCCACAGCAGCAGCAGCAGCAGCAGATCTTTGCACCTCTGAGGATGATACCGTCTGCTGTCTGGAGCGAATACGTCACGGGGCTCTTCATGCTGTGGACTAAAGCATTAGCTGTGCCTATCAATGCACTGACTCTGCCCTGTGGGCCAGCAGCAGCAGCAGCAGCCAGAGAAGCAGCGGCAGAATTGCCAGCTGTGGTGCGTGTAGCGCTGCCGGTTGTGCAGCAGTTGCAGCGCGGCGGCCCTCAGCTGCTGACAGCAGGTGTAGCTGCAGCTGCAGGCAGTGACAGCAGCAGCACTGCTCACCCACAAATGCACAGAGCTTTCCAGTTGGTGCAAGCACTGGCGGGCCGGGTGCTGCACTGCATTGGAACAATCGTTTCGCATTGGTACAAGTGTTTGACGCAGTGACGGATCAATCAACACTGGACCTGCTATTTCAGCTGCTGGCGAAGCATACCATGTTGCTGTACCAACAGCACGCAGCGTACATGCAGCAGCAGCAGCAGCAGCAGTTGCGGCGTCCAGCAGGCCAAAGCAGCAGCAGCAGCAGCAGCAGCAGCCATTGTGGTCAGGGAGCAGAGCAGCAAACCACTCAATCCAGCAGCCGGCAGCAGGCAGGCTTGCTGCCAATCCCTGCCTTCCACCAGCATCAGGACATGTTGCAGCTGCTGCCAGGTGGCCAGGCCTACCTGGATACAGGCCTACCTGGAGGCAGCAGCCGCACCTGCTGGTGTTCCAGAGGCACTTGTAGAAGAGTGCTTGCAGGAAGCAAGCATGTACGCTGATGTGTTCAGGCTTGCTGTCCATGTTGCTGGGCAGCAACGGTCGTTGTACAGCGATGCTCCTGTGCTGTCAGTAGCTGCTGTGCGGCTGGTGCTGGAGCTGCAGCTGCTGGCTGCCTGGGCAGTGCAGCAGCAGCAGCAGCAGCAGCCTCAGGCTTCAGGGCAGCAATCAGCTGCAGGTGCAGCACAGCAGGGTCTGAGCAGCGAATCATCCCAGTTGCTGTGGGGCATCAATGAGCTGCTGCTCCTGCAGCTGAGAGGTGTGCTGCAGGCAAGCGGCAGCGGCCTGCCGCCTGAGCTGCTGCAGCAGCACGGATTGCAGCTGCTGCAGGCGCTGGCGGCACCAGTGCAGCAGCTGCTGCTGAGCAGCCAGGCCCGGGAAAACGATCTGCTGAGTGCTGCTGATGCAGGTACCAGGCGCCCCGATGAGCAACTGTTCGCGCTGAGAGCAGCAGCAATTGGGTTGCAGGGCCTACCAGCAGCTGAGAGAACATTAGGTAAGCGCATAACCCATTGCTGCATCTGGGGTCGGGCTGGACTGGTCATTTGTGTTGTGCATTTGGACACCTACGACCGGAGTCGGTCCTTGACCCCCGCAGGCCGGTGTTTGAGAATTGCCGCTCCTACGCCCTGTCTGGCGTTATGCTGACAATGTTAATAACGATGCTTGCTGGTGCACATGCGCAGTCACTCTTAGCAGCTGTTGCCTTCCACATGGCAAGGCCTGCGTGTGTTGCCCGCTCAACCCAAGCAAGCAAGCCCTTTGATGCGTGCTTCTGGCTACAGAAGAGGAAGGTGCGTCCGTTCAGCTTCTAGAGTTGTCATTGCTGGTTTGTCACAGCCAAATTGCAGGGCCCTCGCATTTTTGCGAGGCGTTGCAACAGTGCTGCGCTGCGCATAGCCGTCTGTTGTTACTCATTGTCACAGGCAGCCATTGATTCTTGTCCATGGTTGAAGTTGCAGCCGTGGCAACACTAATGCAACCTCTTAGCTGCTGTCTGCTTGTACATGCTGCTGATGCTGCTTGCAGGCTGTGTACCTGCAGGGCAGTTGCCTGCCCTAGCAGCAGCACACCCGGAGGCCTACACAGCGCTCATCGACTGCTGCCTGCGCTCACCGCTGCTGAAAGCCAGAGACATTATAGCAGCTGCACAGCTGCTGAAGTTTGCAGTTGCTGCCCTGCTAAGCTGTGAGAAAGCTCTCAGCAACAAAGCAGCAGTGGCTGGCCAGGCGTCTGCCCTGACCAGCCTGACAAAGCGAGCCGTGTGCTTCACACATGCAAAAAAGGCACAGGACCAGGCGGCTGCGGCAGCGGCGGCGGCGGCAGCAGGGACAGGAACCGGGGGCCTGCACTTTCCAGCTGTGCTTGATCAACTGGTCAGATCTGAGCTGGCTTGCTCAGTGACAGGGACAGCCATTCACTTGAGCAGCAGCAGCAGCAGCAGCAGCCGCCAGGCAGCCGCCAGCGCAGCATTCCTGGCTGTGCTACATACCCGCAGCCTGCTGCAGCTGGCAGATGCAATGGAGGCAGCAGGGCCGCGGCTGCTGTTCAAGTCTCTGATTGAAGATGCCAGGTTCAGGATCGCATGGGCATTTGAAGAAGGTCATCTGATGGTGTGGACAACTGCTGTCAGCTGTAAGGGCAGTGAGCAGCAGCACACTGAGGCCGATCAGTGGCGCCTTTGGCAGCTGACTGTGCTGGAGACTTTCAGGGTTATGCTGATGGCGCTGCGGCTCTTGGGTGTGGCCCTTGGGTGTGGCTCCAGAGGTATCAGCAGCAGCATCTCTAGCATAAACCAAGATCAACGTTAACCCGCCTGATATATTAGGAAACAACCCAACCCCGGGTGTCAAATGCCGCGGCGGCGCCATGCAAAGATGCTGCAGCTCAGCGTCGCACAAACAACAGCAGGTGGCGCAAGTCAAACCACTGGCTCTTCGGGACGGCGCTGACCAGGTGTTGTTATGGTTGCAGGTAATACTAGACGACATAGGAGCAGACGCAGGAGCTGCACATGCTAATCTGAGGTTCAGCAGCCATGGTGGCCTTTCGGGGGACCACTTCTTGCCATGTGAGTGCGCATTATGTTGCATGATACTTATGCTTGTAATGAATGCAATTCGGCAACTTTCTTTATACTGGCTATTTGAAAGCAGCCACTGCTGGCAGCAGCAGCCGCAGGCTGGCCATCAGCCACGAACTGGTGCTGCCAGCTTGCTGGCCATGCTCCGCAGCGCAGCAACGCTTTCAGCGAGTCCACAATCACACCAGCGCTTGCTCGCGTGTAGCCGCCAGGGAGCAGCATGGCAATGGGTGCGCGCTGCTGCTCTGCGAAGGCAAAAGACTGCCACATGCGACTACAGTCTCTCTCAATGTGGTTTGCAAACCAGTGGCACCCCGACAGCAGCAACAGCTGCGCTGCTGAGCTAGCCATTTATGCCTGCTCCCAGCGTGCCGGCTACTCCCCGCAGCAGTGCCGTCAACGAGTCACAATCACGCCAGCACTCGCGGAGCCTGACAGTAGCATGACAACCGGTGCGCTGCCGCTCTGCGAAGGCGAAAACTCATGTGACTATTGTCTCTCTCAAAGGAGAACATATGCCAAAGCAGCGGCAAACCACTAGCTACGTACCCAACAGCAGCAGCGGCGGCAGCGCTGCTGACTAGCCATCAAGTCCCTGCTCCCCCAAGCTTGCTGGCCATGCCCCGCAGCAGTGCCGTCAGCGAGTCCACAATCACGCCAGCACTCGGACGCGTGTAGCCGCCTGACAGCAGCATGGCAATGGGAGCGCGTTGCTGCTCTGCAAAGGCAAAGACTGCTGCGTCGCGCTGTTGCCTCTCTCAACAAACACTGTCTCCCCGTCAGCCGCGCCAGCGGCAGCAGCCGCGGTGCTGACTAGCCATCAACTGCTGCCCCAAGCTTGCTGGTCATGCCGCGCAGCAGTGCCGTCAGCGAGTTCACAATCACGCCAGCACTCGCACGCGTGTAGCCGCCTGACAGCAGCATCGCAATGGGAGCGCTGCTGCTCTGCCATGTCAAATAACAGCCGCATGTGACCACTGTTACATCTTAAAAGAGGACAACTTGCCAATGCAGCGGCAAACCACTAGCTACCCAACAGCAGCAGCAGCACCAGCAGCGCTGATCAGCCATCAATTGCTGCCCCCAGTTTGCCGGCTACTCCTTTCAGCAGTGCCGTCAACGAGTCCACAATCACGCTAGCACTCGCGAACGTGTAGCCGCCTGACAGCAGCATGACAATGGGTGTGCGCTGCTGCTCTGCAAAGGCGAAAACTCCCACATGTGACTTTTGCCTCTCTCAAAGGAGAACATCTTGCCAAAGCAGCGGCAAACCACTAGCTACTCAACAGCTGCAGCAGCGGCAGCGCTGCTGACTAGCCATCAAGTCCCTGCTGCCCCAAGCTTGCTGGCCATGCCCCGCAGCAGTGCCGTCAACGAGTCCACAATCACGCCAGCACTCGCGCGTGTGTAACCGCCTGACAGCAGCATGAAAATGGGAGCCCGCTGCTGCTCTGCAAAGGTGAAGACTGCTGCGTCGCGCTGCTGCACGCCTGCAGCAGACACTGACAGCCTGCCCAGGGGGTCACCCGCCAGGATATCTGTGCCTGGACAGCAGCATGAAATCACCCAAAGAATCTGACAGTAAGTTACTGGTGGGGAGATATGGGTGTGAGGTGTGCAGATTTGCACTTTGCAAGCTGAACTGTACATCTTTACACAAACTCATGGCGTTGTTTACAGATGGATTGCGTTTGAGTGCATGCCAGTAGTCGAGCGATGCGGTGGAATGATGCATGACGTGTGTCACCAGACATTGGCAGCCGGCCCAGGGGGTCACCCGCCAGAATATCTGTGCCTGCACAGCAGCATGCACGCATACGCATAAGTGTTGTTGACAAAAACAATGCAATGCGTCATGGAAAAGGGTGCGGTTGTTCATCAGACACTGGCAGCCGGCCCAGGGGGTCGCCTGCTAGGATATCTGTGCCTGCACAGCAGCATGAATTGGTCACGACATTGTTGAACATAAATGAGACCGGTATATTGTTGTGTAAGGAAGGATGTGGGTGATCAGCAGACACTGACAGCCAGCCCAGGGGGCCGCCTGCTAGGATATCTGTGCCTGCACAGCAGCATGCACACGGTCACACACTTTGCTTTAAGAACCAATCACATACAGCGCTGGGGCGGCATTGCAGCCTCAGCCAAAGCCAGTTTGGAGATACGACCATAGGTGCGTCAAGACGTTGTGTCAAGAGGATGTGTGTATGTGCAGCAGACACTAACAGCCAGCCCAGGGGGTCACCTGCTAGGATAGCTGTGCCTGCAATGCAGCATGCACACCACCTTTTTAAAGACCAGTATGTGGTGTGGTGCCCCACTTGTACTGCTGCCTGGGTCGCTGGCAACACCTTGCTTGTTTGCACTTGAACATACACGCATAAGCAGTTGCAGTGATCAGTATTCAAGCTGATTGTGACCAACTCTGCCAGCCCGGCGCTCTGTGGATGCAAATTTGAATCATAACTAGCGCCTGCAAGCAACAGGATGACCAGCACAGCTGGCAGCTGACGTTTTCACACCACCTTGCATGGCACGCCCAATGTGACCCAGCAGAACATCGATATCTACACTGCAACAAAGTCTCACCAGCGTTGTAGATAATGAGATGGGGCTGCGGGAACTCTGCTGCTGCTTTGTTCAGTGCTTGGTGCAGCTGCGAGAGGTACTGCTGGTCTGAGGTGCCTGGCTGAAGCTCCACCTGCAGCAGCAGCAGCAGCAGCAGCAGCAGCAGCAGCAACAAGCAAACAGCAGGATGGCGGCAACGTTGGTTGAACAGCATGAGCAACAAACCTTGGTGTTAGCTGCTACCTCAGCAACCGCTGCTGCATTGACTGCTGCTGCCTGATGTTTGGTCAAGCTGCATTCAACTTGGCATCAATTGCTGCCTTTTGCGGCAGTGGTCAGTGTGGAAGCATGCCTGTTGCACATGTCTAGGTTGTACAGCTCAGCAACCTATTGCTTATGGTACAATAGCTGTTATTGTGGGATAGGAAGGTTACATGTGCGTACTGGTTATGCAGCACAAACATTCATGTGTCTACCTTGGTACTGATTGCTGCCTTTGCAGCAGTGTCCCAAGGAAATGCCGCACCGTTGTACATGTCCAGGATCTACAGCTCACAACCGCAATCAGTAGAATGCAATGTTCACTCACCTTGGTGTTGATTGCTGCCTTTGCAGCCGTGTCCCATGGAAACGCCGCACCGTTGTACATGTCCAGTATGTACAGCTCAGCATCACCAGCAGCCAGCTTGTCCCTGCCCACACCGTTGCCCTGATGAACATCTAGGTCTATGACCATGATGCGTGAGACTGCACCAGTAGAAGCAGCCCTGCGGAATATACAAGCAGGTGTTTTCGGGTGATGTCAGCATAAGGGCACCAGCCAGCGCCGGCATCCGTGTGCACATGGTGCATAACCCTCCGCCTGCAGCACACTTCTTGCTGCAAACTAGGTTCAAACCACCATCCCACCTGATGCGCTGCACTGCCAGGGTGATGTCTGCTTACGGGCACCAGCCAGCACCATCCTCCCTGTGTGCATGGTGATACCTCCCAAACCCTAAAGCATACTTTAAAAGCAAAACTTACAGCCATAATATCCCTCATCCCACCTGATACGCTGCACTGCCAGTGATATGTCTGCATAAGGACACCAGCCTGCGCCATCCTCCCTGTGTTCATGGTGATACCTGCCAAACCTAAAAGCATACTTTAAAAGCAAAACTTACAGCCATAATATCCCTCATCCCACCTGATACGCTGCACTGCCAGTGAAATGTCTGCATAAGGACACCAGCCTGCGCCATCCTCCCTGTGTTCATGGTGATACCTCCCAAACCCTAAAGCATACCTGAAACCAAAAAAACTTACAGCCATGATCCTTCATCTCACCTGATGCGCTGCACTGCCAGGGAAATGTCTGCATAAGGGCACCAGCCGGCTCCATCCTCCCTGTGCGCATGATGAAACATCCTAAGCCCTGAAGCATTCAATACAAATCAGAACCCAAAACCTAGTCACTCATCCCACCTGACCCGCTGCACTGCCAGGGTAATGTCAGCATAGGGGCACCAGCCAGCTCCATCCTCTCTGTGCGCATGGTGCATGCCGCCGCCCACATTCACTGCCCAGCCATGCGCCACTGCCAACGCAGCAGCAAGCACAGTCCCTCCCACATGCAGCCGCATCGGCTGCAGCACTTTGTGCTGCATGGTGCATTTTGCATGCCTTACACGCTTGATGCAAACCTCTCATTCAAACCTGCTGGCAACTGTGTCCCGCCTGTGTCAACCCACCTGATGCGCTGCACTGCCAGGGTGATGTCCGCATAAGGACACCAGCCAGCACCATCCTCCCTGTGTGCATGGTGATACCTCCCAAAACCTAAAGCATACCCTAACCCCAAAGCAAAACTTACAGCCATTCTTTAAAAGCAAAACTTACAGCCATAATATCCCTCATCCCACCTGATGCGCTGCACTGCCAGTGATGTGTCTGCATAAGGACACCAGCCTGCGCCATCCTCCCTGTGCACATGGTGCATACACTACAGCACACCTTGCATTCAAAATTTTCAACCACCACCTCACCTGATGCGCTGCACTGCCAGGAAATGTCTGCATAGGGGCACCAGCCCGCGCCATCCTCTCTGTGCGCATGGTGCATGCCGCCGCCCACATTCACTGCCCAGCCGTGCGCCACTGCCAACGCAGCAGCAAGCATGGTACCTCCCACATGCAGCCGCATGGGCTGTAGCACTTTGCGCTGCATCGTGCATGCGTTTACGCTTGATGACAACCTCTTTTCTAAACCTGCTCAACTGTAACCTGCCTGTGTCAACCCACCTGATGCGCTGCACTGCCAGTGTTATGTCTGCATAGGGGCACCAGCCCGCGCCATCCTCTCTGTGCGCATGGTGCATGCCGCCGCCCACATTCACTGCCCAGCCATGCGCCACTGCCAGCACAGCAGCAAGCACAGTGCCTCCCACATCGGCTGCAGCACTTTGCGCTGCATGTAAATAGTGCATGCCTTTACGCTTAATGCAAACCTTTCGTTCAAACCTGCTGCAACTGCAACCCGCCTGTGTCAACCCACCTGATGCGCTGCACTGCCAGGGTGATGTCTGCACAGGGGCACCAGCCGGCACCATTCTCCCCCGTGCACATGATGAAACCTCCTAAGCCCTACAGCATTTTTAAAATCAAAAACTAAACCCTAGTCACTCATCCCACCTGATGCGCTGCACTGCCAGGGAAATGTCTGCATAGGGGCACCAGCCAGTACCATCCTCCCTGTGCACCCTTTAGTATAAGATGATGAAACCCTACAGCAGAGATAGATATTCAACCCAAACCCTAATAACTCATCTCACCTGACCCGCTGCACTGCCAGGGTAATGTCAGCATAGGGGCACCAGCCAGCTCCATCCTCCCTGTGTGCATGGTGCATGCCGCCGCCCAGATTCACTGCCCAGCCATGCGCCACTGCCAGCGCAGCAGCAAGCACAGTACCTCCCACATGCAGCCGCATCGGCTGCAGCACTTTCCGCTGCACAATGAAGTGTGGTAGTGCTGCTAATGGGGCGAGCTCTGTGACTTGTGCTACTTTGAAGCTTGAGGAGTGCAGCTGCTGCAGGTATGTTTGACTGTGCACTGACTGCAGCGCGGTCAAACTTGCAGGAAGAGGTTTGACCAGCTGGCTGTTGTTTGAAATGATGCCGTTGGTGTGCAGTCCTGCAACCACCTGTTTGCAGGGTAGGAAATTGGAATTTGGGAATGAACAGCTGCAAGCAAGGATGATGAGTAGATGGAGCCACCAGGGATGCAACCAGTTTGCTGCTGCCGTTGCTTCTGCTGCTGCTGCTGCTGCTGCTGCAGCACCCAACATAACTTGCTGAACTTGCAGGCGTCAAAGGGGTGCAGCAGCTGCTGCTGCTGCTGCTGCTGCTGCTGCTGCTGCTGCTGCTGCTGCTGCTGCATTGCATCTGGTATGTCGGCACATCGTTTTTCTGACGTATCTTGCTGAACTTGCAGGCGTCAAAGGGGTGCAGCTTCTCCAGGCCACGTTGCTGCCGCCGCCGCTGCTGCTGCTGCTGCTGCTGCTGCTGCTGCATTGCATCTGCACACACACGTGATCCATCATCGTTTTACCCACCTTGCTGAACTTGCAGGCATCAAAGGGGTGCAGCTTCTCCAACCCACCTTGCTGCCGCGGCCGCTGCTGCTGCTGTTGCATTGCATCTGCACACACGCGTGATCGATCATCGTTGTACCCACCTTGCTGAACTTGCAGGCGTCAAAGGGGTGCAGCTTCTCCAGGCCAAACAGTGTGATGTTGTAGCCGGGGTCATACACCATGGGCAGCTGCTGCTCACTCTTCCAGGATTCTGCAAAGTATGTTCATAACAATTTGTTGGAGAGAAAGAGGGACAGCAGGTGCTTAGAAGGCAGAAGTCGAACTAGGTGTGTTGTTGCAGCCCTGGTTGTTCACGAGCGGCAGCATGGTGCACTGCCATGTTCTGTGCCATGCAACTTTGAGGGAGAGAGCATGTGCTGCAGCTGCACTAGTCAAAATAACAGCAAGCCAGTTCAGGCACCATGACACAGCACTTGAGGATCACATGGGCTGATGCATGCACCATGCAGTTTGGCAGCACTGCATATGCACAGCAGCACTGCTGACAGCTCACCGCACACATCCATGTAGTGCTGCTTGAGCTGCTCTTCAAGCTGTGGCCGTGCTGCTGCAGTTGCGCATCGTGCCAGAGTTTCCGAAATCGAAGCACGACCTGCAGTGGGTCCTGCAGTGGGTCCTGCAGCTGCGCCTGCTGCTGTCCTGCTACTGCTGCTCGTGCTGCTTCTGCTGCCTCGGCCCAACATGATCGCAGATGAAATAAACCAAGACAACACTTATTGGTATAAAACAAATGTGACCAGGCATGCACTGCACGACCCGCACACGGTGACACAAGCAACCCACGAGTGGATATGTCGTGTGATGATGCCGCTCTGACTTCGTAGGATGCAGACCCAACAAGGATATATTTGCTACAGGTTTTCAAGGTATTCGCCACGCATAATGCCCTATCCCCGAAACCCTGGACAAGTGAGTCCTGATCAGTCACTGAAGGACAACGGTTGTCCTCACGTAACAAACGAAGCAGATTATCACAGCAGCACACTTACACACTGCCCCGTATGCCTTTCAACATGCATGTTGTCTGCGAAGCGAAGTAAACATGGTAGCTGTTTGCAGCTGCTGTGTGCTGATGCTGCACTTGAGCTCAGCGCAGGCTGCAGGCCGCCTGCAGCAGGCTGCGCCACGCGCCAGACGGCGTGTCAGGCAATTCACACCGCATCTGAAGTAGCGCACCTGCAGCACAGTCTGAAGCAGCATCCAGCCTGGCAAAAGGCAGTGCACGCATGAGCTACATTGCTGCCCAGGGAAGGGTTGGGTGACATGAGCATATTTTGGTTGCCAAGCCCCCAGCTGCTGAACCAGCGCATGGCAGAGCCGAGTGTTCCTGGGCTAGTAGCCGTTGCTGCTGCCTTGTCACCACAAAAGGTACATGCCGTGTTAATATGACCAGAATTCAAGACAGCAAAAAGTAAACAACAAGCAGGACTGCTGTTCTGCGCCACTACAGATTTCAATTGCTGGCTAGGTACAAGCAGCGATTGGTAGCCTGCTCGCACTGAGTGCAAAGCTGCAGCTGAGGAGCGAGAAACCCATCTGTTGCAGCGCCTATATTGAATGGCAGGTTATCAGCTGAGCAACAGGCATCTAGAATGCGTCAGCTTAAACCCAACAGGTTGCAACACGGCCTTGAAGCTGCAAAAGTGTATGGCTAAGCATGGCTGAGGGAGCCCAGCTATCAACAGAGCTGCTAATCACAAGCAAGGCACATAACAAGCAACCTGCTGCCCTCTGCTTAAACAGTGTCAACTTCACGCTTGCATATATGCCTGTCAACTCAATGGATGCCTGTTGCAACGGCCACAGACTGGAGACAGCTGCCACTTGCATGGTGGCACAAGCAGCAACGGCAACTCAAGCAGCAGCATCGGCTTGCATTCATCAAACATACTGATCAACCCAACTGCATTCCTGCTCCAGTTGCTGAGCCCAAAAGCTTTGCAGCCGCTGCCCCATCAACATATGTCCCCAACCTCATGCCACACATCTAGCCTGTTTCATCACTACTGGTTCTTCCGATTTGGCCAGCCACTAGGATTGAACAGCTCTGCAGCAACTGCACCGTCCATCATCCCCCGATGGGCCCTGCAGCATGTCGCAGTTACTACTGCTTCTTCCTATCCAGAATATCAATGAACTTGACCACAGTCCTGCTCCAGCCACTGGGACCAACAAGTGATGCAGCTGCTGCCGCGTGCATGCCCTCAAGCACCCCACGCCACCCCTGCACCTTCAGCCTGTTCCAATTACTACTGCTTTTTCCTATCCAGCATATCAACAAACTTGACCACGTTCCTGCTCCAGCCACTAGACCCAGAAAATGCTGCAGCTGCTGCACTGTCCATATTTCCCAGAGCCCTACCCCACACCTCGAGCCATGCATCACCATTGCCAGCATGCTCAACATGCACATAAAACTCCGCAGTGCCGCCAAACAAGGAAACAGGCACAGCAGACACCTCACAGTGGCCTCCACCCATCACCTGCACAGAGAACGCTGCAGGAATGCCGTAGCTAGCTGGCGGCGGGTGTGCAGCGGGCTGCAGCGGCAGCACAGCATGCTGCCAGGCCATATAACGCTGGCCCAGCTGCTGCTGCTGCTGCTCCCAGGCCGGATCCAGATCAGCCGCCACTTTCAGAAAGGCAGAATTTGTGCCAGGGAAAGGATTGGCCTCCCAAACAGAGATGCTCCAGTTTACCGCAACCCAGCACGTTGTTGCTGCTGATGTGGACACCTGCGCTGCACTGCTGGCTGATCAAGATCTCACTGGTGGGCCCGGTGATCTGGGTGATCTTGTCCAAGGTTGGATCTGGCGCATTGCAGTTGTCGGTGGAGCAGCAGGTGACGACTTTGAACTGCGAGCCAGGCTGCTGTGACATCCACTGCATCTGATAGCACTGAGACAGTGTGAGGGGGTAGTATGCCCAGCTGCCCACCCCGGGGATATTCTCATAGCCCTCACAGTCGCTGCTGCCTGGTGCACACAGCTCCAGCTTGTAATTGGCGCACACAAACGGCTCAGTAGTGACTTCAGGGGGGTTCCAAGAAGCGTTCCCACTGGCGTTCCATGTGCCGTTCCAAGAGCCGTTCCAGCCGGCGATGCTGTTCGCGCTGAGGAACTGTGTGGTGTTGCTGGTGGCGTTGAAGAAGGTGCCATTACCCATGCTGCTCTGGTTCGTGGTCCTCCAAGTGGTGACTATTGAGTTGTACTGCAGCGACTGCACTGCTGGCAGGCCTTGTGCTGTTGCATTGACACTGGTGAAGCAGGAGATGGTGGGGTTGGCTGGGGCGGGCACATCAAGCACCTGCAGGCACGAACGTTTGAGCATCAACACGTTGTGGTACCAGCTGCTGCTGCTGCAGCTGCTGCTCCAGAGCATGGATTGTTTGAAGCTGTTGGATGTATGCAGCATTTACAGCATCCATTTGCACTGGCATTACAACGTGCAGTGATCTGCCGCTAGCAGATGCTGCTGATTTAGGTGCCATATGCTGTCAAATGAAACAACAGTGTTGCTTGGTGTGCAATGCCTTCCACAATCACCTGTGTTACTGTGTCGTTTCCAGCATCTGGGCTGTTGCAGAGGTCTGTAGCACAGCAGGTGACGCTGTGCACTGCAGAAGTAGCTCCGTTTGACGCGTCCCATTGCTGCAGGTAGCAATCTGACAGCTTTGTGACACTGTAACTCCACATCCAGCGTCCAGGATCAGAGTCTGCCAGAGCACAGCCCTTGCCAGCTGCCTTGCACACATCTATTTTGGCTGTGTAGCACACCGGTGTACCATGGTACCATGGTACCATGGGATCTCCTAGCATTCCATAAGGCCCCCACACAGGATTCTGTGCATCCACTACAATAGGGTGCACAGCTGGCGGAACTGCTTCTGAAATCGTTTCACCCAGCTGCATGCTCTGGTAGCATGTCAGAGTCTCTGCTGCTAATACAATGGCAGGCCCTGTCAGCGGCTGCTGCGTCACAGAATCCACCTCAACAATTGGTGCATTGCAGCCATCTGTCGTGCAGCAGGTGACGTTGCTGGCATACATCGGGTTCAGCTCCTTTTTCAACGCCAGGCAATTAACCATGGTCAGGCGCTGGTATACCCACGCCCATCTGCTTGAAGTTCCTGGGTTGTCAATGCAGGATGCGATGTTTGAAGAATCCCAGTCCGCGTAGTAGTAGTCATGCTCATCCTGATCACATTGCACGTACGTGTAGCGCGCACATGCTGCCTCCTCATGTGTGCGAAAGCTCCCCCAAAAGCCGGTCATCACTTCGTCGCCGGAGGGCTTGGTTGGCAGGTTGGTGGGAAAGGCCACTGGGACTGCAGCATAAGGAGCTTCAGATGAAGATCTCCATGACTCAATGATCACATAGCAAGTCACATCAGCTGCTGCTGTATTAGCTTCGTCTGCCTTGATGACCATTGTGGTGGGGTCGGCTGTCAGATCAGGCGCGTTGCAGAATGATGTGTCGCAGCATGTCACGTTGCGTATGTCGCCGTTTGTCCGTGACTGCGCAGTAATCTGAGCACACGTAGCGCTGTCTATCGTCTTATATATCCACCTTTCCAGCCCTGCATCAGCGTCCGAGCTTGTGCATCCTGCCCATTCCCTTTGGGTATTGTTGTGACTGCACTTTGCGTAAAAATTCATGCAGATCTGCGCAACGTAGCCAGGCTTGTAGCCAGCTGGCTTTGTTACGCCCAGAGAAAAGTCAAACCTGTAGTCTTTCAGGCCCTTGCTAGTGGTTGTGACTGTTCGCACATACCCGGTGTAGGCATGCTGTTGCCGGCTTCCTTGGTCATAGCAAGTGATTTCCTCTGGGTATTGTGGGGCTAGCGATGGCACGGCCGTGGGATCTTTAACAGGATCTGCAGAGTGGATTTGTCAACCACATAGCCACAAAATTTGGTTAGCCAGCAGATATGCGGGCTATGTGTGTGCACAGTACTGCGCACTAGTGTTATTGTAACGGCGCTATCGCTGTTGGTAACATGTCGTGTGCCAGGTACTTGGGTAATTTTGAAACAGCAAGCAAGCATGCATGCAACATGTTCTGTGCGCTCCATTTGTGCTTGCACATGTTGCATGCTCCACGTCTGTGCCTGTGCACGTGGCTGTTGGGAATGCTTCTGGTGCAATGCTGCACATGCCTGCACATCAACCTAGATTGCTGCATATATGACCCATACACACACCAACACTTGACCTCACACCGTTGAGTTTTGAGCCTCAGGCGCACAAACACATACATTGCATATATAGCATACACCCTCAGCAAAGTCATGTTCACCTGGCTTATTGCAATACGGCGCAGTGCAGCACGTCACGCTTGCCACATATCCTGCTGCGACATTCGTGCCGGCCGCTGCAGCCGCCTCCAGCTTGATACACAGCGATGCTGGCATAACCTCGTACTACCACACCCACTCGCTGCTGCTCCATGCCTGCACGCTGTGTGAGGCACATACAGTGTGCTCCCCTGATGCTGTCCTTGAAGGCATGTACCGGTAACCCTGCCCGACCGTGTAAGGGGAGTTCTGCGTGAACAATTTGTCATGGCTGGTGTATACAACATCGTGGCCTGTGGGCGAAGAGCGGCCCACGTAGCACTCCATGGCTGGTGATGTCATGTCGCCAAGTACTGGATAGTCGCCGCTGCCGTGCCAAGGAGCGTATGACCCATGTGGTGGCACACGCTGCCGCTGCTGCTGTTGCTGCTGCTGCTGCTGTAGCATTTCACATGGCACTGTCCCTGGGAGACACCAGTCTCCATGCTGTGGCTGCTGCTCAGTTGTGAGCGGGAGATCATAGGTCCGCCAGTGGTCAGACAAAACATACGCATCCATGGGTGCTGCAAACCATGCTGGGCTGATACAGGTGTAGGAGTCAAACGGAATTGGGTAGCTTGGTGCAGCAACACTGCTCAAGGTGTCAGCTGCTAGGAGGCCACCCTGTGCAAAGTAGTCCATTTTCCATGCCCATGGATTACTGGTGTAGCAGGATGTGTTGTTGTCCTGGTCAGTCACTGCAGCTGCTTGCCCTGTGGTGTTGTGGAGTTGCATGGAGCCCTCGTCACATGGAATGTTGACAGGGGCTTGGAAGCGGTATGTGATGTTGGCGCACTGCGCGGCCCTGGCATCTGCGTCTGTCTCTGTGCAAGGAGAGTTTGGCGGCTGCCAGAAGATCGTGATGTTCCTGCAGACCTCATGCTGCGTCTACAGCTGTATGTTCAGCTGGGCACAGGAACGAAACCTTCTAGGAACTAGACTGGATACTGACTGAATCGATGTAGACCGTAATCAGAGAGTATTCCAGTTAGTTACCAAGTGAAACCGAACAACAGTAGGGGCGCTTGAAGAGCACGCGAACGTTGATCGAGTACTTCTTGATTGACCGAAGAATGGTGGACTGGCACCCCTTTATATAGTCGTCTTGCACATAGTATACTCATAAGAAACATCCAGAATTAACACTACTAGAAGCATCCTGCAAAGCTACATCATACCATCTCCGGAGAGATCCGGAGAAACCTTGTACATTCGAGATCGATCCACATCATTCGACAACTCTCAACAACAACTACCATGTTCACGAACATACCATATAAAACTTACTAAGTTAAACTACACTACTTCCTATGTCCTCCTTACACCTCAGTAGGCGCCGTGTCGTGGCAAGGCATGTGGCCCTGCAGGATGGCCCCGGTCAACAGGTTGGCTGCCACACGAGCATCAACCCAGCAGCTGACGTTGGGCATCAATGTTTCCTCCGGCGGACTGCCATAGTACATGGACCACAGCTGCTCACGCAGGCTTTGCTGCTGCCCTGTGTTGTTGAGGCTTGCTTGCAGGAGAGGCCAATCTGGGCAGCCGAATCCTGCAGGAAGCTCATCAAACAACTCCCCAGTTGGAAGCACATTGTAGCCTGTTGTCAAGTTGCCCACATACGCCAGCAGCTGCCGAGGCAGCAGATTGTAGCGCGTGATGCGTGTTGCGTTTGTGTTTGGATCGGCAACTGGTAAGTAGCCTCCTTGCATCAGCAGCACGCGGCCAAGCTGCAGTGCAGCAGTGACTGGCATCACCCCGCAGCTGCTGTTGCTGCTGGCACAGAAGCACCCTGTGTCAGGATCATTCATGCAGGGAACATTGCTGATGTCGCTTGCACAGTAGGAGTTGTTGCAGCCCACAAGGTCTTGAGCTGGGACGCGTGTGTTGTTAAAATTGGGACTTCTGTGCACCACCACTCACAGGCTTGGCCGTTGTAACTGGATGCTTCCAGCTGCATGCGACTGCGCAAGGGCAGCACCTGCCTAGATGCTGTGAAGCGGTCTCCTGCAAAGTAGCACAGAGAGGTGCGTGTTTCAACTTACCGGTGAACATGCTAATCGGGATGATAGGCAGGAGGTTGCTGCTTCCCTGTGGATTCTGAAGGAGCCAGCATGCTGTCGGTTTGAAACATATAGCAGGCTGCTGAATGACATGCCGTGCTTCTTACACAGCCTCATGATCATCATATTCAAGTGCTGCTTTCCGTTGGCTGCTGCATACAGATACAACATGCTGTGGAGTTTCAGGCAGCATTGTCTGATATCAAGCAATGGAGCATCAACCTCAATGCAATACGTCCTTGAAAGAACCAGAGCAGTGAGCTGCACTGAAGTCAATCACCTTGGTCAACTGCTGCTGCTGTGAGCACAACTGTAGCATGCCAACCAGCAAGAGCAACCATCACAACTCTTCGTAGTATGTCAATTGTTCTGATCTTGGTCTTGAAAGTCAGGAGAGGCTGCATCAGACACGGCAGACAAGGGTGTGACGTTCCGCATTCCGCCTGCTGATACTGATTTACACCGACTGCTGTGCCTGATGAACATCCAAGCACACTTGTATACAACCCTTAGATTGCTTTGTATACGTTAAAACCAGCATTTGCGTCAAACATTTGCTGCAGCAGCAGACGCTTTACAAATCTTTGTCGTGGGTCACGAGCTCACCTTATTTGCGCACGACATGAAGTCACAGAGCTTTGATAGAACTATTATGAGATCAAAACCAGCTTGAATTGAGCCAGTGACGCAGTATGGTACAATATGTTGCGGTCAAACTGAAGTATCTCAGCACTCATCAGCCCAAGGCTGGCGAGCAGCAACACGCCGCGTTCGAATATCCCCGGGACGCAAATTTGTGCTGCCATTGGATCATGGTTGCACTGCTTAAAGGCAGCTGGCTTTGATCAAAACCCTAACAATGACAGGGTTTGCTGTGAACATCCTGTCAGCTTTGCCTAGTAGGTTACCCTCCCGGGCAGTGCCCTCAAAAAGCTGTGAAGGCCTAGACTGCAGTGTTAACGTAGATTACAAGCTATAGGTGCGTGAATCAGCCATGATTGCGCACGAGCCACAAGCCTTGGTGAACAGGAACAGGCCACAAGCAAGCTGCTGCAGCCGGCAGCAGCTTTCAGGGGTAAGTGCAACAGCATCGATCGTTGCTGCCAGGGAAGCAGAGTGATGAGTAGTTGGTCACACATGCCTTGCATACTCATCATCAGCATCTTCTTTTCCATGATCTGTGTTACCCATCGACCCACAGCAGCAGCGCCATCGCGGCCACCCCACTGGAGCCGGAGAACTGGCTGTAACCAAAGTTACAAAGTGAGCAGCCTTGGTATCCTGAAGTTCCCAGCAGTAGTTAGCACTCACTGCAGGACCCCCAGTGCGCAACACATGCTCAGGCTGCTGTAATCAATGGCAGAGCATCTGCTGCGCGGCAAGCATCTGCTGTGCTGCGAGAAGCACACACAGCTCACAACGTTGCCCTGCAGCCGTGCAGCGACTCTGATCAACCATGCTGCGCTGTGTGCCTGGTCAATACCCATATGCTGCTATAGTATAAATAACATCGTCCTGCTGCTTCTCTCCTTAAAGGGTGAAGATGTATATTTCGCCTGTCATCCCAACAGCTGTCTGTCAAGAGAACCTCAAGCAGAAACATCATGTTGGTGCATATTGAATATCAGCGCAAGGTTGCATGCAACAGGCTGCAGCCAGTGGCCAGGAGCCATGCACAAAGTAACACATCATAACCGGATGCTGCTGTGTGTGCCGTGCACATGCATGTTGCAGCATGTCCATGCCTGGCCTATGGCCACCGTCTCTACCATGCTGTTGGCATGCTTCATGCTGCATGCTGGCTATTGGCCACAGCCTCTGCATGTCAAATGCATGCCAGCATGCTAGCATATCATGTTGGCCTTAAGCCACAGTCTCTGCATGCTGTATGTGGTATGCATGCACCATGCTGGATGCCGGCCATTGACCATTGGCGCTGCATGTCAGATGCATGCGAGCTGCATGCTGGTCGTTGGCCACAGTCTCTGCATGCTGCATGCATGCATCATGCTGGGTGCTGGCCTTTGGCTCCGTTTGCAGAATGCATGCTGCCTGCCAGCTGCATCCATGACCCAAGGCCACAAGATCTCTGGAGCCTGTGGGCATGCTGTATGGATGCTGCATGCATGCTGCATGCGTGCTGCAACTGTATGCATGCTGTATGCTGCATGCATGCTACTTGTTGGCTACATCAAATGGCAGGCAAAGTAGAAAACCGCATGCATGGGGTGCCAATGCAAGTCTTGCTGCCTCAACAAGCGTACAATGAAATGTAATTTAGGTGTGCAACAGGTCTAAATGCACCATTTCCTGCTCAACACTCACTATGTGGTAGTTGGTTGTTGATGGCTGCTGCCCCTGCACACCGTCAAAACCCTGCGTAAGCCCTCTCAACTGACCTAAACCCTGCTGAACCTCAAAGCCCACAGCGCCATGTGACAACTGCAGGGTAAGTGCGCCAAGCTGATTATGTTGTGCAATTTGACAACATATCATGTTGCGCATGCAACATACCACACACGGCCTCACAAAAGGGCGCATGCATACATGACCACAGCCTCCTTGCAATGCAAACACAAGCCGCAAATGCATGGTTCCTTTGGGAAAGCAAAGCCGCTATTGCCATGGGGTGTGTTTTTGGGGGCAAAGTGGTATGAAAGCCAAATCAAATCGCCAGCGCGCACGCACGACACATACACAGCCAATACATGGAGACCATTGGAATAAATCATGCTCACGCTTCTTCTTGCGCACACGTGCTGTCATTTACACACAAGTCCATATTGACCTCATCATTCCAGGAACGCAGCAGCTGCAGGGGCAGGCAACACACACAGCAAACATTCCCAAGGAGTGCACACTGAACACCCCAAAAGGTGTATCCAGCTCAAAACTACCACACCCCATGCCACACCATCATGGCATGCTGGTTGGCAGCATGCTTCAGGCTGTGTACATCTGGTCAGCAATTAAGTTGGGTTCACCACCCTCCTGCATAACGAGACCGCACCGCCAGCCCTCTGATTAATGCTGATTAAAGAGCTGCCATCTGAGAGCACCGGCTAGCTCAGATGCTGCAGGTCTGTAGCACATGCAGTGATGGTATGACATGGCATGCAGCAGGCGAGCCAGCCAGCATGCCACGCACACACGCACAAACAGACGTGGGAACCTAGTTTGAAACCAGCAGCTGCAAGGCATCCAAAACCCTCATGAGTAGACGCATCAGGTGAGCTGCACCGTCATGCCCAGCAAGCCAGCCTCACGCGCAGACATTTCCGCATCCGCAGCTGTTACAAGCCACAGCACCTGCTGCTGCCCCTGACTCCGACCTCAACCCTGGTGCTGCCGCACACACACCGCCCCTCCCCCCTGCACATAACCACTCAATGCTGCCAAGATTGCTGCCCAGCCAATACGTTGATGATGGTACATGTGTGGCCTTGCACACCACATGATAGCACAAGCTATCCCCGCCTTCTGCTGCATAACCTGCATCTGGCCACACAGCAAGCACAGTGACACTTGACGTCCTGCATTGCCTGCTGCTGCACCACTGTCACAACGCTCAATGCATACACACTCAATGAAATGCATTCTTCAGCGAACAAACACTTTGTCCACACACGCCCCCACACCAGCACACCCACAGCAGGCCAGCCAGGCAGCGCTCGTCACGGCTTGTCAAATAACATGTCACATGACAAAAGTAACAGCTCACAGCAGCTGCATGTGGGGGTTGCCCCTCAACAGCACGAAGTGCCTGTGCAGCCTCCTGTTGGCCTTGCTCTCAGTCTGGCTGTGGATTGGAATTGCCTCCTGCCGATCAAAGCCATTATCTTCGGGGGTACGGCTGCCAAGTGTAACGGGTGGCTTCTTGTCACGCGCAGCACGTGCAGCAGAAGAGACTTCCCAGCCTGCAGAGTTGGCGAGTTGGCAAATGGGCGGGCAGTGCAAGGACAGCGCGCAGAGAGTAAGGCATAGGGACGAAGCAGGTGTGATGTGGGTGTGCACGTGCAGCAGATGAAAATTCTCAGCCTGCATCAAGTGCGGTGAGGTGGGGTGTGCAGGCACAGCAGGCAGAGAGTGAGGCACACAGACGCAGCAAGTGTGACGTGGTTGTGCATGCACAGCAGATGAGACCTCCTAGCCTGCATTGAGTGTGATGAGTTGGCGAGTTGGGTGGGGTGTGCAGGAACGGCAGGCAGAAAGTGAAGCCTGGCCAGCTACAGCCTCCGGCTCGCACCTGAAGCGATAGCAGCAGGGCCGTTTCCAGTGCCGGACTGCGCAGCGGACTTTGGCGCAATGTTTGTCACCGCAGCGCTCCTGCTGCGCTCCTGCCTGGTCATTGAAGCAGCGACGTTGTCCTGCGCGGTGGGCGCGTAGGAGTCGATGGTGGCAGTAGCAATGCCATCCTTTGCCACTCCGTACATGGAGCCAGAGCCTGCTACAGCACGAGCTCCAAGGTATGTGCCAGCCACGGTGTGTACACCACGCTGGAAGGCATACTCAGAGTCCAGGTTGGCTGCAGGACAATCGCGGTAGAAATTGCAGCAGGGCAGCAATACGACTGATTAGCGGCAGGACAGGTGTGCACCACGCTGGAAAGCATACTCGGAGATTAGGTTGGCTGCGGGACAACAGCAACGCAATTGGCAGCAGCAGAGCGGGCAGCGCAATTGATGAGCAGCAGCGCAGGCAGAGCAATTGGCGGCAGAACAGGCACTGCCGTGTGACATGAGGAGCTCGCAGTGCGATTGGCAGGAGAGCGCAGTACGTATGAGCAGCACAGCCGGCAGTACAGGCGAACCACGCATGGGTTGGTTGAGGGCCATGTTTTGCAGGTTTACAGGTGTAGCAGGGGGTTGCTGCTCTGCATGCTTCGTCTCAGCATCCGAAAGGCAGCTGAGATGCTGTTTTGATGTACAAAGTTCGCATGCGTGCACAGTCTCACCTGCAATGGCGTAGTTGGTACCAGCCGCGCTGCGCACGTTGTTCGGTGCGCCCACCAGGTCATTGTTTGGGGCGTTCTTGGAGTAGGCACCCACCCAGCTGGCCTTGGCCTTGTCGCCTGCCTCAACAGTGACCGTTCCTGCAAACAGTTTCCAGGTGTGACACACAGCATGTGAGCCCATGTTTATGGTTGTGGCGGGCAAAGACAGACCGTGGGAGGTGACATGACACCCAGCTGGCCTTGGCCTTGTCGCCTGCCTCCACAGTGACGGTGCCTGCAAGCAGTTTCAGGTGTGACACGGACGGCATGTGAGCCCATGTTTTTGGCTGTGGCGGGCAAAGAGGGACCGCTGGAAGTGACATGACACCCAGCTGGCCTTGGCCTTGTCGCCTGCCTCAACAGTGACGGTGCCTGCAAGCAGTTTCCAGGTTCGACACAGACGGCGTGTCAGCCCATGTTTTTGGCTGTGGCGGGAAGTGATATGGTTTCCTCAGGAAGTGTTAAGCTACTGAACTGGCCTTTGCCTTGTCTTCTGTCTCCACAGTGGCATTTCTGCAAAATTTCACATGTTTGCAGGGTGTGCAGGTGAGGTGCGACATACAGCAGGCACGCACAGCTGAGGAGCGTGCAGCCTGCGCAAGCTCAAGCTTTTACAAAATCTTCAGGTCTCTAGAGCCATATACAATACATAACATGGTGCATTGGCCAGTACTTCAAACAGAACAGCAGCTATGCGGGGAGTCAGGTGCCGTATCTTGGCACATGCTGCACTGTTCAGAGTTCTGGATGTGCAAAAAAACTCGATCTTCGCAAGCAGCAGGACTTGCAAGGGTGTACTGGAAACAGCAGTTCTGCTGAAACAGGGAGTCATTATGCCCTCCACTCACCGTCATTGTAGTAGACTCCGTTGTATCCAGAAGAGGCCGAGGCTTCAGCGTTGATCCATGTGAAGGCATCACCCGCGCCTCCAGGGTCATTTCCTGCGCTGTAGCTGTAGGCAGAAGCCTGGGTGTCCTTGGAATCCTTTTCACGCCTGGTAGGCTCAATCTTCCTTAGCTTTCTTGCCGCCTGTGCAGTTGAAATGGCGCCTGAGGGATGGCAGAGGTGGCCCGAGTGCAGCAGCAGTACAGCGCATGCGCAGCAGGGAGTGCAGGTGTCCGTGTGATGGAGCTAAGAAGACGGCATCCTGCAAGTGATAAGCGTCTGAAAAAGCATGGGACGGTTCACCACAAAATCGTGTGCAAGCGCTGGGATGTCTAGGATGGCTGATCGGGGTGCAAGCTGATGATGAGATGGCCATCGACCTGGCTGCTGCTAGGTAACTGCAAGGTAGGCCGACTCACCCAGAAGAAGAGCTGTCACCAAACAGGTGCGTACAGTAGTGGAAAGCGACATGTTTTGCGCTGCTCGAGCTGTGGCGTGTTGTGCCGATCCTTGAGGGGTCAAATGGACGGTCCACGTGCTGGTTGCCTGCTCCCTGTCGGCGTTGTCGATTGCTTGAAAGAACCAAATAAACTCTTATCACTACAAATGACGTGATGAAGCTGGTAGTAGCCTGCTGAAGCAGAAACTGTCGCTGCGATGGCGCCCACGTTATTGATGGTCAAGGTGTCGTAAGGCTCGTGCTCGGAGTACAGATGCACAAGGAACTGGATCAACTCTGAAAAAACAAAAAGCAGGCAGTCTGCTTTGACGTGCAAGCCTGCACTTGTTTGGGCCTGTGACAGCAGCGAACAAAATTGCAAGCAGTGAGCTTGCAGCGACTGTTGAATCACAGCCTGCTTCAGCGATGAGTTCAAGCACATGAAATGTTGTCCCATGACCCACGTGCGTGCTTTGTAGCGCCCATGTGGGTTGCGTTAGGACTGTTACACGAAACCGACGTGGCGGGCAATGTAGGCAACACAACGAGTTGCATGCTTGAGTAGACAAATAACACAAAACAGATATGTTTCATGATTACAACCAAGCTACCGAAGGAGGCGGCGCCTCCGAGGCGCCTTGCCGCAGAAGCAGTGACCGAGTCAATCTCCTGCAGGCCATTTCTCACACGAAGCTTAGCAGGCACTGCAACTGCGCCTGTAAGGTTCACCTGAATATAGTTTGATAATCGTATCAAATAACTATAAGCACATTATACATTATATGGCTGGCACATGTGGGCTGTCGCAAAGGCAATCAACAAAAGGTTGGACATGCAGGCTCCGGAATAGGGACAGTCATATACAATGCCATGCGGCATGTGCCCTGCTGTTGACCTAAGCCGGTTGAAACAGATCCAGATAGAACCCACAGCTGCTGGCGTGTAACATCTACGCACGCGTCAGACTGCAAGATGCATCAGATGCAGGCTTCTATCTTTCCAACTGGACCTCCTTTGCTAAGACTCACTCAGCTGTTGAACAGCTGCCCAGTGCATCTCGACAAAATGTCAAAGTGTGGACAACTCAGCACAGTCCCAATGTTGACGTATTTATCTCTATATGTATAATCTCACACAGACAGCGCATGTTTGAAAAAGCCCAATACCGTATGCGCAGTAAATGCAAGGCAGTGAGTTGGCGAGTTCGAGCGGCGACCAGTGACCGCTGCAGGTTTCCAGATTTACAACACTATATGCACAGCATATGAAGCGGGGATGATTGGTAACATGCATAAGCCAGAGGGGGGTCCAAGTGCATCCACATTGTGGTGGAGTCACTGCAGTGACCAGTGACATGGCAACCTTAAACTCGCTGACTCGGCCAGGCAAGAAGTGAAATTCGAAGTTCAACTTGCTCGTTGCGAGATTTGCCGCGGACGGAGGCGAGTTGCAACCGAGTTGCAGGTGAGTTGCGAGTTCAGTCGAGTTGGGGCGAGTTGAGAGTTGGCAGTGAGTTGGCGAGTTCGAGCGGCGAGGCGGATCGCGAGTTCAGGTCCCTGTCTCAGTTCCAGTTCAGCGAGTTCTCCCCGTCTCCTCCCCCTCTACTCCGGAATAGGGACAGTCATCAATAATTCAAGGCACCTGGTGAAAAAAGTCTAAAACATTGGTTTTTGCGGTATGAAATTTCGGGCTCGTCACTGGGCAGTAGGAAAGAAGTGACTTAATTCACCTGTAATTATCGTTCAACTTTTTTTTGCGGTGAGTCGAAGTCTAATTTTTTTTTTGATAACTTGCATTTACTGCGCATACGGTAATCACCCTTAGCGTCACACATCCTCCCTAAGGACTCCTACTAGGGACTTGGAAAATAAGAGCTGAGCGTTGATTTAGTTCACTCGTACCAATGAAATGTATCATCTGTATCTACAACAGGAATTGTTTTTGATGTCAAAAGGCCTGAAGTGGCAAGCTTGCAGCACCTGCTACAGGCGCAAACAGGCATCATCTGCAGATACTGTTGACAGCTGCTGATGCTGGGAAAGCATGGTCTGCGCTATTGTTATGGGGCAGGCTGCTGTGATGCGGGCACACTTGTTTGCAGGGGCAGCTGCTGTCATGCAGACTGTCCACGTGTGCTACTGCTGCCAGCAGTCTGCTGCTGCTGCTGCTGCTGCTGCCTAGCGTGAATCGTCTCACCTGCTACACTGCTTGAGCTCCCTTGCTAAGGTCGTCACAGTACGCAGTAGCGCCTTCCCTGTTAGCCTCCAGTCAGTGCTGAACTGAACGCTTTTAGCAAGGTGCCAGCAGGGGCTCCAGCTGCACTGCTGCTGCAGGGGCTGCAGGACAGGGTGCTTAGCACAGCAAGTGCCCGAGAATCCACGGGGTGCCAGAGCTCAGTGTCACCCATATTACTTAATCTCGCAATGATGTTTCATCCTGCACGCAGGAACATCTCAAACCTTCTCGTTGATCAGGAGCATCTGACAATGGTCAGCAGCAGTACAGCTGCACTGGACAGGTTGACCACAGACGCACAATCGTGTAAACAGGACCTGGATGCAGACTTCACATACTTTGACATAGTCAGGAGGTCCATGATGTGCTTTCAATCTTCAGTAGGGCATTCCGAGCTGGCAGACACCTGACAGTGACAGCAGGTCGGGGTGCTGCCATTACAACCGGCATCTACATTGGTCGTCCTTCGATCGGCTTGCACTGGTTCGACGTGAGCCTATTTCGATGCATTGCTCTTGAAATCGTTTCACGCTGCTCTGCCCCTGTCGCCTGCTGATGACAAGGCACTCGCCCGTGCATGCACGCTGTGTTGACTCATGATGATGCTTCTAAAATCTCTTTCTGAATGTAGATGCCAGTGAGATCCAGCGGGAGCGGTGCAGCGTCCGCAAAACTGCTTTGAAGTGGCTGGAGCAGTTCATGAGCAGCAATGCCGAGGGTCAGGCAAATTGCTGGGTCTGGGAAGGTTCAGCGGCGAGTGGAAGAGGCTGTACTGGTAAGGGCGCTTGACCAGGGGCAACAGCGCTCCCAGCTGCTGTCATATTGCAGAGCCAGTTTTGCAGTGCCCAACGCATGCTGTCCACCTGCTGTGTGAAGCATGCAGCAGCAGAGGAGGCCTCAGTGCTGGAGTGCTCAGTGCTTAAGGCTTAGTGCTGAATGTTTAACACAGCTCCGGCTGCCGCAGCAGCATGTGCTGCACTGTGGCATGAGCAGCTGCTGGAGTCCACAACCCTAGACCTAATTCAAGCCACACGCGCCTGCATTGCCTGGTTTCTTGATGCTCGTAATGCATGAGGTCCAGCAGCAGCAGCACTGCACTTTTACAAAACCCGTCTTTGCTGCTGCTACCGCTGCCTGTGTCTCTGGTCCACCCGCTCTGCACCACTACAACCTTGCAGGATGACTCCAGTGAGCAGCTGCAGCAGTCTATGGAGGAGGCTGATGGACTGCTGGGGCCGGAGGGGGCCATGTTGGTCCAGCAGGCAGCATCTGCACTCACTTGCTGCGTTGCAACTGCTGCTGCTGCTGCTGCTGCTGCTGCTGCTGTCTTGCAGGATGACTCCAGTGAGCAGCTGCAGCAGTCCATTGAGGAGGCTGATGGATTGCTGGGCCCGGAGGGGCCGGGGTTGGTGCAGCAGTCTTCCCATTGGCTCAGGACGATGAGTAGGGCACTTCCCTGGGAGGCAGACTCAAAAGAAGCAGGTGGGGCAGGCGGGTGTGGTCTTTGAGCAGCAGCAGCAGCAGCAGCAGCAGCAACAACAGCAGTTAGTAGCAGCGGCAGCTGTGTTAAGTCGCCGGGCGCGCAGCAGCACCAGAGCGAATTGAGCCGCTTCGATACCAGAGGCAGGCAGAAACCGCAGCGATACAGTGTAGCGGTGCAGGTGGCAGCATGTGTAGCAAGAGCAGGAGTAGGTGAGGAGTTGTGTAGTTAAACAGAGTTGCAGCGCAGCAAGATGGTGTAAGGGCACAAGGTACATGAGGCATCCAGTCATAGAGGACAAAGCAGCAGCAGCAGCAGCAGCAGCAGCAGCAGCAGCAGCAGCAGCTAAATGCGGCTGGGGTTAGTGCAGTATAATGTGCATGCATCCGGATTTGTTTGTTGGATTATTGTGTAATGTGTTTTCTGCCTGCAGACACGTTTCTGGAGAGCTCATGGCAACTTAACCTGCTGCTGCCAACAAGGTCGCCGGCTGCGCACTGCTGGCATGTGTTGTTTTGTGTGCCTGCAGGCACGTTTTTGGAGGATTGATGGCGCCTGCAGCTCCATCTGGGGTGGTTACAAGAGGTGCTGCCATGCATTCAACATTCCAAATTGGTTTTGAAGTTGAATTTGTCTTTGTGTTGTTCTGACTGCAGGTCCTTTCTTGGAGAGCAGGTGGCGACTTGACCTGCTGCTGCCAAGGTCGCGTGGCTGCGCACTGCTGGCATGTGTTGTGTTGTGTGCCTGCAGGCGCGTATTTGGAGGATTGGTGGCGCCTGCAGCTGCATCTGGGGTGGTTGCAAGCGGCGCTGCCATGCATTCATAGTTTCCAATGTGTTTTTGATCGTCTTTTTGTTGTTGTGACTGCAGGTCCTTTCTTGGAGAGCTGGTGGCGACTCCACCTGCGGCTGCCGAGGGGAGGCGGCGGCGCACTGCTGGCATGTGTTGTGTTGTATGCCTGCAGGCGCAAACTTGGAGGATCGGTGGCGCATGCAGCTGTATCTGGGGTTGTCGCAAGAGGTGCTGCCATGCATTCATAATCTCCAATATGATTCCATTGTCTTTGTGTTGTTTTGACTGCAGGTCCTTTCTTGGAGAGCTGGTGGCGACTCCACCTGCGGCTGCTGAGGGGAGGCGGCTGCGCGCTGCTGGCATGTGTTGTGTTGTAAAGGGAGATTTTTGTTGTGTGCCTGCAGGCACGTATTTGGCGGCGCCTGCAGCTCCATCTGGGGTGGTTGCAAGAGGCGCCGCAACACATTCATACTTGCCAATTACATTTGATTGTCCATGTGTTGTGTTGACTGCAGGTCCTTTCTTGGAGAGCTGGTGGCGACTCCACCTGCGGCTGCCAAGGTCACGTGGCTGCGCGCTGCTGGCATGTGTTGTGTTGTGTGCCTGCAGGCGTGTAATGGGAGGATTGATGGCACCTGCAGCTGCATCTAGGGTGGTTGCAAGAGGTGCTGCCATGCATTCTTTCATTCCACAATTTGATTTTATTGTCTTTATGTTGTTTTGACTGCAGGTCCTTTCTTGGAGAGTTGGTGGCGACTGCACCTGCGGCTGCCGAGGGGAGGCGGCGGCGCACTGCTTGCGTACGAGCGCGCGATGCGTCTGCGCGGCTACGTGGAAAGGGCGAGCCGCCCCAACCTGCTGGCCCACGAGCCAAGCCTAGACGCTGTGCTGACGTGAGTGCTGCGGCTGTGTTTGCTTGCTTTTAGTTCTGGGGCTTGTGCATATTCATGTGCCTGTGGTGTGTCTGCGAGGCTACGTGGAAAGGCCCAGCCGCCCCAACCTGCTGGCACACGAGCCGAGCCTAGAAGCTGCGCTGACGTGAGTGCTGTGCTCAATGGTTTAGCGCTGCGGTTTCTGCACGCTTGTATGTAAGTTAAAGTGGTGTGGCTGCGGGGCAACGTGGAGCGCGGCAGCCGCTCCAACCTGCTGGCACACGAGCCGAGCCCAGACGCTGCGCTGATGTGAGTGCTGCGGCTGTGTTTGCGTGCTTTAGGTGCTGGGTTTGTGCATATTCATGTGCCTGTGGTGTGGCTGCATGGCTACGTGGAGCGCGCCAGCCGCCCCAACCTGCTGGCACACGAGCCGAGCCTAGACGGTGTGCTGACGTGAGTAATGCGGCTGTATGTGGGTTGTTTAGGTGCTGCTGTGTTTGCGGTTTGTGCACGCTTGTCTGTAAGTGGTGCTGCTGCGCGGCTATGTAGCGCGCGGCAGCCGCCCCAACCTGCTGGCACACGAGCCGAGCCTAGAAGCTGCGCTGACGTAGCGCTGTGTTTGACGGTCGAGTGCTGCGGTTTCTGCACGCTTGTATGTAAGTGGTGCGTCTGCGCGGCTACGTGGAGCGCGCCAGCCGTCTGAATTTGCTGGCCCACGAGCCAAGCCTAGACGCTGTGCTGACGTGGGTGCTGTGTTTGGGGTCTTGGTGCTGCTGTGTGTTCGGGCTGTTGTGCGCATGATGCTGCTGGTGGCGTGGCTACGTCGAGCGCGGCATCTGCCAGAACCTGGCGGCACACACGCCGCCAGTTTACAGGTTCTCTGTGCTTGATGCGCTTGCAGGGGCTCTGGGCAGGCACAAGTTGTATCAGAGATGCTTGGGGAGGAAAAGCAGGTCGTGCTTGCAGGGGCTTGTGAATACACACACTAAGGTTGTGTTGTTCTGTGTCTGGTGTGCTTGCAGGGGCTCTGTGCAGGCACAAGACATATCAGATCTGCTGGGCGAAGCCAAGCCGAGCGTGATGCTGGAGGCGTGGGGCGAGGTGCCCCAGCCTGAGCGCGCAAAGCTGCTGCTGCAGTACACACACGTCGTCACAAACGTCAGGTAAACATATGTGTGTGGTAGTGCCTGCCGTCAAGTACTTACTCTTTGCAAGATTGTGGTTCTGGCCTTTGTGTCGTGCTACTGTCTAGAAAGGTGTCTGCCACAGCTTCCGGCGCAGTCTCTGGTGGCTGAACCTGCATCAAGCGTGCCCGGCAAGGCCTGACAGCAGATGTGCATGTTGCTGCTGTGTCTCTGCTGCAGGCAGCATCGTTTCATGAGTGTGGGCAAGCTGTCATGAGTGTGGGTAGCTGCTACAGGAACTACACGCTGCATGCTCTCACACACTTGCTGTTTCTGCTGCTGCTGCTACTGCTGCTGCTGCTGCTGCTGCTGCTGTTCTCCTGCTGCAGGCAGCATGGTTTCGCGAGTGTGGGCAAGCTGTCATGAGTGTGGGTAGCTGCTACAGGATCTACACGCTGCATGATCTCACACACTTGCTGTTTCTGCTGCTGCTGCTACTGCTGCTGCTGCTGCTGCTGCTTTTTCTCCTGCTGCAGGCAGCATGGTTTCGCGAGTGTTGGCAAGCTGTCCCCCCACAGCCCCCTGGGGCAGCTGCTGCTGCATGGGCTGCAGCTGATGCTGGGCATGGCCTTTGACGGCAGCATACGCCAGCAGCTGGAGAGCAGGCTGGGCAGGTGCGTTACATAACAATGTAACAACTTTTAAATTTGTAGCCATGTTTGACTTTTGTTGGGATGTGGTACTTGCAGCAGCCTTCCGGCGTACCATTTCTGGTGGCAGCAATCTTGGGCAGCAAGTGTATTATGCAGCTTTATAACAGCTCCATAATAGGCCTTTGAAAACTACTAGCCCTGTGTGCTGCCCTGCCGCACATTCTGCTGTTCTTCCTCATTGTCTGTCCTGCAATACTGCTCAGACGTACCTAGACCGTCACTCACCTGCCTGTGCTCTGCGCTGCCGAGCATTCTCTTCTTTGCTCGCTGTTGTATGCTGCAGCGCTGCTCGGCTGTAGTTTTTGACCAGCGTTGACCTGTATGTGCCGCTGCCCTGCTGTGCCTGCTGTGTCCCTGCTGCCCTGCCACCTGTCCTGCAGTGCTGCACGGCTCTACTTTCCTAACATGGAGAAGGGCCGGCTGCAAGCCCTCTACCAACACAACAACAAAGCAGGCCTCCTAGGAGGCCAGATTGCCCTAGCTGGCCTGACGGTGCCCCTGCCTCCTGCAAGCAGCCAGGTAGGGTGTTTCCTGCAAGCATGCACAACAGTCCTGTGTCGTATGCGCCTGATTCATGCGTGCTATATGCTCTGGAACAGCTGCTGTCACTCGCGGTTAGACTTTTGGTAGGCCTGGCAGTGCCCGTGCCTCCTGCAAGCAGCCCAGTGAGTTTCTGTTTCCTGCAAGCATGCGGACAATCTGCTTCTTGCTTGCTTTGAGCATGCACTGTGTAAGTTCCTCTGTTGCTGCTGCCGCCTGTTTGCGTCTGTTTTGTGACCCTACTGATGTCTGCATCTTCTTTTACTCATGCATATTGTCATTTTCACCGCATGATGTTCATGCAAATCGTCATGTCACCTCCAGCATCTCCTGCAAGCGCAGCCATTGACCTCCGTGTGACTTTTTCCCGCCGTGCAGCTGCCCATGTTTGACCAGCTGAGCCTCAGCTGCCAGCTGTCATTTGCAAGTGACGTCCTGCAGAGGCTGCTGTGCAAAGAGTGAGTCAAACCCTGACACCCTGCACTCGCCAGCACTGGTCTACATGAGCGCTGCTGGGCATGGCAGACTGCTTTCAAAGCTCACCACTGTCAGTCCAATGTGTCAAACATGCTTGCACCAAACTGCTTCCTGCAGGCATGTAATGTGACCCAGCAGCCATCTACATCTCTCAGATGCACACATACAAACATTTCTCATGTGCGCATCACCTGCTGCAGCAGCTCCGCTTCTTTGGTCAAACTCTCATGTGTGCATCACCTGCTGCATCAGCTCCGCCTTTTTGGTCAAACTCCTACTCATTTTTGGTCCAGCTCACTGACCTCCACCTTTCCTTTACGACCTTTGCACAACCTGCTGCTGCACATGCTCTGCAGTCAGCCGCTGCCTGATGACCACGCGCTGAGCTTTGCAGCTTTTCAAAAGCTGCTGCTGCTGGGGCTGCTAGCCCCGCTGGAAGAGGCCACAGCAGCAGCAAGCGGCCGCAAGGGAGGCCAGCATGTAGCGCTGGCAGCAGCACGGGCAGACAGGCAACGCATTGCAGCGGCGCGGCAGGTGTGGCAAGTGTATGATGACCCTTCAACTTGCCGATTGTCGGCCTTAGTGTTATTTCAGGGTTCTGCATCCTAGCTCTGTTTTGGGTTCGATTGCACAGCAGTGTCCGGCTTTACGTGGCAAGCCACACTTTGCTGCTTGGCTCTGCTTCTTCATGATGCAAAGCTGGGTCAATCTTTTGTTACATGTGTTACTTGGGTCAAAGTAACGCTGCTGGTGCTGCGTCTGCCTGCAGGAGGAGCAGCAGGGAGCTGCTGCAGCAATGTGCGAGGCTGTGCAGCAGCTGCGGTTGGTTTTGTATGAAACAGTAACACAGCACGCACAGATCGGCCAAGCAGCACTGCAGCTGCTTGCTGCAGAAGCAGCAGCATCAGCAGGCTCTGCCAAGCAGCAGCAGCAGCAGCAGGTGCAGCAGGTTGTGCAAGGCGTGGACTTGGCAGCGCTGTGCTCACCAAGCCGCAGCAGCAGCAGCCAGCAGCAGCAGCAGCAGCAGCAGGCGCTGCTGCAGGCTTGCATGGCGGCTGCATGGCCCACAGCCATCCAGCCTGCAATGTTCACAGAAGAACCAGGTAGCTCCAAGCCAGAGAATCAAGCAGCAGGAAAGCAGCAGCAGCAGCAGCAGGATAGACAGCAGCAGCAGCAGCAGCAGGAGTCAGGTGTGGCACGGTTGATGGAAACTGTGCAGAGCATACCCAGCATTAGCACACAGCAGCAACAGCAGCAGCAACAGCAGCTTCTGCCAGAGCAGGAACTCATATCAAGTTTGTCGCAGCTGTTATTGAAACAGTACGGGGCTACCAGCAGCAGCAGCAGCAGCAGCAGCAGTGCTAGCACGACTAGCAGTATTGATGCAGGATCAGCAGCAGCAGCAGGTAGCGCAGCATGTTCACTCAGCTTACAGAAAATAGATGGCAGCCTGCAGCTACAGGGGTATGTCGGGCATGCGTGCAACTTGCTGCTGCTGCGGACCCTTTCAGAAGCCCCAGCCTGTAGCTCTGCTGCTTGGACTGAGGACAGCATGGTGCAGCTTCTGGAGTTGCTGTTAGACGTTGAAGCAGTAAAGAGTCAGGCAGCTGAGGCAGCATATCAAGCTGAGGTGAAGGTACAGATGGGGACTTTCCTAGCCATGCAGCAGGAAGCAGATGGCGGCAGCAGCAGCAGTGCGGCAGCAGAGCAGCAGCAGCAGCAGCAGCAGCAGAAGCAGCAGCAGCAGCAGCAGCAGGGTCAGCAGCAGGTGCTGCAGCAGCCTGTGCATGTTATTCTTGTGAAAGGCTTGATCGACATGATCCAGCGCATGCGTTTGTTTAAGGAGCAGTTGCTGCAAGATCCAGAAACTGCTGCTGCTGCCAGCAGCAGCAGCAATGCGCCGCCATCATCAGCAGAGCCAGCCGCATTTCAGCTGAAAAATAAGCAGCAGCAGCGGCAGAACGGCAGGAATGTCAGCAGAACACAAGAGCAGCAGCGACAGCAGCAGGACAGCTCAGGCCCTCAGTCTTTGAATGCACGGGCACGAGAAGCAGCTCAGCAGCAGCAGCAGCAGCAGCAGCAAGCTTACAGCTCTGATGATGATGCGGATATGCAGCAGCAGGCGGCTGCCGCAACAGCAGCAGCTGCTGCTGCCGTTGCTGCTGCTGCTGACAAGGAGGACTTCTGGCGGCTGCAGGCAGTACAGTTGTACCGCAGCAGCAGGCCTGAGGGCTGGCGGTGGCTGGGTCAGCACTTTGAAGATGCCAGCAGTAGCAACAACCAGCCTGGCTTCTGGGGCTTGGTGAGTTTTGAGGGTTTTGGGCTGATAACAACCTGAACCTTAGCCAGATGCTGCAAGCGGTGGTCAAGCAGCACCATCCGTGTCATGCTCATCACCTCAAACTCGGTATGTTTGCGAGCTGCTCCTGCAGCTCTGCTACTTCCTGTCATTGGAGTAGATCTCATCTGCGCTTCCGCAAAGCAGGTGTTGTGGCCTCCGCTGCTGCTGATGCTGACATACATCTGCATCCTGCTGACATACACCTGCTTGCTGCTGCTGCAGGTGCGCTACATTATGTCATATGACCAGCTGAACCTGCACTTTCTCGAAGCAGGTGTTGTGGCTCCCGCTGCTGCTGCTGCTGACACATACTCGCATGCTGCTGCCGCTGCTGCTATCACTGCTGCTGCTGCTGCTGCAGGTGCGCTACTTCCTGTCATACGACCAGCTGAACCTGCGCTTCCGCGAAGCAGGTGTTGTGGCCTCCGCTGTACGAGCTACCTGGAAGCAGCCAGGCTGGAACCCCCCTGAGAATGAGGCGGCAATTGGGCTGCTCAGCAGGCAGGCGGCCCGTTGCGCCAACAAGATGCAGGCGCTGGCTGCGGTACAGGCAGGCACCTTTTGAAGTTTGTTATTGTGTTACTTTTGTGCCAGTTTGAAATAGGATGAGATGTCACATCGTTGGTGAATGAGGCGGCAATTGGGCTGCTCAGCAGGCTGGCGGCACGCTGCGCCAACAAGATGCAGGCGCTGGCTGCGGTACAGGCAGGCACTTTTTTGAAGTCTGTTATTTTGTTACTTACTTGTGCCAGTTTAAGTTAGGATGGCGTGTCGCATCGTAGGTGGCTGAGGCGGCAATTGGGCTGCTCAGCAGGCAGGCGGCACGCTGCGCCAACAAGATGCAGGCGCTGGCCGCGGTACAGGCAGGCACTTTTTTCGAAAGTTTGTTATTGTGTTACTTTTCTGCAGCTTTTGTGTTACATAACTTGTTGCACGGCTGACGAATGACAAGGAAGTGGAGCAGACAGGCGCCGCGCTGCGCCAACAAGATGCAGGAGCTGGCCGCGGTACAGGCAGGCATTTGA
Organism: Tetradesmus obliquus; assembly: GCA_030272155.1. Taxonomy (NCBI): domain Eukaryota; kingdom Viridiplantae; phylum Chlorophyta; class Chlorophyceae; order Sphaeropleales; family Scenedesmaceae; genus Tetradesmus; species Tetradesmus obliquus. The sequence goes on from CP126203.1 coordinate 1,560,951, forward strand.
AGTTTGTCATTGTGTTACTTTTGCCGCTTTGTTTTGTAATGGCTGTTACCTTGTTGCTGGATGTTGAGGAAGACGCGCAGCTGAGCAGGATCGCGCAGCAGCGAGCTGATCAGGTTGACACTTGCACCCCTGATCTTTTACTGCTGTGTTTGGTTGCAGTTTGTGCGTTGCCGGATGCAACACCAGCAGCACCCATCAGGCATGCATGCCGCAGCCAGCATTCATGAATGAAACCAGTGCCGCTGCATCTCAGTCTGCCTGACTCTATGCCCGGTCGCTGCTGCTGCTGCTGCTGCTGCCTGTTTGTTTCTTGCAGCATTCCATTATGCCAGTGTGGCCAGATTCCAACCCCATTGCTGCCGGCTCCCTAGCAGCGCTGCTGCAGCTGGCCTGCCTATCCGGCAGCGCCCCTTGCCTGCTAGCCTATTGCGACCTGAAGCCAGCCGCAAAAGCAGCAGCAGCAGCAGCAACAGCAGCAGCGCACAGCAAGGGCAGCAGCAGCGGCAGCAGCACACGCGCGCCGGCTGCTAATGTCGTGTACCCAGATCCTGACATGGTCAGTGATGACGATGATGACGATGCTGCTGCCGTCTTTGAGTCGCCGCTGACCAGCCCAGCCGGCAGAGTTGCTGCTGCTGCTGCTGCTGCTGATAATGGTGATGCCTTTGAAGAATGCCTTAGCAGCAGCAGCAGCAGCAGCAGCAGCAGCAGCAGCAGTGGGTTCCTGTCGCCTTCAGCCTCGTGTGAGCTAGCAGCAGCGAGTGCTGAAGACAGCAGCACAGACGGCAGCAGCAGCACGCAGAAGGAGGCTTTTGGAGCAGCGCTGGCAGCAGCAGCAGCTGCTGCCGTAGGGGGCAGCAGCAGCAGCAGCAGCAAGGCGGCTGCGTCTGGCGCTGCAGATGCTGCTGCTGCTGCCGCTGCTGTGCAGTGGTCTGGATCTCCGCTGCATTTGAGTGTGTGTGTTGCCCTGGGGCCTCTTTTTGAGGAAGCGCAGCAGGGGCCCTGCCTTACAAGGCTTATGCAGCTGCTGGTACAGTATTATGCTGACACACATGCAGCAGCACACCAGCTGGGGTCAGTGCTGGAGCAGCAGCTGCAGCAGCAGCAAGGCAGCAGCAGCTATGCGCATAGGTACGGCAGCAGCAGCAGAACAGCAGCAGCAGCAAAGCAGCAGGCAGCAGATCTGCCTGGCAGCAGTAGGCTGCTGGTGCTGCTGATGGGGCTGTATCACCTGGAGATGCGCAAGCAGCAGCAGCAACAGTGGCAGCAGCAGCAGTGGCTTGCGCGGCAGCGGCAGCGCGGGCGATCCGCACAGCTCAGCAGCAGCAGCAGCAGCAGCAGCAGCGTTTACGAGGACCAAACTATCAGGCTGCAGAGCTGTTTTGGAGCCGCTCACTATGCAGGTCAGTTGTCTGACCTGCTGTGGTATTGCACCCTGCAGCCGGATGCAACAGCCGGCCTCAGCAGCAGCAGCAGCAGCAGCAGCAAGGACGTGTGCCCGATCGCGTCGGAGCTGATGCATGAGCACCTAAACCTGCAGCACAGGTTCAAACCTGCTGACTGCACACTGCTCAGCAAGGTCCCTGGCGACAGGCGCAATGACATGTTGCTAGGGTGCTGGCTAGAGGGTTTTGGAGATCCAGCAGAGGAGGTTATAAAACCGCGGTTCCGCCAGGATCTGGATTGCTGGCGTGCGCTCAGTGAGACCTGCGACGGCTGCGGCGTGCGCGGCAGCAGCAGCAGGCCGCTGCAGCTGTGCGTGCGCTGCGAGTGTGCCGTGCTGTGTTGGAAATGCATCGCATCGGAGGGACACCCAACAGAAGCGTGCAGCGAGTTATTAAACCTGCAGGATGATTTGCGGGAGGCGCAGCAGTACAAGCAACTCGAAATGTGCCGCTGTAACGACTGCATCAGCCGCCGGCTGGTGCAGCTGAGGGCGTTTGAGATGCGGCCTAGATTCTCGCCGCTGCAGCAGCTGCTGGTGCCCTGGCAGCATTGGCTGCAGCAGCAGCAGCAGCAGCAGCAGCAGCAGCGCAAGCCGTCGCCAGGTTGGCTCGGCGAGCGGCAGCAGCGGGATGCGGCACAGCAGCAGCAGCAGGGGCGGCTGCTGCTGCCGGTGACGGTGCTGTCGGCTGATCAGGCCCGGGAGGTGCGGCGTAACCCAGTGGCAGTGTGCAGGGAGGCTGAGCAGATGCGGTTGCGGCAGTACAGTGCTGCATGGTCAACGCATTTGGCAATGCTGGATGCTTCGATGGTGGAAGTGATGGCAGAGTATGGAGAGGTGCGACAGAAGGAGGAGGAGACGCTTCAGAAGGAGGGCCAGCTGCAGAAAGACAGCAGCAGCAGCAAGGCTGCATCAGGAGGTGCAGCATTTGCAGCGAGCATGATAGGTGCGGGCTTGAAAGCTGGCGCCGCCGGAATGTGGGGGGCATTCGGCGCCGGGATGTGGGGTGGCATGGGCCGGCAGCAGCAGCAGCAGCAGCAGCAGCAGGGGGCTGGTGCGCGTTTTGGTGCCAAGCCTTTCCAGGGGGTTGGTATGTCTGACAGCAGCCTGTTTGGTCACAGTCTGGATGGTCTGGATTAAGGCGCCATGGTTGCTGTGAACAGTTTCCCTGTGATGTTTGAGGTGTTGCGTCCTGCGAGTGTGAATGTGCTGGCGTGTCTGTCGTCAGACTGTGTTGCAGCACCACAGACTTAGCTGCATGGCAGCATGCATGCGTGTATGTTGTGAACTTGAGCGTTGAGTACTGCTGGCTTGTAACTCTCCTCTTCGTCTCTTGGAAGCAGTTTCCTGCCATAACTTGCGTTGCTGAGGGATGTTTCGACTACCTTATGCATCAGGCTGCATTGATAGCTTCAGCAAGAGCAGCGGCAGTGGGACCCTGCTGCACTGCTTGCTGCCAGCGGGCTACTACTGCTGGTGCAGCGAGACTCGGGCTGTCGCGACCTCACACAGCAGATAGAGATGTGCAACAGAGTGATAAAATTCATTTCCTCATAGCCAGTTCTCAGCTCTGGCTTCGCCCTTGACTGTACAGCCAGAGCACTTGACCGCTGCCCTGCAGCACGTGTGGCATGCTGGAGATCGCAGCAAAGAATAATTATTCTGCAACACATGCAAAACTCCAGCAATTACATGTTTTAGGAGCCGCGACCGGTGATCTCTCTGGCTAGGTCCTAACAATACCCACGCCCGATGCACCAGGCCCATTGGCACCAAGAAGCAGCCACATTGGAGTGATCAGCCACCTTTGTGCATCTCACGCCCTCAGCCCGATCAATTAGACTCCGCCGGACCGTCAGCACCACCCATCACCATGCTGTGCGCAAAGCAGAACGTGGCCATGCAGCGCCCAGCTGCCCGCACTGTTGCCGCAGTGCGCCCATCCCTGAGGCGTGCAGTGACCGTGAAGGCCGCTGCTGGCCCCGTGAACAAGGCCGCTCTGGCTGCAGGTGCTGAGCCTTGCTTGTCTGCGGGGTCTGCGCAGCTTAGCAGATCAGCTTGCGGAGTACTCGAATTAATTGTAATAATGGCAGCATTTTGCGTCAATTGGGCAGCCGGTCACTAGCAGCAGCTGTCAGGGCGGGAGTGGTGGCTCACCCGGCCCTACTGTGGTTGGTTTGGCCTCATGGGCGTGCCTATGATTTATAGTTGATATCCGGCAGTGATTAGACATTCATTAAAGCTAATTCAGCACGCTGCTGCACCAGGCAGCATCAGAATGACCATGCGGCAGTGTCCCTTGCTGCTTCCCACCCGTCTGCTGTTGCGGAGCAGTAGGAGGCAGTGTTGACTTTCTGCTGACGCTTCTGCTGCTGTTTGACTTTTCCTGCAGGCGCCGCTTCCTTCGCCATGGCCATTGCCCCCGCAGCACAGGCAGCACAGGAGGTCATGATGGTTGCTGAGGGCGAGCCAGCAATTGTGCAGATTGGCTGGGCAGCAGTGTGCGTGATGTTCTCATTCAGCCTGTCCCTGGTTGTGTGGGGCCGTTCCGGCATGTAAGCTGCTCGGCATGCATCAAACGTAACGTAACAACATTATGTTTGGGTGGCGTGGCTAGCATCCTCAATCACAGACCCTAGCAGCAGCACCGGCAGCAGCGCAGCTAGCAGCTAGCGCCAGCAGCAGCAGCAGCTTTCGTGGGTTGCTGCTGCAGCAGCAACGGCAGCGGCAGCCTGTTGTGCCGGAGTGCTTGCAGCAGGGGCTTAGGCAGCAGAAACGCACATTGGGCAGGAGCGACAGCAGGAGCCAGGTGGCAGCAGCAGCTGCAGGCCTGGCAGCAGCGGCAGCTGAGCTGGAAGCAGAGCGGGAGCTGGAAGCAGTTACCAGCATGGTTGTTCGACCCAGCAACTGCTGGTGCTCGCCTGTTGGTTGTTCTTAGTGATTTGTTTGAACCACATATCCAGCAGGATTGTGGCAGCAGCTTGTCTTCCTGCAAGCTTGCTGCTTGTTTTCCTGCAAGGTGTCTGTGTTGAGGTGTGATGTCAGCGGCTGCAGCAGTGCTTTGTGCGGAGCAATGAACTCCCCACTTGCATGCTGGCTTTGTTTGCTGATGTTTGGCCTGAGAAGGTGTTTGGCGGCTGGCTGCATTTCTAGGGGTGGCGGCTGCTTGTAAGTGGATTACACATGCAACCTGTTGCCATCAGTGCGTGAAATGATCTTGTTAGGTGTGCTGACAGCATAACTGGGCTTCAAAACTTGAACCTTGAAGGCAACCAGTCACAGGGCAACCAGTCACAGTGCTGGGAACTCTGCAAACTTCCTGTTCACAGTTGCTGCAAAATGCTAGCTTCCGCTCAGCCAGGGCGAACAGAAATGACACAATGAGAGAACTGCGCTGCAGGGAACTGCTATGGCGTAGCTTGCAGCTCAGCTGAGCTGCAGAATATTCAAGGGTCATAACGTGCATGCAGGTCAATCATTGCAAGCGCATGCAACATAATGCGTACTCAGCAGAGTCAGGGGAACTTCCCAGCAATCGGATTGCTTGCAGCTGAGCTGTGGAGACACACGTGACAACGTCCGTAATGCTTGCCTGCAGCTAACAAGAAGCGGCAACATCACAGCAGGCCAGGGCAGGCATGCACACGAAGACCTTGTCGGCACACCATTGTGTAACAGCAGCGCAAACTTTCAAAGCATGTGCTATGGTCTGCGCAGCCGACAGCACACCACACCAATGAAGGTGGCAGTATCAGCACCGCAGCACTATTTGCCGCATTGACAACAGCCCCACGGCAGGAGCATCGCAGTGGGCACGCCTGGCCTGCCTACCAGCGCCGCCTGCTTCTAGTAGAAGCTACTAGAGTAGTACCAGCAGCTGTTGCTCATTGACCCAGCAGCCTGCGCAGTGTGCGTTTGCTGCCCTTGCTGCGGCCCGCGGCTGGCAACAGCCAGTCCTGGCCACAGCTGCTCCTACAGCTCCACTTGTCATCACAGCTGACAGCAAGTTCCCTCTTGCTGTTACAGCAGGCACACCTGGCCCGCCTCCACCAACGCCTTGACTGTGGTGGCATGCATGTGCCTGCTGCGCGCGGTTGATGACAGGTTCTCACCATCAACTGCTTGAATTTCATCACAGCAGGCACACCTGGCCCGCCTCCACCAGTGCCTTGACTGTGGTGTACTTGATGGCCATCATATCAACTGCAGCTGGCGACGGCAAGGAGTCTTTGGAGTCCTGTTACAGCAGGCACACCTGGCCCGCCTCCACCAGTGCCTTGACTGTGGTGTACTTGATGGCCATGGTGTCGCCCCGCCGCAGCTCAGCCGTCTGGCCATCAGGGCCGTCCGGCACCTGCAGCAGCAGCAGCGGCGGCAGCAGTTTTCCAACTGTGCTTGCAGCATCTCCCAGCCTGTTTGCGCTCATGCAAAGTTTCAATTGCTGTGTTTGCCGGCATGCCTGCAATGACAACTTTGGTTTGAGTTGACCTGCTCAGCCTTTCGCCACATGCTGCATGCGCATTTTGCATAATCGCCTGCTCATTCGCCTGGCCCTGGCCTATCTGCAATAGGCCACTGCTGCCCACAAGAACACAAGCACAAGCCCGCCGACCAGGCCCTGGCATACTGCCACAGTAGCTGGCTGCGCTGTGCATGCAGGACATGGCTGAGTCATGGCAGGCCACTGGCCCCGCTGGCCGCACCTGCCCACAGTCGTCCAGCACGCGCGCAAAGACTGACATGCAGCCACCCCCAGCCAGGCCCTGGCGCACGTTACAAGCCTGAATACAAATTATGCCACCAGAATTGACAGCTCACCTGCCCGCAGTCGTCCAGCACGCGCGCAAAGACATACTTGGCTTCATCAGGTGTGTCCAGCAGCCGCTTCTCAGCCTCACCCTCATAGCGCTTGACCTGTCACAATCAGTGGACAGACACAACAACCAGCAACAGCTATCAGTTTGCGGCAGCAGCAGCAGCCCCATCAATCAGCGACAGTCGCTACAGTCAGCAGCAGCCGTTTCTCAGCCTCGTCCTCGTCGCGCTGGACCTGCAGCAGCAGCAACAAACAGCAAGCACGTCACATATTGAGCAATTGCTGTGTTGCTGAGCAAGGGCGGCAATGCAGCAGCCGTTTGTCCGCCTTGCCCTCGCAGCCGCTTGACCTGCCAGCCAACTGGGTGGGGCAGCTGCATCGCTTCATTACAGGTTGTTGCTGCTTCCAACACCACACTTTTCCGCGTAGCGCCTCGAGCCATCCGTCACAAAACACTGTACAGCACCACATGGTGGCCTAGCACTTGCTGAAATCAAGTGGCAGCATCCCATCAACAGCACTCCACCCACCAGGCTCTGGTAGTTGGGCGGCAGATCGTTGAGCACGCTGCTCTTCATGTAGCGCCCCATCGCCACGAAGAAGCTGCTGGCGTAGCTGCGCTCCTGCTTCGATAAGCGCTCGCGCAGGGCTTCTGTGTCAAGCATAGAACCTGTCCCGTGGGAAATGTGCAAACCGCAGGCGAGCAGACAAGCACAGGTCCAAGGTTGCTGTGTGGATGGCATATGTGTGGAAGCAAGCAATAGCGGGCTGGGGCATGCAGGAGGTGTACGGTGTGGGCAAACAGGTGGTTGCTGCATACAGAGGATGGCACATGGGCTTGAACGCCCGTTCATATCATCAAGGGTGACGGCTGCGCATGTAGCTGGTTGTGATTGCTGTGGAAACACCACGAACAGGACAGCCAGCACTACTGCGATTCCCAAGCATTGCTTGAGCAATTGCTGACATTCTTCCTGTTCTTACGTCAGCATCTGCTGTAGTTGCACAACTGCTGCTGCCGTCAGCATTGCTGCCTGCGTCATTCACAGCTGCTGCTTTCTTGCTGTCTCTCCAGCTCTGACATGCTGACATGCTTATTGTGGTTGCGGCCACCTGCTGCCCTCACCTGCGCTCTGCTCAATCTTTTCTAGCCGCGCGCGCAGGTATGCCTTCAGCAGGAAACGCACCCTGTCCTGCTCATAGGACAGCACCTGCCGTACTAGCTCATAGTCCCGCTGCCCCTCCATAGCATCTATTTCTGTTTCCTGCAAGTGTTTGCAGGACATGCGGCACACAGCATAGGTGTGAGTGAGCCGGCAGCACAGGGCGCAGCACCTGCTGTACCAGCCCTGGGTAATGCTGCCCTGCCAGAGCACCTGCCTCTGTTTCCTGCAAATGTTTGCAGGAGCATAGCAGAGGTGATACTCTCCCGGATGAGCTTCCCAGCTAGTTTAGTGTTGTTTATTGTTTTTTGATCATGCAATCACCGGCAGGCTCTGCTGTCTGCTGCACTCTGGCTGCTTTGCAAACCAGCCCAGCATTTGATGGTGGCTTGCAGGACCTAACGGAACATGGTATGATACGCCAAGTGCTGGCCAGGCAAATACAGCACCGTACCCTACAACCTACACACACAAGGTCACTGTAGAATTGTTGCGGGCATCAGCATAACGCCATGTGCACCCGGCATGCAACAACTGCCAACAGTTCCATCTGCAGGGCATTCAGGGCATTCAGAAACGCAGAACACCCACCTGCCGCTTTAGCCCAGCTTTTACTCTTTCTACCAGCTCCTCCTTATACTGCAGTATTTCTGGAGCCATGCGCTCATTGAGCAGTGCCTGATTTCGAAAAGTGCAGCCAGCAGCAATAGCAGGGTTGAGGCAGGGCAACCAGCTTGCAGCAGCATGCTGGCCTGCTGATTGCTGAGCAGCCATACAGCAGGCCTTGTTACATACAACATAAGTGAAATCAATTCTCACCCGCTTCAGCAGCTCAAAGTCGCTGCAGCCCATGTCCAGGGAGCCATCTTGCGTGGCATACTCATGATGCATACCGGAGGTGCTCGGCTGCCCCGACTGGTCTCGCTGTGAGCTGTCGTTTGGATCCATGTTTGCTTCAGTGGTTCACTTGTCTATCGACTAGGACGACCAACTGTTGGCAACAAATAGTTTTTTTGCAAGCTGTCCCTCAGCTACAGGCTTGCAACAAAGCAAGCGGTTTGGATACGATAACAGCATTGCAGACGAAACACAGAACGGGGGCGGTGCGGTTGGGTTGGTACTGAAATTCAAAACCCTTGTCATGTTACCTGGCCCTGTGATCTCGCAACGGGGCTAAGACTTTTAAATTCTACTTGCAGGATTCGGTTATAATAAAACACTGACCTTGAGTTCAACCAACGCGGCTTCAGCCCCGATGATAGTAGCAGCAGTAGCTCTACCGTCAGCAGCATGCTCTAGGCCAGTACTGAAGCCATGTAGAACCCGCCTTAAGGTGCTTGATCAGTTGACACTCGTCCAAAGTGTTACAGCCGTCTTAAACATTGGTTGGTCCTGCTACAATTTCGTCTCCATCTGCCATTGAGCAATGCCACTGGATGGCCGCAGGTTGTAGCATGCGCAGCACCAGCAGCTGTGAAGGAAGCTGTGATTCCTGCTGGCAAAGTCACAGTAGGGTGAGCATACCGTATGCATTTGATTACATGTCAGGGACTGGCTAATGCACATGCAAGGGCGCTGCAGTGCCATGCTCTGGCAGTTCCCTTTTACGCTGCCAGCTGTGTTACCAAGGCATGCAGCATCTTCACTGTCAAACAGTAAAGCAAACATCCCACTTGCAAGCATGCAGCATCCTCTGGTCTATCCATAATACCTGCCATGCACCTCCACAGCAAGTATGTGCAGCGTTCACCCTGCAGATCACCGCAGCTAGCTGCCGCTTTGCCCTATCGCAAGCTCCTGCAAGCAAAAGATATGCAAGGAGCGGGCCTGCTGCTCTCTACTCTGTCACGCACCTTGCTGTATAGGCGTTCACAAAGAGACAACACATAAACTGCTGCTGTGTTCTTGCAGGTTCCTGCAAGCAAACGATGTGCAAGGAGCTGGCCTGCTGCTGACACGCGCCTTTGCAGGAACTCCGGAAGCAGTAAAGCTGGATGAGGCAGTGTGAGTGGCAGCCGCAGCAGCTGCAACTGCACAGCAGGGTGTCATTTGTGCCTGCGCTGCTGCAATTGCGCTGAAGAGGCAGCTGTGGGTGCTGCATGCTGCAGCAGTACGCTGTTGCAGTGTCTGCCCGCACGTGCTTGCAGCTGCTGCTGCTGTTGTGGTTGCAACTGCTGGTGGGGATGCGCTGCTCCGCAAGCCATCAGAGCATAGCAGCAAGCCTGCATGAAATGTGTCAGCATGGCAGAGCTGTCTTGAAGCAACATGCGGCCCTGCCATCACAACATCACTTTAAACGCCTGTGCCGGCCAAACTGTCTTGCTCTGATGGGTCTCTGTTTTTACCGCTCCCTGCAGCAAGTTCATGCAGTTGCACATCAATGACGAGCAAGAATGCACGCTGGTAGCCAAGCTGCTGCCCACAGGTGCGCTCAGCCCACCGCCCCGCGCCGCACTTCTGCAGGATTCAGTTCTGCTGCTGCAGGATGTCGTCTTACCCAGCTATCAGCTCCACCCGCTGCCCAGTGCATGTACTGCCTTTCATGGTTTTGGTTTGCTAGATGGCCCAGCAACTGAACCGCAATGCGACATGCACATTGTGTTTTATGCAGACCCCGCGCTGCTGCCGCCTGGCAAGTCGGCCCGCCTGGTGGGCGTTGTCAGCCTGTCATTCAGCGCGGCAGGGCGGGAAGATTTCCGCAGCCTTGCGCCACCAGCCGACCAGCCCTACCTGTCAAACATGGCAGTGGACCCAAAGTTCAGGCGGTGAGCAGATTGTTTATTGCTCAGATAAGTCAGCTGCGTTATGTTCTGTGTCAATTTACAGTAGAGACGCAGATACCAGCAGCAATACCTGTCAAACATGGCAGTGGACCACAAGTTCAGGCAGTGAGCATATCTCTTGGACTCGAGTATGAAACAGCTGACTCGGTGAATACAAACAACGCAACAGCAGGCTTGTCAGGTAGGCTCCATGCAAGAGATGGTGTGTGCCACCTGCCTGACCTGCTATGTGTTGCTGCTGCTGCTGCTGCTGCTGCTGCTGCTCCTGCTGCTGCCGCCGCAGGCAAGGCATAGCCAGGGCTATGCTTGAAGCGTGTGACAGCGCAGCGCAAGTCAGGGCGCAGGACACTATCTGGCTGCATGTGCGGCAGGCAGATGAAGCAGCACAGCAGCTGTACACCAGTTACGGTTATAGCGAGGTGGGCGGCTGTGCCAGACAAGTGACAATAACTTTGAAAGTGGAAAGTGGCAGCTGCTGTTTCGTTCTTTGTCGGCCGCAGTGCTGTAGTGTGCGAGTTACCCACCTGAAATGCGCAACCAGGAACATTCCTATGTTCCTGCATGTCTGCAGCGCGGAGCAGCTTGGCCTGGATCCTGCTTCCAGCCACAAGGCTGCTGATTGGTATAACAGCACATGATGCTGTACAGCCAGTAATGATCTTGCCTTCTTGCTTTATCTGCTATGTATTTTATCAGGTGGTGCGCGACCCTGCGTCAGCTCCTGGCGTGTTTGGCCTGCTGCTGGGGGGAGGCGGCGCGCAGGCAGTGCGGCCACGCATCCTTATGAAGCGACAAGTGGCTCAGTGAGGTCATCATGTGCCTCTTGTGGCTGATGTGTGTAAGGGGAGGGTGCTGCGCAGGCAGTAAGACCGCGCATCCTTATGAGGCGGCAGGTGGCTCAGTGAGGCCATCATGTGCCTCTTGTGGCTGATGTGCATAAGGGGAGGGTGCTGCGCAGGCAGTAAGACCGCGCATCCTTATGAGGCGGCAGGTGGCTCAGTGAGGCCATCATGTGCCTCTTGTGGCTGATGTGCATAAGGGGAGGGTGCTGCGCAGGCAGTACGGCCATGCATCCTCATGAGACGGCAGATCATCTGTGCGGCACATTGATGCTCAGTGATGCTCTTGTTGCCTCTTGTGCTGAGGGCAGGCGGCGCACAGGCAAATCCACGCATTCCAAATGAAGCCACAACTTGAAGTTGTGCAGTGCAGTGAAGTGAGGCCCTTGGCGCCTTTTGTGCCTCATGTGAAGATGGACAGTCTAGCATGAAAATGCAAGTTTGCTGTGGGCAGGCGGCCCGCCCGCGCGCAGGCAGCGCGGCCGCGCATCCTTATTAGGCGGCAAGTTGCGCAGTGACAATCTTGCTGATATGGCTTCTAATAATCTTAGTTAGAAGGTCACAACATGAAGCAGCTTTGCAGTGACACCCTCCTGGGCCTGCCAGGCGCTGCTTCCATATCATAGCCACTTTTGCACGATGCACATGCCATGGCGGTGTGCATGTGGCCAAGTGGGAGTTGTGTTGCTTCCATAGCATCAATTACTTATGTCACATAAGATATGTGTGATCGACATGTACATGTGGACAAGTGGGAGTTTGGCTGTGTATCCTTGTGAAGAGACACGTTGCCTGCACCAGTGGTTATCAGGATGGGGTGCTGGTACTCATTTGTGACTGACATGAAATTTGAACCAGCACTGCAGCTGAACTGGCTTGCACGGAGAGACGGCATCATGCCAGTGGCCAGAGTAGTGTGGCCGGTGCTCATGTGTGGTCTTTTGGTTCCTTGCTGTGCGGCTGCATCTGAGGCACGGCCTTTTGCAGTATGCTGCAGCTAGCCGATACAGCTGCATAAATATGACACCTGCTTTCTGGGACAGGGGTGTCCACTGATCCTGCATAGAGGGCGGTGCCGTTTTGTAACTGTAGGACACGACCACACTCAGTGTGCCACGTCACGTCTCTTTACGTATGCTTCATGCTGGCAACGGCTGATTTGCTTGTACTGTGTGGCATCTGCGCGGCATGCATGGTGATACACCCTCAGGCATGCTTGCAGGACTCCTGCAGGACTCCTGCACTGACTCGTCCGTTAGTGCCTGCACTGACTCGTCCATCACCAGATGCTACACCCGGTCTGACTCCTCCACGGCGTCGGCAGCGACTAGTTGCTAACTTGGGTACTCAAGAACTGATCATGATCAGCTGGGTCACCTAGCTGGTTGTGAGGCACAACTGCAATGAGATGCGTCAAGTAATGGCAGCATTGATCTTGGTGTGCCACGTGGAGCCTGCCCCCATATCACAGCCGACACAGGCTTCACAGAAGGCTCTGTTTGTTACCTGGCATCAAATTCCCCAAAGGACTCGCTAGCTGCAGATTTGTAGGTCAGCAAACTTGCAGCCACCGCTTCATCTACTGGAAGGCCTGACCTGCAAGGCTGCAGGCTCGCCATCTGCTGGTTGTGGGTAAGCAAACTCGCCGCAAGTTGTGTTTGACACACCGTGGTGACCGCTTCGCTTCCTGGAAGGCCTGACCCTTGAGGCTGCCGCTGCAGCTGCCACTTGTAGGGAAGCACACTTGCCGCAAAGTTGTGTTCAAAACACCATGGTGACCGCTTCACTTCCTGGAAGGCCTGACCCTTGAGGCTGCCGCTGCTAGTTGTAGGTAAGCAAAAGTGCCGCAAAGTTGCCAAGCGGCTTGAAACACCGTGGCCCATAACGGTCACGGTGACCGCTTCACTTCCTGGAGGGCCTGACCTTTGAGGCTGCCGCTGCAGCTGCCTCAGCAAGAGCCTCCAGCGCAGAAAAGTGACCAGCCAGGCCCAGCTGCTGCTGCTGCTGCTGCTGCTGCTGCTGCCGGGCACGTCCGCGCACTTGCCCATGCTGCTGCATCCCTGCATTCCTGGGTGCGGCTGCCCCACCCATACCTGCCCCTGGCACTGGTGCATCAGCTGCCTCAGCATACTGCTGCTGCTGCAGAAGCTGCTGCCGCGCCTGCAGCGAGATTGCAGCTGGCGCGCCTGCTCCTGCTCCTGCTGCTGGCGCCAAGTCGAATCCACCTGTGCCGCCATTTGCCTGGCCATACAATGCTGGCTGCTGATGTGCGAGTTGCAGGTACAACCCCTGCAAGTCTGCTGGCACTTGCGGCAGCAGCAGCTGCAAGCCGCTGCTGCTGCTGCCTCCAGCAGCACCTGCTGCTGCAGGAGCTGCAGCTGATAGGGTGCTGCTGCTGTTGACCAGCCTTGAGGGGACAGCAGCAGACCCCCTTGCAGCTACAGCAGAGTCTGGCACTGCTGCTGCTGCTGCTGCTGAGGTGTCCGAAATATAGTTTGCAGCAGTGCGGCGGTGAGGGGTGCCCCTAGCAGGCTGCTTTACGCGCTTGCCGAGCCCTGACTTTACATGTCCCCCTGCTGCTGCTGCTGCTGCTGCTGCTGCTGCTGCTGCTGCTGCTGGCGCGCTGACTGCTGCTGCCTCGGCTGCCGCTGCTCTAAACCTGCCTGTACCTTGCTCCTCTTCTGCTGTTGCTGCTGCTGATGATGATGCCAGCTCAGCATACCGCCTTGCTGCTGCCACACTCAGCGTCTCACCAAGCACAGGCGGCGGCTGCTGCGGCTTGAACTTCCAAGAGTGACGCTTCTTGCTCTGCTGCTGCTGCTGCTGCAGTTCGGGTGCCTGAGTACTGCTGCTGCCAGCTGCTGCAAGCCCAGAAGTGGCACCAGCAGCAGCACTTGCATTGAAGATACCAGCACCGGCAGGTGACAGCAGCCCTCTCGGCATGGCCCCAAAAGCAGCCGCCGCTGCTGCTGTTGTGGACATGCTGTGCATACTGCTGCCCCTACCCACCTGCCCACCCAATGGTTTTAGTAGCGCCTGTGCACTCTGCAGACTATTCAACCGTGTTGCAGAAGGGACAGGGGTAGGAGCGATGGCCCCAAACGCTGCTGCTGCTGCTGCTGCTGCTGGCTGCCGCGGCCGTTGCTGCTGCAGCTGCTTGCGCTGCTGAGTGATCTGCTTGGCACCTACCCTGCCCAGGCTGATTATGCCGCTGCTGCTGCTGCCGCTGCCCAGCGCTGCCGCTGCTGCTGCTGCCGGTGGTGGTTGTGGCCCCCTAAGCTGCTGCTGCTGCTGCTGCTGCTGCTGCCCCTGGTTGAACCAGCTGCTGCTGCCGAGGCCGAGGCCCAAGCAGCGAACGGCAGGTGCAGCAGCAGGAAGCCCCTGCCTGGCAGATGTAGCACACGCAGCAGCAGCAGCACCACCAGCGGCAGCAGCAGCAGCACTGCTGAAAGGAACAGCAGCAACAGCAGCAGCAGCACCCGAGCTGCTGCTGGGCTGCTTGCTGGCTTGCCCAAACAGGCTCCTGCGAAGTTTCTTGCCAGAGCCTAACACAGGAGATGCTGCTGCTGCTGCTGGTGCTCCTGCTGCTGCTGCTGGATCTTGTTGCTGGGGGGCTGCATTGGCCGTCCTAGCAGAGCCTGCTGCTGGCACTGCAGCAGCCAGCGAGGCTGCCTGTAGTGTACCTGAAGCTGCAGCAGCACCAGCAGCAGCGGCGGCGGCAGCAGCAGCTTCTCCTTCAAATTCCATATCATCATCGCTGTCAGCACGCCTTGCTGGTGCTGCTTCGGCAGCAGCAGCAACAGCACCAGCAGCAGCTGCCTTGCTGTTGGTGGCCCCCGCTGTTGCCGCTGTTGCTGCTGCTTGCGTGTGTTGTGAATGAGCTGCAAGATGTTCTGCACACCGCTGCTGCTGCTGCTGCTGCTGCTCAGTCTCCTGGTCATCTGCGGTCGCAGCCGGTGCTGCTAGGGCTACTGCAGACTGTCCTGGCACCTGCCGACAGCTGTCAGCAGCAGCAGCAACAGCAGAAGGTCCAGCAAGGTCGGGGAGTCCAC
Source organism: Tetradesmus obliquus (assembly GCA_030272155.1). Lineage (NCBI taxonomy): Eukaryota > Viridiplantae > Chlorophyta > Chlorophyceae > Sphaeropleales > Scenedesmaceae > Tetradesmus > Tetradesmus obliquus. The sequence goes on from CP126203.1 coordinate 1,576,048, forward strand.
CAGCAGCAGCATTGTCCTTGGCAGAAGTGTTGCTGCTGCTTCCCGGCTGTCGACTTCTACCTGCAGCAGCTCCCGCCTTAGCAGCAGCAGCAGCAGAATCTCCTGCAGCTACTGCGGGCAAGCTGCCATGCAGGCTTGTGCATGTTGTCCTTATACCCATGTCTGCTAGCACCAGAGAGCTTGCAGGCGGGGGCCGAACAGGGCTCAGCAACTGCTGCTGTTGCTGCTGCCGCTGTTGCAGACGCTGCAGCTGCTGGGCGATCTGCTCTGTGGTCAGCACCCGCTGCTGCTGCAGCTGCAGCCGCCGCACACCACCCTGCTGCTGCTGCTGCTGCTGTCCAGCTGTGCTGCAGCTGGCACCTAACACTTTCACGGGGGAGTCACCTATGATGCAGAACCCTGGGTTGCGTGCCTGCTGCTGCATCTGCCTCTTGGGTTGCTGTTGTTGCTGCTGCTGCTGCTGCTGTTGCTGTTGGTTGCCCTGCTGTTGAGTCAACGCCTGGGAGGGTTGTTGCTGTGGAGCCAGCTGTTGCTGTGGCTGTTCCTTCTGCTGCTGCTGCTGCGGCGGCTGTTTCAGCTGCTGCTGCTTGTCTAGGTGTCTGTCAAGCAACTGCTCCAGATCCAAGTCATCTGCTTCGTCACTTTGCTGCTGCTGCTGCTGCCCAGCACTGCCATTTCCAGCTGCACCTTCTGTGGGCCCTCCTGCTGCTGCCGCTCCACCAGCCCTGTCATCATCAACACTGGCAGCAGCATCCTCAGCAGCAGCAGCAGCAGCAGCAGCAGCAGCAGCACCCTCAGCAGCAGCAGCAGCAGCAGCAGCAGCACGCGGCGTCCTGTCCGGCACAGGTGACTGCAGCAACGCCACGTATGACTTCACAGGTGTCCCCTGCTGCAGCCTGCTGCTGCCGCCGCCGCCACCCGCGCCTGCTGCTGCTGCTGCTGCTGCTGCTGCGCCCTTCACACCTGACCCTACTGCTGCTGCTGCTAGCCCCACTTCGGTCCCACCGAACACGCCAGCTAGCAAACCCGCCATTCCTCCACTTCCTGCTGCAGCAGCTGCTGCTCTGTTACTGCCTTCCCCATCTTCCTCTCCCTCCTCATCTGCTGCTGCTGCTGCTGCTGCTGCTGCTGTGGCCTCGTCCTCTGCTGCCTCTGGCCCCTGCAGCAGCTGCCTTGCTGCTAATGACAGTAACAAATGCTGCCCAGCAGCCACAGCCCCCTCACTGTGCAGCCTTCTTCTTCGCAAGCTAGCCACACTTGGAATATCTAGCGGTGCTGGCAGCGCAAACGGCATGCGAGCTGATATGCCTGCAATGAGATCTAGCAGCAGCTGCTGGCCTGCATTGACTACTGCAGGCTCTGCAGCAGCAGCAGCAGCGCTGGCTGCAACGTTATCACCAGCAGCAGCAGCGCCTGTGTCTTGCAGCAGCACCCCAGCAGCTGCAGCAGCAGCAGCACTCGGCATGCCGAACTGCTCAGCTGCAAATGCAGCCGTCAGAGCAGCACCCAGCTCAGCTGCTGCCCACATCGGGCCTCGCAGCTCTTTTAGCCGGCCACTTGTTTGCACACCGCTTGGCCCAATGCCAAACCCTACACCACCGTACTGCTGCTGCAACTGCTGCTGCTGCTGCTGCTGCAGCAATAGCTGATCCTCATCTGCATCACCATCTGCTGCATCCTCGCTGTCTGCATTGCCCCAGGCTGCTGGACGCTCCTTGCCCAGCAATGCGTGGGACAGCAGCAGCACTGCGCGGGGGTCTTTGCGCCGGATCTATGGTGGCAGCAGCAGCAGCAGTGCATTGTTCAATGGTTCGGCAGTGGCAGAAGCACATGCATGCGAGCGAATGGCAGCGCCGCCAGGCACAGCGTCGTGCAAGTGTGACAAGTAGCTGAGCTGGTGGGTTCAGCACAACAACCCTGCTGCTCAACAGGACAGCTGTGCAAGCAGGCTGCCAGAGTGTCCTCTGCTGCTGTTGCGCCACAAACCACAGCACAAACACAGCATGCCAGCGCCCCGTTCCTGTTTCGCATGAGGATGCTGGCTGGCATCTTAGGCATAAGTGTGCACAAGCGGACAGAGCAGACTGTTTTTGCCACATGCCGAACACACAACAGTGAAACCACACCTGGTTCCTGTAGCGTGTGAGGATGCTGGCGGCCGTCTTTGGTGGCAGCAGCTCATGGCTGATGAGCTCCGCGGTGTCCTGCAGGGGGCTGATGGCGTTGTGGAACCTGCATGATGCAAATGGTGGTGCAGTGCAGCATAAGGCTAAGCATAAGGCTTGCTTGCCCCACCAGAGCCATCAAATCCTTCTGCTGTACACACCCACTGCCGCCTGACATTCCACAATGAGTTGTACTGCAAGCACTGAGTGCACTCACCAGAGCAGCTTTAAGTTGAAGTATTACACCAGCAGCTGGTTCAGTTGACGATCAGCAGATGGCATGCATCTCACCATGCATTGCTATATCAGGTCATCCCCGCTGCTGCACCACACCACGCACTGCTGCCACTCACTACAAACAATCTACAATGCAAAAAACAGTGCAGCAGTCCAGTGAAAGTTCATGCTGCCCGTGGCAAACAATGCACTAGCATATGAGCTTACGAACCTGACAATGCCTAGCCATATCAGATCGTCCTCGCTGCTGCACCACACCACACTGCGCACGCGTGGCGCCAGCAGCGGCCAGGCAGCGCCCTCAAAGCTGTCTCTGTAAGGGCCCATGCATGCCTCCAGCAGCTGCGCAAAACACAACAAAAGGGCATGAACGGCAGCAAATAAGCTGGATGCCAGCTTTTCTTTAGGGTTGGATTTTTTGGGCACAGCCAGCACCGGCCAGGCAGCAGCCTCGTAGCTCTCCTTGTAAGGACCCGTGCATGCCTCCAGCAGCTGCAGCACAAAGCAGCTTGTGATCAGGTGTGGCAGTTGTCTGTGCGACGCGTACGGTTACTAAGGAGTGCGGCCAGGCAGCGCCCTCGAAGCGGTCTCTGGAAGGGCCCATGCACACCTCCAGCAGCTGCAGCAGCCAAGTAACAGCACACAGACAGCACCAGGATGGCTGACATTTGTGGTCCACTGCTGTTACCCATGGAAAGGGCGGGTAACATTACGTGCGGGTTGTTTGGGAGGTGGATGTGGTTCATGTATGCAGGATGTGGGTTATTAGTGTGCCAGCAGCGGCCAGGCAGCCGTCCCACCAAGGACCAATGCATGCATCCAGCAGCTCCACGGCATATAGCAAGCAAAGCAAAGGTGAATCCCGTTTGCGATCAAGCTTGAGGCTACACAAAATCGCCAAGCCGCAAGACCCTATTCGTGACCAAGGCAAACAGCTATGGGCTGCCAGAATGCACATACAAACATTACCTGCCGGGCTTCCCTCAGCGCCCGCTGCTGGTGCTGCTGCACCGAGCGCTGCAGCCTGCTGCGCGACGGCCGGCCTGCTGCTGCTGCTGCTGCTGCTGCTGCTGCTGCTGCTGCCTCTGCCGGCAGCCAATCTCCCTCCCACACATCCCAAAGAGGCCCCTCTGTTGTAGGCAGGTGGCGCAGCAGGCCCACCACATCACCCAACACTCGCAGCGGCTGCGTGTCCCACACAGACCTGCAGCATAGTATGCAGAGGAATGGTTTTGCGAGGGTGGTGAGAGACTGGTGCGTCGGTGGCGCAGCAGGCCCACATTATCCCCTAACACGCGCAATGGCTGCGTGTCTTACACAGACTGGCACGAAGGCGGCAGAATCTGCAGCAGAAGCGATTGTCAGAGAGTGGGCAGGTGGCACAGCAGCCATACCACATCCCCTAGCACGCGCAGCGGCTGCGTGTCCCACACAGACCTGCAGACAGAGCAGCATAATATGCAGAGGGCATGGTTCTAAAGGAGCGGTGAGAGAGTGGTGGGCAGGTGGCGCAGCAGCCCTACCGCGTCGCCTAACACGCGCAATGGCTGCGTGTCCCGCACAGACCTGCAACAACACAGAAGATTGTGCAGCTGGTTATGCAGCAAGATCGCTTCAAGGTAGTAGTAGGCAGGCGACGCAGCAGCCCTACCACATCGCCTAATACGCGCAGCGGCTGCGTGTCCCACACAGACCTGCAATCAAAACGGCAGATTGTGCAGTACGAACCACTGTAAGGGAGTGGGCAGGTGGCGCAGCCGTCCCACCACATCCCCTAACACACGCAGCAGCTGCGTGTCACAGATTGAGCTGCAGAGATCATGCATATCATGCAGTACAATCGACTGTAAGAGACGAGTACGCGTGGCGCTGCAGGCCCCTACCATGTCGCACTGCGCGCATTGACTCAGCATTGCAGCAGACATCAGTGCCGGCTCATGACAGCAAGTGCAGCCACTCTGCAAGCCTCCAACACAAGCTCACCCAATGTCTTGAAAAGGCGGCTGCCAGCCGCCCCCGCATCCTCTGCTGCTGCTACTGCGCTGCCGCCTGCCTAGCCTGCTGCCACCACCACCTCCAGCAACCTGCATCCCCTGCTGCTGCTGCTGCTGCTGCTGCTGCTGCTGCTGCTGCTGCCCTGGCGCTGTCTGTTCCTCATCATCTACAGCCGCACACTCACTGCTGCTGCTAAAGGCCTGCTGCAGCAGCTGCGCCAGCTGTTGGCCCCTGTAGCTGCCTGCTGCTGCTGCATGCAGCCGCCGCATCTCACCAAGCATCTGGCCCACTGAGGAGGCCACAGCCTGGCTGGAGGAGCTCGGGTCCCTGGCAGCAGCAGCAGCAGCAGCAGGGGAGGGCAGCTTGTCATTTTTGGCAGGTGCAGCTCTGTCAGCACAACCAGCCATGCTGCACTGCCCATCAGGCAAGGATCCGCACATACAGCGATCCAGTGAGGAGTTACCACTTGATCAGCTGCCGTGGACTAACTGCAACTGATATAAGCACCTCAACAGCATCGCCTGTACCACATATTCTCAAAGTCAAAACGCACCTGGCAGTCAGCACATACAGCTGAGTCAGCAGCTGTGTATGAAGCGTGACCTGGTGATACAGCTGCTGCAGCTGCGTGTCCTTCAGCGTCAACACTTCAGGCACCAGCTGAGCAGCAGCATCCGCTGCTGCTGCTGCTGCTGCTGCCATAGCTGCTGCTGAGCCGTCTGCTGCCCTGGTCATCATTGGGTGTGCAAGCAGCCCAGCAGCAGCACCTCCTGCCTCAATGTACATAGGCATGTTGTGCAGCTGCATGTCAGCAGCATCAGCATCTGCAGCTACAAACTGCTGCTGCTGCTGCTGCTGCCATACGCCATCGCTTTCTAACCCGTGTTGCAGCATCTGCAGGTGTGCACTGACATCCACAGCAGCTGCCAGCCCCGCTGCTGCCGCTGGTATCAGCGGCTTCAGCAGACCAGTAGCAGCAGCATCTGCAACGCCAGACCCACTCGGCAGCAGCTGCTGCTGCAGCTGCATGACGCCGTGCTGCCCCTGCTGAGGCACTAAGTGCGGCTGCAGCAGCGCATGCTGCTGATGCTGCTGCTGCTGTAGCTGGGGTTGCTGCAGCACTTGCACACCCCGCTGTGCCTGCTGCATTTGTAGCTGCTGCTGCATCTGGTTCAGCTGCTGCTGCTGCTGCTGCTGCTCCAATGCAATGCGCTCAGCAGCTCTGCGGGCTGCCTCTCGCTGCGAGCGCCGCCCTGCAGCCTCCTGCTGCTGATGCTGCTGCTGCCACTGCTGCTGCACCGCGCCTGCACGCCCCTGCTGCTGCTGCTGCTGATGTGGAACCTGTATGTGCACCAGCTGCGCTAACAACTCTTCCTCTGCAGCATCTCTTTCGTCGTCTAACAGCCAATCTAACGGATCTAGCTGGAACTCTTCATCATCGTCATCGTCATCACCAGCAGCAGCAGCAGGATTGCCAGCAGCAGCAGCAGCAGCAGCAGCAGCCGCATCTGCAGGTCCTGCTGCTGCCATGCCTGCACCTGTTCCAGCAGCGGCGGCCACTGCAGCCGCTGCAGCAGCAGTGCCAGGGGCGATCGGCTCTACTGCTGCTGGCACTAGGCTGCCGGCTGGGCCCTCGCCTTGCAGCGACTGTAAGAAATGCCAAAGAACAACAGCAGGCAGCGAAGGCAGCGGCAATGGCACAAACACAGATGGCACAAACACAAGCACTGCCAGATGCCGCTGCGGCTGCATGGCGCTGGCCTAGTTGTCTTTGTGCAAGTTGGATGCATGCCGCTGCACGGAAGTCGCATAACGCCACCCATGGAGGCTATCAAAGCAGCTGCATGCTGAATGTCGCAAGTGAGTGTGAAACCCTCAGTGTTTTGTGCATGGCAGTGTTGAGCTATGCTGCGGTTATGTTCGTAGCGTCTGGAGTATATTATGTCGGCTCACTTGCAGGAACTGCTGGTACATGGCGTCATCCATCAGCGGCTCCACATCTGGGTCAAACTCCTCCAGCAGCCGGTCAAACATGTCCGGGTCAAACTCCTGCAAGTCATAGTTTGGTTAAACTAAACACGTCACATGCTGGGGGTGGCCACAGCAGGTATAGTGACAGCTGACTGCAGCTTGTTTTTGTTGATAGACAAGTCTAGAGGCGCAACAAGTGCAGTGAACCAGCCATTAATTCGAATTTGGTATAGCTGCAGCTTGCCGGAAGGTGTGCAAGGCGCTGCCATAACCCTTACCTGTGCCACCAGTGGGTGCTTGCTGCGTGTGCGCAGGCAGATTGCATCCTGGCTCGCATTGTCAACTGATGCTGCATCATCCGTGACTGCTCCAGCAGCTGCTGCTGAATCAGATGCAGTGCTTGTCAGCAGGCTGCCGAGCATGTGACTGCTGAGCAGCGATGCCTGAGGCCGCTGCTGCTGCTGTTGCCTATGCCTGTTTGGGGACATGAGCTGGTGCCGCTGCTGCTGCTGCTGCTGCTGCTGCTGAGCACGCCTGGAGCTCCTTGCAGGACTGATTCCTGTCCCTGCTGCTGCTGCTGCTGCTGCTGCTGCTGCTTGGTGCCGAAGCTGCATGCTGTGCTGCTGCTGCTGCTGCTGCTGCTGCTGCTGCTGCGCCCGCCTGGCAGGTGTTGTGTGGGGCCTTGGAGCTTTGAACCCTGCAGGATCAGCATGTGACGGCTGCTGCTGCAAGGAGGCACCTGCTCCTGCTGAGCTGCTGAGACCAGGCTGCTGCTGTTGCTGCTGCTGGGCTTGAGTATCACTGTCCGCAGCAGCTGCTGCCCCAGCACTGGCTGAGGTGCTCGGGTCCAGCTTCCTGCGCTTGGCAGCGCTCTGCTCGGGCTGCTGCTGCAGCTGCTGCTCTGAAACCTGCGCTTGCAACATGCATATGAATACACTAGTGTTACTGTGTCAACCCCATGTGCTTGTCAAGCAGCTAGCCACACCAGGCTGGTATGACACCTTGGACCTGGTGTGCATGTGTGTGTGCGCAGCAGTTGCCGGTACTGCACACATCAGCAGATGTATGAGGTTTTGCAGGCTATATTTGCACTGCGTAGATCACCTGCGGCTGGAGCAGTGCCTACCTCTGGACCTGCAGGGGTACCTGCCTGTAGTGAGCCACCCCCATCTGCTGCTGCCGTGCTGCAAGGCGTAGGAGCATCGAGGAAGCCGGCTGCAGCAATCACACGTTGTGTAAAAGCATTTTAAAAGCGTCGAGAGAGCACAGCTGGCGCTCTGCAGCCAGGAGCTACGCACTTTCAGCTTCATATGGTTGTTCCTCCTGCTCGCTGGGCTCGTCCTCGAGCTCATCTGTATCAGGCAGGGACTCGAGCACAAAGTCATCATCTCCATCACTGGTTTCTTCGCTCAATTCGGTCTGATGCTGCTGTGAATCGCGGGCTGCCATGGCATTGTTTCAAATTCGCGGTCATGCGCTTCCGGTAACCAGGCTGTGAATGGAATCAACCAACGTCATTGTTGAAGGCAAACAAGCACAACTGATCAGCATCATGCAGGTGATGCTTGAGGTGAGCATACTCAACTCACTGCCGAGTTGAGTGCTGAGAGCACCTGCCCTGGTTGCTGCTTCATTACATGCGCAATGTCGACGAGCAGGGGCATGGCTTGCAATACTAAATAAAGTGGTAGTGTAAACGTTGAACACAGTGGTAATGCCCTTCGCTGTTACCTTGAGTCGGTGTCACAATGCAACAAGCACCAGCAGCTGTCATGTACAGGCCTGTATGACGACAACAGTTGCCTGACCAACTGCCTGATGATGATGCATGCAGCGCTATGAATTAGTAATTCCTGCCACACCACAACTGCAGCAGAGATGTGGCATCTGCAACACATGATCAGCGCACGCCTGGACTGTTCTGGCCCATGGTGTAAAAGCATGGCGGGCACGGAGGACAAGAATCAGCCCTTTCAAAGTCACATGATCGCCAAGCAGGATTCCTGCTGGTGACTTGTGAGTACTACGACATAAAACCACAGTTGATAGTAGCGCATGCCAAAATACAATAGGATGCAGCACTACTACGAGCTGGCACTGCCAGCTGGCCTTGCAGACCTGACAAGCAGTGTCCTGGAAGCAAAGCCTTGCATGGTGATGGTTCCTAGGCCATGCTCCTGAAAAAGTCGAGTATTGCCCCCAAGGCATTCAAGCCAGATCAGTGAGCCACGGGCTGCAATATCCTTCAGGCTTACTAGCTGCAAGCGGCACCTACGGCGCTCTTGTTTCAACATCAGGCCAACAAAAGGAGCTGCCAAGCCATGCGCGCTGATCAAAAAAGACCCTGGGTCCAACGGCCTTATGACGGCCTTATTACGGCAAAGAGAAGCGTTTGGAATGTCCAGCGCGATGTGCATGCCAAATCACAACACACGTGTGTGCATGTGCTGCATCAAGCACTTGCTGTTGTGTGCTGTGTGGTGCGGCGCTGCAGGTCAGAGGGAGCTGCAGGAGCCAGCACATACATATCAACATACCAACCAGGGTAACACGATCGCATGGAGGTGACGACAGCAAGCACAGTCAAAAAAGTTCAGGTTTAAAGCAAGAATGACAGAAGTACGAGGATGCGCAAGGCCATGCCAATCAGTCCTTGACAGCAGTCCTCACCCACAACACACTAACAGAACAGGAATATAAGTATGCGATGTGCATGACCAGAGAGCGCATGGTGCAGCACCCACAGGTATACAAAGCAAATGGCTTTACATGCCATGTTCCTTCCCAGACGTATATGCTCCCTCCTGCAGCTGTAGTGCCACACAGATGGCGCTTTCAGTGCTTTGACATCTCTTTTTTGTATACTCTCAATGTCCACCTTCCAGGGTATTGAACGCATGTACCATACATCAAGCACACTGCAAGACTACATTTGCGCACAAGCAGCCGTTGTGTTCTCCATCAATCTCCACGCGCAAGATATGCTGCATACCAAATTACCACGAGGGTGGTAATGCTGCACAGTACATTCAAGCGCTGCCAACTGCTGGCTCAGCAGCTGCATCACTGGATGCAATTCCTGCTGACAGCAGAGACTTCCTGCTATCATTTGCATTGCTGCCTGCCAGGCTGCCTTTTGTTGAGCCCTCTGCAGCAGCGCTCCCGACTGAGTTGCTGCTGCTGTTTCCAGCAAGCATGTTTCCTGCAAGCCCGTCACAGCACAGCTGCTGCGGAGGCGTGCTTTCCTGCAAGGTTGGCAGCACTGGCGGCTGCCTAGCGGGCTTCTTCTTTTTGAAATCCACCTTGGTTTTGAACATGCTCTTGGTGGCGGCCTTGAACCCGCCGCGCTGCCAGGTCTTGTTTGTAAACACGGACGCAATGTTCTCCATGTCCTGCAAGATACATTACATACCAGCCAGGCAGAAAGGCAGCAGTGGTGCCTCAGCAACATATGTGGGAGGGCAGCACAAGCATGTCTCTCTGTTGCCTCCATCTTGGCCAAACACAGGTCGTGCAAAGTGTGTGTTGTCCTGCAACGAGGCAGGCTAGCACGCTGCACCACAGCACAGCAAAAGTCCCCAGCAATGCGCCATTTGAAATGCTAAATCAGAACGTGTACACAAGCCGCAAAGCAGACCCACCTGCAGCGTGTCTGGCAGTGGCACTCCAAGCGTCTCAGGCAGGCTGAAGAACAGCAGGCCGGCCAGGAGCGCAACAGCACCAAACGTGGCACACATAAAACCACACATGATTGCACCCACCTGCGTCTGGCAGTGGCACTCCAAGTGTCTCAGGCAGGCTGAAGATCAGCAGCCCCGCAAGCCAAACACAACACACATCACAGCAAAGCAGACCCACCTGCAGTGTGTCTGGCAGGGGCACTCCAAGCGTCTCAGGCAGGCTAAAGATCAGCAGCCCCGCCAGCAGCGCGGCAGCGCCAAACGTGGCGAACGGCACCAGGTTGCTGTTGCCGCCTCCACCACTTGCAGCCCCAGCCATGACGATGAAAGGGGCGATGATGCCGCCCACACGTGCAGCCTGGTTCTGGTAACCGAGCACTGCACTTCTGATGAGCGTGGGAAAGAGCTCACTGCGGGGTTGCAGGTGTGTGAAATTCAGAAGTAGGCAGCAAATTGTGAGCACCAGCCCACCACGTCTAAGCCAGTTACCATGTGGAGCACCAAAGACATCAGCTGCCGTATGAGCAGATGTCAGGCTGTGCTGTCACAAGTCGCCCATAAGATGCTTGGAGTTGCCTTCAACCTGCATGTCATCGCACCTTGTGTAGATGCTGGCGATGGCGAAGCTGCCAGCGATGCCAAACTTGCCGACGGCGGCCAGTGCTGCCCTGCCTGTCGCTGAGGGTGTGACTGCACAGCCGATGCAGGCAAGGCCACCCAGCAGCATGCCGGAGGCCATCGTGTTGTGCCTGCGCAGGAAAGCAGGCAGCAGCAGCAGCGGCAGCAGCACCATGTGTCAGCTCCACAGTCCCTCAGGGTGCCGTGCACCCCAATGCAGGCCAGGCCGCTTATGCCTGCATGATGCGTGCATGCGCATACGTAGCAGCAGCAGCAGCAGCAGCAGCAGCAGCAGCAGCACCAGCAGCAGCAGCAGCAGCAGCAGCAGAAGAAGAAGAGGATGTTGGCAGCAGCACATTTCCAGCCCTTGCAGGAGCTATGTAAAGCCGCTGCTCACACACAGATTGATGCATGGCTGGCCAATCAACTGCGCTGCAAACAGATGTAGCAGCAATCTACACGTGTGCTGCTGCACTTCCATAACACAGGCAACATGCAGCCAAGGTAGCGAGTAGCCACGTGTAACTTGCATCTGCTTTTAGAGGTTCATTACTGCGTCGTATGTTACACGCACCTGCCCCAGCGCTCTATGGCCCATGCTGCAATGAGGTAGCTTGGCAGCTCCGCAATGGCTGCAATGCAGAAGGACATCACCAAGCTGCGGCCAATGGATCCAAGCGCAAAGCTGATGCCTGCAGCACAGTGGCAGCAGACAGGCAGGCAGGCAGGCAGGCAGGCAGGAAGATGCATAAGCATATCGACAGCTACGGCAAGCAGTGGCAGCATCCAAATGACACATGTTTTGCCTGCCTCACCACGCTCGGCCGCTGCAGCTGCCAGCTGCCTTCCATATCAACACAGTGCACCAGAGTAGCGCAAAGCTCGCCGCAGCACACCACATAGTCATCACAGCGCACCAGACACTCACCGTAGTACACCATGCACAGCACCATCCACGCATACGCCAGGATCAAGAAGCGCCGCGCGATGTGGCGGTCCTTCAGCGCCAGCGCCAGCGACAGCTTCCTTGCAGGGACTGCTGCTGCTGCTGCTGGTCCTGCCTGCGCCGATGCATCTGCTGTGGTCTGCTGGGTTTGGTCAGAAGCAGGGCTGCCGCCGTTGCGCACTGCTGCCAGCGGCTCCATTGGGGGCCGGCTACCGTTGCGCCGCGCAACCGCTGCCATTTGCTGCAGCCACCAACAGGCACACGGAGTTGCTGTTAGTGTCATCCATTCGCACTAACTGGTTGCATAGTAAATACAGCAAGTTGAAGAAGCGCCGCAGCTGCAAACCCCAACCCCCAGATCCTCTCCCTCCGCACCATGATTAATTGACACATCAGCCTCACAAGCAGCACAAATCTTGTCCATTTTTGACCCACCTCCATCGCCTCATCTGTGTGGCCCTGCACATACAGCCAGCGGCCGCTCTCTGGCACAAGAGGCCACAGCAGCAGCGCCGCAGCGCACAGCACCGCACCGGCAGCAAACTGCCCCCGCCAGCTGGGCAGCACCACTGCAATGATCACCAGCGCAAACTCGCCCACAATGAAGAACACCTGTAGGCAGGCAGCAGGCACAAGCAGGTTGCAGCCCGGTTGAGCGTGTTGAGCAGCCACGGCAGCAGCACGCCTGTCCATTACACTTCTCACCAACTATCCGGCCCCGTTCATGTCACCACGCCCACCACAAGTTGCAACAGAAAGCACAGTTCAGGTTGGTGGTGCACAGCAAGTTGCAACAGAAAACACAGTTCAGGTTGGTGGTGCACGGCAAACCAACCCCACCGCCCTATCTGTGTGAAGATGCCAGCCACGCCCTTCCAGGTGGGCCTCAGCATCCCAATGAACAGCAGAAACAACCCATCCACAAACAGCCAGCAGCAGCACAAGCATATCGGAGGCCCTCAACATGCCCCACCTGTGTGATGATGCCAGCCACACCCCTCCATGTGAGCCCCAGCATCTCAGTGGACAGCATGATCAACCCGTTGACGACAGCCAACAGCAGCAACAACAACATTGATATCTTCAACACACCCCACCTGTGTGATGATGCCAGCCACACCCCTCCATGTGAGCCCCAGCATCTCAGTGGACAGCATGATCAACCTGTTGACAAAAAGCCAACAGCAGCAACAACATTGATATCTTCAACACACCCCACCTGTGTGATGATGCCGGCCACGCCTCTCCAAGTAGGCCCCAGCACCTCAGTGGACAGCATAATCATCCCACCCACAAACAGCCAGCAGCAGAAGCAAAAAACTTGAAATTCCTGATGCGCCCCACCTGTGTGATAATGCCGGCAAGGCCCCTCCAAGTAGGGCCCAGCATCTCAGTGGACAGCATCATTGACCCACCAACCGACCAGCAGCAGAAGCAGCAGAAGCAACAGCAGCAACAATGAAACCTTCAGCACAACCCACCTGTGTGATGATGCCAGCCACACCCCTCCATGTGGGCCCCAGCATCTCAGTGGACAGCATGAAGGAGCCCAGCGCCTGCCCGGCAACGCCAATACCTGTATCGTGGTGTGCAACCAATAGACACACCGTAGCAGCAGCAGCAGCAGGATCAGTGGAGCATTGTGTTGAGACCAGAGCAGCTGCAGCTTGCAGGACACAGCACACGCTGCAAGCAAGTGTGCCAGACAAAAGCTTGTGGTGGCTGAACCGTGCTGTGGACGATTGTGTGTCCATGTCTAACTGGTGCTGCTGCGGCTGCACTCCTGCTGCTGCTACTACTACTGCTGCTCTGCCAACAACACAGACCGGCCAGTGCTCTTTCGGGCAACTCACCTGTCAGCAGCCGCAGCACCATGAGCACCCAATAGTTGGTCACTCCCAGCGCGGCAGCAGTGAACAGCGCCGCCAGCGCAGTCGCCCCAAACGCCACCACCTTGCGCCCATACGCGTCCGCTACAACCCCACACACGCCAGACCCAATCAGGTACCCCACGAAGAAAAAGGAGTTTGCGAGCTGGCTCTTCCACTGCTCTGCGCAGATCAGGTTGAACTTTGACACGAAGCCGTGGTTTGGGCTTGTCCAGGTCCACTGGCTGGGGCTTAAGGCGCAGAACCCTGCTGTGTCGGGCTTTAAATAGACAGCTGCGCAGGCTGGGTCTGCTGCGGCGTCTGCTGTGCATGCCCAGCTGCGGGAGGTGATGGGGCTGCCTAGAGAGAAGACCATCAGCAGGATGAGCACTGCGTTGGGGATCTGCAGCAGGCAGGCGCATACATAGATGGCCACCTGCAGGACAGCACAATAGCAGCAGCAGCAGCAGCAGAACTAATGAGTCAAGGGCAAGAGGGCAAGAGTTTGAGGCAGCCACGACAGGCACACCGCAGCACTGAACAGGGATGAGTCGCAATTGAAATTGCAGGTGCTTGTTGGATGAGTCACACAGCGTACAATCACTGACTCATGCCTGCTTGCCTAACTTGCCAAGACCATTGCAAAACAAGCCATGCAAGTGTGTTTCTTCTGGCGATGCTGCTGTCCTTGCAGGTGCGCTACTGCTGTGGTGCAGTGACACATGCTGCTGTAGACGGCAGCTGCTGATGCACAGGCGAGTGCAGGAGGGCACACTGCTGTTGTGTGCGACCATAGTTCTGCCTGTGGTAGCCTAACGAGCTTAGGCTGCTTGTGCTGCTGTCCACATCTCCTGCTGCTGATGCTGACACGCTGCTGCGCCTGCAAAGCAATCCTGCTGCGCCTGCTGCAGATGCTGCTTGCATGTGCTGCCGTGGCTGCTCACCTGCCCTTTGCCAAACTCGCCAACATACTTTGAGAGGGCATCATCAAAGCTGATGCCTTGCGTTCCTGCCTCTGCATCGCCTGCAGGCGCGTGGACATAGCTGTGTGAGCGCTGCAGTGCTCATGACGAGTCATTCAGGCACTGTCTGCTGCGTGTGGTTGCTGACATGGGAACATCTGAGGTGCTTGTGCTTGCAGGAAGTGCCATGCGTTTATTCAACAGGAATGCTCAGTCCTGCAAAGCATGGGCGCATGCCCCCGTGGGTATGCTGCAGCTGCAACAAGCTGGCTGCAAAGCATCCTACTGCAGCAGGGTGCTGTGCATGCTGCTCACCCTCCTGCAGAGCAGCCACGACCTGCTCAGGCTCACATCCAGCACTAAAAGGGTCTCCTATTCCTTCTGCGTGGGTGGGCGAATAGTGCGCTCTGGCATCCACATTCAACACCAGCCTGGTACCGTCCTGCTGCTTGGTCATGCTGTGGAGCTTGAACGCTGAAAATGTTTCTACAATCGATGGAAAACCTTTTTTACTATGCGTATTCAACTACTACTGCTGAGCAGGCTGGCTACGGGACAGCACCGACAGTGCGATTAGCGTGACTTAGCAATCCACAAAAGCTTGACGCGTCACGCAAAGGAGCCTACAGTAATACCTATTGGTGTATTTACATGCATGAAATTGGCCTTATACTTCAGGAGGCCGCTGAGGTGGCAGGGTTTGAAGGAAGGTGGGCGGGAAGAAGCTGCAAGTACAGACGACAACTCACGGCAGCCATTTACAAGCTCCAACAGAATACCAAGTGTATAATGTTGCTCTAGCAGCTGCTGAGGAACCGGGCGTGGTCATACATCAGCCGATGGACAGCTGTCCCATGCACATGTCACTGGCAGTACTAGTGCAGAGCTGCACATGCTGCACTGCTTTAGCTCCCCTGCTGTCCATCAAGCAGGTGCCACACCGCATCAGTGGCCACATGTCTACCGCCTACACAGTATCATGCGCAGCAACTGTGCACATCCAACACAAACAGATGCCAGTCCATATGATCATCCACACTTTGAGGACAGGCATGCCAGGTACTGCAGCCTTAGCTGGATGGGAACGCTGTGAAAGGACTGAATTAATATACACGGCTCCAGCAATGGAGGGCAGCTGTACATGCAGCATTGAGGGTCATCGCAATAACAGTTGCGTTGAACACTGTAGCAACGCTGCAGCTGCCCATCATGGGCATGGCGCCATCATCACCATGTCCTGGCACTGCTAACACACATCCTCAACATCCTGCGGCCCATGCATACTGCATGTACAAAATGCATTCCAAACACGTTGTGGCAAATCATTTGTTTGAGGATGTCAAATGTTATGGTAACACCACAACAACTATTGCAGACCTCACTGAGGCATGATGTATCAGCACAGAATGCCACATGCACACCATAGTGCTGTACTGTCATGATGCCACATGCACACCGTAGTGCTGTACTGTCATGATGCCACATGCACACCGTAGTGCTGTACTGTCATGATGCCACATGCACACCATAGTGCTGTACTGTCATGATGCCACACGCACACCGTAGTGCTGTACTGTCATGATGCCACATGCACACCGTAGTGCTGTACTGTCATGATGCCACATGCACACCGTAGTGCTGTGCTGTCATGATGCCACATGCACACCGTAGTGCTGTACTGTGTAGAGCTCATCTGATAAGCTCATGATGAGCTCATAACGCTAGTGGGGCACCAGCACAGAAAGCCACATGCACAGTGCGCGCATGGAATCTGACAAGGACCCAAGCCCGCTCAGGTCACCCAGCAGAACATGCTTGTACCGCTGTGCGTGCTGTTAGCTCTCCACTATTACTCCGCGCCCCATCCTGCAATCACAAGCCCCATCGCACCCTGACACGCCACGAGTTGAAACACCCACACTGAAGCACATCATGCTTTGCAATGCTTCCTGATGCCATCATGAAACAGCAAGCCCCCACCCCAATCCACACCCTGATTTGGCAGCTCCCTCAAAGGAGCACGCCTGCTGCTGCAGCCCCGTGCAAGATATCTGCCACAGCTTGCCCCATGCTGCACTGCAGTGGCTTGTCACACTGCATCACTCTGGATGCAACACACTGCAGATTCCCTGCCCTTCAGAGCTTTAGCATGTCTTCTTGGCCACACAAACTTGATGTGGCAGATCACAGTCAGCTCTTGCCCCCAGCCCAAACCCGTACCATACCTGCCAGTGGTAGTACTGCTTAGTAGTGTCCTGTACAGTCCCATGTATGTATGAACTGTGCAGGAGCCGCCCAAGGCTCGCTGGCAACCTGGCAACACAGCCGTTCCCACCACCACCACCACCACCACCACCACCAAAACTGCACCCAAAAAGCCCCAGGCCCACAGCAACCACGCAGCATCAACAACTGTGTAGTCAAGTGACTACCAGTGCAGTAACCGCCCCAAGCATCATACGTAACCCTGCTGCTTTGCCTCTTGCCCCTTCCCCCTCCTCCCCGCGCCCCCCGCCCTCAAAACCACCACCTATAAGACGCCCAAAACTCAAAAAACACTCACAAAACAGCTCACATCCCTGACCACATGCCTGCATCGTCCTCTGGAGGTGTTGGTTTCCTGGGGTCACATGACAGCGCTTCAGTCTCAGGGAACAGCACAATCTCAAAAATATTGCGCAGCAGCCCGACAGCCGCGCCCCCAGCCGCCCAAGCCCCCTCGCAGTTGGGATGACTCATCGTCGTACGCAATCCCCCCAGCTATGTTGTGCCCGCCCCCTCCTCACACCGCCACCAAGGTTCAACAGCCAGCAATTCCAACAAAAAAAGCTCACACGGCGGACCACAGCCTGCATCCACCTCTGGCGGTGTGGGTTTCCTGGGGTCACACGACAGCGCTTCAGTCTCTGGATACAGCAAAATAACATACATGTTGCTCCAGCGGCCCGACAGCCACGCCCCCAATCGCCTCAAACCCTCAAAGTTGGGATGACGCGATCCCATTGCCCCCAGCTGTGTTGTGCCCGCCCCCTCCTCACGCCACCGCCAGATTCAACAGCCAGCAAACCACAAACCCAAAGCTCACACCCCCGACCACATGCCTGCATCTACGTCAGGAGGCGTGGGTTTCCTGGGGTCACACGACAACGCCTCAGTCTCTGGATACAGCACAATCTCATATATGTTGCTCCAACGCCCCGACAGCCAAGCCCCCAGCCGCCCAAAACCGCTCTCATCTGTCACCACGTGATAATCCATCATACTAAAACTGAGTATGCTGCCCAAGCTATGCACGAAAGACAGGTCCATCAAATCCCGCTGGCACTTTTCGGGGTTGATCGTCGCGCAGTCGGGGTGCCACATGACCAGGTCCGTGTCAGTGATCAGTTTGTCGCCAAACTTCTGCTTGGCAGACACTCGGAACTGGTGCGAGTCGGAGTTCAGGAACCATATGACCTGCATGCAGGAGGAGGGGCAGCAGTTTGAGGCGGTTGTGTGTGTCAGCAGCCGCTGCAGCCAGCGCCGCTCTCATCTCCTGGCGGGGAGTACATATGTGCCTAAAATGCATTCTGTGCTGTGCATGCTTCGCAATGGCAGCAGCAACAGTCAAGCAATGCCTCAAACCACAGCGCTGGCGGGCATAAGTCGTGCATACTTGTGACGCCCACAGTAGTGCTGAGTCAGCAACAGCAGCTCCTGCAGTACAATTCACAAACTATTTGTAGCACTATTAGCGCTGCTGCCAGCTCACCTTTTGGCCCGGTGCTGCGAATGCCTTCTCAAGGCGCTCTGCGCACTCAAACCAGCGCGAGGCGCGCTCCAGCATGGCTTCACCTGCCTTCTGGCCTTTGTCGGCGCCATTCAGTGCCCAGTCCCCTTGGCGCATCTGCGCAGCAGTGCAATTGCAATTGACCAGCAAGTCAGTTGGTGCCAAGAGGACACCGAGTAAGCATTAACAGCGCAAGGCGCGCTCCAGCATGGCTTCGCCCGCCTTCTGGCCCTTGTCGGCGCCATTCAGTGCCCAGTCTCCTTGGCGCATCTGCGTAGCAGTGTAAGTCAGTTGGTGCGCCAAAACAGATAACCAGTTGGTGACAAGTGGCAGGAGAGATGAGCAGTTGCCAGCAGGAGCAGCAGCAGCAGCAGCAGCTGCACGCATAGGACAAGGAAGAGCCGCAACGCCACACACACAACAGCAGCTTGCCGCTTCTCTCAAATGAGGGGCATGTTACGCACAAATGTAGCTGCTACGTAATTACGCTGCGTAAACGTATGTGTGACACGGTGTCACCTGGATGCAAATCTTGAGCGCAGTTACATCTGCCAGCATCTTCCACTAGCGCGCACAGCACCCACCACTGCCGCACTATGGAAACAACTGCAGTATGTTACTGCCTTTACACATGTTACAATCAGCCGTGTCACCTGGGTGCCAATCTTGAGGGCTGTTGGGTCTGCCAGCATCTTCCACTAGCGCGCATAGCACCCACCACTGCAGCGCTATGGGCACAAGTGCAGCATGCTACTGCCATAACTTATGTTACATACAGCCGTGTCACCTGGATGCCAATCTTGAGGGCTGTTGGGTCTGCCAGCATCTTCCAGTAGCGCGCATAGTACCCACCACTGCCGCACTATCGACAAAGGTGCAGTATGTTACTGACACAACAACATACAACTTATGTTACGTACAGCGGTGTCACCTGGATGCCAGTCTGAGCGCTGTTAGATCTGCCAGCAACTTCCAAGTGGGCACAGGTGCAGTATGTTACTAACAAAGCTTATGTTACAAACAGCCGTGTCACCTGGATGCCAATCTTGAGGGCTGTTGGGTCTGCCAGCATCTTCCAGTAGCGCTCATAGTACCCACCACTCCTGCACTATGGACAAAGGTGCAGTATGTTACGGACACAACAACATACAACTTATGACTCATGTTACAAACAGCCGTGTCACCTGGATGCCAATCTTGAGGGCTGTTGGGTCTGCCAGCATCTTCCAGTAGCGCTCATAGTACCTCAACACTGCCGAATAATGGGAACATACACACACATAATGCTACTAAACCATAACACGTGTCACAGTGAGAAAGCCGTGTCACCTGGATGCCGATTTTGAGCGCCGTTGGGTCTGCCAGCATCTTCCAGTAGCGCTCATAGTACCCCAGCACTGCTGCATTAGGCCGGCACAGCCAGAAGAACCCACACATGAAAGCATCATGGGCAGGCAGGCCATGCCTCCAAAAGGTTGGCTTGTGGTGTGGGTTGTTGGCGATTTGGAATGTGTGGCCCCTGCACCACAGCATCCAGCAGTGCATTGGATGATAGGAGCAGCAGCAGCAGCAGCAGCAGCAGCAGCAGTGGCGGCTCGCTGAAAAGTATCCTGAGTCCTATCCGTACCTTAGGTGCAGTGTCAACCCTTGACAGCAACCAGCGCTCAGGGCAGCAGGAGCAGCAGCAGCAGCTCGCTGCCTGGACTCTCAAGTACTGCCCCGCACCTGTTTGAGCTTGCGAGCAGATACGGCACCTCAGTTTTGTTGACTGGCAGCTGAGTCAGGTCGTCAGTCGCAAAAAAGTCGCCGCCGCTGTTCACCAGGTACAGCGCAGCATACTTTGACCGGTCAACGCTGGCTGGGAAGGGCCGATCCCCCAGGTAGCCCTGCAGGCAGGCGAGCAATGGCAGCGGCAGGGGTTTTGTCAGGCGGCCACAGCAGTGTACAGCGCTGCATACTTTGACCGACAGTCAACGCTGGCTGGAAGGATCGTTCGCCCATGAATCCCTGCAGGCAGGCCAGCAACGTTAGCAGCGGCAGGGTTTGGTCAGGTGGCCGCAGCAGTGCACAGCGCAGCACACTTTGACCAGTCAACGCTAGCTCCAAATAACCGGTCTTAGGCAGGCCATCAGCCTTGCTCGTTTGACAGCAGTCCTGATGCCTCGCTTTCGCTCATAAGCTGTCAGAATGCCCCCAAGCGCAAAGATGTCTTGACTGAGGTATGGCGCACTGCACACCCTACTGCCCTCCCTAAGCACCGGAAAAAAGAAAAGAAACAGAAAAGCTAAACCCACACCCGCGTGTACACTTACCGGCTGCCCCTTGTAAGTGTACTTGAGTGTGTCTACTGCATCATCTAGCAGGCCATCAGGCGCACTCGTCCAGTTGAAGTGCGGCGCATCACACACTGCACCCCAGCCGGGCAGCATTGCGTGGGGTGCTGTGGTGAAAGCGCGCTTGGTGAGCATGGCGAGGTAAAACTCACTCATCATGCCTGCAAGCCTGAGAGATTGCAGAAGGGATAGGTTGCAGCAGCAACAGTATGTTGCAAGTGTTGAGCGGTTCGATGTTTGTTGCAGCGGGTCACCGGGTCAGCATGCAAAGACATTCTAAAGATGGCAATATGCAGCATCGGCTGCAAGTGTATCTCACAAGACTGCCAGCAATATTTCAGCCAATGCGCGGCAAGCAACATGGCAGAGTGCTGGACCGGTGGCATGCATGGTATGTTCGTAGTTGCTGCTGCTGCTGCTGCTGCTGCTGCTGCTGCGTCTGCTGCTGCTGCTGCTGCTGCTGCTGCTGCTGCTGCTGCTGCTGCGCACCTGTCAGCAATGCCAGCTTCAACAGGCACTGACACCAAGAAGCGGGGTGGTGAACTTCCACTGCGAATTTTAGCGTGAAGTTCCGCATACTCCTGGATCCAGCTGCTGCTGCAGCGCCTGGCCTGTGGGAAGTATTCGTCTATGACAGCATCAGCTGCTGAAGGCTTCCCTGCTGCTGCTGCTGCTGTTGCTGCTGAACTTGGCTGTCCCAGTTGACCATTTGCACCCGCCCTGCTGCTGCTGCTGCTGCTGCTGAGTATGATTGCGTTGCTCCCTCCCATGTTAATCTGTGCAACGTGTGTTGTACTGTGGCTGAAGGAGAGCAGGGCATACACGCCAGACAGCAGCACAGCGCTTGCGAGCCACTGCAAAATCAAGTGCGGCAAGCAACGCGCTGCGGCATGCTGCTTCTGTTGGTGATACAAGCTGCCGTTCATGCTGATGGTGTGCCACAGCCGCCAAATGTCCAATGTACTGGGACACTAGTTATGTGTGTCTGCTGTTGAAGCTATAGAATGGGCCCCTGGGTTGATTCACTTGGCCCTCACGCTGCTGCTGTGGTGCCCTCTCCGGCTACGGTCTTAGCACCACTGGCAGGTGCTAGTGAGCTCAAGGGCCAGTGCCTGCAGGGACATGGGCTGTGTACAGTCAGCTGTGTATGCCTGCAGTCAAGTCAGTTGGGTCCTGCACACATATCACAGCCCAACTGCCACACACGGTGCAAGCACTGCTGCTGCTGCTGCTGCTGCTCCCTGTTGGCCCTGCAGTTGCACCTTTGCAACGCACTTATGACGTGTGCACGCCAAGGCTATTGCTGGAACTGCATGCTGAGCACACAGCAGCAGGGAGGAACTCACTGCAACAACAGCAGTGTCCAGTGTTCACCAATGCTGAGCTTAGGTCATCGATGCCACAGCACGCAGAGTTCAGCTATGACTGTCACGTGATGATATAGCAAGTCTACACGCTCGTCCTCGGTACAAGTGCAGCTCGCTAGGCGAGCTTCACCCAGTTTGTAGCTGAGCAACTGTTGCAATGGCAAATGCCGGTGGACCGCACAGACTAGGTCGCCGTCATGTATTATTTCATCATTACAGCTTGGAACACGGCCGTATCTTCAGAGTATGCTCTTTCCAAGCTTGCTGGTGTCGCACACCTGTGATGGACACGGATAGGCGTCAGCCATGGCACACGGTGTAGTGTAATTATTAAGTTTCTTCACGATGCCGTGTTCATGCGACGTGCTCATCGCTGCTTGGCGTAAACCATCTGCGTTGATGCGCCCACATGTCACCCGAGCGTAGCTATGACATCGCTAGTCACCCGATGGACAACAACTCCTCACCGTACGAAATTCAAACACGTACTGTTGCGGTTGTTTCTGCAAATGGACCGGGATGATGCATGCCAATGCCGCGTCTTGTCCGTGGTTTGTTCCGCGCTCATTCCCGGAATGCCCTGCACAGCAGCCTGCTGTGGCCTGCACTTGACGTGCTGCACTGCCTAAAGGCATGCAGGGGGAAAGAACATCACGACACATACCTGCGAAGCCTTTTGTGAGTTCCAAGATGCATTTTTCCTCACAAACCGCTTCTTTGGCATGCCGCTCCACCAGCCAGGAACAAGTGCTGCTCTTGTTAAACACCAATGACACAGCAACACCCATTGGCAGATCACAGCAAAGTGCACCATGTTATGTGCTGGCGCCTGCGCTAGCACTGTGACTTTCACGGTGAGTGCCGCTCAGCGGCAGCACTGCTGAGCTGGCCAGCTGCATTGGCTGACCGCAGCAGCTGGCTGGGCACCTTCAAGAAGACCGTCAACGGATCATCAACTGGAATAGGGGTAAATTTGTTGCCCATCAAGCCATAGCATCAATGCCAACTGATCACTGTCAACGGATGTGGTATTAAGCACGGCAAGGCAGGATGAGCAAGTAAGCACCAACTTGCTCCAAAGATATGCTTTTCATGTGCTGAGATTGCCTGATCACGGTGCAAGGGGCTGTAGCACGCTTGCAATCATGATTTAAGAGACCAGGCACTAGTTTGTCAGGAGCTGCCATTCGCTGGCCAGCCCGGCCCTAGGGCTGTGGCAGATCCTTCATCAGTGACCGGGTTTCATGTAGTCATCAATTGGGTGCATTGCTGTTTGTTGCTTGGATAAGTGCTATTTGTGCTTGGAGAATCCTTCCATTCCATAACAAGGTGCCCTGTGCTTCGAGCATGCTAGTGAGTGTGCACGTTGTACTGCCTGGTGCCAGGCCAAGAATATCAGGCCTGAACTCAGATCTGACAGTATAGAGCATGTCCGAATGGGCTGCAAGTACCTTCAGCTGTTTCGACGAGGCGTTCTGCAATACGCTGGGCCAATGCTGCTTCACTGGTCTGCAGAAGCCACAGCCGTCATGACACATGACAGTGACAGACAGTACACCAGCCTTGACCAGCACTTGGTGCCATCCCGCTGCTGCAACCACCACATTTCCTGCACCCTGTCGTTCAAATTGCATTGACTGGGTTCTTGTGTGATAAGCGTCGCAAGAGCGTGATCTGCGGCACTGCCACCACCATGGCTGCTGCCGCGAGCAGCCAGCAGCAGCCCGTGCTCACGTACTGGGACCGCAACCCGCCTTTTGCAGCAGTAGCTTTGGCGCAGGCTGCCAATGTAGCTCTGCAGCATGCCGCCGATCTCAAGGCCACGAACAAGACCAACGCCACGCTCAAGTTCCCTAGCGGGTGCGCAGCTGTTGCACTCATCATGCCTTCTTGCGATAGATAAGTTGAACCAGGAGTGCAGTTAGTCTTCATACAGCGATCGGGCTGCAAGAGTCTTGTTGCCTGCTTGGAGGCTGCCAGCAGCTGCTTGACCTACTGTACACCTACTGCTGCTGACACCCTCGTGACCACCCGCATCTTCTTCGTCCTGCAGGGAAGAGCTCGTCGGTGTGCCCATCATTCTCAAGTTCCTGACCCGCCTGGGAGCGCAGGAGGGCAGCAACCTGTACGGCCCAACACCACTGGCAGCATGCCAGGTGCGAGCAGCAGCATAGCTGCTTTCTGCAGCTGCAGGGCTTGCCCAGTTGCCTGCTTCTAACTATACACAGTTCGCTGCTTGTGACAGGTCACATGTTAGCAGCTACAGCATCGAACAGCAGCAATTGGCCAAGCAGGCAACACAGCGTCTGACTCGGGCATTGTGCTTTGCCTGCTTCGTTGCTGCTACTGCTGCCTTGCAGGTCGACCAGTGGATCGAGACATCCAGCCAGCTGGTGTCTGGGCAGCAGTTTGAGGCGCTGTGTGGGCGCCTGAGCGACTACCTGTCGCTGCGCTCCTACTTTGTGGGCTATGGCGTAACAGCAGCAGACGTGGCCATCTGGGGGCAACTGCAAGGTGAGCGCTTGTTATCTTTGTTTCTTGGCTGTTCACAACTAGGGTTAGGTGTTGCTTTGCTCCTACTGTGTGGGCTGTGGCGTACCAGCAGCAGACATGGCCATCTGGGGGCAGCTGCAGGGTGAGCGGCAGCATCTTCCTGTTCCTGCAAGCAAATACGTCAAATGCGTAGAAGCACAGCTGTCGAATGGCTTTGAGATGTGTGCCGCTGTGCAGTCGCCGGTGAAAGAGCTGTGTTGAATATGGCTGTGTAGTAGTGCACAACAGCGGTGGGGTTTCTCTGCTGCTGTTGGACGTGGAATCACAGCAGCAGGTGATTCTGAGGGCACGATGTGTTCTGGGGGGCTGCAGCTTCTACACCCCTTGCTGTTTCTGTGGCTCGTACTGGAAAACCCCCCCAGCGTGCATCAATCTTACATTGTTCTTACTGCTTGCTTGCTTGCTTGCTTGCAGCCTGCCCTCTGTGGAAGAAGGTGCGCCAGTCTCCCGCTGCTGCGCACCTGGCACGCTGGTTTGACCACATGTCCAGCCTGCCGGCCTGCGCAGCAGCAGTGGAGGACCTGTGCCCCACTAAGAAGCGCGAGGCAGCAGCAGCAGCAGACACCGCGGCCGGCAAGGGCGGCGGAGGTGCGTGTGATTTTGTCTGTTGGTGTGGTTTGTGCTTGCAGGAGGCTTGCAGGAAGCAGCGCTGCACTTGGGGTTGGGGTGATGTGGGATGCTGTCTTGCAGGAAGCAGCGGTAGATGTGCGGTGTGCCCATGTTTGACTCGTTCGTGTTGTCTTGCAGCAAGCTGCAGCCTTGCTGTCATGCTGCTGCAAGAAGCGCGGCTGCCACAGATGCTCCTTGACACTCAGCACTCACTCAAACACCTTGCTGCTCCTTGCCGCCTGTTGTGTTTTCGTACTTTTGCAGATGTCGGCTCATTTGATGTGGGCCTGCCTGATGCTCAGATGGGCAAGGTGGTCACACGCTTCCACCAACAAAGAGCACTTCGACAATTCACTGCCGCTGCTGCTGCTGCTGCTGCTTATTCATCCTGCAGATGTCGGCTCCTTTGATGTGGGCCTGCCTGATGCTCAGATGGGCAAGGTGGTCACGCGCTTCCCACCTGAGCCCCTCAACAACTTCCTTGACACTGCTGCTGCTGCTACTGCTGCTGCTCGTGGCTCTGCTGCATATTCACTGCAGATGTCGGCTCGTTTGATGTGGGCTTGCCTGATGCGCAGATGGGCAAGGTGGTCACGCGCTTTCCCCCGGAGCCTTCCGGCTACCTGCACATCGGCCACGCCAAGGCTGCGCTGCTCAACCAGCACTTTGCAAACATCTACCAAGGCAGGCTGCTGGTAGGTGCTTCATTTGTGTACTGGCACTGGTGTACACTGGTATTTGGTATCTTGTGTGAAGCTGTACAGCTGTAAGGCCAGCATAATGCTTGCAGGAACAGAACTCGATGATACAGTGTGTCGCAGTGAGTGTGTTTAGTGTTGATTGGTGATGAAGCTAGCTGCACGCACACCACCCTGGCCAAAAGCGGAGGCTAGTTAGGCCGGATTTGACCGGCCCCTGAGCCAGCCTCCTGTCGAGCTCAGGCACAGCACAGCCCAGGAGCTGTTTCTTGGGTGAGCGCCGCGATGCACCCGAAAAGTGCGCATGAACAGGACGCTCAATCCACAGCCCCACAAAACCAACAGATCTTTCCTCTTTGCGGTGTTCCCTTTTAATCTTGGGTTGCATCAGCTGTTGGTAAACAAAGCAACTGTGCAGCTGCTGAGTGACCACGTAACAATATAACAACATTTGAATGCAGGTGCGCTTTGATGACACCAACCCCACCAAGGAGAAGGACGAGTATGTGGAGAACATTATCAAGGACATGCAGACGCTGGGCCTGCAATACAAGACCATCACCTACACCAGTGACTACTTCCCGCAGGTGGGCATGAAATCGGTGGTTTGAACCGCTTGGGCTGAAGGCGTGTTTGTGTGTTAGCACGACACAGCAGGGTGAACATGCTGGCCGTCAATCACAGGCATGCTGTGTTAACCCCTTGTGCAGCATCAGCTAAGCACATGCTGCACGGCGCACCAGCCGCGGGAATTGCACACATTGCCTTCGTGTTGTCTGCTTGTTTGGTGATGGCCAGCTTCTAGCTGCATGCATTTGCGTTGCTGACTCAGTCAAAGGGCCTATGTCACAGTGTTTGCTTAACCTGACGCTGCTGCCACTGCTGGTGCTGCTGCTGCTGCTGCTGCCAGATGCTGGACCTGGGTGAGCGCCTGATCAAGGCTGGCGTGCTGTACGCGGATGACACGCCGGTAGACCAGATGCGTGAGGTGGGTGGACAATTGTTTCTGCTGCTGTGCTGTTGCGTGCTGCAGTCATGTGCTACAGTGCAACAGAGATGAGTTCGCTTCGAAATCAGGAATGAGTAGTAGTGAGTGTGTTGCTTGTGGTGTTGCATGTGGCTGGCAGAGATGGTGTGAGCACAGCCATGGGGGTCCAGTTGGTTGAAGTAATGCTATTGTGCTGCATGCCATGCCTCCAATGCACTGAGATTTGCATCAGGATTGCAATGCTTGAGCTTGCAGTGTTT
This sequence comes from Tetradesmus obliquus, assembly GCA_030272155.1. Taxonomy (NCBI): domain Eukaryota; kingdom Viridiplantae; phylum Chlorophyta; class Chlorophyceae; order Sphaeropleales; family Scenedesmaceae; genus Tetradesmus; species Tetradesmus obliquus. The sequence goes on from CP126203.1 coordinate 1,603,067, forward strand.
TTTAGGCTGCTGTGCGGTCAAGTGATGGGCTGGGATGACACAGTTATCCGCGCTACTGAGATTCTCAGTGACGATAACGATAACAATGGTTGAATTTCTTCGACTGAGCCCATATGCATCAATTGTGGCAGAACACCAGCAAAATGACTGTAAAATATGATAGCGTGTGTTACAACTGTCTGCTTGTTACAATTTGTTGAAGACTTTGCACAGTCTTATGTTGCGTCCAGAAAAGCAGTGATCACTGTGCATGTGCATGTGTTGTGTGAGACGCAGAGCCTGCTTTTGCATCAGATGCTCGGCACTGCATGCTGCTGTTGGGCAGGGATGACACAGTTATCCGCGCTACTGAGTTCCTCAGTGACGATAACGATAACAATGGTTGAATTTCTTCGACTGAGCCCACAGTCACATGCTGCCTTCTTCCGCTCCTCTTTCAAATGTGTATGGCTGTATGGCTGTGCGTGCTGCTGGCAAACCTGTACTTAACCAGACATTTGCAGCTGCTCCTGCTTGCTGCTGACAAACTGTGCACCTTTGCTGCTGTCTGTTCTTTTTTCTTTCCTTGTGCTGTGCAGGAGCGCATGCACGGCATTGAGTCAAAACGCCGTGGCCGCTCGCCAGAGGAAACGCTGGCGATGTTCAAGGAGATGCAGGTGAGTGTTATGTTTGTAACTCATTAATCCATGAGGTATGTGATGTAACACATGTTGCCTGTCATCACAGCACAATTCCACTACTGGTGCTGCTGCTGTTGGGATCATAGCTGCACACAGGCATTACACATGGTGTGGCAGTAGAGCAACAGTCGGCCGTGAAATGCCAGTGCATGGATCTGCCACTCACTCCAAGCTTGATGTTGCTGCTGCTGCTGCTGTCCACAATACAGGCTGCAGCGAGGAGGGGCTCAAGCACTGCCTGCGCTTCAAGCTGCTACTCATGTTTTTGCTGCTGCTGCTGCTGCTGCTGCTGCTGCTGCCGCTGCTGCTGTGCAACAGGCTGGCAGCGAGGAGGGGCTCAAGAACTGCCTGCGCTTCAAGCTGGACATGCAGGCGGGCAACAAGGCGCTGCGCGACCCCGTGGCCTTCAGGTGCAACCTGACACACCACTGGCGCACAGGCCACGCCTACAAGGTGAGGGACAGGGCTTTTGGTCTCTTTATGTAGTGCAACTGGTGTTGCATTCCACGTAAGAAGCAGCTGCTGCAAGCAAGGGGCACAGAGTCATATCACAGCTTACAAGGTGAGTTTGTATATGCACACACTACCCTGGCCAAAAGCGGAGGCTAGTTAGGCCGGATTTGACCGGCCCCTGAGCCAGCCTCCTGTCGAGCTTAGGCACAGCACAGCCCAGGAGCTGTTTCTTGGGTGAGCGCCGCGATGCACCCGAAAAGTGCGCATGAACAGGACGCTCAATCCACAGCCCCACAACCCGGTGTTTATGCAACTTTTCCATGCCTTGGAGGCGTGACTGTGTGATGTGGTTCCATGTAACACTTTTGTCCTCTTAAACCACCGTCACATTATTACAGTCCTGGCTCCGTTGGCTCCGCCCTCTGCTTCGCACGTCAATGGCGCCAGATGCACAAAGGTTTGTCTGCCATGCACTGCGGCCTGACCCACGATGCCTTTGGCGGTATGCGGCATGACGCGTGCCGCTCTTTTGCGTTATGGGTGAGGTCACAGTGTATGGCAGGTCAACCTGTGTGCGTCTGGTGCTGCTGTCAAGTCAAGGAGAGGGCGGGTGTGACAGCGACAAGGGGTTTGCATCCACAGCTGCCCGTGAACCGACTGCTCACTTGTTGTGCACGGCGTGTCTCGTATTCCTGTGCACACACCACAACACCACGCCAGGTGTACCCCACGTACGACTGTGTGTGCCTCTTTCTCGATGCGCTGGAGGGCGCCACGCATGCACTGCCATAACAGAACATGTTATTTCACGTAGTGTTCCAATGTTTCCGTCTCCTTTCTCATCTGCAGCTGCCCCGGTGAACTGATTGCTCGCTTGTGGTGCACCCCCTGTCTGCCTGCCCGGGTTTCTGTCTACAACACCACGCCAGGTGTACCCTACGTATGACTTTGCGTGCCCTTTTGTGGACGCGCTCGAGGGCGTCACACACGCGCTGCGCACCAGCGAGTACAAGGACCGCGAGGCGCAGTACTACTGGATCCTGGAGCAGCAGCAGAAGGTGTGGCCGGGGCTGCCCAAGGTGCACATCTGGGACTACAGCAGGTGAGGCAACTTTATGTTGAGTGGAGCTGATAGGCTGTGCCATCACAGTACAGTGCATATGTACAACAGCTGTTTGGCTGCATCGACGTCATAAAACAAACAATACTTGGTTGTTTTGTGCTGTTGGGTGAGTGTGGATGTGCGCGCGTGCCATCACAGTTTGACGTTTGTGATGTGGCTGGCTCTGGTTGTGGTAGCGCGTCCATGAAATTGCTTTGCTGCAGTGAGGATAGCTTTCTCAGAGGTCACGACCACTGACGATCACTCACAACTCCTACTCATTCTGAGCAGCAAAGCCAAGTGTCAAGAGCTACTTTAGCAGCTCAGCGTTACATGTTGTTGTATTTGCTGGCTGGCTGTGTAGATTGATGGATTCTAAATTGGCAGTACACCACATGCTGCAGCAGGTCCTTCCATACTGTGTTTGTCTCATATTTACATCTAGTACTGATGTTTGTGTGTGGGAGTGTCGTCCATTGTGTGGTACGGCGTGGTGCTGTGAGGAAGAACCTTGGCAGAGATTTCACTGTGAAGATCAACTCTACTCCTACTCATTCTGAGCACCCTGTGATTGTTAACTCGCACTGGCACGCCACATCCTGTGGAGGCGCACCGTGCAAAACCATCTGTGGTGCGCGCTGCTGCTGTGGAGCGCACCTTGGCTGCTTGATGGGTCCCCTGCACTCACTCAGCAATCGCCTTATTATGTTCTTTTGCTGCTGCTGCCGCATCCTGCAGGCTCAACTTCGTGTACACCGTGCTCTCCAAGCGCAAGCTCACCTGGTTTGTGCAGACCAACCGTGTGGACGGCTGGGACGACCCGCGCATGCCTACAGTGCAGGGCATCTTCAGGCGGGGCCTGCAGGTTGAGGCGCTGCGGGAGTTCATCCTGAGCCAGGGGGCCTCGAAAAATGTAACATACCAGGAGTGGGACAAGATCTGGACGATCAACAAGAAGCTGATCGACCCGGTGTGCCCGCGGCACACCGCCGTGGCGGCGGCTGGCAAGGTGCTGCTGACGCTGGAGGGTGAGTGGCGGGCTGCGGCGGGCGCTGCTTTCCTGCGAGTGTCCTGCAAGCTGTGATGCAGCATGAGTGAGGCTGTGAGCAAGTTGGTTGCCCGTTGGATGTTGTGCGCCTGACTGCAAGCAGACAGCAGCGGTCGCCTCCAGCAAGCTACTTTGCTGGTCTGGCAGGCCGAAGATCGGCGGCTGCAGGGCTCCTGCACATTTCCTGCAAACTGTTGATGGCCTCCTGCATGCCGCACTTGTTGTTCAAGTACTTCCTGCAAGCGATGGATGCCTGGCAGAACCTTCTTGTGTAACGTCTGCCCAACAGGATATCTGCTTATAACATGCTCGACACTGCTGCTCAAGTGCCCACCCTGCTGCTGCTGCTGCTGCCCGCAGGTGCGCCCGCCAGCCCTGAGTCCTCCACCATCGCCAAGCACAAGAAGAACGCTGCCGTGGGCAGCAAGACGCTGCTGAGGCTGGGCCGGGTGTGGCTGGATCAGGCGGACGGGCAGGAGGTGCAGGAAGGGGAGGAGGTCACGCTCATGGACTGGGGCAACGCCATCATCAAGGTGCGCTGGAAGATGATGTTAACCATCATTTCAGGTTGTACCCAAAATGTTTGAAGAGTAGCAGCATCTAGCATTGGAGGCGGATGGTAGGGTGTGCATGTGTGTTGCGTCTGGTGTGCGGGCTGGAGGTGCGTTGCGGTTGTGCTGCCTGGCTGTTGGTGTGTTTGGGTGTGGCTGGACCAGGCTGATGGCCAGGAGGTGCCCGAAGGGAGGCAGGTGACGCTCATGGATTGGGGCAACGCCATCATCAAGGTGCGTTGGGCACCTTGAAACAGGGCACTTCACTTCAGGATGTTGTGCTGTCGCTTGCTAGCATCAAGGTCGCAGTGCAGGGCATTTACAGCTGTGTTGTGATTGCTGGTTCGCAAGACTCTTGGGGGGTATTCTTTGTGGATGTGCATTGCCGATGCTGTTGTGTGCGTACTGGGTCGCGGCAGCTGGTGGCTATCGTGTTGGCAGCTGGCGTATGGTGTTGCCATCATGAGGCAAGCTGTAGATAAGGCCAAGTTGCAGTATTAGTTGCATTGTTAGTTTGCTGTTCAAAGGTTACTGCTGCCCGCCCTGTGAGGACAACATCACGTTGTAATGTTGACGCGGCTGCTCCCAAAGCAGCTGGGGTGATGCTCCGAAAAGCGATTCTGAGGGCTGCAACCTGCATCTGTGTCATTTTGCCTTTTTATGTCGTCTCAAGTGATGAGGTGGCAGCAAAAACACTTACATTACATATCCGCCCCACTTCCTCGTGCATCATGCACATCTCACGCTGACTGCACCTGTTTTCCTGCCTTCTTTCCTGCAGTCCGTGAGCAAGGGCCCGGATGGCCAGGTCACTGGCCTGACAGGGACGCTGAACCTCGCAGGAGACTTCAAGAAGACGCGGCTCAAGCTGACGTGGCTTGCTGACGTGTCTGAGCTGGTGCCGCTGACGTTGACCGACTTTGACTACCTCATCACCAAGAAGAAGGTACGCTGCTGCTGCCTGGTTTGCGGTACAGCTTGTGGGACTAAAGAATGGGGCGAATGGCTGGTGCTTCTTTACGGCTGTTGCCTGCTTGCTCTTATGAGCTGATGGGTGGCAACTGGTATAGGCATGCCACAACATTCGCAAATCAACGTGCCACTGCTAAAACTATGCTGGTGGAGGAGGACGATGATTTCGAGCAGCTGGTCAACCCCACCACCACGGTTTGATGCGTTTACTCTTGTTAATGTCAGGGTTCCAGTCTGACCACATCACTTGCGCTGCTTGCAGGTTGAGGAGGACGATGATTTCGAGCAGCTGGTCAACCCCACCACAAAGTTTGAAAGCGCAGCGCTGGGCGACGTCAACATGGCGGCCCTGAAGAAGGGCGACCTGCTGCAGCTGGAGCGCAAGGGCTACTTCATCTGCGACGTGCCGTATGGCGGCAGCGCGGACAAGCCTGCGGTGCTGTTCAGCATACCCGACGGCCGCACAAAGTAAATGTGTGCAAGCTGCCGAATGGCTCCAACGCACGGTGTCGCGCTTGGCGTGTGCTGCTGTGAACTTGAGAGGCGCTAAGCTATTTTGCTGCGTGCAGCACCGTGTTTCGTGAGCGCGAGGGTTTGCTGCAGCAGGCGGCCTGACAACGCTTGTTGCATGTACATACTACAAAAGCTTTCTGCTGTTGCTGTACACGCGTATTGCATACTCATCATCCATGTGGTTTGGGTTTTGTGGTTCTGGCACATGGGTTTGTTGCTGTTTGAATGCCTGCTGTTGCTGCGCAAGCTGCTGCAGTGTAATCAAGAGTGGTGTTGATGGGATTGCCATGCTCTTCTGGAGCGCCATAACCTGCATTAATTGGCCTGCTTGGACGCTATAACCCTTATATACCATAAGCACTGCAGAAGTGCTGTCAGTGCATGTGTTGTAGTCCACCTTGGACCTTCCCTAACGAAAGATTCACAGTGTGAGTCGGTGGTGTTCACCTGGTAATGAGAGAGGATAGTTACAAGTGGGTCCTGGCACCATCTTGGATGGTATGAGCCACAACAGGTTGAAATGGTAATGGTTTCACATTATGCTGGTCAACATAAGTTGAGCTTAAACTGGCCAATATCACTATGTCATGCACGCCGCGATGATTGACCTGCTTGCACGTTGTACCTTACATTCTACCTGTACTGACGCACTCATGACCTAGGAGTTACTGTTATATAATACGGAACTACCACATGCCTGTACTGTCGGGGGAAGAGTAGGTGCTCATACACCAAGGAGGTATCCTCACTGCATATAACACATCCCATACGATCACTCGCACGTGACGATGGGGAGCGCTGAGCGCCCGTCGTCTGATAAAGGACGACAAAATTTACAACAGGCCATGCATGGTCAATAGGACAATCAACTTTGAATGACAGTGGTACGAAACGGTAAAGCAGGCATACACATTCCCCCATTACATGCAATTTACACTACTGCCACTCCTGCTTCTTGCGAGGAAAACTTCAACTTCAATCTGAGCTACGGTGTCAACCAAGTGGCGTCACTGACAAGGTGTCACTACCCAGGCTACCAAGGACTACAAGAGGATGGAAGGCTGTCAGTGCCGTTGCCCCCGAAGGGCATCGTGGCTCTTCGGGACGGCGCTGACCAGGTGTTATTATGGTTGCAGGTAATACTAGACGACGTAGGAGCAGAAGCAGGAGCTGCACATGCTAATCTGAGGTTCAGCAGCCACGGTGGCCTTTCGGGGGACCACTTCTTGCCATGTGAGTGCGCATTATGTTGCATGATGCTGATGCTTGTAATGAATGCAATTCGGCAACTTTCCTTATACGTTGTACCAATTTTATACGCAGCAGCTCGTCGAACAGCTCCCTGGGCAGGCAAGGCTCCAGCAGCACAGGTCTGGCCGCATCAATCACACCTAAGCCAGTGTGCCGCACAGTAGCCGCTGCGCCTGCTGCAGCGCTGCCTTGCAACTGACGCTCGTCAGCCATCTTCGTCCATCATGCCTGTCAGTATGGTTGAAACTGCTTCCAGACAGCAGACTGTATGCGATAGCCGACCAATGGTTGCATGCTGAGGTCCTTGGCAGCCTACAGTACGCTGATCCACACTTCAGAGTTTGGTTCGCTGCTGCTGTCGCCTGCTGCAACAGCCATCTCCACAGCAGAACGAATGCATGCTGAGGTCCTTGGCAGCCTACAGCACGCTGATCCACACACCAGAGTTTGGTGCGCTGCTGTTGCCCTTGGTAACAGCCATCTCCACAGCAGACCAGATCCTGTAGCTGACCGTATGCCATACGGTGCAGCATGATGCTGAAGTCTTTGATTGGCAGCTCACAGCACGCTGATCCATACACCAGAGTTCGGTTCGCCGCTGCTGTCGCCCTTGGTAATCGCCATCTCCAAAGCAGACCAGATCCTGCAGCTGGGTAGTGTGTGTCAATGCCCGAATATGCACCCTAGAGTTGTGAGCCGCCTTGACGCAGCTGAAAATACTGTACAAACAAAGGCAGCCAAGCACAAGAAGCACCTGCGTGCGTGCCAAGGCCACCCCTGGCAGCTCACAGCACGCTGATCCACACTCCGGAGTTTGGTGCGCTGCTGTTGCCCTTGGTAACAGCCATCTCCACAGCAGACCATATCCTGTAGCTCGGGTAGTGTGTGTCGATGCCCGCGTATGCACCCCAGAGCTGCGAGCCGCCTTGTGTTACGCAGCTGGCCCCTGGCTTGATCAAATTGAAGGCCGGCGCTGCTGCTGCTGCTGCACTGCTGCTGCTGCCGCTGCTGATGGGTATGGTGGAGTAAGCTACACCAGGGTAAGCAGGGGTGCCGCTTCCATCGGGCAAGTGACGGATGCCGGCGTAGCTGTATGTTATTAACATGTTATTTCCCCGCACAACCACCTGCGGGAATGCGAGGCCAACTGGATCCGACTTGGCTCTTGCAGCAAAGTCCAGCACTCCGCTGTTGGACACGACGGCGCCAAATGTAATCGTGTTGTCAGCCACCCAGTTGGAGTAATACTTGCAGGGGTTGACGCTCGGCTGAATATCAATATTTATGTTGTTTTCGTAGTGGGCCTGGCTCCAGTAGGAATAGTAGTCGGAATAGTACCACGGGAAGCTCCAGCCAAGGAAACCATTCCAGATGAATGAAGCCGCCCCAAGCAGCAAAAAGCCGCTTGCAGTCACTGTGGCGTTGCTCGCCGTGCTGCTGCTGCTGCTGCTGCTGCTGCTGCTGCTGCTGCTGCTGCTGCTGCTGCTGCTGCTGCTGCTTGGCGTGGTCAGTGCTGCAGCATTATGACCGGCCGGAGTGCCGCCGCCACTGCTGCTGCTGCTGCCGCTGTTGTTGTCTGCTGGCTTTCTGAACATGATGTGAGGGCCTCCTCCTGCTGCTCTGGCAAGCTTCAGCGCCTGCCTGTACTGCTGCCGCGCAGATGCAGAGGCACCTGCCTGCAAGCCCGCTGCAGACACAGCAGGCGCCGCTGCTGCTGCTGCTGCATGTGCTTGCTGCAATGCCATCGCTGCACGCAGCTGCTGCCGGCTGGTTATGGGGCCGGCTTGGCTCGATGCTGAGTCAGCAGCAGCAGCTGCAACATTGGCAGGCAGAGGCACTCCCAGGGTATCCCTTGCTGCTGCTGCTGTTGCTGCTGCTGTCAGCCTCCTCTGACTGCTGCTGTCGCTGCTCCTGCTGCTGCTGCTGCTGCTGCCCTCCTCATGCAGCCTCCTCCCTGCGCCTTGCCCCGGATACACATACATCCTGTTTGTGTAGTAACCAGCATCAGAGTACATGCTTCTGCCCCTGTCACTGTTGGTTGCCCATGTGCCCGTAGCCCAATCCCAGCCGCTGCTCCAGCCCCAATTGCTGCCAAACCAGGGGGCGCAAGCTCCAGTTATGCAAAAGGAGGGATTCACCATGCCCCACCAGATTGTGGGCTGCAGCTGCTGGTATGCGTTGAGCATGTCAGGTCCTCGGTCGGCAAGGTAGATGCGGTCCGCATAGAGTACCGCCTGTGGTGGCAATGCAAGTGTGCAGCAGCAGCAGCAGCAGCAGCAGCAGCAGCAGCAGCAGCAGCAGCAGCAGTGGTGAGAAGAAGTGGTGGGCATGTCGGGCCTGCTGTTGGCAAGGTAGAGGCGGTCTGCACAGGGCACGGCCTGAGGTACAAATGGCACTGTGCAGCAGCAGCCTTGAAACCTTACTGCCATGCACTCACCCCTCCGTCCCAAAACCCTGGGGGCCGTGCAGCGCCAGCATGCAGCGTGCCGCACTGCTCAGGCTGCTGCAGCTGCGTTTCCTGAGGCTTGATGAGGCAGGATGTGCCTCGGGGGTTGATGCGGGTGACCAGCAGGGGTGATGGTGACTGGCTGTGCGGCCCTTCGTACAGCCACAGGCTGCCTGCAGCAGGAAGGGGATCATGACAGTGTTACTGATTGTTACATTGTTACTGTTATAATATAAGCGTAACTAGTGACAATCAGCTGCACTGATGCGGGCGACCAGCAGGGGTGATGGTGACTGGCTGTGCGGCTCTTCGTAGAGCCACAGACTGCCTGCAGCACATAGGGGATCATGACAGTGTTACTGATTGTTACATTGTTACTGTTGTAATGTAGGCGTAACTGGTGACAATCAGCTGCACTGATGCGGGTGACCAGCAGTGGTGATGGTGACTGGCTGTGCGGCCCTTCATACAGCCACAAACTTCCTGCTGCGGACAGTGTGCAGAGCTCGATGACATCGTGCTTTGTGTTCGACTAATGTGCACGAATGTGCATGGCTGCTGTTCGCTTGACTCGAGATGCGGTGTGTGGAAGAACGGCATGTGCAACCCTCCAGTTTTGCTTCAATTGTGTGTGAATGTGACATGGCGTCACCATTCCACCCGTACTGGTATACAAAGGTGAGCACCATCTGCAGCTGCCATACCAGCTGTACTGCCAGCCGGCAGTACTGCCATGCCAGCTGGCAGTACTGCCATACCAGCTGCCATGCCAGCTGGCAGTACTGCCCTGCCAGCCGTGCTGCTGCAGAGGCCTAAGCCTCAACTTACCCAGGAGCTGCAGACCTGCCTGGGTTGTCACTCACTACGCAGATGCTGCAGCTGCCATGCACCATAGCATGCACACGTACCTGTGTTGATCAGCGCAGTGAGAGCCAGCTCTGTTCGCTCAGCCCCCTGCTTCTCATACCGGGCATAGTCAGTCCAGTAGGCGATGAGCTGCAGTGTCAGCAACAGCAGCAGCAGCAGCAGCAGCAGCAGCAGCAGCAGAGAGTTAATGTGAGTCCCGCGTGTCTGCCTGTTCACTCTCTGCTCCTCATACCGGGCATAGTCAGTCCATTAGGCAATGAGCTGCAGCAGCAGCGGCAGCAGCGTGCAGGTGAGAGCAGCAGCAGCAGCAGCACCAGCATGATTGCTTGGCGATTTGCATGTTGCTGTGGGACCTTTGGCATTTGCTTCAAAACATGCACACCAGATCAGCAAAATGGGAGATCATTTCAGCGTCTGTTTTAACAATGAAACAACCCTTTGCCCCGCACTCACGTCTGTGACAAAGTAGGCAACCTCAGCAGCAACGTCCGCTTCTCTCTGCGGCTGCTGTGCATGGTTTCCGGAACTGTGGCTGCTGAGCAAAGCTGCCGGGTAGCAACACCACACTTCACCTACCTGGCTTTGATCCGAAAGAGCCGCAGTGGGGTGGTGAGAAGGAGACAGCATAAGCAAAAAATAAAATCCCACACCCCAAAATCATTGAAGTAGGCCACTTCAGCAATGAAAATGATTCCTTTTTTGATGACTCACGTCTGTCACAAAGTAGGCCACTTCAGCAGCAACGTCCGCTTCCCTCTGTGGATGCACCGGCTGCATCTGCACAAAGGCCATGGGCGGGTAATCATGCAAATTGCCATGGTAGCATGCCGCCTTTTGCACATCATATGCGGTCCACACAGGCACCCAAAAGTAGGTGGCGCCGCGGTATGCTGCCCACTTTGGCAGGGCGTAGAGTACTGCGCCGGTGGCTGAGAAGGGATCGTCGGGGCAGTTCTGGACGTAAGATATGAAGACACCATCTGGGAGTACAGCGCAGTGTACAGCAGCATGTTTAATTTAGTCCAAGGTTTGGAGGTGCATAGAGTACTGCACCGGTTGCTGAGAAGGAATCGTCGGGGCAGTTCTGGACGTAAAGATATACAGCCGCCATCTGCGTACTGTTTGGCTGCGCGCATGTGATGTTTGATGATTTAGCAGTTGCCGTAATACAAACCCACATTCTTTGCACACTGCAATATAGTAGATCTGTGTGTGCAGTGCAGCTGCACAGCCGTCCCAAGCCATGGCCGTTGCCTCTATCAACCCCGAACTGTCTAGCAATACAGCCGTGTTTGATGCGCACCTGTGTTGTATGACACCTGTGTGTGCAGCGCAGCCGGGTAGCCGTCACACACCATTGGGGTGGATTGGGTGACCTCTGCCGCAAAGGAGTACAGCAGCCAGCCGCCCAGCGCTGATGATGTCGAAGAAACAGCCAGCAGGATCTGGTTTGCATCACCACCACAAACAGCAGTCAGCAGGAACCTGCGCAACAAGACAAAGCAGCAACAGTAAGAGAGTTTCAACAAGGAGTACAGCAGCCGGCAGCCCAGCGCTGATGACTTGGTGCTCACAGCCAGCAAGATCTGGTTTGCATCTCCACCACAAACAGCAGTCAGCAGGAACCTGCGCACAAATAAAAAGCAGCAGCAAAAAGAGGTTCAATAAGGAGTACAGCAGCCTGCCGCCCAGCACTGATGACGGTGAAGAAACAGCCAGCAAGATCTGGTTTGCATCTCCACCACACACCGCAGTCAGCAGGAACCTGCGCAACAACAGAAAGCAGCAGCAAAAAGAGTTTCAACAAGGAGTACAGCAGCCGGCCGCCCAGCGCTGATGACGTGGTGTTCACAGCCAGCAGGATCTGGTTTGCATCTCCATCACAAACAGCAGTCAACAGGAACGTGACAAACAACCAAGACAACGACACAAGCCACCAGGCACTTCAGTTTAAGACAAGGCTCACCTGCCCACCAGCTTATCATACGTAGCAGACGGCGAGAAACATCCTCCGCTGCACTGCGGCGCCACCAGCATGAAAAACAACCAGGAGAAAAGACCACGAAAAAGCCACCAGGCACGTCGAATGTCAAGGCAAGACTTAGGCTCACCTGCCCACCAGCTTATCATACGTAGCAGACGGCGAGATACACCCGCTGCTGCACTGCGGCGCCACCAGCGTGAAAACAACGAAGAGAAAAGGCAACGACAAAGCCACCAGGCAAGTCGATTTTCAAGACAAGGCTTACCTGCCCACTAGCTTATCATATGTAGCAGACGGCGAGAAATATCCCCCGCTGCACTGCGGCGCCACCAGCGTAAAAAACGAGGGCAGGGACACCAGCAGCGCCGGCTTGGTGCTGTTGAGGCTTGCAGGGTTCCCTGTGCCAGGATTCACTTTGTAGATTGCCACTAGGGAGTTCACCACGTGCAGGGCTGTGTCGGGGCCGACTGCAATTGTGGGGTCTGGAGGTAGCACGTAGGTGTCTGCCGTTGAAAGGCCTGAAAAGCCGATGCCTCCCGCGCCGAACCTGCATGCAGGACGTGCGGCGTCATATGCATGTTAGGAGCAGTGGGGTCTGGCAGTAGCACATTGGTACCTGTTGTGGACATGCCTGTTTGAACTGATGCCTCCGGTGCCAAACCTGCATGCAGGGCGTGTGGTATCATTTTCATCAATGTATGTTAGGAGCAGTAAGGTCTGGAGGAAGCACGTAGTTGTCTGCTGATGAGAGGCCTGGAAAGCCGATGCCTCCGGCTCCAAACCTGCATGCAGGGCGTGCGGCGTCATATGCATGTTAGGAGCAGTGGGGTCTGGCAGTAGCACATTGGTACCTGTTGTGGACAGGCCTGTTTGAACTGATGCCTCCGGCGCCAAACCTGCATGCAGGGCGTGTGGTATCATTTACATCAATGTATGTTAGGAGCAGTAAGGTCTGGAGGAAGCACGTAGTTGTCTGCTGATGAGAGGCCTGGAAAGCCGATGCCTCCGGCTCCAAACCTGCATGCAGGGCGTGCGGCGTCATATGCATGTTAGGAGCAGTGGGGTCTGGCAGTAGCACATTGGTACCTGTTGTGGACAGGCCTGTTTGAACTGATGCCTCCGGCGCCAAACCTGCATACAGGGCGTGCGGCGTCATATGCATGTCAGGAGCAGTGGGGTCTGCCTGGCAGCACCTAAGTGTCTGCTGTGGACATGCTTGCAAATCCAATGCCTCCCACGCCAAACCTGCATACAACACATGCGGTGTCATTCGAGGGTGTAAGCATATCATGTGCGTGTTACGATCAGCACGAATTGGAGGTAGCACGTGGGTGTCTGCTGTAGAGAGGCCTGGAAAGCCGATGCCTCCGGCACCAAACCTGCATGCATTGCTCGGATGGTATGAGCAGTGTGTCTAGGCAGCCACGGACTAGTACATGTGCAGCAGATTTTTTTTTTGAAGCAAGAACGTTACAAGGGCTGACCTAAATAACTGTGCACTTGCTCCATAAAAAGATCCATTGAGAGAGTGAGGCAACCTGTTCCGCACTCACCCCACAGGTCTCTTGTACCAAGAGACGCTGTCACACGATCATGCAGACAGCCCCGTGCGGAGCAGCCCCGAAAGGCATCCAGGACCTGACCGAGTGCCCAGACTCCACTAAAATCACAGTCGCGCAATGACGTCCTGTGATGTGTGACAGGCCGTGACTGGCCCTTGAAACAAAAGCTGTCCATAGTGTAACTGTCAGCTATCACTGCATGGTGACTTGCACACCTCTAAAAGCTGCACTTTACAGGCAGCATTACGACACCCACACAAGACGCCTATTAATAGGTGACGGATTGTCGACCCAGACAATCCCCACCTGACTATGTGCAGCAGATTGCAGGCAGCTGTGTCTTGGTGAGTACCAGAACGTCAAATCGAGCATGGTGTTGCAGAGCTGGCTGTTGAATAGAAAGAAAGGGTACAAGGTGTGTTCGTGCGGCGTATGCCACCACAGACTCTGTGACACCTGGTAAAATAGGAAGCTGCAAGCAGAGCTGGCTGTTGTCACTGCACGTAGCGCTGGTGATAGGACTACATAGCTGCCGGCTGCAAGCTGACATCAGTGTGTGTGGTGCCGGTGCATGCTGGCTATTGCTACACCCCAGCATGAGGAACCGTAAGACCCTTGCAAACAAAGTGCTTACCTGGAGCTCCCAAGCGGTATGTTCAGCGTGTTGCTGCTTGTAGGTGTGCCTTTGTTGCACACACCGCCTGCTGCTGCTGCTGCTGCTGCCTGGAGTAGTTTCCGCTTTGGTGTCATGCCACTTGCCTCCATGCCAACAGCAGCAGCAGCAGCAGCAGCAGCAGCAGGGCCAGCTGCACCAGCAGCAGCAAACCCTCCTTGAATGGATGCCTCAGCTGCTGCTGCTGTACCCAGCACAGCTGCCTGCACCTGTGCACTGCTGCTGCTGCTGCTGCCGTGTGGAACCAGGAAACCTGGGTTTGATGATGGTACTGGTGATGGAGATGGGGATGGCGACGGAATAACAGCTATTGGCCCGCCACCTGGTGCTGGCAAGCTTGCAGGAACGCTGTCATTGTTATAACTGGTGTAGATCTTCCACCAGTCGAGCAGCCCATACATGGCATCAGCCAGTCCAATGTTGGCAGCTTGCATCTCTGCTGTTGGTGTTCCTGTGTATGGCGGTAGATCTGACAGCTGCATCCTGCAAGCTGCAGATGCGGTTGAGAGCCAGCAGCAAGTTTGCAGGAAAGCATGCAGCAGATGTCAGGGGCTGTGCCTGATACAGCGAGGTAGTCATGGCTGCTGTGCACTTGCTGCAAGCTGTATCTAAGGCCACAATCCTATAGTGACACAGCTTTTAAAGCTTTTAAATGAATATGCAGGCATTGCATTGACAGCTGCATGCTGCAGGGGCATGAGCAGCGTCCGGAAGTAACGGTGCAGCCAGGAGTAGCTGCAGCTTACCAAATAAGGGTTGGATTGCTGTAGAGGGAGGCACTGCCTTGCTGCCCGTGGCCGCAGCAAGGTGTCCGTAAGCCAGGAAAGCGATAAGCAGCAGCACCATTCGTGCTCTGCTTGCAGCCATGTTGCTGATCCTCCTTGCAGCTGTGGGTAAGGAAGGTGCCGCAACAGCTACTTCGCATTACAGCCTCAAGCGATAAGACTGAATGATTATCTCGTCGTAATTTGTTCTCTGTAAACCGGACAACAAGATTTGGAACCAGGCATAGCACGGAAGCACCGGTGCATGCCGGGCCGGCTACGGAGCAAGCTACAAAGATTTCCACAGACACCAACGAACGTCGTCCACAAACTCGACAAACAAGCAAATATAGGTATCCCGAATAGCGGTAACGCCTGCGGGCAGATCGTGACAGACTTTGGCACCATGACACAATGACATTTACAGCGAGGCATTCATGACGATTACTTTGCTGCTAGGCCTTGCATTTCATGCTGTATTCAGCATGCAGCTACCTATGAGACTGCACAGCAGTCAGCATCTCATGACGGAGCCTCACACAAGGGGCATGCACCTGGCATGCATATCATAGTGAAGGGGGTGTTGACTCCCCTTAACTCCTGTCACACCGATTTTTGACTGCTAACTTCCCATAGAGAGCCTCGTCTCTGGGAGTCAAGGGAAGTTAGGGCAGCAGCTAACTCTCCTAAATCCCAGGCTGTCACTCATGCCTCCCTGCACGTGCCTTGCCACTAAATCCTACTAGCCCCCAACTTCCCCAATTTTCGCTTTGCCCACTGAAATTTAACCCCCAACTTCCACTGTTTCACCCCCCTTTTTTGAAAAATTTGAGATTGTAATGGATGTTACCATACACGCAGCCTTGTGACGCTTCTTGATATATTTCTGCCGATTCAAACGTACTAACTTCCACCATTTACCCCTCCGCCCCAAGGGGTGTGACAGGAGTTAAGGGGAGTCAACACCCCCTTTCATAGTGAGTCACTGCAGAGCGCACCAAGCAGCTGTGCCATGTGAGGCTTATGTGATAGTAGATTTCAGACCCAGTAAATTTTAGCACGGTACAAACGCTGCGACAGCAGCGTCAGTTTTGTGGCACACCATGCAGGCGGGGCAGTCTAGACACCGCCCAGGTGGTGTCCTGCAGGACAGCACAGTTGTGCGGTTTGCAGAAGGTCCAAGGATGCTGCCTTTGTCCCAACCTGTGATGAAAAAATTTTTGACAATACTCAATATGTTGCGTCGCCAATCAGCAATGTTGAACCTTGTCCAGGGCGCTATTTTGTTAGCCTCGGTATGGCACAACATGCATGTGCCTCAGGCCAGGCCCTGTCATGTGGTTCACACCTGCTTTTTATGAACCCTGCCGAACCATCACCAAGGCCAAAACCACAATAAATTTTTTGTTTATTTGGCTGTTCTGCGACTGACACAGCACGATATTGACCTTTCATTCTGCTGCCACGTCCAGTGTCCTGTTCCGCGCTTTCACAGCCTGCAAACCCTCATTGATCGCAACTGCTACACAAAACAATTCCTCTTCAGTTTGCATATTGAAAACACACGATGCAGCTACGTGCGGGACAAAATTTTAGAGCAGCAGTCCGTGAGGCACCTAAGGTGTCTGCCCTGCAGTCCATCCCCCCTCAGCAGCCGCGCAGCCACAGCATCGTTCAAGCAGCATCAGCTCCAGACACACGCTTCAGTTCAGCAGCAGCAGATGACGTCAGCAGGCGGCAATTGCTGGCAGCGGCAGCGGCAGCAGCAGCAGCGCTGCCTGCTGCAACAGCGCTGCCAGCACAGGCGGATGACTTCACTAGGACTGCTTCAGGCCTACTGTACCTGGATGTAAGAGAAGGTAGGGCAACAAATGAACTCAAGTGTTCATATTGAATCTTTTTGTTGTCCGCAACCACAAGTATCCTTGCACGCACAGCCAGCTATAGCCAGTGAGGGTGCAGCAACTAGTTCATCAGCAACATCCAGTACATCCTGCTGTAGCAGTTGACGCATGTACGTGGTACATCAATTCTCAACTGATGCAAATGGTATAATGCCGGCTGTGCAGGCGGCAGCTAAGGGCAGCAGCGCAACAGCCCGCAGACTGTGCAGCACATCCTGCCTGTTTCAGGAGTGAGTGCAGCTGCTGCAACCCCTCTCACACAGCGATCTGACCACACCCAGTGCCTGTGCTCACATTGCTTCTCGCGCTGCCAACAATCTGCTGCCGCTGCTGTCGCCTGCAGGAGAAGGAGCAGCCCTTCAGCCAAAGCACTGCTCAGTATGCTGTCACTGCTGCTGCGCTGCCGCCGCCACTGCTGCTGCTGCTGCTGCTGCTGCCACCACTGCTGCCCTGCAGGTGAAGGAGCAGCCCCTCAGCCGGGTGACGTCGTGGTAGTGCACTGGTCAGGTTACACCAAGGTAACACCACGGGTCAAACCACACGATGTGTAGGCTTAGTCAAGCATTCTGGTGTGCAGAAGGATGTGCACCCTCCACACATGGATAGGGTGTCATGGAGCTGAGTGTAACAGCTGCATAGCTCAGTAGGCAAGCAGCAAGTGTATGCTTTGTGGTCACACAAGTGAATGGTCTGTCTGTTTCTGCCCATGCCTGCAGGGCTACCAGGGCAAGCGCATCGACAACACCAGTGAAATCATTGCAATCTTTTGGCTGCAGTGCCTCAGCAGCTAATATGCATGTTGCGCTCACCACACTCTGTTCACACTCTGCTGCAGGGCTACCAGGGCAAGCGCATTGACAACACCAGTGTGCGGGATGAGCCGTACGAGTTCGTCCTGGGAGGGGATGGGGTGAGCGCAGCAGCAACAGCAGCAGTAGCAGCCATGGATGAAGACAAAACAGCCCAGCCCGTTCTGTTCGATTGCAAGGCCGCTCCTGTGCAAGGCCGCTCCTGTGCCTTGCACATGAGCGCCTGATGCCACTTGATTGTGGTGATGCTGTAACCTCACGTGCTGCCTGCCGTGCCGACTGCTGCAGGCCATCAAGGCATTCTCAGAGGCAGTCAGCACCATGAAAGTGGGAGGTGAGCAGCAGCAGCAGCAGCAGCAGCAGCAGCAGTGACAGGCAGGCTGATTGCACTCCAGCAAGTGCTCATGCTTCACTGCATGCGCGAATTGCTGAAATCTGGTTGCTTTCATGTGCATGTGCTTTGCAGCTGTGAGTACTCCAGGCGTCTCTCCCTTCTCGTTGAGCATGCAGCACATTTGCATCAGCTAAGATCAATAGGCCAGCTGATACACTGAATGGCACACAATACGTGCCAAGATCCAGGAGTAAACTCACAACTGCTGCTGCTGCTGCTGCTGCTGCTGCTGCTGCTGCTGCTGCTGCTGCTGCTGCTGCTGCTGCTGCTGCTGCTGCTGCTGCTGCTGCTGCTGCTGCAGGCATCCGCCGCGTTGAGGTGCCAGGTGACCGCCCTGAGCTGGCTTACCCCCGGGACAGGAGCCAACGCTTCACTGACGAGCTGGTGTCAGCAGACGGCAAGATCTTCAAGTACAGGTGTGTTATGATTGTTATAACAAAGTTTTAAAGGGGCCCCTTTGACAGGTCATAGTGCTTCATGATCTGGCTGCTAAAGAAAACGCTGCACGTTGTTGGCTGACCTGCACGGTCGCCTTGGTGGTGCTGCCGCTGCTGCTGCTGCTGCTGCTGCTGCTGCTGCTGCTGCAGGTACGGCCCGCAGCCTGTGGAGCTGGGTGGGCAGCGTGCACTGGACTTTGTGCTGGACAACCCCACGCTGCAGGTGAGCAACAAGTATCAGTCCTTTGTTTAATTGTCTTGTCTGGTTTGCATGTCATACGCAGTGATGGCTCATGCATACACATCACATCGCACTGGACTTTGTACTGGACAACCCCACACTGCAGGTGAGCGGCATGATCGTACTTTCGAGACCTTCATGTCAAAAGTTGCAGAACTGCTGGTATAGTGTTGGACCAGGCTGAGCTGGACTTCATGCTGGACAACCCCACGCTGCAGGTGAGCTGGTACACAGCTCTAGTGTGTTAGTTTTAGTGCCGTTAGTGCTGTAAACGCAAGAAAATGAACTTCTATTAGTTCTTGGCGCCGTGCTCTGACAGGTTATTACCAAGCTCACCAAGTATGGATGTCAACATCATTTCGCAAACGGGACTGCCGCGTTACTTTCCTAGCAAGAAATAGCTGGTTTGTCTGCTCCTGAACTGCTTGCCCGCTCACTCTGCTGCTGCTGCTGCTGCTGCTGCTGCTGCTGCTACCGCTGCTGCTGCTCTGTTTGGCTTGTTGCCCGCAGGACTTCAATCGCACGCTGCTGTTTGACATCAAGCTGCTTACAGTGCGCAAGGCGCCACGCTGAGCTGTCAGCAGCAGTAGCAGCAGCAGCAGCAGCAGCAGCAGCAGCAGCAGCGGGGCTCAGCAGCAGCAAATGGCGGGTCAGGGCTAGGAGGTGCCAGCGGATTGAACCCTGCACGTATACGCCGCACAGCTGTATCCAAGAAATCAAACCTGCAGGAAACTTTACTGCAGCTTGTGTGGTGGCTGGGTTGCAAATTGCTTTGACGTGGATTGGCAATCATTGCCACAGGGCGGCCCTGTACTGGTCATAGTAACAGGCATGCCGCAAGGCCTGCACATTGTGATCACTCTTGTTACCATTTTTTGTTACCATTTTTTGTTACCATTTCGAAGATACTGCTGACCTTACTCAAGCAGTCTTCCCATATAGGCCTGTGCAAAGGTGCATGCATTCTGCATGCAGCAGCTGCTGTTGCTGCAGCATCAGTGTGCTCATGCTGCTCTGGTAAACACCATGCTCAACCTTCGCTGAACCAACAGCATTGTTTGCACTGCTGCCAGCAATGTATCTGAGCTTTGCACACATTGCTGTACACAATGCACAGCAAACACTGCGCTGTCCACACACCAGCTGCGTAAAGCTGCCACCTGACATAACTACTAGACCTGTGCCAAAGGTGTGCACTGATGGATTGTGGTGGCGCCATATGCAACATATAAAGAAAGTTGCCGAAGCAACATGCGATGCAGATATCTCCTGGTGTCATAACAAGCTACTGTAACATGCCTTTTGAAGTTGTAACAAGATGATCAGCAACAAGCCACGAAACTTGCAAGAACGCACTATGTGCTTACAACGACCTTGCCGCGATGGGGCTGCAAGTCTTCAACTCACGGGCAACTCAGCAGCACGTGGGCTGCACTGGCCTCAGTACTGCTGAGCAACAACACAAAGCAAATCCGTGCATGCGACGTTGTCGTGCTTCCCAGGTGCGCAGTAGAGCGACACATCAACATAACTATATTAAACACCACGACACACGACATAAACTGCTTGGCAGCGCAGTGGTCGCATGGCCGCCAATGCAGAGTGTGTGTGCATCATGCATGCAATGATTGCAGCCGGCAGCAACAGTATTGACAGCATTAGTCCCTAACAACTAGCAACTAACTTTGACTGTGCAGCATCTCCCAGCATCTCGTCCAAACCTCGCACACAGCTCAGCCAGCAAGTGGCTGGAACCACAGTGGCACGCAGCGTACCTCCTGAAACGTCTGTGTCAGTGTCGAAGCACATGCTGATCAAAGCAAATGCTACACACAGCACCGCTAGAAAGCATCATTTGAGCACCTGCTGCGCAGCATGCCGCTGAGTGATCTACACAGCCCAAACACCTACAGCAGTTGGTGTGATCGCCAGATGACAGCTATACTTGTGATCTGCCTCGTCTTACCAGCCCACTCTAACCACCAATCAACCACAAAAACCAAACAACACACCATTCATCACATCACAAGACACCAAGAGAGCAAAGCGGGCTCTGCCTTGTTGCTGTCAACAGCCCAAACGGCATGCACCTCCATCTGCAAAGCAGCCCGCGAAACCTATTTGAAGCTGCACGTGCACCTTCTGCTGCATGTCGCAATGAAATCAGGGCTAAGCTGGACCCAACACCACACCACACAGCAGCAGTCTGCAGCAAGACGCAACTCAGCCGCTGCAGCATCAGCAGCAGCATTCACCACACTGCACCACATCTGAATCCTGCCTGTTCGGACACTGAAACTCCACCAACAACACAAATCCAACACACAACCTATTCACAAACTACTCAAACAACTCAACCTCTAGCTGAAGAAGGCAGCCCCGCACGTGCAGGTCTTCCTGTTGCCCATGCACACGCCCTCATAGCTCGGGTTGGTGCGTGCAAACGACAGCGTGGGTGGCGCATTTAGCATGCGCTCCTGCGCCTGCTGCCAGGCCTGCTCGTCGCGCTGCAGCTGCTGGTATAAGTTGAACAGCTTGATGCTTTTCAAGGCATCTAGAGCAGCGTTGTGCTGCGAGTTCTCCAGGTCCCATCCCAGCAGCGCTTTGACCAGGTGGTCTTGGCTGAACACGCTGTAGCTGCTGTAGCGCGGGTTCCACACGCGGTACAGTCCTGCAAGGCAGCAGACGGACAGGGACAAGCAGAGCATGTCACAGCAACCGTCTCAGAGCAGAGCACGCTGTGTGATGACTGAACTCACTGTAGCTGCTGTTCCACACGCGGTACAGCCCTGCAAAGCAAGTAGACAAGCACAGCATGGCACAGCAACCGTCTCAGAGCAGCAATTTGACTAGATGATCTTGATTGAACACGCTGTAGCTGCTGGACCGCAGGTTCCACACGCGGTACAGTCCTGCAAGGTCGAAACAAGAGGAGCAGGCACATGGTCAACCAACTGCCTCAGGACGATACACAGTGACGGCTGGTTATTAATGATCATGTGCATCCTGCAAGCTGTTGCACATCCTGCAAGCCGCATTGCGCTTCCTGCAAGCTGTGCTGCACTTCCCGCAAGCTGTGCTGCACTTCCTGCAAGCCGTGTTGAGCATCCTGCAAGCTATTGCGCAACCTGCAAGCTGGACTGCGCTTCCTGCAAGCTGTGTCGCATTCCCTGCAAGCCATGTTTTGTAACCCGGAAGCTGCTGCGCAACCTGCATGCTGCACTGCGCCTCCTGCAAGCTGTGTTGCACTCCCTGCACGCCGTGTTGTGCACCCTGCAAGCTGCTTCGCTTCCTGCAACCATTACTGCGCTTCCTGCAAGCCGTCAATCCCATCCAGCTCACCTGCTAGGTCCAGGCATGACTTGAAGTCTGTGCCCTCCTTCAGCCCCAGCCACTGCACATCCTGCAGGATGTTCTGGCCCACCAGCACAGCATCTGCTGGCAGGCAGGAGCGCAGCTGCTGCACGGCATTTGCCAGTGCCACGCCTTTTGACTCTATGATGTCTTGAGTGAGCCCTGTGAGTGCTGTGAGGTAGGAGACGACTGGCTTGTCTGGTTTGACCACGATGTCTAGGATGACCTGCGCAGGTTGAAACATAAAAGTAACAGTTTTGTCACAGTGCTGAGTTTGACTGTGGGTGAGGCGAGAAGCAACAACGGCGGACGATGGGTGATTGCAGCATCAGCACAGGTGCTAGCCAAGGTGCCTGACATTGAGCTGCATATTGTCACAGCAACAACACCATATGCTATAAACACATGAGAGTTGAATATAGGGACAGCATGCTGTGCTTGTACATCAAGTGTTTCAGCTGGATGCAGTGGCCTGGCAGCCAGGCCTGCCAGCCAGGCTGCACAGTATCTATGCATGCGAGACACAGCAGGCATGCAGCCAATATCTTATCTACTACCGTAAAAAAGCACTGTTTATAGCTTCTGGTGCTGCATGCATGCACTGCCAGACAAGCTGCTGCTGTTGCTGCTGCTTCTGCTGCCTGCACACCGACCTGCTCATACTGGTCCACCAGCGCTATCTGCCCGACAGCTCTGCTATGGTGGTCTGTTCCAGTCGCTACGCACTCCACATCGATGCTGTAGTAAGCTGCTGGCCCGACCTGATACATGGCTGCGTTTTGTGCCATTGTTGTGGCGAGCAGCGTTTGCAAGCAGCCAGCAATCCGGTTGTTGCGATAACAGCGAAAGAGGATCCTGGAGAAGCGCCTGTTACGGAACCCTCTGAGAGGTTGATGATTCTTCACAGTTGTTATTTCGTCAAAGGGTTCTAGTGCAGGAAGTATCTCCTTCGTTCGGCTGTAGTCTCCAGCCAGCCCACAAAACTTCAACACACTTTTCTTGTCACGTTGCCAAGCTCACACTTTGCTGGAACACCCTGCTGAGCAACCATACCGACACACCCAACTGCTCCACTGCTGCTGCTCTTCCTGTGATCTGCATCACGCATCCAACAGCCATTGGTTTCTGTAGCTCTGCTAGCCACCTTTTATTTCAGTTGTTCCCTAAAACACATTCAGTGCATAGGACGGACAATGTGGCAGCTGCTGGTGTTTGCTGGAGCGCTGGTGTTCTTCCATGCCTCAGAATTCTTGCTTGCAGCAATCTACATGAGAGATGAGCTATCAATGAAGTGTAAGTGCCTGCCGCAGCTGCATAGTAGTGCTCAACAACAATCAATGTAACTCTGACATGCTTTTTGGGCTCCTGATAACACCCTGCCTGTTGAAAGATCTTGAAGACTAGCAACACTGCTGTCAGAGCGAGTGATCTGCATTCCAAAGACAGCAGCACCAGGAGCAGCAGCAGCGTGTCAAATAGTGGCGTTGAAGAAACCATCACTTGTCCATCTTTGCATCTTACCGCCGTGGCAGATGATGTGCCTGGTATTGTGCTCGTTGTGTAACAACGATGTGCTTGCCTGCCTGCCTGCCTGCCTGCCTGCCTGCCTGCCTGCCTGCCTGCCTGCCTGCCTATCTGCCTACCTCCCTGCACTTGCCTGCCTGCAGCGCTGCTGTTCAGCAAAGCGTATCTCATAGCCATGTCATGTGGTGTGCTGGAGTTTCTTCTGGAAGCTGCATTGCTGCCGGCCATGAAGCAGCTGCATGCTGTTTCCTACTGTGGCCTGGCTCTGCTGGTGCTGGGGGAAGTCATCCGGAAGCTGGCAATGGTGAGAGCAGCAGGTGACCGCCGCGCACTTTGCAAGTTTCGTGCGGCACTTGGTGACGTGTCGAGGCATGTGCCTGTGCAATGGTGTAGTTGAAGGGTTGTTGGCAGTTGCTCTGCAAGTGGCTGTTATGCCATGTCTGCATGCGCTGGGGATGCTACTGGAAGTCATCAACTGCCACCTAGCGCACCAACTGCTCTAGCTGCATCACTGACATCAAACACATGTATGTCGCCAGCTGCGCCTTGAGAACATTGCTGTCGTTGTTGTTTGTCAATTACATGGTGGGTTGCTGCTGCTGCTGCTGCTGCTGCTGCTGCTGCTGTTGTTGTGCTTTGTGCCGTGCTGCGTTGGGCGCCGCCCTCCACCAACGTCCCCCAGGTCACTGCGGCATCAAACTTCACACACAACATTCGGCGCAGCCGGCAGCAAAGCCATGTGCTGGTGACTAGCGGCATCTACAGGTGTGGCCTACTGTGCACAAAGCAGCACGCAGCAGCAACACCAGCATACTTGCAACATGAATCCGTACAGACACAACACTGACAATCGCTTCCGGACCAGCATTGCTTGCAGGAAAACGGTTGAGCATTTAGCATGCCTAAAACTGTCATATTACAATCGCCATACATAAGCTGATAGCCATCAGCAGAAGGCAGCCCTGTGCTATCCATGCAGGAACAAAAACAGCCATGGTTGAAACAGCTGTCCCTCCAACCAGCAGTCTAGTTCCAGGCAGCCTGCTACACAGCCAATGTCCTGAGCACCAACAGGAGCCGCTGATGCACGCAAACTGTCTCCTGTGTGCATCTGTCTCATATTGGTGCTCTGGACACTTCGGGTAAAAATAGGACAGCGAAAAAAGATGCCTGCTAACAACATATTCGGTATTGTTTTCACTGCAAATCATCCCATGTGTCGTTTTTGCCTGCCCTGCCTCCTGCATTATGTCACCCTGTGCAAGTGCAGGTTGGTGCGGCACCCTGGTTACATGGGCTGGTTCATCTGGTCGCTGGCAACGCAGCTGCTGCTGGTCAACCCAATTTGCGGCCTGGCTTATGCATACATGGTGAGCAGCAGCTGATGTTTGGGGATCCTTTGCTGTGTCAGTTTGAACAGTTAGAGGGCCCTACTGGAAGGCAAAGGTCATATATGTTTAGCAGTAGCCTGACTGTAAAGACACTGTGCTGCCTGTACAGTGAAAGCATACATTGCATGCAGGAACTGTGCTGCAGCTCCATGCACCGCCTGCACGCTTGGTCATCACTAGCAGTTCTTCTGTTTCCCTGCTCACCATACTGCTGCAAACGCCTCACTTGTCATTCATCTTCTTGTGCCGCAGTCTTGGTGCTTCTTCTACGAGCGCATCCAGTACGAGGAGTGGTACCTGCTGCCCCCCTGCCCCCCTTGCTGCTGCAACTGCCTTTCGTGTGCCTGCAGTCTCGGTGCTTCCTCTACGCACCGCCTGAGCGCTTGGTCATTGCCGTGATCACCAACAAGTTGTGTGTCTCCCTGCCCACCGCACTGCTGCAGTCCTGGCGCTTCTTCTACGAGCGCATCCAGTACGAGGAGTGGTACCTGCGCAAGTTCTTTGGCCAGGACTACGAGCAGTACGCGCAGGCCACGCGTTCAGGCATCCCTTTCATAGACTGAGAAGAGCTGTGCAGCTTCGTCACAGTGTGGGTCAGATGGCGACGCAGTGTCTGCTGCTGTGGTTGGCCAGGACTACGAGCAGTACGCGCAGGCCACGCCTTCAGGCATCCCATTCATAGCCTGAGCAGAATATTGCAGCTTCACCTGGGGCATTGCAGCAACAGACAGGGCAGTGTCTTCGCCATGTTGTATGCTGATGAAGTGCATTTGCCGCCACCAGGTACCGCTTTCCTGCAAGGCTCGACAGGCTGCTTCGAACTCAGAGCATTCGCAGCTGGCAGCATTTGCTGTGAGCCCATGCGCCAAACCCATTTGATTTACCAGGAAAGCAGATGTACTTGGAAGGCTGGGCTTGCCAGCAGGTGCTCGGAGCAGCTGCACGACCACAGGAAGGTAAGGAAAAGTTGTACTGGTGTGTGCTGGCTTCTGCTGTGCCCAGCTGCCCTATTGTTGTGGCGGTTGCAGTCAACCATAGCCCGAAGGTCATCATCGGCATTTCAACTCATTCCAGCAGCAATTCACTGCCTTTGCCATTTCGTGGAGTAGCGCGCTGGGTGCTTCAGCGCTTGCAGGAATATGCATATGTGCATGTGACTGCCTGCTTGCAGCACAGCACTGCACAGGGTGTCTAGATCACATGTGATAACCGCGCTGTGTTTGACTCCTGACACCTGGTGTCTATGCACTTGCAGGCGAGCAGCACGTCAAGCTAGGCAAGCATGAATGATGGACATCGGTGTCAGCTCATCATGCAGCACCCATGGCTGCGGAGAGCCTGCCAGGTGCCTGAGAGGCAGCCAGTTGTGGGTCTCACAAGACCTACAGGAAGCAGCAGGGTTGAACTGGTTTCTACGCAGTGGCTTGTTAGATCAATGTGCTGTCAAAGGCCTGAAGTTCAGTAGACCCCATACTGCAGTCTGGTTGCCAGCTGGGCGCCACCATGCGTGTGAGCCGCTGCATCAAAAGTAAGAGGGTGAACCTGCCTCCTAGGGATCCAGGTCTCCTGTCTGGCGTTTTGAACAGTTTCTAGGCTTTCTTCACGCCGGGCTGCGTGCAAGCTAGTGGAGTTGCGTGTCAGGTGCACGTAACACAGGGCTCAGGTGTTGACAACTTCTCACACGACTTTGCATCCACAGTCTTCAGTCCGGGAGGCGAAGTTGGCACTCGCATTTGGTGATTACGTTTCTGTGTATTGTGCTGCGGTGACAATCGCCTGCCCTGCTCATCTGTTCACACGCACACTTTGAACGACGTACAGGCGCCCTTGTGAACTCGCTCGCTCCACCTCGTGGTTACATCAACTCCTGCACGAACTTACAGTCAGACATCTTGCTCTGCTGCGAATGCGTGGTGCATTTGACCAAGCTGGCTAAGGCATGCTGCCAGCAGCAGCATCAGCAGGAAGCATTGCCAGGCCCCAGCTAGGATGGGTGCCGAGCACACCGAGCTGCAGCAAGCCCGTCATCGTAGCACATGTGAGAACTTCAGACAAGCAACCCGCGCTTTGAGATTGTCTACACAAAGTACTTGCATCAGCAGGCTGCGATGCGTGCACACAGCTTGCCGCTGCATGTCAGCTGCTGCTGCTGCTGCTGCTGCTTATGCTGCTGCTGCTGCTGCTGCTGCTTATGCTGCTGCTGCTGCTGCATGCCAAGGAAATTTCCTGCGGCACAACATTTCACCTTGTTCCTTAGTATATATCTTCCACGTTTGCTTCTCCGCAGGCTGCCAGGCAAGCATTCACAGCGTGCCCCTTACTAGGCCATGCCCTCACCACCAGCAGCAGCAGCAGCTGCATCCATGGCACCAGCTTTCTCAGCAGTAGCAGCAGCAGCAGCAGCAAGCGCCGCGCTGTCATTGCAGCAGACAAAAGGGCCAAGGCCAACCCCTTTGTGGACATCCAGCGTGACCTGCTGCCTGATGGAAAGCCCAACACGCCTTGGCGGCGGCTGAAGCTGCGCATCCAGACAACCACTTCGCTGCAGGTGGGTTGGAAGGTATGGAGATTTGTTCTGTTTGTGGATGCCATGGGTGTGGGAGGTGGCTGCAGCTGCGCTTCAGACCACTACCTCGCTGCAAGTGAGTGGATTTGGACAAGGGCAAGCAGCTTTCCCTGCTTGGTTTCATTCATGGGCAGAAAGATGTCCAGCGTGACCTGCTGCCTGATGGCAAGCCCAACACGCCTTGGCGGCGGCTGAAGCTGCGCATTGAGACCACTACCTCGCTGCAAGTCAGTAGAATAGTGCTGTTAGTAGCTGGTGTGGGGGCTGTCACGCTGTTGGCACGCCTACTGCTGATTGCCCTGCATGCTATGTGCAGAGTACCCTGCTGCATGCTGGCACGTGCAACTGCGACAGGCAAGAAGGCCGCATGCACCCACAGAATTTGTGTCATTGCTGCTGTTGCTGCTGCTGCTGCTGCTGCTGCTGCTGCAGGGCCTGGCCAGGATCTACAGCAGCAGCCGGCACAAGTCGGCAGTGTGGCGGCCCATCCACTCAGCAGGCATCCTCATGCGCCTGGCAGCACTGCAGTACTACAGGTGCGCTGCTGTACTGCATGCAGTGCTGCATGTATGCTTGTACCGCGTGCAGTGCTGCATGTGTGCTTATACCGCACGCAGTGCTGCGTGTGTGCTTGTGCTGCAGGCATCCTCATGCGGCTGGCTGCCCTGCAGTACTACAGGTGCGCTGTGTTACTTTGCTGGTGCGCTGTTGTTACTTTGCTGGTGCGCTGTTGTTACTTTGCTGGTGCGCTGTTGTCAAGACATGCTGGTGCTTACTTTGTTTTGTGTATGTTGATACAGAGACTGCGTTTGCATACGCATGTTGCGAACTGTCAACACCACTTTCTAGTCGTTTCTGCGTTGCTGGATACCATCGGGATCTACACACTGCGAGCGCCTGCAAGCAGGCTAGCAGGCTAGCAGTGATTTTGTGTTGCACCCGTTCCATTTCCCTGTGCGCTGCGACTCTGCGCAACCATAGTCTTGTCTTCTGTACACTTGTTTGCATTGCAGGCTGGTGCTGCCTCCTCACAGAGCCAGCGAGCAAACCTCGGCAGCCGCACACCAGGTGCTGCAGCTGCTCACACCCGACCTAACAGACCCCGCAGTCTGCCGGGTGCTGGATTCGGCACGCCTTGCACAGCTGCTGGTGGTTTTGTCAGCACTAAACCCTCAACCAGGGCCTGAGGTTTTAGACCCGCTTGTTAGGGAGTTGATGAGAGATGGCGGGAAGAAGCTGCCAGCTAGCAAGCCTGATCTGTTAGCGGAGCTGGCGGCTGCATTGGCCAGGTTAGAATGGAGGGAGCTGGAGGTATGGCTGGCTGTTGCTGCTGCTGCAAAGGGCTCGCTGCGGGCTGCAGCACTGCAGCAGCAGAAGCAGCAGCAGCAGCAGCAGCAGCAGCAGCAGCAGCAGCAGTGGGGCGATGAGGAGCAGTGGCAGCATCAGCAGCAGCAGTGGGGTGATGAGGAGCAGTGGCAGCAGCAGCAGCAATGGGATGCGCAGCAGCCGTGGCTGCAGTTGTCGCTGCAGCAGCAGGACTGGCAGCAGCAGCAGCAGCAGCAGCAGCAGCAAACATATCAGGATCCCGCTGCTGCTGCTGCTGCTGCTGCTGTTTGGCAGTCAAGCAGAGACGATTACGGTGATGATGAGCTTGACAGTGAAGAAGATGAAGGACTTCACGGTGGCTTCTGGGATGAAGTTGACCAGGAAGTTTACCAAGAAGATGAGGAGGAGCTGTACGAGGAAGATCCCTCCTACTGGTCACTGACAGCATCACGGAGTGACTTCAGTTACACCTGGCAGCAGCAGCAGCAGCAGCAGCAGCAGCAGCAGCAGCAGCAGCGGATACAGCAGGCACATGAAGCTTCCACTGAGCCTGGCAGCAGCAGCAGCAGCAGCAGCAGCAGCCCAGTCTGGCTGTCTCTCTGCTACCCCAAGCTAGCAGCAGCGCTAGCTGCAGTGGGGTGTGAAGATGAGGAGCTAATGCAGCTGCTGGGCAATGCTGCTGTGCGGGTGCTGCCACTGCTGAGTGCGTCTGAACTTGCTGACTTGGCTTCTGCATATGCACAGCTGGGGCTTCCACATCAGCAGCTGCTACCAGCACTGGCAGCGCAGCTGAAAGAATCTGCCGGCAGCAGCAGCAGCGGCAGCAGTGGGGTGCAGGGGTTGGCAGCAGCAGAGAGTGAGGTCGCGGCTGTGATACGTGCTGCACATGCGTTGGGGCAGTTAGGGTTTGCGGATGTACAGCTGGTAGAGGCGGTACAGTCAGCAGTGCTCAGCAGCCGCAGCACATACAGCACAGCACAGCTTGCAGGAGGCACTGATTCGGCACAGGGGTCACTGGCAGCACCAGTTGGGACACAGCAGCTTGTGCAGCTGCTGCAGCTGCTGGTACTGAGCGGCTGCACTGGCAGCAGCAGCAGCAGTAATAATGGCAGCGGTGCGGCACAGAAGCCTAAGGCTGTTCCTCTGGTAAGATGGGTCTGCAATGCCATTGCCAGCAGTGGCCTAGAGGCATTGCAACCGCAGCAAATGCAGGCGGCAGCAGCAGCACTAGTGCAGCTGCAGGATCACCCCGAAGCAGCAGCAGCAGCAGCCGCTGTAGTGGGCGCTGCAGCAGTTGCGCGTGCAGAGGAGTGTGGGCCGGAGGTTTTGGCCGAGGTTTTGTGGGGCTGTGTGACGCTGGGGTGTGCTAATGCTGTGCTGGCAGAGACAGCTGTTGCTGCAGTTGAGAGAGCTGCTGAGAGATTGCAGCAGCGGCAGCAGCAGCAGCAGAAGGGGAAGAAGCGTCGTGCAGCCAAGCCAGCAGCAGCAGCAGCAGCAACAGCAGTAGCAGCACCAGCAGCAGCTGGAGAGTTTCCTGGAGGGGGCGGTTTGCAGCAAGCAGCTGTGCTTGGCTCCAAGCATCAAGCGCAGCTGGTGTTGTCGCTGCAGCAACTCGGCAGGCCAGACATGGCGCAGCGGGCACTGAATTGCTTTGCGCAGATGTACCCATCATGATGGTGGTTACTTTTTTGTCCGGCTGCTGCCGTGTCGTGGCGCAGAGTGAGATTGATTGTTTTGGCATGATCAGTGTGTGGCAGCAGCTCAGCAGGCAGCAAGGCAGGCAGCAAGGCAGGCGGCAGGGACCTCTGTTGCGCCGCTATCGATAGCAGGATATCCTGCTGCTCTGTTACACTGCTGCGCTTTGTCTGTTAAAGCAATGGCAGAGTGCACACAGCAGATGTGCTGCTGCTTTGCTGCTCTGCAGCTGCACCTGAGTGACTCATCGTATCATTCGCCAGCGTTTCAAGCTGTTCGGCTGCACTTGTCTCCTGCCTGTTCATCCAATGCAGGTTGAAGCCAAGCACTACGTGGTATACTGACGTATGGCATGGCATGGCAGTATATTTGGCAATGGTTGCAGTGCTGCGGCTGGCAGCTGTTGCGCTAGGGTGAAGGTGTGTCAGCCAACGGCTATCAATTGCTGGCACAAGTGGGCAGTGTAACGTTCCTATCTATTGGGCCCACTAGCAAGGAGACCCTTACAAACATCATGTAACATTGTGCTTTCAGTGCACAGGGTTGGCGGACCAACCACACCAACCACACCAGCTCATGAGCAGAAAACATATAATGTGGAACATCCCAGAAGGTGCCACATAATGCCGCGCATCAGTGCCACAGCAGTCCTCCTTGCACACTTGCAGCAGCACACACATGGCCCCGCTTTCCAAACGAGCAGCACGCCGTGTCCTTGTTGGCGCCTGCTGCCAGCACAGTGTGCGATACTGCAGGACACTCGGTCGGTTTCAACGGCAGCCATCCAATGGCTGCATGCTGCAAGAGTCATGCAGCAGATGACCAACCGCTAAGGCATCCCCCAACCAGTCGGACGCCGACCACCACAGCAGTCGAGCTGACAAACTGACCGCATCACCTGCAAGCACAAGTGCTGTATGAAACCCAACACCACCTGCCCCTCATCACCTGGTTGGAGCTCTGCATGCAACTGCAATGTTCACCTTACCAGCCCTCAGCGCACATGCAGCACCCCAGCCTGCAGCTAACTCATGCACAACTTCTCCATTCAAATAAGGCAGCAGGCTCATGTGCAGTGCAGAGCCCCCGCCTGCTGTTGACTCATGCATCATCTGTACAACTGCTCAAAACAGCCCAGGCAGCGTATGTCCAGCAAAGGATATCTAGCAGAAAACCCCAGGCAAGTAGGGCACTGGCTACCCACCATGTGCATAGCATCCCACGCACACAGGGTGGCGCAGCACTAGAGACATGTGCTGTGACTAGTCAAAACAGTACCACCGTAACATAACGCCGCGCATGATGGCAGCTGTCGCTTTCTGAGCAAATGTAGCATCATGACTGCACCATCCTACACAACAACATAAAATGAAAACTCACCCCTTACAACAGCGCTCAGCGCACACGTGCCCTATTGACACCATCCTGCAGTGAAGATGTGCATGATGCTTCGACGTATGCTCGAGTCAAATGAGGCAGCAGATGGCCCAACCCAAAATGGTTGCACGCCAGCCACCCATCGTCTTCAAAGCATCCAACGCACATTGTCGACATAGCAAAAACTAGAAGCACCCTGGCGCGAAGCATGTAGCCGCCGATTCCGTTGCAACATGCCTGGAAGCCACCTGTCGCAAAGCATGTAGCCGCCAATTCCGTTGCAACACACCTGGAAGCAACCTGTCACAAAGCATGCAATCGCCAATCCTGTTGCAGCACACCTGGAAGCAACCTGTCACAAAGCATGCACTTGCCAATTTTGATGCAACACACCTGGAAGCAACCTGTCGCAAAGCATGTAGCCGCCAATTCAGTTGCAACACACCTGGAAGCAACCTGTCACAAAGCATGCAATTGCCAATCCTGTTGCAGCACACCTGGAAGCAACCTGTCACAAAGCATGCAATCGCCAAACTGTTGCAACACACCTGGAAGCCACCTGTCACAAAGCATGCAATCGCCAATTTTGATGCAACACACCTGGAAGCAACTTGTCACAAAGCATGCAATCGCCAATTTTGATGCAACACACCTGGAAGCAACCTGTCACAAAGCATGCAGTCGCCAATCCCGATGCAGCACATCTGGAAGCAACCTGTCACAAAGCATGCAATCGCCAATCCTTTTGCAACACACCAGGAAGCAACCTGTCGCAAAGCATGTAGCCGCCAATTCCGTTGCAACACACCTGGAAGCACCCTGTCGCAAAGCATGCAATCACCAATCCTGCTGCAGCACACCTGGAAGCAACCTGTCACACAGCATGCAATCGCCAATCTTGATGCAGCTCGGCTGGAAGCACCCTGTTTGACATCCTGCAGTGACCAAGCACAATGCAATGCCACTGCAAGCCAACTGTCAGTCAACCTGCACTGCAATGATTGCCAAGCAAGATGCAATGCAACTGAAAGCACAGTGTTTTGCCGACCTACAGTCACGAAGCCTGATGCAATGCCACACAAAGCAACCTGTCGGCCACACAAAGCAACCTGCCACAAAGCATGAAATCGCAATGGTGATTGGCCGATCCTGATGCAACACAACTGGAAGCAACCTGTGACTCAACCTGCAGCCATCAACCTCATGCAACGCCACTTGAAAGCACCCTGTGTTACATTATGCAATCACAAAGCACGATGCAACACTACTGGAGCCGACTGTCACTCAGCCTGCAATGGTCACACAAGATGCAACACACATAACAGCACCTTGTATTACAGCCTGTACTCACCAGGTGCAACGCCTCCGGAAGCAACCTGTCACAAAGCATGCCATTGACAATCTGATGCAACACAGCTGGAAGCCACTTGTCACTCAGCCTGCAAGTTCCATCTGATGCAACGCCACTTGGCAGCAACTCAGTGTGGCGAACTGTGTCAAACCAGTGATGCGTCAGTTCACAGGCCGGCAGTATGGCATATAAATCCTGTTGTAAATGTACATTGTGGTGGGCAGCGAAGGGTGATTGATGAAGCACTGCTCTCCTATGGACCAGCAACTACCATACTGGTTGGTCCTGGTGTAACCCATGTAGTTCTTGCCTTGGGCGTCTTGCGCACTGCAGATGCAGCCACCAGCGTAGTCACAACCTGAGCGGCATGCGTCTTTAGTCCAAGCCCAGTTTTCGCACTTTGCTGTCGTCGACTTGCATGTCACGCAGGCACAGTAGTACCCTTGCGTGGAGTACCAGCGCTTGTTGT
The DNA here is from genome assembly GCA_030272155.1 of Tetradesmus obliquus. Lineage (NCBI taxonomy): Eukaryota > Viridiplantae > Chlorophyta > Chlorophyceae > Sphaeropleales > Scenedesmaceae > Tetradesmus > Tetradesmus obliquus. The sequence continues at coordinate 1,636,771 of CP126203.1, forward strand.
CCAGATCCACACACATGCACGACCTGACACCTCTGTACAATATTTCCGTTCCTGCAGCAAACCCACAAGTCACTTTGCAACAAGTTGTTGACAGCACAGTACTGATGGCACAGTGCACTACAGTGCATCGGGGAAAGCCGCTACATGCTACAGCATGCCAGTATCACCATTCACTGCCAGCTTGCTCACCTGGATACTTCACAGACCGGAATAGACGATAGCACAATGCACGGCCTGAGACACCGCCATTGACGGGTTTGTTAGGGCGGCAGATTGAACTGCAACTGGAGCCTGCCGCTGTCGGACCCTCCCAAGCCCAATCTGCGTAATCAAAAGCAGGGGTTCTTGAAAAGTTGGACACCTGCATTTGCGCCCACCTGATGCACTCGCCAGCAAAGTATAGCTTTGCCTTGGGATCGGAGACACCAAGAGGTGTTGAGTTTTACTGTAAGCGATCTGAAAGTTGGAGAAGACGCACTGATAACATCAGACGATCCGTGGGGCGTAGAAACTTGTGTCAGGAACATCCTGCAAGAACCATATGGTATGCATGTGTCATGACATCGGGAGCTACGAACTGGTGATGATGCCGCAGATACAAAAACACCCGATTAAGAAACATGTTCCAATGTTTGAAGTAATGCACGGGCTACACCGCGGTGTGGACCGTGAGGAGGCGAGGTCAAGCAGCAGAAGCAGAGCTACCTTACAAGGTGTAATTACACTGCTCAGCAACAGCAGCGCTGGACTTCAAGTTGGGTTCAGTTCCATCACGCATCAGGCTGCAGCAGGCTAAGCCTGACCTGCAGTACTGCACGGCATCATAGTCAAGCATATCGGTGAGGCATGCAGCTGCTCAGCAGGAGCTCTGCCAACACTGCACACATGCAGATAGGTCAAACTTCCTGGCAGCGCACCGCCGAGTCAGCACCGCCTTGCTCAGTATAAAGGGTTATAACGTGCATGCAGGTCATATAGCCTGCTCAAGTGCATGGGTCAAAATACGTACTGCAGCCACACGCAACGCTTTCGCGTACACCCACAGCTATGTAGCAGCACCATGTAAAATGCTCAGTCAGCACCCTCAACCCTTGCGCCTACATGGCTTGCTCCAGCGCCTTAGTCAACACTATCCACATGACCGCTGCCCTGCAACACTCAGCATGCTAAGTCAGCAGCATTGGCAGAAGCATCCTGGTGCACCTGCTGTCACACCGCCTGCTCCGGCGCTTTCCTGGCACCAATCTTTATGTCCTGGGCCTCTCTAAAAAGCTGCTATGCCGAGTCAGCATCACCATGATGTAGATGCTTCCTCCGAGCCTTCATCAGCAGCTGCACTGCTGAGCCAGCAAGAGGCCTCATGCGGTTACACCGCCTGCTGCAGCACCTGATGCGCCGTACAACCCAGGCAGCACTCCAGCAGCAACTGCTGCTGCTGTTGACTCCCCCACAGCTGCGCTGCTGGGTCCACGCACACAGCTTCAACCCCTAAACCGCCTGCTCCAGCACCTTTGTGACAGCAACCTCCATGTCCTCCGGGTGTGCCCCCTCGCTGCTGCACTGGCTGGAGGCTTGCGGTTACACTGCTTGCTCCAGCGCCTGGCGCGCTGTACAGCACAGGTGCCACTCCCCAATTCCCCCACAGCTGCACCACTGAATCAACACAGACACAGCTGCAACAACCCTTACACCGCCTGCTCCAGCGCCTTGGTGACCGCAATCTCCATGTCCTGCGGCTCCCCAATAGCTGCTTTGCTGAGACAGCAGCATCATGTTGTCACTGGTGTTGCGCTGCTGACTCACACCGCCTGCTCCAGCGCCTTGGTGACAGCGATCTCCATATCCTGTGCCGTCAGGCCGCCCTCTGGGTGCGCCTCGATGCGTGCAAACATCTCCGTCATCATGATGAGCAGCTCACGCGGCGTGCTCAGCTTGCTCAGGTAGCTGCTGAAGTCCTCACCACGCACCTGCAGCAGCAGCAGCAGCAGCGGCAGCAGCATGGTGGGGCAAATGGCATTTGTTGTAAGCTGTGGATACTGTGCAGGGTGGCCTGCTGCTGGTTCTCCATCCAACCTTGCAAGCCCGCACACATGCAGCCGCAATAAGCAGCATCAGATCTTGAGAGATATGAACCCTACACACCTTTTTGAAGAGGTCTGCGAAGCTGGTCTTGGTGGCCTCCTGGTAGCTGGCATCCTCCACAAAGTCCTTGCCCAGGGTAGCCTCAGCCTCAGCCCGCAACTCATCCTGCAAACCAACACAGGAGACATAACAACGAAAGCGGTCAGACGTTGAGCTTGCCCAACAGCAAGGATTCTGCAGTCAGTGCTTGCCCAGCGTGGCCTCAGCCTCAGCACGCAGTTCGTCCTGCAAATGAACAAAAAAAGACAAGCAAGGTTGACATACTGCTTGCACAAAGTCCTTGCCCTGCGTGGTCTCAGCCTCAGCCCGCAGCTCATCCTGCAAGATGCCAACAGCAAAAGGAAATGTCACTTTTAGAGTTTCATTACATACGAAAAGATCATCCTCAGTGTACAAAGTCCTTGCCAAGGGTGGCCTCTGCCTCCGCCCGCAGCTCATCCTGCAAACCAACACAGGAGACACAACAACAGAAGCAGTCAGACTTTGAGCTTGCCCAACAGCAAAAATTCTGCAGTTACAGATACAGACAAATGGGATCTATGCACAGCTGCACAGACGTCTTGCGCAGCATGGCCGCAGCACCAGCCTTGCATGCAGCATGGCACATAACAAAGCACTTTGATACTTGGATTGCACAAAGCATTTGCGCAACATGGCCTCAGCCTCTGCCCTGAGCGCGTCCTGCACATCAAATATACAGAGATAGCAGTTGGGCGCAACGCAACAGCTGGTGCGTGCCCAACACCAGGACACTGACAGATGGCACCACGTTCATCATATGTTGTAACACACCAGAAGTAACAAGGCAACACACCTGCGCCGCCCTGAACCGCCGCTCCGCCAGCTCCTCCAGCTGGTGCCTGCTCCACACCAGGTCGCGCACAAAGTGCCTGTCAAAGCGGGCTTCCTTCAGCGTCTTGTCTGTCGACAGGTCGAGAGCCAGCCTGCATGCGGGAACAATGAGAGCATGAGTTCGGCTGCGGTGACTAATGCAGTGGCAGCCATGCACAAAGTGCTTGTCAAAGCAGGCCTCCTTCAGTGTAATATCTGGTGAAAGGTCCAGCGCCAGACTGCAAATGATACCAAAACATACTGGAATGGCGGCAGCTGCGGATAGTGCAGAGGCGCAGGCAAGGCACATGTGACGGTCGAAGCGTACACGACTTGCCTGTCGACCGTTCGAGCGCCAGCCTGCATATAGCAGGAGCAACGCAATGGCAACTGTGCAGCAACTGCAGATGTTGACTGGCAGGAGCTGCACTTCATTCACGGCCGGCGGTTGTTGCTGCTCCCTACACCATACAGCCTTGATGAACCACAGAAACCAGGAAATACGCACCGTGAGTCTGGCAAGAAGAAGTGCAGCCGGCCGAAGTTGAGCAGGTTGTTGCGGCACACCCCAAATCCAACTAAAACCACCCTACCCCAACCCACCCCCCACATCCCAGCGCGCCCAACGTTCTGTTACCGTGCAGCCCAGCAGTGCTTACCTCGAGTCTGGGAAGAAGAAGTGCAGCCGGCCAAAGTTGAGCAGGTCGTTGCGGCAGATCTCACGCGCAAACACCTTGATGGCCCCGGGGAAGCGCACCGGGTCAAGCAGCGTGACCTGGCAGCAGCAGCAGCAGCAGCGGCAGCAGCAGCACAAAGTTAAGCACAGCAGCAGCATGCAGCAGTGTGATTGTCAAGGCACCAGGCCAGTTGCATTGCTCTCAAGTGTACGGAAGTGTAGAAGCAGGAGCAGCAGAACACACAGGAACACTTGTCGCAGACTGCCATACAGGGTTACAGCTCAACAACCGGCAGAGCTGCTTGCGCTGCTGACAACCAGCAAAGCTGCTTGTGCTGCTGCAGCCAGCAGAAGCCCAACAGCAGCAGTAAAAGTGACGTAAAAAATTACAACCCAAAGTCAACTTTAGATCAACGCACCTCATCGAAGCAGTTCCCGAAACGGTCACACTCTCATAGACCAACTGAGCCAGCAGCTTTCATAACCAAAAGCACCCAGAGCCGGGACACAAAACAGCAGTGTACTTTGCCAATCCATCTCAACTCACCTCATTGAAGCAGTCGCCGAACACGGTCACGCTTTCGTAGCCGAGCTGAGTCAGCAGCCTCCACTCATCATCTCATCTACTCATTCCCTTTCCCGCAACACGTCATTGTGCAGCATCTATGTTACTCACCTCGTCAAAGCAGTCGCCGAACACGGTCACACTTTCGTAGCCGAGCTGAGTCAGCAGCCGCTCCAGCAGCTCCAGCTTCTGGTGAGCACTGATGCCGATCACCAGCAGCCGGATGGTGTCAACCTTGTCCTGCAAATGTGTTATAACATGTTACATGACATGTTATGTGACGTTGTAGAGTTTTACAGGTTATGGCATGGCATTTGAGTGTGGGTGAGCGCTGATGCCGATCACCAGCAGCCGGATGGTGTCAACCTTGTCCTGCAAGAACAAGCAGCAGAGGCATGCCATACTACATGACAAGTTGCAGATGTCCTGACAGTTGGAGCACGCGGAGGTGGTGTGCGCTGATGCCAATGACCAATGACTGTCTGCACCTTGCCTTGCCTTGCCAACATGTTATGGCGTGTTTCGACATGTTATGTCATGTGGAAAACTATAAAGGTATGGCATGTCATGCCGGCATGGCATGTCGTGCGCTGCTGCAAACCCTCAGCACGCAACCACATGCACATTTAAAATGATATGTCATAACGCACCTGTGGGCTTAACAAACTGTCCAGCAGGCCAGCCAGCACTGCCGGCGGCTGCTGCTTCACCACACACATCATACGTCACACCATATGTTATGACATGTTACAACCCACCTGTGGGCTGAACAAGCTGTCCAGCAGGCCGGCCAGCACTGCTGGGGGCTGCTGCTTCACCACCCGCACTTGCGCCTGCATCTCAGCTGCGCGCGCCAGGCTGGTGGCGACCAGGTAGTGCCTGCAGGTGCAGCCAAGGCAGCAACATAATCAGATAACCGAATACCGCAGCTACTATGTAGCAGCACCAGCATTAACAGGCCGGGCACACAGCTGCGCCAGGCTGGTACCAACCAGGTAGCGCCTGCAGGTGCTTTCCAAGGCAGCCACAAAGGCATTTCATGACTTGATGCAAGGAAGCACAGGATGAATGGCAATGCAGGTCAAGGCAGTTGGGTGCAAGCAGCGAGTGCATGTGTGTGGCCAGATGTTACGAAGGTGATCAGGTGATGAAGAAAGCAGCAGATACACAACAAAAGGGCTGCAGCTATCAAGCAACAGCAGCAGCAGGCCAGGGACACAGCTGCGTCAAGCTACAAGCTCTCTTCAGCAACACATTGCCCCACACCTGCACACCAACAGCGTCCACATGCAAGACCCTGCATCTAGAACCAAGAGGAGAATACCCACACCCTCACCTCCACATGTATGCGCCGCCAAGTGCAGCTAACCCCACTGCACCCAGCACCAGCTCAGGGTGGCTGCGCAGCGGCGGCAGTGCCCCTTCCAGCTGCTCCCGACCATGCTCCGCAGGCTGCCAACTCCTTGAACATATCACATGGCACGATAAGCCCTATTCTAGCGGTCTACCCACGCCCACAGGCCCGGCAAACACACCACACCACTCTTATCTATTCTTAAGAGACACCTGACCAGATTAGCAGTAGTCCCCTCACCTCCAAACGTATGCGCTGCCCAGTGCAGCTAGCCCCACTGCACCCAGCACCAGCTTAGGGTGGCTGCGCAGCGGCGGCAGTGCCCCTTCAAGCTGCTCCCACACATGCTCCGCAGGCTGCCCATTCAACATAAGACATGGCGCGATAAACCCTATACTAGCGGTCTCCTCACGACCGCAGGCCTGAAAATAAACACCACAATACTCTTATTGAGCTACAACGTAGATCAGTCTCAACCCCTCACCTCCACATGTACGCTCCACCAAGTGCAGCTAGCCCCACTGCACCCAGCACCAACTTGGGGTGGCTGCGCAGCGGCGGCCACCACACAATACCCACCCTGAATCACACAATGCAATGACAAAATAACATAACACCCTTACCTCCACATGTATGCGCCGCCCAGTGCAGCTAGCCCCACTGCTCCCAGCACCAGTTTCGGGTGGCTGCGCAGCGGCGGCAGTGCCCCCTCAAGCTGCTCCCACACATGCTCCGCAGGTGCAGCCAGTGCATCTGCTACATCTGGATCCCAGCCACCACACACCAAGTAACATATTAACACATTAGAACCAGCCCGTCCACCCCTTACCTCCACATGTAAGCACCGCCCAGTGCAGCTAGCCCCACTGCACCCAGCACCAGTTTTGGGTGGCTGCGCAGCGGCGGCAGTGCCCCTTCAAGCTGCTCCCACACATGCTCCGCAGGTGCAGCCAGTGCATCTGCTACATCTGGATCCCGTGCTGCTGCCACGCCGCCTGCCAGAATGGTGGAGGCAACGCCCACGCCTGCAGCCACCTGCAGAGGAGTGCACCTGCGGGCGAGTGGAGATGGCAAAGATAGCCAGGCATTCAGAGTACGCAAATAAGAAAAGGCGGCGTTGTGTTGGTGCTAAGTCCCGTGCTGCTGCCACGCCACCTGCAAGGATGGTGGAGGCAACGCCAACAGTGCAGCCACCTGCGGCGGAGTGTACCAGCAGACAAGTTGATGACACATTCTCAAGAGTTTGGCCATAAACATTGTTGTGATAGACATAGCAGCCTTGCACACACAGGTATCATCAGCTCAGGTAGAATTTACACCCATCTGCCCTGCCCCTGCCCCACCAAGCCGTGCAAGGAAGTTGGTGCCAAATCAAGACAAGTCCCTCCTCGGATCTCCTGCGCGGTCAAACTCACTTTGACTTGACCAGCGCTGCGCGCAGCCAGCTGAGCGAGTAGGTGTCAGTGCGCGCGTACATGTGTGCCAGCAGCAGGAACTGCTGCGCTGCCCGTGGGTCCTGCTTCAGCACCTCGAGCATCCGACGCGCCTCCTCTGCAGCAGAAGCAGCAGCAGCAGCAGCAGCAGCAGCAGCAGTAGCAGCAACAGCAGCAGCAGCAGCAGCAGCACCAGCAGGGTCACTGTCAGTAAAGGAGCAACACGGGTCCTGCTTCAGCACCTCAAGCATCTGACGCGCCTCCTCTGCAGCAGCAGCAGCAGCAGCAGCAGCGGCGGCAGCAGCAGCAGCAGGAACAGTTGTGTCTTGGCAGCAGCACAGGGATGCTTCTGCACCTCAAGCATAGGCGGGGCACGCCTCCAGTGAATGTGTCCCAGTGGCAGCAGAGGCAACAGCAGCAGCAAGATGCACGCGGGATACAGCTGCCAGTTGCATTATTGTGACTGCTTCCATCCAACGTACCCTGGGCATTATCTGCACTCCCCCTCTGCCAAACACAGTGTCTACGTTTGCTCGTGCCAGCAGCAAGAGCAGCAGTTGCGCCACCACTGCAGCTGGCCCTACCGGCATTGGCTGTGTTATGATTTAGGTGCCACGTGGCTGCAACAGCAAGTGCAGCAGCTCGACTTATCCCGGCTGCTGCTGCTGCTGCTGCTGCTGTTGCTGCTGCTGCTGCTGTGCAGAATCTCCGCTGCTGGGCTCACCTGTGTTGGCTTTGATCTGATCCATGAGCCGGGTGGCTGCAAAGGACAGCACACAGTCCACCATGTCACTGCTGGTCCAAGCGTCCTGCACGATGCAAGTGATGCAGCAGCAGCAGCAGCAGCAGCAGCAGCAGCAGCAGCAGCAGCAGCAGGATTAGCGGAGACACAGCAGCAGCACACAGTTCATCATGTCGCTGCTGGTCCAGGCGTCCTGTACAGATGAAACAGAACAGGCACATAGGAAGGAAGACACAAGTGGTGGTTGTCCTTGCTGTTTGTTTTGTTTGAAAACAGACAGCACACAGTCCACCACAGAGCATAGCCCACAACAAGCATTGACAATGCCGACATTGCTACTATACAAGTCGGTGGACAGCACACCAAATCCAACCTGGAATGCTGCATCCCAGTTGTCCAGGGTGCTGCCAATGCAGGACTGGAACTGTGTCAGGCATGCAGTCAGGTGCCCCGGCTTGCTCATGTCCACCAATGCAGCACACATCATCTCAGAAACAACACATGGCACAGCACACAGCACAACACAGAGCACAGCCCAAAATCTCGCATGGCAATGCTGACATTACTACAGTACAAACACGGCAGATTACACACCTGGAATGCTGCGTCCCAGTTGTCCAGGGTGCTGCCAATGCAAGACTGGAACTGTGTGAGGCATGCAGTCAGGTGCCCCGGCTTGCTCATGTCAACCATGAAATGCAGCACACACCATCTAAAAAAAACGGCACAGCACACGGCACAGCACAGATCACAGCACACAATCGAGCGCAACAACACTGACATTACTACAGCACCAACAGCAGGCCTTACCTGGAATGCTGCATCCCAGTTGTCCAGGGTGCTGCCAATGCAGGACTGGAACTGTGTGAGGCATGCAGTCAGGTGCCCTGGCTTGCTCATGTCAACCATAAAGTGGCCCTTGGACCTGCCGCCCTCGATTGCTGCTTGGTTGTAGGCCTTGTAAGCATCGTCCATCTGCAGCACCAGCGGCAGCGGCAGCGGCAGCAGCAGCAGCAGCAGCAGCAGGAGCAGCAGCAGCAGGAGCAGCAGCAGCAGCAGCAGGAGCAGCAGCAGCAGGAGCAGCAGCAGCAGCAGCAGCAGCAGCAGCAGCAGCAGCAGCAGGCATTGCTGTTGCAGTTGGTTGATGCGCTTGGAATGACTGCTGGTGGGCTGCCGGCATGCTCAGGTAAGCTTGCACCAATGATGATGGAAGCTGCTGCTGCTGTTTTGAACGTTTGATAACCTGGTTGGTGCTGGTAATGGTACTAGCCTGCTAGCACACCAAACATATGCCTGTTGGCAGCACACTGCTGGTTTAATGTACAAACTGCAGCACTCAACCATGTCTCACTGCACACGGCAGCTGCAGCACACTGTCAGGCGCTGCACACTGCACACAGCACCAGGCACGGCACCACATGAGGCGCTGCACAGCACTATGTGTTGCACAGAGCGCGGCACTTGCTGTGCATGTACTGCTGCTGCTGCTGCTGCTGCTGATGTTGCTGCTGTGCTGAGCATGCTGTGCTTGCCTGCAGCCTGATGGTGGTCTTGCCAGAGCCTCGCTTGCCAAAGAACACATACGTCGTGTCATTTGGTTTGAATCCCCGCAAGTCGCTGTGGATGTACAGTGACGTGGAGTCATGATTTGTCTTCTCAGCAGTACGGTCTGTGAAAGGATTACGGCTGAGGCCAAACGTTTTCAGCAGGTCAGTGGTAGGCATGGCTGCTGCTGCTGCTGTTGCTCCGTGTTGGGCGCTGCTACTGCTGCAGCTGCAGCTGAGCGGCTAAGGCGCTGTTATCCTGCAGGAGCGCTGCTGTAGAAGTTGAGCCTGTCACCTGCATGCATGACATAGCAATCAATCAGGCTTGGAAGTGAGGTGAATGCAGCAGCCTGGAATGGCAAACAGCATGTGACAGTAGTGCCATGCTGCTGTAGCAGCACCGCTGCTTTCACAGAAGCAGTCTATTCCGCAGACATGTCGAGTGTTTCAGCAGCTGATACAAAGCTTCCACGCTATGGTATTGCATTCCCACGACCATACGTGCAGTTGCGTGTCAGCTGCCAAAGTGGGTTGGCCAAGCGATCTTGCTGTATGTGTGCTGTACAACGCTGTGGCTTATCTCGTTGCTATAGCGTTTTCTAGCACATCAAAAACAGTCTATTTGCGAACAGGCATCAACTGTGATGCTGCGGAGAACGCCAACGTGCCTTCACCTAGTATGGTCTACTATCCTTGGCCTCCTCGGACCAGGCTGCTGGAACAAATCGAGAATACTTCGTCAGGTACTGCGTGAAGCAAGACTGGCGTCGCAGTGCGGTAGCAAGTGTCAAGTGACTGACACTCAAGCAAAGATCCAGCGAACACTCAATATAATCAGCGTAGCTTGAGATGCCAGCCGTTCATTGCAGAAGCTATGGTGTGCTGTGGCGTTGCGACAACCCAGTCACTACTCACCCAACCAGGGTTCCAGGCTGCAGGGCTTTGACGGTGTTTTGAACCAGGTTTGACTTGGACTTTTACTTGCGCAAGCCGTTCCTCCGCAAGAGGTGTCTGACGTCGTCTGTGCGACAAAGAAAGTGACAGAGCCACATAAACCCAGACCCGAATACGCCACACGTACTGTCAAGGGGCAGTGAATCACTGAGCGGCGCGCACTGCGCCACTGAGTTGTCAACACGCAAAACAGCGCCCACAGGTGCTGTTGAGAGCATATATTGCACAGGTACAGCAATGCCAAGATGGCGCTCACAGCAGTATATCGCAGCATAGCATCTCACAGAACGAGAGAAGGGGACTGCACAGGTCACCTGTGTGAGTCACATGTGTGCAGCACTGAACACTGAAACCTGAACACTGTGCAGCTGTATGTCACATGTCACGTACAGCTGTGTAGGCTGTACATATCTAGGCAGATAGGCCGCAGCACAAAGTAATGGCAAGGGTGACACAAGCGGCTAACACGAGTACCACAACGCCGCCTGGGCTAAAACCACACATGCTAAAACATTGTGCACCGCTGCACAGTCAGGCTGCAGCCTGATGCGGTTGAACTGTTCACACGAGCAAAGCAAGATAGCGTTCAATCAGAAGCACAGCATAGTGCATGCGCAGGACTATCCGGGTTCAGCAGAAACAGCTTCCTGTGCGTGCAACTCATGCTGCAATGCTGCCAGCACCATTGCCGACATGCAAACGTGTTGCCCATTCATGCAGTATGCTGCCAACTACAGTACACAACAGCACAACACAGGCCAGCAGTGCTGCTGAGCAGCATGCACTGCAGCCGTTGGCAACCGCTAAGCCAGTTACAAGGTGGGCTGACAGCTGCACTTGCTGGCAGCAAATGCTTGACCAGGCTTACACCGGCACACATTGCCAGTGCAAGCAGCAGCACAGACATCTCCAGTGATAACATAGCCGCCAGCACGCCTGACCTTCCCACCGCCACACGTGAAACGAGCAGCGCCCGCAACCTGTATGTCATTTTCCATCACATGGCCGGCAGCGCCAGCTCTGTTGGACCCAAAGTTGTGCTGCTGCTTTTTGCCGCTGAGCAAGAAATTCACACTGCTGCTCAGCTCAGTAGTGCTGCTGCCGCTGTCGATATGCATGGCACCACCGCCAGAAGCATTGTGAGCGATGTTACCTATCCAGCAGCTGTTGCTGCCTGCAGCAAAAGTAAGCGTGGTGTTTGCCGCGGTTGGCCACCATGGTGCCACAAGACCTGGCCGAATCTGCTGCCCAAGCTTAACAGCACCTCCGACCGATGCTTTGTTGTTGATGAAAGAGGTTTTGGCGCTTAATGTAACGCTGCTGTTGGACAAGGCACACAGGGCACCTCCACAGCCTCGGCCCTCAGGCGGTGCTGCGTTGCCGACAAAGCTTGCACCGCGGATGAAGGTTGCAAATGAATATTGCAGGAAAGCCGCCCCGCCTGCAGGAAACAAGCACAGGTCGATTCTGTTGCACAACGTTTTTTCAGCGGTGGTGGTTGTGCCACCACCAAGCAGTGCCGCACAGGTTGGGGAACGGCAGGCACGCAATGCACACATGCAGAATGGACAGGTTGAACCTGCAGTTCCAGCAGTGCAACATCCAGCGTTTTAAATGTTGTCTGACACTAGCAACGCCCTAAAGAACTACAGAACTGCCTGACAGCCTGACTGCTTCCGAAGATTCACGGACATGATTGCTTGCTTGCTGTCACAGTGTCGACGCAGATCATGCATACAGGACGGCAGCGGTGACATAATAAAATCCCTGTCGTGACGTGGTGATTATGAGACGGTTGTGACACGCTGCTGACCTGCAACTGCAGACTGCCATTTCATAGAGACGGAGTTTCCCTTGAAGGTGATGAGCTGCGTAGCCTCAAACCTGCTGGGTTGTATACATTCAGGAGTCATGTCACTATGGTCTGCATGCAGACAGACCGATCCTGACGTGAGCGACAGTGCGCCTCCATTGCAGTCCGCTGCGGAGAGCAAGCGGCACAGCAGCATCACAATGTCAGTGCTTTGAGGTTGTGGATTCTCCTGTTTTGGGGCGAGGCATTTGGTTGTGTACACGGATGTCTGTTGGGCAGACCAGGCGTGCCCTTGTCCTTCTCGTATGTAACCATGGAGGCACATAGGCTCATGCAGGCTTGCCTTTGTTTGGTGCGCCACAAACAACTGAGCTGCAGCTGGCACACTTCCTACTTCAAATGGTAAGATGTGTGACATGAAACTGCTGAGCAGCGTCTCTACATGACCACATGCATGGCCTGCGTTTTGCTGCAGTGTGGACATAGCATTCAGGAATGCCACCCGTTGCACATCAGCGCTGCTGAAGGCAGCTCTTCAACCATAGCTGATCTGCAAGGATTGTGCAGAACTTCTGTCGTGTGTCCCACAAAGCCAGTGTTGTGCAGCTGCGTGTACAGGACGCCAAATCACCTGCTGTGTTGTTGCGGTAAACAGCAGCAGCGTTGTGGGTGATGTTGGACGCTATGGCAAAGATTGCCCCACCGCCGGGGCAGGCGCCCGATGTCCAGACCAGCTAACATCAGCAGCAGTTTAGTAGCAGTAGCAGCAGCAGTAGCAGCAGCAGTAGCAGCAGCAGTAGCAGCAGCAGCAGCAACAGCAGCAGCATGTGCAGCATGTGTTACAGCACAGCCTGGCCTGCATTGACTGTGTGCTGCATGCACATATCCATCATGATAAACAGCCTGATGCTGTGCAGTGAACACCCCACAGTGCTGTAACAAATGAGATGTAAAGGCTAGTGACCGCAGCATACAGCAAGGCATACAAAGTCAGCTCCTCATGAGTGCTTGACATCACAATTTCCTGTTGCTCTGCTGCATGTTGCCATAAATCACAGCTCCCTGCCTGTGTGTTGAGCCACCATTTGGCTGCTGCTGCGTTTGTAAATAAAGAGAGTTCGCTCAGTGTGTTGTGAATGCAATTCAACCCTCATAATCTCACGTCGTTGCAAGTCACAAGCTTGTTATCTGTCATGGTCGCCGCTGCATTGAAGGTGATGTTGCTGGCTTGCAAAAATACAGCACCGCCAGCACTGCCGCCACTGTTGAATGCCATGGTCACCGGACCATTGAACTCCACAGCTGAAGCTCGAGCTCTCAAGGCTGGTCCTTCATCTGTTGCATGGTTGCGGAGAAATTGCGCTGGCTTACCAGCAGCAAATTCTGCTGTTGCATCCCGAAGCAGCAGGCTGCAGCCAGCAGTTCCTGTGTTTCCCCTGAAGCAATAAATGTACACACATTGACACAACTCAACATAACTCAATACAGTACAATTGCGGAGGAACTGTGCCAGCATGCCAGGAGGAAAATCTGCTGTTGCACCATGAAGCAGCAAGCTGCAGCCAGCAGTTCCTGTGTTGCCCCTGAAGCCAATATGACAGCATCAGCATGAGGAACAAAAACAACACACATGCATGAATGACTCCGACAGTGCATTGTGTGCACAGCGCTCAGTAGCTGCAACACAGCTTTCTACATCAGGAGTTGCAGCATCACTCATCATGACACTGCAGTCTCCTGAGCCTGAAGTAGTGCGGCTGCACATGCAGCGTGGCGGCTGTGCGTTGCCAGCGTCCTTCGGGATCCTAGATTTGCCTAAATTCACCCTTTTACATGCAGCGTGGCGATGCTGTTTGCATGTGTTTGCCAGCCTAACCATGTTCAGTGCTTCACAGCAACTCTGCGTCAGCCACCTTCAACAAATGCGCCCAGGCAAGGGCAGTCAACATCAGTCACCAGCACCTGCTGCTGCTAAAGCGCCTGCACTGCCACATGTCTCACCTAAACACTGTTGGTCCATTAAACACTGTTGGTCCATTAAACACTGTTGGTCCATTAAACACTGTTGGTCCATTAAACACTGTTGGTCCATCAAACACTGTTGGTCCATTAAACACTGTTGGTCCATTAAACACTGTTGGTCCATTAAACACTGTTGGTCCATCAAACACTGTTGGTCCATTAAACACTGTTGGTCCATTAAACACTGTTGGTCCATTAAACACTGCACTGCCACATGTCTCACCTAAACACTGTTGGTCCATTAAACAGCAAGCGGGCACCCTCACTTGCATATAACCCGCCGCCTTCCGGGCCCATCAAACCATAATCCCCAGTTTTGTTGTCAGGATCTGGTCTTCCTCCACCAAGGACGCTTTTGGAGTTTCTGGACACATCCAACGACCCTGCAAACGTCACAGTAGCAGGTCCTGCTGCAGACAGCGCCCCCCAGCTGTTGTTTTTGAATGATGTGCTGCCGTTGAACGTAACATCTGACACAGTAGTCACTCCTGCTGCTCCCGGTGGGCCGATCCAAATGCAGTACCAGCCACTAGAGTGGAAAGGTATGCACCAATATGTGTCGTACATATTGTTGACAAAGGTGCAGTCGGAGAATGTTATGTTGGCGGCCGTGTCGTTGTCATTTGCGACAGCTCTGGGGCTGTTGCTCCTGCAGTTTGTGCAGCAAGCAGGAGCAACCAAGCAGCATGAATTATAGCACAGGAAAACAGCCATAACTCAGCGCAGTATGCAGAAGCTGCGCGGCACATGCTGTGCAACAAAACTGGGTTCAATATTACGCTGTAGCATGTCAAATAAGGGCATTTAGGTCCATGGTCCGGGTGGCGGAGGGAACCGTTCCCCCATAGGATTGCCGGCTAGCTGTTAGTCGACGACCGTGTCTGCTGCTATGCCTAAACATCGGCTTCAATCATAACACGTTGCTGATACCAAGGGCAGGTACCGTACTTTGTTTGGGGACCATATCAAAATGATGCATGCAGCTGTCGCAGATGTGGGCACGTCAGCAAGCATGCTGGCGGCATGATGAGTGCAGACAGAGTCGCTTGCAGCTGCTGTTACACTGCCATGCAAAAGGTGTCACCAGGGCAACAGCAGTGGTGCTGCACAGTGGCTCACTTGAAGGTCACCAGCCTACCAATGAAGGTTGCAGCATGGACGTCTTCTGAGCTGTTGCTTTTTTTCAGAATGCGCACGCCTCCCCCGCCCTGAGGGCTACCCGCATGCCCCTCCAGCTGCAAGTTTGACAGCTGCAGCAGGCCGCCATACTGCACAAAGTGCAGCAGCTGCTGGCTACCTGCTGTGCTGTTTGCTGTGCTGCTCTGCGTTGTGCCCTGTGCTGTTTGATTGCTGGGTGCTGGTGGGTCAGGTGACAGCAGCCGAGTGGCGCCAGCTGGCAGACCAACCTTGTCTTGACCCACAATGCTGCCAGGTGCGTCGCAACCCAGTTCAAAAGGCGAGAGTTCAAAAGAGACAGAAAGGGTGAGTGTGTATATAAACAGGAGGTTGTTGAGGTTCTGTTGTGGTTGGGGCAAGCAGTTGTGCATGCAAGTCTGCGCAGCAGAGCTGCACTGCCGGGCAGCAGCCTCACCGGCAGTAGCCAAGTTGCCAACGTGTTGCTCGCCCAGTGGCATCGGTTGCAGACATGTGGCGTTTTGAAAAAAAAAGCATCATATGCAGCACCGTGGTGGCCACTTCAACAGCATGCGGAGTTCTGCAGGCGCTAGCCTTCAAGGCTGTTGAAGTACAGCAAGTTGCTGTAATAGGCTGCAGGCTCACCAGAGCACACTGTCAGGTGTAACCTCCACTGTGCTGTTCAGCACAAACACTCCCGGCCCCAGCTCGTAGCTGCTGTTGAGTTGCAGGTTGATGATTGTCGGCGTGGAAGTGTCTTCGATTTTGATTCTGTCGGTGGGACAGTCCAGCACTGCTGCTGCTGCTGCTGCTCCGAGTGTGCAGCAGCAGCACAGGCTGCCCACAAGCAGCAAACGCAACCGCAACATAATATTTAGACCTGGTTGCATTGTCACGGTATACTTGGAGGTGTTGGTTGGCCCTCGGCAGGACTTTGGACGGCCTACTCGTGTCGGGATATGGGGTAGCAGGTCGGTTGAATGGCAGAGAGATTTGTTCCATTACGTTAAAATCACGGTATCTTGTTCATAAAGGCGTCAGCGCCTCTCGACACAGGCAGTTCAAGTCACAAACTCAGCTGTCATCACTGGTACAGTTACGGTGGTGACGTCCCCATGTTATAGCTGCTGCACTTTTTCCGCAGAGCCACACGTATAAACCCACGTAGAAAAGACGCTTTCTGGTGGCAAGTGTACTCTTATATAGAAAATATTTACTTGTGTCCAGTACAGAACTTCGGGTGATGGAATGCCATCATGGCATGACTGCTGAGCTGCCGCCCGGCAGCTGGGCCAGCTGGGCATACTACGCTAGCAGCGGCTACAAGAAATGGCCAGCTGTTTGCACCAGTGAATCATGTTTCCGCTGTTACACTTCACTTCAGGTGAAAACATGCCATCGTGCTTATGTCATACACAGTGGCTGCCAGACCCTCTGTACATGTGCAGGGTTGTCCAATGTTCAGGCAGCAGTCTGGCCAGTCACCAACAGCTGCAGGCAAACTTCACACGCGTGTAATTGCGTTGCGCAGAACAGCGCGATCTGGCTCATGAATCAAACTGCATTCGCATGGCCAACGGCACACATGCATCACGCAGAAAGTGCAGGAGACACCTTCACCCCCCAGAAAAGCACAGGACCTGATGATAAGGAACAATAAGGAGGGCATGGGATCCTGCACAACATGCTGAACACTTTTCCAAGCTGCATTTGCTTCACTTCTCGCCACAGCTGATCATTGCAATAATCCCCGCTCAGGTGCCTACAAAGGTCTCATAGACACTGTCCACGCTGCCAAGCAACGCCCCTGGCGAGCCAAGCAAGCCAAGCCGCAAGTGACAGCACAGCAGCGCTGCAGTTGCATCAGATTCAAGACACCAACGCAAACGTCCCAGCCAGAGACCATAAGATCCATTGCCATGTCACTCGCATTATTACGATGAACATATGTATGTGGGTGTGAGGTGCGGTTCTGATGAATGCATTGGCTCCCCCATGCAAGCAAGAGAGCTGGCATAGACATACTGCAGCAGTGCAACGCATCAGCATCAGCGCCAAATTGCCAAGGCATGAAAAGTGTTCAAGAGGAAGCATGGCGTAGAAACACCATGCCAGGGCACAGTGCCGCATATGCGCTGTGTCCAGCGGACCACATACACTATGTGTCAGCAGCATGCACGCGGCGCCGGCAGCAACCCACATTCAACAGCATAACCGCTTTAATGCATGGAATGCAATGCAGTCAGAAACAGCCACCCATAGAGACCATGCAGCAGTGAGGCTGTACTGATTTTGAGTGCAGGGTAGCCGCACATCGCTTGATGACAGGGGCTGCAGCCGCAGAGCTTGATCAAGTCGGCACATCCAGTCATTCAACATGAAATTTTGCTATGAGATTGGCTCCGTATGCAGCGGCTCAAAGAGCTGCAGCTTTGGAGGCGCCAAGCACCCTGCTTGCTCCGTGTGGCCTGCAATGACTCATGCAACGCATCAAAGGTGTGCATCTGGCTGGTTTGCTCCTCAAGGCCTCCTCTTCAAGACCAGCCTCAAATGACAATGCAGCAGCAATCCGGCCTTTTCAGCACAGGATATGTAACACAGAGATCCACAGCCATAATGCTGAGTTGACCAGCTTTGAGTTGGCAGCTGGTCAATATGAAGTACTGAGATCATGTGAACACGCTGTAGTACTGTCAACAGAAACCGTCAACAAACAGGGTCGACACACAGCGTCAGCATCAGGTGTCAAGCTTTAGTGTCAAGCCTGGTGTCGGATACTGAATCAAAAAACTGTGTCATCATGCCGAGTCAGCATACAGTGGCAAGCTGAAACGCCGGCACACCATGTAGGTACACAGTGCTCACGTACAGTGACGATACTGTTGTACGTGACGTAGCACAAAAAGGCAAATACCAAATATGGTATGAAACATGCAATACTCAAGCGTACAGCAGGAGCACTGTGCATCCTGCAGCCATGCAAGCAGATTTGCAACATACATATTTGGGGATGCAGCTCTGCTGTAACATCGGCAGCAGGCAGCAGAGACAGGGCCCAAAGCTGCTGCAGCCTACATGCTGTAGCAAATCCCTCCAGCTCACAGCCTTCATTTTGATCGTTGCAGCTTGGCAGCTGCACAGTCGCTATATAAGAGTGACCAGCAAGCACAGGGCCCCGCCTGCTGTTGCGTAAAGGCTGCCGCCTGCAGCTGTAGCATGCCTGTAGCTGTTACATGCCTGCAGCTGTAGCATGCCTGCAGCTGTAGCATGCCTGCAGCTGTAGCATGCCTGCAGCAGTAGCATGACCCTTCACAGCCCACAAGGCTTTGGACTTGAGCTAGGTTTGGGGCTTGTGCTAGGCTTGGGACTTGGACTGGCAGCTGCATTGCGCTGGCAGCTGCACTGCACCGGCACAAACACCTGATTGACCGGGCACTTGCAGACAGCTTTCCCTGCGCAGCGTGCAGCACACACATTCCCCTCAATGCTGTAGCTGCCAGCAAAAGATCTGCTGTTGCATGTGAACCAGCCTTTGTCTAGCACAGTGATGTCTTGCTCAACCGCACTGTTGCCTGGGCCAGCGAGATTGGAGCCGAAGTTGTGTGGCGCGGCCGTGCCAAACACAGCACCGCCATAAGGCTCAATGCGCAGTGCAGCGCCTCCTGCTGCTGCTGTTGCAGTATTGCCTGTCCAGCAGCTGCTGCTGCTGCTGCCGCTGAACACCATGCGTGTGGTGGTTGCATTCGGCCACCAGGCGCCAGGGGTGATTGTCACTGCGCCGCCGCGTGGCGCGCTGTTATTTCTGAATGTGACAGGACCTCCAAATGCTAGTGTGCTGTTGCCGCATACATGCACGGCTCCGCCTGAGCCATCCTGCGCCGTGGCTGAGTTGCTGATGAATTGAGCGCCCGCGGCAAAAGTGACGTCACTTGCTGTATAGATCGCCCCGCCTGCAGCCACAGGTGTGGAACGGCTAGTCAAGTCAGGCCTGTGCCTATCTGGGCCACATGGTATCCTGCCTAAAAAGCATTACTGTCATGTCGTACAACCGTATCACTGCAGGCGTACAAAGGTAAAGAGCGTACACAGCAGCGTACTGATCACAACACAGAACCCTTGGGCGAGCAGAGCATGGCTGTCAGCAGCACCAAACCTCGAAGAGGCCCTTGTTTTAGAGCAGTTTGCCGCTGCTCACCGATAGGTCCTTCATTGCCTATGAAAGCCACCATCTTGTTGGCAGTGAAGCTGCTGTTGACCTGCTTGCTGCCAAAGGCATATGGAAAGACTGCCACAGCGCCGCCAAAAGGGCCGGCGCCTGCAGGCAACACAGCAGCACAACAGCATTGCGGCGGGGTGATGAACCTCAACATGCGCGTTGGCTGACTGTTGGCTGGAGAATGGTGCTGGGCTATGGGTGATGGGTCATTCAGCACCTAGCTGGTATGTGTAGGCTGCATCAGATGTTGCTGTGCAGCATGTACGTGGGCCTCTGCAGCTCAACAGCTCACATGCCTCTGCAGCAACACCTCCTAAACACTTTAAACACACGCTGCTTTCAATATCCTAGTCGGATGTGTTGGCTTGGCTGCTCTAATTGTCTGGTTCTGCCCCGCTCGCATGCTACCAATTGCATCTCTCTGCTATAGCTGTCAAGCCACACATCGCTCAGCTACTACTACTTGTCAAGCTCAAGCAGCTGACTGCACGTGGCATCTTAACAGCAGTCATGGATTTGCCAGCTAGCGCACTTGGAGGCTGCTTTGCTGTAGTTACCAAATGTACAGGATCGGCTGCAGTCGTGTAACAGCATGCATGTTATGTGAGGCAACTCACGTGCTACGTTGCTCTGATATGTCGCCAGCTCATTGTGGGTTACATGGGACCCTTGGATCCACATAGCCCCACCCGCACAGCCATCGTCAAAGTCCTGCAGCAGCAGCAGCAGCAGCAGCAGCAGCAGCAGCAGCAGCAGCAGCAGCAGCAGGGTGCAGCAGGGTGCAGCAGGGTGCAGCAGAAGCCCTTCAGGTGGGTGTACGCTTGCCGCGACTGTGTGATCTATCATGATAGAGCATACCCACAATCATGTTCAGGCGCCTGCTTGGCATAGCCAACAGTCAGGTGGCATGGGCAGGTCGTGCCGGGAGGCACTGTGGTGCTTATTTTCAACACTGCAGACAAGCCAATGAAGAATGCAAGGCACGTTACTGTCATGCAGCAGGTGTCACCTAATGCTGCACTGCTGGCCCTGCATGCATGATTGCCTGCTGCCTGCAGCAGCCTTATCAATTCACATGCAAGCAGCCACCTAGCTGCTGTGGCAGCTGCAAACTCAACTCAACGCAACGCAAGCAACCGCGGCATGCTGTAGGGGATGTGCAGTCCTCACCACGCTACACCCGTTCAGAGTGTTGTTGTACACGGTAGCCGCTGCGTTGAAAGTAACGTCACTGAACTTCAGGTAAAGCGCGCCTCCTGCCCCCCACAACGCTGTGTTGCCTGTCACAAGCACAGGGCCGTTGAACGCAATGCTTGCATTGTATGAATTGACAGCTGGCCCGTAGCTGCCTCTGTTTGCAACAAACTGCACAGTCCTTGAAGACTGAAAGGTTGCCTTGGCGCCCCTGAGAGCCAAGCCGCAGCCGCCGGTGCCTGTGTTATTCCTGCAAGCACACAAACGTAACACAGCACAATGGGCATGGTACTTTGTGGGTGGCAAGCATGGGAGATGAACGGTTTCTCAGCACTCACACAGATGAGCCGGGTGTTGCTGCAAGCAGAATTAAGTGTGTTGCAACTGCTCGATTCCACTGCAGCATTCCTAGCCTGCATATTTCTTTCGCAACGTGCAGAGCAAAGCGCAGAGCGCGCGCACTGCAAGCACGCCTGCTGCCATGCTCAGAAAGTGCTGAGCTGGCTTGCATCACAGCACAGCAGCAAGCACACGCAAGCAGCTACTGCAGCAGCTGTGGTGCTAACAGCGCGGCTCACCTGAACACCGCAGCTCCCAAAAAGAGCAAGTGCGCTGCGCCGGATGCGAACAGGCCAGCTCCATCAGTGGATGTCAAATCATCGAATGCCATAGCATTGCGGTATGCTGGCTGCTTGGTGTTATCTGCCACCAGCAAGCTGCCTTCAAATGTAACAGTTACTGGGGAAGCAGCATACAGCGCACCCCAGCTGTTACGCCTGAACACAGTGGAGCCTTTGAATGTAATGTTGGATGCCGTTGTAACGCCGGCGGCTCCTGGGGGCCCCAAGAAGTAACAAAACCAGCCGCGGTTTTCATCACAACCCCAGGTGTCGTACACGTTGTCAATGAAAGCGCAGTTTGCAAAGGTGAGGCTTGCTGTTGTGTCATCATCATTTGCAACAGCCCTGGGACTGTTATTCCTGAAAGCAGCAGGATGCAGTGCACGCAGCATGACGTTGAGTAATTGACAGGCCGTACAGTACACTTTTGTAAAATAGCAGGCTGATGTTTAGCGGCCTAAGAAAGCGCTTGCAGCTCATTGTTGAGTGGAGACAGCAACAACAGCAGCGGCGACAGCAGCAGGGCGGCAGTATCTGCACCACAGCCACCAAGCGACACCTGAGCGACACCTGCTGATGTGGATTTTGCGCTGCACACATGCTTCACGAGCGCTGCTGTTTGCCAGTCTGTACTTGGCAGATCAGGGCAATGCAGTGCTGACATTGCACGTCACCTGTGCTCACTGCACAGTACAGGGCAGCTGAACCACGCACTGCAGGCACAGCACAGCTGTAGTGCAAAAACCTCTGCTTTTTCACACTATCCAGCTGCTGCTGCTGCTGCTGAACATCCGCTGTGCCTAACTTGCCGAGACTGCCACAACAATGCAGACACACAAGGATCAGCAGCACCCACAGGACTCAAAGCACCTACTTGAAAGTGACAAGCTTGGCGACAAAGGTGGCTGCCTGGCCATCGTCACTGCCATCTTTGCTGCGCTTGATCAGCACACCGCCGCCGCCGCTGCTGCTGCTGCCAGCCCGACCCTGCAGCTGCAAGTTGCCCACTTGCAGGAGCCCGCCATACTGAGCGAAGTGTAACTGCGTGGAGTTGTCACCTGGCGGTGACAGCGGTGACACCAGGCGGGTGACACCAGCCGGCACTCCAGACCTGTCTTGGCCGGTGACACTGCAATATAATCACCATACGGAAAACAAACAGAGATGTTGTGATCTTAGTATGTTTCATGCTTTGAGCGCAGCAGCATTGTGTTTGTGGGAGTTGAGTTACTTCTGCGGTGGCATGCTGCTAGTGTCACCTTTGGAGTGACACCCACAGGCGAGTGACACCAGAGGCAGCGGCATGTCAAGCATGCAGCACCAGGGCAAAAGTGCAAGATGCATGTGTGTTTGCATCAGCAGCTGCAGCCATGCGTGGATGGGTGGCGCAGCTGCAACCTTGGTGCATGCATATCAGCTGCAGCACAGCTGCATACACACTACACTTTGCCACCTGGGCATGTGCCAAGTATGCGGCGGATGGCGCACTGCTGCTGCTGCTGCTGCTGCTGCTGATTTGGCTCACCAGAGAACCTCGTCTGCTGCGACCTCCACGGTGTTGGCCAAAACAAACAACCCTGGGCCCAATAGGTAGCTATTACCTACTTTCAGCGTGATTAGTGTCGGCCGTGCCACGCTTTCAAGATAGATTACATCGGTTGGGCACTGCAGAGTAGCTGCTGCTGTGAAGCAGCACAGGCTGCTGAGCAGCAGCAACCAAACCCAGTATGCGTTATTATTGCTAGGTATTTGCATGACAATGTTTTTAGAGCTTGTTCAAGGGCCAACGAAGACGGAGCCTACAAGTTCCGTGACCATCGAAGCTCGAAGCGCGCTGCCTTAAAAAGGCCAATCATTTATAAACACCAATTATCAGTCCTAGTGAAGTAGTACTGACCAGTTCAGCTATATTCGGTGCACGGCAAGTTGAGCAGAAGATGAATCGCTGATTACTCAGAAGCATTCGTGCGTGAACATCAATGAAGGGCACTATGTGCAGAATTCGTGTTTTGATTGGTTAATTCACCGGCAGCTGGCACGTACCAGCTGGCAAAAGCTGCTCAGGCCTTGAAGGTGTATTTGGGGAAGCTCTTTGAAGGTCAGCAGAACCCAAGGCTGGCTTGGCAGGGTGGGGCCCTGAGGTTGCCTCAGCGTGCCACACGTACCTTTAGAATCTTTCCGTTATAGCGTTTGGTCCAGCAGCTGCCTGCATCGCCTGCAGGAGCTGAGCCTCAGGCCTCAGTTACTCTTAACTGAGTTGTTGGCCAGCCTGAGCATCAGCAACCAACATGTGTTGTGATTGTGGCATAGCCTAACTGATGTGCAGGCAAAAGTTGAAGTCGATCTGAAATCATGCAGGCAGGATGCCAGCATGGAAGCGGCTTCTGTCCTGCAGGGCGCAACTTGCGCTGAGCCAGCAAGATACCCTGTGGAGGGACTTTTTGAGGCGATGTGTCCGTGAGGCTTTACTCAACGCATGATACACGCAGTGTCACAGTATTTGAGGAAGACTTCTTTGCCTTTCAACGTGACAACGGGCTTGGCAGTGCTGCCCGTATCATTGAGCTGCTGCTGCTGCTGCTGCTGCTGCAGTGCTGCAGGCAACGGTCTCACCAACATGTATACAGCGAAAACAATGACACAAAAGCATTTGAGGTTCTGTGCGTCAAGAATTGCCCTGTATCAGCACCACAGGGCCTGGTTGAAACTGTGGCTTCAAACTGCCGGACTAGGGTTTGGGGAGAACCACAGCACTGGAAATAGCGTTGACATAGGTCCTTCGAGCAATAATTGCATTACAAGAAGCTCTTGATGCGACGAACGTTCGCTCAGCAGACCGCCAAAACTGCTTGACCGATGCCATCGTTGCGTATTGCCCGGCACGCCTGTATGATAGCGCTGATACTCGCTCCTTTATCTTAGTCTGATATTCAAGTATCGGTGTATCTCTGTTCCCGGCACGGTTTGTTCTGGCCAGCCGAGCAGCAGCAGTATTAGCGGCAACATGGCATCGCCTGCAGTAGCTCCAGCTCCGGGTCCCGTTCTAGCCTCAGAACACCCACTAGGGCCTGCGTTTGCGAACAAGTAAGGGCAGGCCTAGCTTTGTTGACGGCAAGTGGCCTGTCAGGCCATCATGCTGAGTGGCAGTACATCATCTGCTTCATCTGCTGCCATCATTTGCAGGTTCAAGCCCGCTAGAGCAAGGCAGATCATTGCAGAAGTACTGAGATCAAAGCTCACAGGCGCGGCATACAATGCAGACAACACCTCCACGTGGACGCGGGAGATAGCAGACGAAATCAAGCAGAAGCTGAAAAGTGCGCTGCCTGCGTTTCAAAACACCAGAAGCTTGACTGCAGCCGCAGCACTGCGTGTCCTTCCTGCAAGCAAGAGTGGCAGCAGATCTGCAGTCTGGCAATGTCTAGCAGCGTCCACCGACAGCTGCCACCGATTCCTGCAGGTGAAGACTGGCCACGCTACAAGTTTGCTGTGCAGGTCTTCATTGGCGAGCAGCGGGGCGAGGGCTGCAGGTGAACCTGGTGCCTTTACATGCACAGCAACACTTGAGCACTCAGCAACACAGCAATATTGCCAGCACACAGCACACAGCGCAGCAGCTAGCGGTGGCATTGCACGGATGAGGCAACAGTTACATGCAGGGCTAGCACACTCAGCTGTGCTGCGGTGATGGATGTGTAGCTCCTCTGCTACAAACAGCTGTAGCAGGAGAGGACAGTGCCGTGAACTGTAGCAGTGTCACCTGCTGCAGGAGGGCAGTTGTGTATCAGACCTTGAAGCACTGTTGAAACAGCAAGTGCCGGTGCGTTGGTGCAGCGTGTGTGCTTGCAGGGTGTACCCAAGGACAACTGTGTGACATGCTGCTGCCATACTCCTCTGCTGTTGCCTGCAGGATGGCATGCCGCTGCTTCTGGGACTCAGAAACGGACAGCTATGCATTTGAGAGCTTCAAGAACGTGAGTACTGCAGTTTGTGGTTGCTGCGGGCAGTTTGTATGGGGATGACTCAGGCAGCAGCACATGGCGTGTCGCGCGAAACACTTTTACCACTGTTGGCTGATGTTGTTATTTGGTTGCCGCTGCATGCTTTGAACGGGTCTGAACTGCTTGTAGTGGTAACGACTGCACAAAGCCGGAAAGTGATCACATATACTTGCGGTTGCACGGAAACATGCAGGAGGTGGCTGCTGTGTGCTATCATGTGCTGCAGTGTGCAGCGTTGGCTGCCGCAGCAATAGCCATTTGTGCACTCTTGCAATGTGTGCCTCTTCTCATGCACGCTGCAAAGGGAGAGTTTGCATATTATGTTGTGCCATGCCTTGCCATTGTCTGCTGCTTGCAGGAAAGCATATTCTGCACAGCTGCAGCGTTTGCATCATACATCTACTGACTGAAGAAAGGCACTGCTGTCATTGATTGGCACTGTGCACACAGCAGCCATTCAGCACAGCACTCAAGGCCCCCGACTCTGCTCATAGCAGCATTGCCGCCAGCTGCAGCTGGCCACAACAGGAGCTTGAGCAGTCGCTGGCGCACTGATACATTGTGAATGTCAGTGGGGCTGGCACTGGGGCCACAGCCGCTGGCATTGCCACCATAGCACAGCCCTTGCTGGTGGAATACTGTGTGACCTGATGTGGAGCTTACGATACTGAGCTGCAGCATGATACATTGTGGTGCTGCAGTGTGTGCTTCCTGCAACTCTTTAACCGTGGCCTTGAGCTCATCAAAGCCCTCGGCCTGTTTGTTACTGGTTGATTTTGGTTGGTGTATTGCTGTGGGTGGCCTTCTGTGTTCCTTCACAGCCTGGAGCAAGCCTCCGAGGCTTGCCTGCAGTGCAGGCACTGCAGCAAGTCCGATGTAGTTCAAGGGCACGGCACCCATTGCATCGCGGGTGGTTGCAGCGTTTATGTGGGAATCTGACGCTCAAACTTTCTCATATCTTGAAGCACGAGTTTGTGAATGACAGACATGCGGGATGCTGACTGTTAGCTGTGCTGGCCATCCTCAGTCGGCCGCCAATTTGTGGTGGTTGGCAGTGTGGTGCCTGGCACGGCCCTGCTGTTTCGCTTTCGAGGCCCTGGCATCATCAGCATCACAATCACGTCACCACTTTGTATAAGAAGGTGTGCCCGGTGTAACATGTGAAGGTGGTACTACCATATGATATCTTGATTTGCAGTTTGCTGCCGCTTTGCCAAAGTGTGCTGGAACGGTCATGTGGGCTTCACGTGCGCGGGTGGCAGCAGCAGCAGCAGTGCCATGTCACATGATGATGATGATGATGATGATGATGCCATGTTACATGAGTCCGGCTGCCAGCAGCAGCTGCCTGGCCTGCTGGGAGTTTGTCTTCAGAACACCAGGCACGGTCACATGTAGCGCGCGATGCACTCAAAATGCCGTGTCAGCCGGCCATGCATTGTAAAATGACGAATGCTAGACAAAGCCAGGATGCCGAAGCACGCTGGTCATGCACAGCTGCGCACCTTCAAGCAATGCTGAGCCAGAAGACCCCCGCCAAAGTCTCCTGGCACTCCGAGTGGTGGGCTGCTCATGTAGGCACGGCTGCCCGGAACCATAGCATCATGCGAAGTTCTCACCTGTAAATGGGATTCCTTGCTGTCAAGCTGTGTAGGCTAACCCTCTATATCTAGCGTCATAACTGGATATTGTTGTAACATTTGTTGGAAGCAACACGTTTGTTGTTGGAGGTGTTACAACTGTTCAAACAACACACGCCCACATAAAACGGATTGAGTTGCACAGCGCAGCAGCTGCACCGCGCAAGTGCTACCAGAAACACCAGGGACGCCTGGCAACCTGAAACACCCCATAACCATACGCATATCGACTGTTGACTGCCCTGTGCCTACACAGTTGGCGTTCCGACGTGAGCCCAACTCACAAGGCACACAGCAGCATAGCAGAAACCAGCTGTGCAGTACAGCAAAAGTGAAGGCTCTTAAAGCGCGTCAAAGATCAACACCTTTTTATTCTGCTGCCACAAAGTAGCTGTGGGCTGGCGGATATGCAACCCAGATTGACACCTTTCTTGCCCTCTCACGGCATGTGCAGCGGACACTACAGATGCAAGCACTGGCTGGTGCTGCATTGTTTGCCACCATGATTATGCCACTCCACTGCAGCAAGAACAGCCAAGGTTGCTGGGCAGCCACACAGCTGCACCTGTGCTACATAGGTTAAGCAGCACAACACATGCAGGCAAGCGGGAACATACCAACACAGTTAGTGAGCAGCGCAAGAAACACCAAGCCCCAAAAACCAGAGATGGAAGCACGCCCGCAGCGACTGATGAGGCTTCTGCACTCTTTAGGTGAAATTAGCACGGCTGTGCTACTCGTCACTTGTTGGGTGTGCCAGCACAAAAGGGGAGTGCTGTAGCACTTTAGGTGTAGGCAACAACACACTGCAGTCATCTATGCTACTGTTGGCTACAGCACCATCAGGCCAACACAGCCGCTGCACCTGACGTAACGTGCTCATCACCCCCAGACCCCTAAACCCAGGACGTCTGAACCCTACAACTGAAGGCTGTAGCAAAACCACAAACCACCACATGCTCCATCCTGCAAACTGAACAGCCCCTGCAGGCCAGAGGCGTTCGCTGTGCATGTATATCGAGTCCGAGTCCGTCATAATTGCCATGGCGCCAAGCGCAGCGCCTAAACGCGTTTGTATCCAAGGAGCCTGCCTCAGGGAAAACGGCAGGCCATGCATGCAAATCAGCACCGCTGGCAGTACGCAAATCTGGCAGCCATTTGCGTCTGTGCAAGTGTCTGTGTACCCCCCTCGCTGAGCGCCCACACAAGTTCCCAACGCCACGCAGCGTGCCACTAGCTTCAGCAATGCGTTTATGCCAGCTTTGCACACCGTAGTACAGCTGGCAGGATGAGCTCAGCAAACATGCCACAACATCAATGCGTTTATGCCAGCTTTGCACACCGCAATGCAGCTGGCAGGATGAGCTCAGCGAACATGCCACAACAGCAATGTGTTTATGCCGGATTTGCACACCGTGATGCAGCCAGCAGGATGGGCTCAGCAAACGTGCCACCAAAAGACTATGATGCGCACGTCGCTGCTCCAGCTTTGCAGCATTGCCGCGGTGTGCAGTGTGGCACAGGTGCTACATGCATTCCAGGTACCATGTGCGCTTTGCTGTGTAGCACAAGCACGTGGAGCTGTCGAAGGATGCGGAACAATCCGATCTGCTGCCAAGTACACGTGCGATGCTCCATGCGTTGATGCAGGATGCTCCTAGCTTGGGCACAGCAGCAGCTGCAGCACAGATGCAGGGCGGACGTAGACGCGCACTACTTCTGCGGATGTCAGGCTCAGACAACACGACACCGAGGTGCACAACAGTCCAGCAGCCATCGAAGAGCAACGCAGAGCAACTGCGCACACGTCATACCAGCTGGGTGCAGTTGCGTCTCAAGGCAACAGCATACAAAAGCAAACTGATCTTTTTTGTGTTTTTGTGCAATCAGGCCCTTAGCCTGTCCCGCTGCAGGCCGGAATCACCTGCCATACCAGTCGCTGCAACCCAAAAGACCGCACAGCGGGACTCCTTCACATGCACAAGCATCTGGCTGTTAGCCCAGCAGCATGCAGCTGACAGGCCTGCAGAAGAGGCGGCCCACAAGCTTGCTTGCCCGCAATGCCCTACAGATGACTGGCAGTGCAAGTTGCTGTCCCTAAACACGGAAGGTGCAGGGGAGCTCCCAAAACCCCAATCCCATCTAACACCCTAAACCCTCATCAAAACAACAACGCCGCCGATGCCACCCAGTCGCCAGTCCCCACTCGCCCCTTCCTAAGCAGCAAACAAGTGCCAAGAAGTGTCCTAAGCTACAAACAAGTGCAAGCTACCGCCAGTCTCAAGAGACCCCACTGGCAGCAGCAGACAACACGAGCCAGACCCTGGTTCACCCAGCGGCAATTCTCTGTCTAGCGCCTACAACAAGTGCTGCACCCCCAACTGATGCCGCCCGGCTCTTTATGCCACACTGTTCAGCCCTCCCACGGTCAAACTCATCACCAGCAGACTGGTGACGACAATACAGAACATCCAGGGAGGACGTTTGACCTGCATTGCGAACACCGAGACTGCCCTGCACACCGAAAATGCACCATGCGCTGCATGCCACAGCAATGGGCATGCAGCGGCAGCACCTAGAGCAGGTGCAACAAGTCAATCCTCCATGCACTCGAACCCACACGCGCTCAGCCGCATTCTAGTGCTCAGTAGAAGCAGTTGCAATGCTGATGCTCGCCTCAGCTATCAACCAACAAAAAGGCCAGCAGCTGTGCTGCGGAGGGCAATGACACACACACACACACACACACACACACACACACACACACACACACACACACACACACACACACACACACACACACACACACACACACACACACACACACACACACACACACACACACATGCAAACTGCAGCCGGACGCACACAGCCACCGACCCTGCATGTAGCATACTACTGTCGACGCGCCTATGCAGGGTGCCCTGAAAACACAAACGGGCAGAAGCTGCTCAACTGAAGATACAAAATAAACCACCCAGGTACACAAGCCACGCAGGTACGCACGAAGCAGCACATAGTACGCGCAAAGAGGCACATAGCGAACACAACACGAAGGGTGCACTGCATAGCAACCACGCAAACAGGTGCTGCGAGCCAGGCACAGACACTGCACAACTGGCTGCAGTAACAGTGCCAAGCAGACATGCTGTTGGCTGCTCCGCCCGTAGCAACTCTACACTGCTGCAGCTGCTGCTGGACCCCTTGAGAAACAAACACACATCGGCGGACAAACGCACCACAACACCCTGACCTCACCCCGACCACAACTCCCCACTACTACTGAACCATTGCAGTGCGGAGCGCCTACAGCCATCGCGGCCTGGCAACAGTCACTGCCGACAGTACTGCTGTTGCAGCCGCAAGCATAATGTTCACGTGCCAGGCACAACACCTGAGGAATACATACTGCACAGGGTGCGCAGATGCACTAGGTGATGCGCATGCGGCATCAGAGAATAACAAGCAGACCAGTGCACAATGCGCATGCCTACCTATACTGGTGCATGCAGCACAGAGCTGCAGTTGTGCATGACACCACTCGCACTTCTTCTTCTTGCATTTCGCAACTACTGCCAGCTGGGATGCGCACAAGCAACAGTTCTCCCGCCATCGACAGCAGTGCCTGCTACTGCTGTCCGCCCGAGGGTGCTTGTTCTAGACACTGCCGAACATGCAGCAGACACAACGCAGCATGCATAGAGGTGACAAGAGGAGGCACACACACAGCAGCAGGCATCGCAACTGCTGCGCAACACGCATGCTGCAGAACAGACGACGCATGTACGATAACGAGCAGCGCACATTCTCTTAGGCGCTGCTCGCAAATACCTGTTGTGCAACAACAGAGCCTGACACGGAGGAGCAGACCTTTTGGGAAATCGGTGCAAACGCATGCAGCAGCAAAGCTGCCAGCAGTGCAACACAACAGGCAGAGCTGCCTTGTGCATATACACTGCAAGGTCTGTAGTAGGTGAATCAAGTTTTCCGCAACTCCACCGATCAGGCCGGCATATCAGCTACTGCTTGCACAGGTGCTGTTGCATGCAGATAGATGCAGCGCCTGCTTCGGCATACAGCAGTTGCACATCACCTTCCTGGCGAGCATGCACGCATGCAGTTCGTGCGCTCCGACAAAAGCCGTACTACGTGCCAATCTCTCTCCTTGAAACCCAAACGTCACAGGGACGCTCTCAAACCATAAACCAACAGCCATCCATCCTCCAAAGTACTACTCACTGCCAACCCCACACAGGTGGGCCAGCAGCTTACAAAACGCTTTAATACAAGAGCCGCCGCCGCCGCCACGGCAAGCAATATGTCAGTTTGTTCATGGCAATGCAAGTGATGTCCTGTAAGCGCAGAAGGCACCGCTCCTCTCCCCATACCATGCCAGCCACCAGAAGCAAAGCAGGAACATCATCAGATTGGCTACTGCAGGGGCCCGGACCGCATGCAAACCAGCCGAACAACAATACCAGCTAAGAATATGCGCACCCTGCTTCAAAAAGCGCGTCTGACATCACACACAAAACTAGGTGGCACGCCCGGCCCACCAAAATGGGGCACAAAGCAAACCACCAGGAGCCGCAGCAGCAAAGCTGGCAGCAGCAGCAAGGTTGCTTCCGCTGCTGCTTCGCAAATGCCGCCACGAACAAGAAGGCAACACAAGGGAAGTGTGCATGGCTGCAGACATGTGCGCGCTGCAAAAGAGGCAAGCACAGCACACGCCAGCACCCACATGATGTGCAACATGGCAGGCATGCTGCTGTATACACAATCCTGCGATGCCAGTGTTTCTCGCTGCGTAGCGCGCACCGGCTGCCTAGCCAGCTTTGACCTATCATAAGGGCAATGGCAAAGGGATGCAAAACTTAGGACAGTTCTCAGTACTGCAACTGCTAGGCGGCCGGTGCTGCTTGCACACAAAGCATGCATGCTTGCCTACCACTCATCATCTTGCTCAAATCCTCTGTAAGCCTGCTGCTGCTCGTGTAGAGACAACACTGCACTGGCTGCTGCATGCTGCCTATGTGCATGTGCATGTTGCTGCGGTGTCCCAATGCACACAACCGCGTGCTCTTCACACCGTCACTGCCGGCGTGGCAGCTGCTGCAGCAGCGCCGCAGCACTTGCAATCTTCACCTTGTATGTCGGCGGCTGCCCCCTGTACACTGGTGGCTGCATGCTGACTGTGCCGACTGCCTGGCTTGCTGTGCTGCCAGCAGTTGCCACGCCCAGCCTGCTGTCGTTGGTGCTGCTGTTGCGTGCGGCACCGTTTACGGACAGCTTGCCAGACAGCAGGGACCTGCTGCTGCTCTGCCGCACGACGCGCTCCGCAACATCCACATCGCTGTCCTTGCTGAAGGGGCTGCCTCCTGCAGCAGACAGCTCAAGGCTTCCGCTATCGCTCTCGCAGCTGGTGCCAGCCACGCCCGCTGCCGCGGCGCTGCCGCTGCTGTAGCGGCTGAGGCTGCCTGCGCTGCTGCTGCCGCCAAAAGCCACATCGCGGGACTTGGTGGGCAGCCACTTGCTCAGCATGCTCTGCGCGCGGCGCCAGGGGGGCAGGGTGAGGCCCTTGGACTCGAATGAAGCCACCATCTCTGCGCAGAGGCACTGCACGAGTGGGATCAGCCGGCTGGCTGTCCCCACAAACTCCTGCGGGATGAGCTCCAGAAGGGCCTCGTATGTTGCAGTAGGCTGCGGGATGGCAAACTGCTCGCGGAAGAGCGGGTCCACAATGAGTGTGGAGTCCTTGAAGTCGCCTTCGTTTGACAGCACGGTGAGGAACTCATGGCGCAGGTTGCGGAAGCAGCTGGGGCCGCCGCCGATGGCTGTGCGCACGGTCACGTGGTAGCCCACCTGCAGGAAAGAAGTGTGGTTTGCAGGAGTGTGTTGAGCGCAGGGAGCGGAAGGTGGGACGCTGCCAAGGCAGCAGGATACGGGTGCTGATACTGCGAATGCATGCGTATTACTGAGCATGTGATGGAACAGGAGAACATCAGGAACAGGAATCACCAGGACAGGGTGTCCTGCAAGCAGCAGCAGCAGTTGCAAAGCACTGCCAATCCCAGACAGCTGTAATTGCTGTGCATGGTCATGGAAGGGTGTCATGGCGTGTGATCACCATGTTGCCAGGACTGTAGCTGCTGCACACCAGGCTGCTCACTGCTGCGTGCTGTGTTGGGTGCTAGGCTGCACAGGCCCTGCTGAGATGTATACACAACTGCTGTATCTTTACTTTTAATGCTGCTCTGCTTCCCAAGTGGCTTTCAGGCAGCACTGGCTCCTGATCCTCGTATCAAGCATCAACCGAACAGATGCCACTGCAGCAGCAGCCAGCTTCACTCACCAGTGACAGGCGGGAAGCCATGACCACTACGTCCAGCGTCTCGCGCCCCATTACGCGCAGCAAACGCCGAACGTCTCGCTGCAGCTGCGGACACAAGAAACCGCGGCAGAAGAGTGAAGAGGGCGTTCCAAGGCCGAGGATGGCAGAAGGTGGCGCAATCAACACAGACGAATCTGAGAGCAACAGCTGCTCGATGAAATCAGGAACCACTTCATTTTTTTCACTTGTGCAGGCGCCTCTGCAGCATGTGGGGCTGGGCCCAATACCAGCCAACGACAGCAGAGGAAACAATTCAATTAGACTGTGGATCAGGGCACTCCCGTGTATCTAATAAAAAAGAAATGCGCAATACAAACAAGGGTTGCAATTGAAAGCATGCTGGCACACCTGGACCTGGAACGTAGACCGAGGCTCTTGCAGCCACCGCAGCCTGTCCTTCAGGGCGTCCAGCCTCGTTGCGTCTGTCTGCTGCTGCTTGTAATGTTGCTCCTCAGCCTGCAGGCAGAAAGGCAGCTATGGTCAGCTCCGCCACCGTGTGACCCTTCGCTGCTGCCTCCTCTGCAAGCCTCTGCTGCCGCAGCTCACATCGAACTGAAACTGCAGCGATCCGCAGGCGTATGAGCCATTGAACTGCATCAGCGGTGCAGGCGCCATGGCGAGCATCTTTGGGATATTTTCTGTGCGTGCCTTCCTTATGCTTGAACCATACTGCGTTGGCAGCTCCTAATAAAGACTAGACTGTCGTGTGAACAGACTGTGGGACCTGGTGTGCGGCACACGTCCAGCCTTGTCATGCAGGAAGCGAGAAGGTACACACAGGTGGAGTAGGGTCCTAGTACGAGGAATGTGCGTGAATGGTAGGCGCATTGAGCATTGTATGGCCGTCTATGGGCGAATTTATCAGCCTCAAATTGGATCCGGATTCTGTGTGCACCCGCCAGAATAACCAGCGAATCCGTTCGCGAATGACTGTGTTCAACATCAATTGCTTCGCCGAATCCCTGTCGGCAGCAATATCCGACAATATGCATTAGCTTGACCAAAAGTGCTGCATCTTGTGCAGGACAGGCTGCAGGCTGTCACGCTTGACGCCATCACTTGGCTGTCCGGCATGACGCCATCACTTTGCCTTCCGGCATGAGGCGCCTGCATTTCGTGTGCTGGGCTCCTTCCCTTGCACAATTCAAATTCACCGGAGGTTTGGCGTTTTATTTAAGCTGTTAAGCTGCCTGTACTGCATAACGCTGCGATGATCATGCTGCCGGGCCTGGCCGTGTTTGAACGCATCCTTGCAGCAGGGAGACTGGCACCACAATGAACGAAAACGGTGGTCAAATCTGAGCATCAGCGATTCTTGGTTTACAGTGCACACCCAAGGTTGCTCTGCTTGATAAAGCACACATCGGTGGCTGCCTGGCAGCCGAAGTGTCTGTTTGCACTGCTTATTCGCAGCCTGGCTGAAGCCTCTGCCCTGCAGCAAAAGTTTCCTTATTGTAAAATTCTGCAGGTCCACCCGCCAGCAGCTGCTTAGTCGTTGTAAAAGCGGCACATATCAGAGAAGCAACAACATGCGTACTGCCTCACCAAGTACTGCTGCCATTCAAATCCTTGCACATTAGCCGCAAAGGCTGCGTTTGCTACTTTGTAGAGCGAATAATACTAAAGCAGCATCATGTTCAGATGCTAGCACGTGCTCACAGTACACATACATGTCACGCATCTCCAGTTTCCGTATCAGAGTGTAGTACAGCCTCATACACAGGCACATGCAGGCTTGCAGGATACCCTGCGGCAGATGGAGCAGGAAACGCCCTTGCACAGCCCTCTACTCCGGAACATAAAGATCAAATTACCAATCAAGCCATAGCAATGACGCCATCGGCCCCGCGCCCCATGCTTGCACAGCAAGCAGTGCGGCATGCAGGCCTGTTAGGCCACCTGCACAGGCTGCTCGGCTCCCATCAACTGGAAGTTGGAAGAACAAGGCAAGGCCTGATGCACAGATGATGCCTGTTGCCCCACGAAGACTCAAAACATGTAAAACTTGCAGCTCTGCCATGCTCTGCTGCCTTATGACAGCTCCACACAGCAGCCCCACTGCTGCTGCATGCTTGCCATATGGCGACACGCATTGCAGTGCGAGCTGCTGCTGCGACAGTACATCACAGCACAAGCACACATGATATATGCCACTTCTCATTCCCAAATCAAGCAACTCAGCACCACGCCTGTACTCATTCCTGAAGGGTGCGGCTGAGCACAGTTATCAGCGTCTGCAGATGCCCCTCCGTGCCCCTGTTCCTGCTGACCACCCTCATCATCATCAAATGACCAATCAAGTCATAGCAGTAACAGCTGCTTAACATGCTGATGTCAGCATTACTACCCCACCTCACTCTTCAATGATGCGGCTCAGAGCAGTGATCAGCGTCTTCAGGTTACGCTGCACGCCCGTGTCCCTGCTGAACACGCTGACGTCAGCGCTGATGCTCTCCACATGCTCTAATGTTTTGCACAGCGTGAGCACCGCGCTGCGCAGCGCGCGCACGTTGTCGTCCGTGAGCACCGCCTTTTGCAGCGACTGGATGTCTGCTGCTGCGCCTGCTGCTGCCTCGGTGAGGTGGTCTAGGTTGGTCATCAGGCCCCCCTCACGCAGCTCCTGCAAAACACCAGACACATGCACATCATTGATAGATGTCTTGAGAGAAGAAACAAAGAGTGATACAATACACACACCACAAACCAGCAGCAGCAAGGCAAATGTTGCCGGCCGCAGACCTCCAACCACGTGCATTGTCAGCAATTCCACAACGCTGCTGGTCAAACTGTTGCTGTGTCCGCACCTGCAGCAGTGGCGTGATGTCTTTGGTGAGCACTGTCGCCTCCTCGAGCAGTGCGAATGCGTTTGCAGGTAATCAGTGCGGCTGCAGCCGGCACAACAACAACCACGCAAACTCACACGCTAGTGACTGCATCCCAATGTCCGCACCTGCAGCAGTGGCGTGATCTCCTTTGTGAGCGCTGTCGCCTCCTCTAGCAGTGGGGTTGCCTCCTCCAGTGCTGCCTTGGCTGCCTGTGCCGCCTCAAAGAACTTGTCAATGCCCTCCTGCAAACAGACATAAAGCAGCAATAACAGATGAGAAGGTGACAGTACTTATGTAGCATGCAACATATGTGACGACAGTTCCAAGTAGCAGGAGCTGCCGTGGCTGCCGAGCGACTTCAAAAAATTTGTCAATGCTCTCCTGCAAACAGTACATGAGCAGCAATAACAGATGAGAAGGTGGCCACACACATGCAAGATGCAACAAGTGGTACAACAGCTGTCTGAGGCGCCACAGCGGGAGCAGCCTTGGCTGCCTGTGTTGCCTCTTTTGGTGTGCTATGCTACACTTATCTGCTACACTTGACACAAAGGAAAGGACAGCTGCGCTGCCCTGGCCTACAAGCATGTCAAGGCTCCACCACACAACAGCGGTACACCCACCCAGAACATCCTGCTGCATGTGTTAGAGGCTGTCCTGGCACGTGCATTCACCCGATCATGGTGCAGAAAGGGCAGCAGCAATGCAAAGGTGGCGGATGCCACTCGAACCACAAACCAAGTGCAGCCTACGCACACCACCTCCATTTGCCGCGCCATACGCGTCATCCCATACACCATGTCAATTAGGAACCACACGCTACTGTCACCATACACCCAGAGACCAGGAGTTACCTCAAACCAGCTGCCAACCATTTGAGTGAAATCATTCTTACCTCCTCCATCTGCCGGGTCATACGCGTCATCTCACACAGCAGTTCATCAAGCGCCACACGCTACTGTCACCATACACCCACAGACCAGGTGGTGCCGCAGATCCGCTGCCAATCATCTGAGAGAAATCATTCTCACCTCCTCCATCTGCCGCGCCATGCGCGTCATCACATACACCATGTCGTCCAGAGCCACGCCCTGCTGGCCCCGGATGTGCCCCGCATTGCACACGATGGCAGCCTCGTCCTCACACGCAGCCACTTGGAGGGGGCTGGCACTGCAGCAGCAGCAGCAGCAGCAGCAGCAGCAGCAAACGAGTCAGGCGCAGATTGCACACGATGGCAGCCTCATCCTCACACGCAGCCACTTGGAGGGGGCTGGCACTGCAGGAGCAGCAGCAGGAGCAGCAGCAGCAGCAGAAGCAGCAGCAGTGGCGGCGGCGGCCACGGCAGCATCGCTGTGAGTCAGAGGCTGCTAGAATATAGAGACGTGTACTTACCACGCCCGCAGCATCATGAATGCAGCGCTGTTGCACAGCGAGCCAGCCCGTTGGTTTATAACCCAGCATCATGTGACATGAGCTGTTACATAATGTAAGTCCTCACATGTCATCAGGCGAAGGCAGCAGCTGCGTGATGTCTGCGAGCAGCTCTTCAGTGAGTAGGACGTAACAAGTTACATGTCATGTGTTACACGTTACATGTGGTGTGTCAACACATGAGGTCAAACTCACGTGTACTCGGGCAGTGGCAGCTGTGGTGTGATGTCTACGAGCGGCTCCGCAATGAGCCCGCTCTGATTGGCCTCGATGACGCTGTTGCGGGGGATGACAGTGCCGATGTCATTCACCTGCAGCACAAAAATAACACAACATGTTCAGGTGGTTAGGTCAGGGACTGTTAAGGTCAGGGACAGAACGTAACGAGCCAGCTTTGGTTGGCCTCGATGACGCTGTTGCGGGGGGGTGACAGTGCCGATGTCATTCACCTGCAGCATAACAGTAACACACAGCATGTTTTGCTCAGGGGCAGAACTGGATCAGTGCGCCGTGATTGGCTCTGATGACGCTGTTGCGAGGGATGACAGTGCCGATGTCATTCACCTGCAGCATGACAACAAGTATGCAGATTACGGCATGCTTAGTAACACATGCTTTGGTAACACATGATTGATAACACGGCAGCGCCAGCTGTCAGAACATGTGACAGCGTGCCAATGCTCAACTCTAACCACCTGCAACTATCCACCTGCTGCGGCCGCCAATGCAACAGGCGAAACTGTTTAGTTCCCCTCACCTCCACCAGCACGTCCACCTTGTCCAGGTCGCATTGATTGTTCACTGTGCTTCTGACAATGTTCAACACGCAAGAGAACATTTGCTGCCTTGTTCTCTGCCCTCACCTCCACCAGCACGCCCACCTTGTCCAGGCTGCAACCGTTGTCCACTCTCCACCCCTCAACAAAGCAACATGCAACAACCTTGAACCTGTGCTATAAACCCCTCACCTCCACCAGCACGTCCACCTTGTCCAGGCTGGGCCTCACGTTGAGCACACTGCCCACAGCCACGCCGCGGATGCGCACCTGGCAGCAGCAGCAGCAGCAGCAAGCAGCGAAGGTGAACATGGAGCCGCCAGTGCCTTGATGATAGCAGCTAGCACTGCAGTAGCTGTCAGCCACCTGTGGTGCTGCATCATGCACTGCCTCCTGCAGTTCCCCTGCCACCTGTTGCTTGTACTGCTGCTGGTATGTGCAACCTGCACTGCCACATGCACCATCAATTGTACTTCCACCCGTACCGCCACTCAGAGGGGTGCCGACAGTGCTACCGCAAGCCAGCGGGCACTTGAACGTGGCCTGCAGTGCCTGAGGCATGCGCCTTGTACTGCCGCTACCGTGCTCGAAATGTAGTGCCCCTTGCACCGTGTATATGTGCTGCTACTAGCATGTGCCATCTGTACTGCCGTCACTTGTACTGCTGCCACTTGTTCTGCCACTCACAGGAGTGCCGACTGTGATGCCACAAGCCAGTGGGAACTCGATGGTCGAACTGGCACAGAGGCACTGCCATACCCACGGTAAGTAAAATGACATCTAAGCTGCCACCTGTACCTAGCTCGCACAGGAACTGCCACACATACTGCCACGTGTACTGCTAGCTATACCGCAAGTTGTACTGCCACCTGTACTGCCACATCTGTTGCCGCTCACCGGAGTGCCGACTGTGATGCCACAAGCCAGTGGGAACTCGATGGTTGAACTGGCACAGAGGCACTGCCATACACACGGCTTATAAGAATGCCATCTAAGCTGCCGCCTGTACGATACCTAGCTCGCACAGGAACTGCCACACATACTGCCACGTGTACTGCTAGCTATAGCGCAAGCTGTACTGCCACCTGTACTGCCACATCTGTTGCCGCTCACCGGAGTGCCGACTGTGATGCCACAAGCCAGTGGGAACTCGATAGTTGAACTGGCACAGAGGCACTGCCATACACTCCGCTTAAAAAAATGCCATCTAAGCTGCCGCCTGTACGATACCCAGCTCGCACAGGAACTGCCACACATACTGCCACGTGTACTGCTGGCTATAGCGCAAGCTGTACTGCCACCTGTACTGCCACATCTGTTGCCGCTCACCGGAGTGCCGACTGTGATGCCACAAGCCAGTGGGAACTCGATAGTTGAACTGGCACAGAGGCACTGCCATACACACGGCTTAAAAAAATGCCATCTAAGCTGCCACCTGTACCTAGCTCGCACAGGAACTGCCACACATACTGCCACGTGTACTGCTAGCTATACCGCAAGCTGTACTGCCACCTGTACTGCCACATCTGTTGCCGCTCACCGGAGTGCCGACTGTGATGCCACAAGCCAGTGGGAACTCGATGGTTGAACTGGCACAGAGGCACTGCCATACACACGGCTTAAAAAAATGCCATTCAAGCTGCCACCTGTACCTAGCTCGCACAGGAACTGCCACACATACTGCCACGTGTACTGCTAGCTATACCGCAAGCTGTACTGCCACCTGTACTGCCACATCTGTTGCCGCTCACCGGAGTGCCGACTGTGATGCCACAAGCCAGTGGGAACTCGATGGTTGAACTGGCACAGAGGCACTGCCATACACACGGCTTAAAAAAATGCCATCTAAGCTGCCACCTGTACCTAGCTCGCACAGAAACTGCCACACATACTGCCACGTGTACTGCTAGCTATACCGCAAGCTGCACTGCCACATCTGTTGCCACCCACCGGAGTGCCAACAGTTATGCCACACGCCAGAGGGAACTCAATGGTTGCCTGGTACGGCCGTCCTGTGCGCAGTGCGGTGCCTTTCACCCACAGCAGCAGCGCTACGCCTGTCAGGCCACCCATGAGGGTGAACAGGCCCAATGTTCCTTCTGCCATGCTGGACTTGCCTAGGCCAAAGTCGCGCAGTGATCTGCGATGCGGCACACAAAGGCAGTACATATGCAGAACAGTGTTAAGATAGTCCTGGGGACACCCGAAGCCCTCCTTCTGCCATGCTGGACTTGCCTAGCCCAAAGTCACGCAGTGATCTGCGGTACAATACGGCAGTACAAAAGCAGCGCAGTGTTCAGCAGCTAGCCGAAATGACAACATGATGACCTTGTGCCATGCTGGATTTGCCTAGGCCAAAGTCAAGCAGTGACCTGCAGGTGCGAAACACAGGGCAGTGCAAAGGCAGTACACAGGCAGTACACATACGGTCAGTGTTAAGATAGTCGTGGGGACTGCAGGAGGCCTCCTGCTGCCATGCTGGACTGGCTTGGGCCAAATTTGCGCAGCGACCTGCGCTACAATGAGGCAGTACAAAGGCAGTAAGTATCAGCATAAGGGTGGAAAAGACCCAAGCCTCCTTCTGCCATGCTGGACTGGTACACAACCGACAGGATAAAGTCGCGCAGCCAGCTGCTGCTGCTGCTGCTGCTGCGGCTGCTGCTGCCCAATGCGCTGGCGACGGCACGTCCCTGACGGCCAAGTTCAGACACCATGGTGCTAGCAATTCTCGATGTACCATGCTTCGATGCCGTTGCTGCTTGCAGTGGACTAGTACCAGCATGATGTCATGCGCTTGCAGGAATAATCACAAAACTGCAAAGTGCCACAATCCCTGGCCTGCATGAGGTCTTGCAAACGCTGCCGCAGTGCTGGCAGCAGCTAACTAATGCTGTCACTGTGTGGATGTCTTCGAGCTGCGCCTCAGCCCTTTTTTCAGCAGGGGCATGCGCTGCCGCTTCTCCTTCCCACAGTGACAAACATACGAGTGCACACTACTCAAAATAACAAACAGCACTCTTATCACTCTTGCTAACAATGCTCACTTGTACAGGCTACTCAGGAAGCCAGTTTGACCAGTGGTCTCGGGAGGTTGGCTGCCTGCTGCTGCTACAACATGCAGCTGCCGTTGCCTA
Source organism: Tetradesmus obliquus (assembly GCA_030272155.1). NCBI lineage: Eukaryota > Viridiplantae > Chlorophyta > Chlorophyceae > Sphaeropleales > Scenedesmaceae > Tetradesmus > Tetradesmus obliquus. The sequence continues at coordinate 1,678,209 of CP126203.1, forward strand.
GCCTGCTGTTGCACACGCGGCTGCAGCAGCTGCATCCGCTGCAGCTGCAAAGGCTGCAGGGTGTATCCGGCATGCTGCTGCAAACCGCTGTGTCTACTGCACACTGCCCTGCACTGCTGCTGCTGCCTAGGATGCACTGCATGCTGCTGCTGCAGCCTGCCAGCGCCTAGGCGCTGGCTGTGCATGTCTGCTGCTTGTATCTGCTGCTGAGTACGTTTTGCCGCTCTGATCGGCTGCGAGGGATTTCGATCCAATGAATGCAGCAAGACAGCAGCAGAAGCAGCAGTGGATACAGCGGCAGCACGGCTGATCTCTGCAGCGACGTTGTATATGACGCAATATGTAACAAGAACAATATCTTCACAAGGTTGAGCGTCAAACGAGGCAAGCCAAATCGTAGTGACCGTGGACAAGATTCGCGCAGGCACAACTACACGATCGCACAGCGCGTTGAGAGAGGTGCACGCAACACAAACACGTACAGGTTGTCGGTCAACGCTGTGCAACTGAGCAATGCACGTCTGCAAACCCTTCGCCCTGACTGTTAACAGTTATGCGTGTGACAGGCCCCACTGCCCAGCAGCTGGCACCCTTGTCAAGGGAGAGACAGCTCAGAGCTGTCTTGGTGTGGTTCCTTGCTGGTGTTACTAATAGCCGGACTCAAGCTTATCTATTGGGTACATTGCTTGTTGCTCTTTAATCTTTCCCTGAGTCACCACCTTGCCCATCAGCCGTTGGCGCACACAACCAGCATGCATCTGCGCAAGATTTCATTTCAAGCACTCTCAGCCAGCAGGAGGCCAAATGCCAGAAGCAGCAACGGCAGCAGCAGCAGCAGCAACAGCAGGGTACCTCTGCAGCAGCTTGTGCAACTAGCAGCAGTGAGAGCAGCATCTGGGCAGTGGGCGCGCCCTGTGAACATCACACTTGCAGGTGGGTAAGGAAGAAGGCACCGTGCCTGCAACGCAGTGAGGCATGTAGGCATGCGCCGAGGCACTGCCAGTAAGAATCACCTATGATGACACGTTGTAAGCAAGTGTTTTATAGCTGGCCCGTTTGCATTGTCTTGCGCACCAATGGCGGCTTTGCACAACCCTTTACAACAGCAGTTTGACTTCCTGCCGTTGCAGCGCAACCAAGGCACAGGACGGCACTGCTGCCACTGCGAGCTGTTACAGATGACAACAGGCCTCAGCTGCCGGCAGCCACACCAACAAGCAATCTGCAGCAGCAGCAGCAGCAGCAGCAGGAGCAGCAGCAGCAGCAGCAGCAGGAGGCGGGGATGCCACCACGCAAGGAGCGGGACTTAGTGATACCCATTGCGGTAAGCAGCAGCAATTCACAGCTGATAGTCTCTGCCAGTCTGCCTCAACAATGCATGTAAAGTAAGCAGCATAATGCTAGCTTGTCCTCTTGCATCACGGCACGGACACACAGCAGCATGCTGGAACTGCCGCCGCGCAATATATGCTTGTTGCAGCTGCTGCCGGTGCAGGCAGGCTGCTTGCCATTGCCAGACAAGCGCGCTGCCACTGCTACCCCTGCCTATCACTGATACGTATTCTAGTTTCATGATGTATTTGCTGCTGCTGCCGCTGTTGCTGCTGCTGCTGCTGCTGCTGCAGGTGGCCATCTCGCTGGCTGCCTATGCGCTGGTGGCACTGCTGGGCCTCATTGACAGCCTGAGCTACTAGGCCAGGCCCATGCCAGCTGCCCTGGCCGGCTCACTGCTTACACATACTCCACTTAGCCAAGGAGTGGGAATGTACAGGGAACCTCGATCAGGAAAGGGAACCAACAAGTGGTTCATAGGGGTGCATTTATGCACTGGTGGCACTTGTGAGGCTCGTTAGCAGCTTGTGCTGCCTAGCCACATGGCTCTTTACGCTGCTTTTTGATTCGGAACGATCCTGAGATGGTTGGTTCTCTTCCGGCTGGGTCTAGTGCTTCAGAGACTGAGTACTCTGAGCTTGTTGAGGTCTCCGACGTACACGCTTAGTGTCTGTGTTTCTGTTTTGTGCTTTCTGGACCCCATGAGCCTTGTCTGGCTCCTTAGTGGGTGGGCTTGTGGCCCTACTTTGGTAACTGGTAACTGGTTATGCCCTGGCGGCCAGCTGAGGCTGCTCAGCAGCTTGGGCTATCCAAGGCCTGAGGCCAGGTGGCTGCAAATGCATATGTGCCACAGTGTGTGGCATATCTGGGGCTTATTGACCGCTTGAGATACTAGGCCAAGTCTGAGGGACCAGTATGACACTGTCTTGGCGAGCTGCTCGCAAGCACACGTGTGCAGAGCGCGGCACATTGACAAGGTTCCACATCCAATGCTCAGGTTTTCACCATTGTTGCACCGCAGAGGCAGCCAAGGCTTAGGCTATGCATTGATCCAGAAGTGCTGTGGCACTGCGCCGCTTGCAGCACAGCAGTGCAGGGAGCAAGGCAGTGTCGCATGGCATGGCATGGCATGCAGGTCCGCTTGGCATTCATGGTGGCTTGAATGCATTGGCGTCGATTGTTTGGAATCCAGCAGTCGTACAAACTTGGCCTTTGCATCCAGGCCCAGCCAGCGGGACACAGCACAGCAGCTCAGCAGGTCAAGGGCTCATTGCTATTTGGTTCCATGCATGTTACAGTGCCTTATTATGACCACGATGTTTGCCGCCACAATTGGGCAAGCAAGGACAAAGTTGCGAGTATGCACCATTGGGGTGCTGTACAGTGCAAAGACAGTCTCTTCATTTATAAACCAATTGATGCACTGCTGCGCTGTTTTGCTGTGAGAAGTTTGCCATGTTTTTCAGTGGCTGCAGTTTGAGACAGTAACATCCACTCTGTAACGAACCTGTCATTGGCTTGATCACATGTGGCATTTGCAGCATGCGTTCCGCAACTGAAATGATGTGGCCCTTTTGTCTCAGAAGAACCCATACAAGCACAATGCCAGTGGTGTCGGACACAATGCAGCATGGTGAGAATTCCGTTGACCTCATCCACAACACAATCGCCGCAATCACATCATGGTGGTACCAGTAACAGAAAAGTGCATCCAAGTAAAACCAACGAAGACAGGCTCAATTCCACGTAACAGCCAATTGGAAGTACTAGAGGAGCCACCACAGCTGGCCACCGTGGCCCCAGCAACGTTGTTGAACAAAGGAAGTCAAGCAACTGCTGATCATAACAGTGCCAAAGAGCACACATGTGGCGTGTACACGCCTGCCATGCTCATTAAGCAGTATACTTGGTGAACATGCACGCTTGCATCCCCAGGTGCAAATTGCAGCACCCAAGCATCATGCATTAAAAATTCAATCCAATCCACCACGTATGATAGTGGGCCCTCACTAGCAGAGTCAACGGCGTGGTAGGCGGCATGTTTCTCGTGCTCCGCTGCCTATTGCTTTAGCATGTGCCAACAGCTAAGTAATCAGATGTCAAACCTTCGTTCACCACCGCGTACAACAACAGCGTGCTTCAGCAGCCGCTGCTGCTGCACTTTCAAGGGCAGCCAGGGAATGTCGGGAACTTGGCACAGTTGATTATGCGGTTGTAGGTGGAGGGGGAGATCTGCAGGAGCAGCAGCAGCAGCAGTCAGGTAGTCATTTTAGCACATGTGACATCACACAGTGATTCCGATCAAGTGCCGTATGAGCCTCCAAAGAAACCACAGCCGTCGCTGCAACAATGCGCCCAACAACATGCAATGCTTCCAAACAACAAAAAACAGTGTCTGTCATCATCATGTCATTGTTCTGTTATGATATGCTGTTATAAAACATGAACACCCTGCTCACCCCCTCTGGATGTTTCTTGAGGTCTGCCAGCACCACATCAACATAAGGGTCTCCTGCAGGCAGCAGCACCTGGGCACCAGGGAAGCTGTAGCCATCACCACCCTGCAGCACGTAACATAACATAATAACAAGTTACTTTTGGGTCAGCCAGCACCACATCTACGTAAGGGTTTCCTGCAGGCAGCAGCACCTGGGCACCAGGGAAGCTGTAGCCGTCACCACCCTGCGACAAATAACATAACACAGTATCATATTATTGTTGAGGTCTGCCAGCACCACATCAGCATGTGGGTCTTTTGCAGGCAGCAGCACCTGGGCGCCAGGGAAGCTGTAGCCATCACCACCCTGCAGCGCAGAACAAAGATTAAGAACATGTCACTGCTGGGTCTGCCAGCACCACATCAACATAAGGGTCCTGCAGGCAGCAGCACCTGAGCACCAGGGAAGCTGTAGCCGTCACCACCCTGCGGCAAAAGAATGTACACAATAACACACTAACATGTTACTTTGGGGTCAGCTGCAATGCAGCGAATTGTTTAGTGCAACCTCATTGCAGCTATAACGTCTCGATCCCCAAACCGGTTGCCTTGAGAAGCCTATTACACTTGAGGGGTGCTCTGAATCAGGTTTTCGTTTACGACGCCTACGCTGTACTTATCGCCTGATAAGCTTTATATAACAACTGATATGCAGTTATCAGTTCTTATCAGGCACATCCGCGTGTTACGTTGGCGAATCAGGGGGGGGTCAAAGTTTGGGCCCAAATCAGGGCTGGGCGGTCTAATTCGAACTTTGCGACTGTCGCGTACTGTTGATATGATCGGCTCAACATTATTATTTATGTCGAATCAACTCAAATTAGGGGCGAATCAGGGCAGCCTTGTTGTCTGCACGACATTTCACAGTCCGGGCACAATGGGCAGGGCGAGCGGCATGCGCAAAACAAAGGCTAAAAAGAAGTAATGTACCTTTATCAATATCTCAAACGGGCAGCAGGACCAGCAGCAGGTCTCAACTAGAGTAGAGTGGCCAGGCAGAGTGGTGGAGGGTGTGCTGCTGAAGAGGGCAGGCACAGTGCTGTGTGATTACCACGGCCGCATGATAAGGCCTGATTTGTTCAAATATAGGTATGAAACGTTCGTTACAAACAAACAGAGGACAGTGGATGCTCAGAACGTGCGAGCACGCAAGCAACACAGCGTATCGACGCGTACGCGAAACCTATGTGCTTAATTATATGTTGTTTTGACTTGATATGACATTTACAAGCGTCAGAAGAAGGCTGTGGCACTTGTAGGGGCAAACCGCAGTGTAATGAACCTTGCCTCCAGGCAGCCCAATCAGGGCCTCAGGTGTAATAGGCTTCTAAGAGAGGATCTCGGGCACATAAGCCGTAGCAACTCCGATCAGAGTTCGAAAACTGGGAACACCAAGCCAACATCTGGCGTGTGCCACAGCAGCAACGCTTTTATGTGCAGCAGCTCACCTGCAGCATGTAGTCTGTCGCCACAACCGGGTAGCGACCCTTCAAGTCTATTGGGCTGGTGCTGCCGTCAGCGTTGAGCAGCGATGCTGAAAGGAAAGCGCCGTCCTTATGATAGTACCTGATGCCAGCAACCTGTCAGTTTGAAAGCGTGGCAGCAGCAGCGCGCAGCGCAGCAGCATTGCTTAGCGTGACCAACACAACATTCATGTCAGTCGTTTGCTGCAAAGAGTGACAAGAAAACTCTTGCGTGCATACCTCAAGCCCTTGCTTGTGCACATAATCAGTGGCAACTCAAGTGAGCCACACCCTGTTGCCGGCTACTGCAGCAGGGCGTGCCAGCCGCCCTAGCACTAAGGGAGGCCAGCTGCTGCTGCCAGCTGCTGCAGCATTCTCACATGCAGTGATGAAGGAGCATTTTGCTGTTTGGGAAGCCTTCGGTGAAAGTAATCTGCTGCTGCTGCTGCTGAAGCACAAGCATACCTGCAGGAACCGTCCTCCGTGGTGAAGAAGGAAGCGTGTACTGCTGCAGCCGGTCGCCTATGTGAACGTGCGGCCATAGCAGCTAGCCTGTGCAAGAAACTGCTGCCAGCTGCTGCTAAAGCTGTGCATGCACACCCTGCAGGAACCTGCCGCCGTTGTTTGGGGTACAGTAACAAGCCATTTCTGACAGCATTAAACAGCACCTAAATGCAAATTGTGAAGCTTGTCAACTCAGTCATGCACTTTCATCAGGACCACCTGCCAGCCTAGAAGTTGGACGAGGACAATTAAGGCTTACTGCTGCTGCCACGTGCCACCAATAGCAGCCCTATACCCGTAGCTGCAAGAACAAAACACCATAAGGATATGAAAACAAGGCCGAAATTGCAGCCCTGCTTACCTGCAGGAACCGTCCTCCGTTGGGGTACAGTGACAGGCCATTCTTGACTGCATCAAGCAGCACCTGCCCACTGATGGTGAAGATTGCCACAGCGTTGGCATAGGGCAGCATGGCTAGCACCTCCGCGACAGTGATGTTTCCGGGGTTCTGCGGGTACATGCAGGCGGTGAGTTGGTGTCCTGCACTGTCACGGCTGCAAAACCGCAAATACAGGGCTGCGTCACTAGACCTTGAACACAGCAGGGGGGCCACCTCATGCATGAAGGAATGTAAACCCCCTCGAGCAAAAGATCAGTGCTCATACACTCGCGGATGGGCCTGTTTGGATGCTTACCTCAACGCCTGTGCGGATCCCTCCAGCCACCATCAGGCAGATGCTGATGTTGCCGGTTTGTGCAGCCACAGCAGCAGGCACAGACTTCAGGAAAGCCTCGCAAACATAGTTGCCGAGGTTTGTCTCGTTGCTGCGCGAGATTTGAGCGGATCCTTCCAGGGGCACTAGCGTCTTGCCTGCACAACCGCAGCAGCATCGGCGGCAGCAGCAGTGTGTAAGGTATGCGTGGAACCTTCAAGAGCCACGGGGGCCTTGCCGGGACAGCAGCAGCAGCAGCAGTGGGCAATCAGCAGCCACAGTGAGACCAGCCCAAACAGGTAGAGCTGCACAGCTGTGAAACATGGTCAACACATTGCTTGAATGCGTGCTGGCGACTGCCCCATATTGTGCTGGCACCCTTGCATCAATGTCAACACGACACCACCAAACAGGCTGTTACTATGTTATTTTCTGGCGATTACACGTTCCAAGTGACAACACAACCCACCTGCAACAGTGGTCTTCAGTGCCTCAACCGGCCCTTCGTACTGCTTCAGCAGCTGCAGTATGGCTGGGTCCTGCTGCACATTCCTGCTGCTGTTGGCACCGCCCAGCAGCAGCGGCTGCAGGCCAGGAATTAGCTGCCTGCTGTCAAGGTTGACTTTCAGCAGGCCTAGGTACCTGCGGTTACATACAACAAATGAAAGATGTCATGCAGCGAACGGCAATTATGCAGCAAGCGTCAGAAGCCGCAGACCCAGCAACGTCGCAGAGGGTTGAAACACTGCAGGATGTTGTGGGAAATGTTGAAAGCTGCCACAGTTGTAAGCAGCCAGCTCTTGGCACCGCCCAGCAGCAGCGGCTGCAGGCCAGGCAGCAGCTGCCTGCTGTCGAGGTTGACTTTCAACAGGCCCATGTACCTACAGATAAACGTGCCAATTGTTTGAAGCAGATATGTTAGGCGTCACAGCAAAGTCGGGCAGAGTGCAGTCAGTGTAGCATCATGCAGCATGGACTGAAAGATGCAATGTAGCACATGCTGACAGCCGCCAAAGAGGATATGACCAGCATGCACAGCAGTGCAAGTTCCCGTGCAAACAGCGCACATGCAGTAGCGAAATGACACGCTTGCTTGATGCGGTAAACGACTCAAAGCCTGCAGAACTGACGTCCAACCTACTTGCTGGAGTAGTAAGCTTGTACGATTGGCACATTGCCCACCCAAGTGGGGTAGGGGCCCACCGGCTTGTCACATGCTGCCATGCTGGTGCAGTTGGCGGCTGTGGTGATATGTATAACAGCAAGCACAGCAGCAGCAGCAGCAGCAGCAGCATGAAGTCAAATGTGTTGTCTGTCCTACAAAAGCAGTCAACTTGCCAGCCGTGCATGAGCCATTTCTCATGCATGTGACGTGTGTGACTGCAGCTGCTGAGGCCGGTTCATGCACAGTGCTGCAGTTGGTGTGGCACAAGTATCGACTTTTGGACTCAACCATCAAAATTTGCGTGCTGGCAGAGACACTTGAAATGCTCGCAAGTGTGCAGCAGATTTTGTGGCCGCACTCACGTGTTGCGCCAGGCTTGCCCGTCACTAGCGGCCCTGCTGTGGTGGGGCTGTGCATAATGTGCAGTATATGACATCCCATAAACCGCGCTGCATGCATCTATCACTCACGTGTTGCGCCAGGCTTGCGCGTGACCAGCGGCCCTGCTGTTGTGGGGCTGTACAAAAAGGTGTGGCTGTGGCCGCCAATGATGACATCCAGCCCTGGCACAGCCTTTGCTACCTCCTGGTCCGACTCATAACCTGCGGGAAAGGTAACATAACAGCATAACTGCTGAGTTGGTTGGGCAACATACGGAAACGTGTGGCTGTGGCCGCCAATGATGACATCCAGGCCTGGCACGGCCTTTGCTACCTCCTGGTCCGACTCATAACTCGCACGCAAGAATCTGCTTTGAAACTTCAGTCTGTGGTGGCACAGATTCAAGATGTCAATGCGTGTTGTCTGCAACAACATCCTGTGTTTTGCCGGTGCTGCAACAAGCATGGAGCTTGTCACAAGCCTGCATGCGACAGCTCGATCAGAGTTCATGTTTGCCGCATTGTGCTTTGAGCTCTGCCAGGCAGCTCTTCACAGCAGCTATCAAAGATGCCAGTGGTGTGTTATATAACAACGATGTAACATATTGCTGTGCACCTGCATGTGATAGTCCGATGACGTAGTCCAGGTTTCGGTGCTTTGCTTTCAGCTCAGCCAGGCAGCTCTTCACAGCAGCAGCCTCTGCCAGGAACTTCAGCTTGCCCACTGAAGGGGCTGTGGCTGCAGTGCTGGCAGTTGACCAGCCCAGCACGCCAACCTGCATGAGCGAAATGCCACAAAGGACAAGCTGGCTATTGAATGTCATTTTGTAAGCTGCGGTGGCTGCGGTGCTGGCGGTTGACCAGCCCAGCACGCCAACCTGCACAAGAAAAACGATACATAGGACAGGCAGGTAGTTGTTCAATTACGTTTTACTGTGAAAGTTGTGATGGCTGCAGTGCTGGCAGTTGACCAGCCCAGCACACCAACCTGTGAAAGGTAAGTGACATACATGACAAGCTGCTTAGTGTTTTGACATGGTGTTTTGTTGTTTGTCTTGGTGTTTTATTAACTTCAGCTGGCCCACTGAGGGCGCTGTGGCTGCGGTGCTGGCAGTTGACCAGCCCAGCATGCCAACCTGCAGCCAGCACAGCAGCAAACTCGTCGTGATAATAGTAAAGCAAATTTGGTTGAAAAAACAAGCTGGTTAGAGTGCCCGTATGTTTGCCAACTGAGGGTGCTGTTGCTGCGGTGCTGGCCGTTGACCAGCCCTGCACGCTAACCTGTAAAAGGTAAGTGACACACATGACACAGTGGTCAGTGTTGTGACACGTTGTTTTTATGTTATCGTGGGGTTGTGTTACAACTTCAGCTTGCCCACTGAGGGGGCTGTGGCTGCAGTGCTGGCAGTCGACCAGCCCAGCACGCCAACCTATAGCCAGCAAAGCAGCAAAACTGTCCTTTTTAATGATAGAAAGGAATAAGAATCTGGTTCAAAGAGGACAAGCTGGTTAGAGTGGTGGTATGTTTGCCCACTGAGGGCGCTGTGGCGGCAGTGCTGGCAGTCGACCAGCCCAGCACACCAACTTGTAATAGGTAAGTGACATACATGACAAGCTGGTTGGTGTTTTGACATGGTGTTTTGTTGTTTATCTTGGTGTTTTTGGAACTTCAGCTTGCCCACTGAAGGGGCTGTGGCGGCAGTGCTGGCAGTCGACCAGCCCAGCATGCCAACCTGCACACGCAAAGTGACACATATAACAAGGTGGTCAGTGTTTTGACATGGTGTTTTGTTGTTTACTATGGTGTTTTGTTGTAACTTCAGCTTGCCCACTGAGGGCGCTGTCGCTGCGGTGCTGGCGGTTGACCAGCCCAACACGCCAACCTGTGAAAGGTAAGTGACATACATGACAAGCTGGTTGGTGATGTGAAATGGTGTTTTGTTGTTGTCATGGTGGTTTGTTATAACTTCAGCTTGCCCACTGAAGGGGCTGTGGCTGCGGTGCTGGCAGTTGACCAGCCCAGCACGCCAACCTGCAATGAACAACGCAAGACAGCAGGATACATACCCATGGTTGCTGTGGCGCCAGGTGCGGTGGTTGCAGTGCTCGCGGTTAACCAGCCGAGCATGCCGACCTGCAACTGAACAGAGCCAGAAGGCGCGCTACACACACATTGTGAGTGAGGTGTCAGGGCGCCGAGGCCGCAGTGCTGGCGGTTGACCACCCTAGCACGCCAACCTGCAGCAACACAGACAAAGAGCCTTGCTACTATAGCCATACCGTTCTTTTGGATGTTGTATAGCAACAGCGGAAGTGACCAGTACCGTCCCATTGGTGCGGATGTGCAATGGGCAGTCATGTTGAGAGCAAGGCCAGCTCCTCAGTTCTGGATTCAAAACACACGCCCGCACTGGGTGCTGAGGTGTGATACAGCAGCTGCTGTGTTGAAGTTACATGATGATGTTCACCTTGTATGTTTTGTGCTTAGCTTTGAAGCTCAGCACAGTCCACTTCTGCAGCAGCCCCTGCAGCAGCGGCTCCGCTGAGGCGTCAATGTTGCAGGCACCAAGCACGGGGATGGGCCTGCAGCCAGCACTGCTGCTGCTGCTGCTGCTGCTGCTGCTGCTGTTGCTGTTGCTGCTGCAGCTGGTGAGGTTGCGTAGGTAAGAGGCCAGAGCCGGCAAGCCATAATCAAACTCATGGTTGCCGAGCACCTGCACACAGCGGTCGTATGATGTTGTTGAAGACATGCGTTGCTACATGCTAGGCAAATGACGTTGCTGGGCCAGCTGTTGCTGTTGTGCACAACAAAGGAACATGTGCATGTGCTGCCGGCACTTCTACACTAGCTGGCCGCCACTGGATCATGATGCTATTGCATGAAGCCGTTCGCTGCTGCAGCAGCAGCATCACCACCAGCAACAGCGCCTCACCATTGCATCCTGCCCCACAGCCTTCTGCACATACGGCGTCACTGCCCCCTTGTACGTCACATCCCAAAGACTGCCAGTGAACTCATCACCTGCAGGCGGCGACAGCAGCAGCAGCAGCAGCAGCAGCATTTAGGTTGTGTCCCACGGGCAGCACATTCCCTGCATCAGCATCCCACAGGTTGCCAGTGTACTGAACCCCTGCGCGCAGCAGCAGCAGCAGCAGCAGCAGCAGCAGCAGCAGCACCACCACCAGCACCAGCAGTGTGCGAAGTTGCTGCCAATTGAGAGCCCATCTGCTGACCGTCGCTGCTGCTGCTGCTGCTGCTGCTGCAGCAGCTGCACAGACTGCCTCAACTGCTGCTTCCAGCCCTCCTGTATGCCACAGCAGCCCCGCCCTGCCTGGTCCCTGCTGTACATCTGGGTGTAGGCCCAAATGCTGCCCATGCTCGGGGTTGCAACACACTGCTGCGTCATAGCACTGACAGGGAACGCGCTGCTGCTGCTGCTGCTGCTGCTGCTGCTGGGATGCCGGCCCCCGCCTGCATCCAGAAACCAGAAGGCTGCTCCCTCCCTGGCTGCCTGCAGCCACTGCCCCATCTGTTGCTGCTATTGCTATTGCTGCTACTCCTGCTGCTGCTGCTGCTGCTGCTGCGATGCTGTCACATGGTGTGCCCACCTGCGTCCAGGAACCAGAAGGCTGCTCCCTCCCTGGCTGCCTGCAGCCGCAGCGCCTTGATTTCAGAGGAGATGCGCGGCCAGCCGCCCACGCACTGCCCTAAGGCCTTTGTTTCTGCAGCCAGGGGCAGATGTTTTAGGCATTGAGCGTCATTTGGTGTGGATCAAGTGCTGTGAGCGAGGCCAAGTCGAGGGCCCTGCCCTAGCCCTTGCTTCTATTGTGGGACTTGGGCTGGGGGCCAGCCTGCTGCTGAAGGTACTAGTCCTGCAGCTGTTTCCGATGCTACTGCTCCACTGGTGCTGCAGCTGCCTCAGATGCTGCTGCTGCTCCTCCTCCTGCTGCTGCTGCTGCTGCTGCTGTTTCGTATGCAGCTACCCTCTATGCCGCTGGTGCTGCTGCTGCTGATGCATTCCCTTTTGCTTCTGCTGGTGACGCTTCTGCTGGGCTCATGTGGCTGCTAGCATGGGTTGGCAGTCAGTGGCCCCTCCTTCTGCACCCATTTGAGGGGGCTGCTGCTAGTGCTGTACAGTTGCCGCTCAATATACTTGCTACTTGCTCTGCTTGTGCTGGTGCTGCGCATGCTGCTGCTTCATTGCCGCTGTTGCTTGCAGAAGCTGATGCTGCTTTTACAGCCTGCTTCTGCTCCTGCTTCAATCGGCGCTACTCATGCTGCTGCTGGTGCTCAGGCAAGGGCTCACTTGGCTGGCATGGGATGGCAGTCAGCGGCTCAAAATGTCACTGCCCTCATGGTGCTGCAGCTGCTTTTACAGCTGCCACTACTACTGCTGTACATGCAGCTACCCCTGGTGCCGCTGGTGCTGCTGCTGCTGCTGCTGCTGCTGCTGCTGCTGCTGCTGCTGCTGCTGCTGCTGCTGCTGCTGCTGCTGCTGCTGCTGCTGGTTCTGGTGCTCAGGCAAGGGCTCACTTGGCTGGCATGGGATGGCAGTCAGCGGCTCCTCCTCCTCCAGCCGATTATGTACATCGTTCACAAACGCTATGTACGCCGTGTGATGCCTTTTGGCTGGCTGTATGGCGGCAGCTGTAGCTAGTCGCGGGGCACAGCTGCTGCAGCAGATCAGCACCAGCAGTGCTGCAAGGCAACTTTGGAGAGCCATGTAACGGCCAGAAAAATTCATTTTTATCTTTGTTTCAATGAAAGTAAATGATACAATCGAAGCTGCTGCAGCAGAACACTGCGGGGGTCCCCGAAGCAAACGACAGTCGCAACTGAGCTAGGGAGGCAGGAGAGCCCCATTTATTGACCAGAGCCTGCTGCAGGCCGCGTTTCTCAAGACAGAACCAAACAGCTATTACACTTGTCACACGCATCGCTCATGTACCCGGAGTGACAGGTAATCAAATCGCTGTGTTACTTCTGCGGCTCACACTTCGCGATTCGCCTGCAGAGCTTGACGTGACAAAGCAAAAAAACCAGACAAAATAAATATTAATGGCTGTAGCATGGTTTCAGCTCAACCTTCCCTCGAGTACAGAAGCGGTTGTACAGGATTGAACACTGTGATCGCCTGAGACAAGGCTCCGAACTCAGTTGCACATTCACGCGTTCAAACTAAAATTTAGTGACTGTCACAACAGTGTTAAAGTGTTCACCCGTGTGTCAGACTCCAGTCATGCGGGTGGAAGGTCGCCCGAAGGGTGTGCAGTGACCTTCAGCTGCCCCATGGGTGCCGACCAACCCACTTATAACAGACTGTCCGCGTTTCATTTAACCGGGAATGCTCTCTGGAGTGCTGATGCAATTGTGCTGCGTCCACATTTAATATATCCGGACGAACATATCCCACGCTCTGCTTACCCTTCAGGCACGCGGCAACCCCAAGTCAACCCTTGGCGCCTGTTTGCTGTAACCTTCAGCCAACTGCTATATATAAGTGTTTGCGTTCGTCAGCGTTGCGACGCGCACCCCACCTGATTAGCACATCACGCAGCTCTGTGCTGCTTGGGGGACACAAACCGGGCGTGCAGGCTGACTGAAGCGCCCTGGAGACCACGAACCTGCTCGACGCTTTAACTCATCTGTATAAGCAGTGATCAGCAGCTATGAGGGTGATGCGAGGCGCGGTGCTGCTTCTGCTGTTCTGCACCGGGCAGCTTGTGGCTGGTGAGCGCCCTCCTCGTGCAACACGATTTTCCCGTGGTTGTTTGAATTCAAAAAGGTAAACTTATTATCAAGCAATAGATTGTGGCGTATGAAAGCGTTGCTGGGGCACGCCAGGGCGTGGAGTTTGCACTGCTGTGCGCAGCAGTTGCAACTGCTCCAGTGAAGGCGGCAACTGCTCTGCCTGCCATGATACGCACAGATTGCTACTGCACATGCATCCTAGGATAACGAAGTCACTGCAGCTGATGTTTCTGCAAGGCTTGATGTCATGGTCGCAAGCAGCCAGCCGCTAATGTGACACTTGCTGAGCTGTTCAATCACTTGCCACACAAGCATGCCTTGCTCGTGACAAAGTGCTGCACAGCATTGCCTGCTGCACTACAGCCTGCCATATACAGATTAGCACGCTGCACATACATACATACATACATGCATGCGTTTGTCAGGCCCTGGACCAACCCTGCCTGCGCTTTGCTGCTGCTGCTGCTGCTGCTGCCCCGTTGTGCTGATGACAAGCACAGGCCAGGGGTTGGCACGTGTCCGCTCCTTGGGAGCCAGTCAAGCTGAGTCACAGAGGCTGGCGAGCCAGTGAGTTCCTGCTGCTGCTGCTGCTGCTGATGCTGATGCTGCTGCTGCTGCTTGTGTCAGCTGAGCCAACAAACCATCTTTAATTCATTGCCTTGCCATGCTGATTCAGAGAACCTGAGACAGGAATCTTGATCACCTGCGCCTGCAGATTGTGTGCATTTGTGTGTTTTTGCTGTGACAGCCAGCAGCACTGCATCCATTGTAGCTAGCCATTGCAGAGCTGCAGATCCTGTGCAGGTGTTTGGTGTGCTGTGGCAGCCAGGAGCACCACATGCACAGTAGCTGCCATTGCAGGCACTGACGTGCTGCTGCTGCTGCTGCTGCTGCTGCTGCAGGTACTTCACTGCCATGTCCAATGCGCGCAACCTGCGCAACAAGTATGCATCCATATCTGACAAGCAGCGCGCGGCGTGTGCAGGTGAGCGGCAGGGCTGACGCTCTGCTGCGTAGCAGCACCAAGCTTGACACGCGGTTTCAAAAAGCATGCGTGATGCGCAGTGCCATGCGTGGTGATCTCTTGCTTGGCACTTCCACACCACACATTGTACGAGTCTGAATCATCCTGCCGGATGTGATGCATCCTGTCTGTTGCGCCGCAGCATGTGTGGCGTGCTGTGCGCCTCTGACAGTGGCATGTGGGCACCAGCTGAACAGCTTCCCACATAACATAGACCAGGACCTGCTTTGACCCACATACTTGCGCATCTCTGTTGCCGCGCAGGCTTGGGCGCCAAGGCCAGCATGTGTGGGGCGCTGTCTGCCTCTGATAGTGACCTGTGGGCACCAGCTGGATATACACTAATTTGTGTTCAACTTGTTTTGTTGCAATGCAGGCTCTGGTGCCAAGGCCAGCATGTGTGGCGCACTATCTGCCTCTGATGGTGACGTGTGGGCCATGGCCACCAGTCCTGCTGTGTTTTCCTGGACAGACCCGGCCACTTTTGGAGGTGGCTCGGGCAGTCTGAAGAACCCCTTTGGGCCTGTCGGTGACCAGGGCAGCTGCTGGACGTGCGTGAGGTGAGCGCGAGTGTGAGAGCGTGGGGTGCACTGCAGCACTACTTGTCACTACCACGGGCCGTGGCTTTGAGCAGGAAAACACGGACCAGTGTTGCGCACTGGACGCAACTTGCTTGGAGCCATTGGGCCTAGCTGGAGAGGATGCCAGGGACAGCTGCTGCGTGATTTGTGGGAAAGTGGGGAGCTTGCAGTCTGAAGAACCTCTTTGGGCCTGTGGGGGACCAGGGCAGCTGCTGGACGTGTGTGAGGTGTGTGGCAGAGTGCAGTAGTGGCTACAATGCTGCAGCGTGCGGCTGCCTGTGCGGGGCGCTGCACTCCGCGAATAACTTGTTTGCAGGAGACCCCGCGAGCCCACTTTGTTTGAGCCAGCGGTCGCTGCTGCATTAGGACCACAGGAACCTGCCGAAACAGCCCTTACTGACGACCCAAACCTGCTGCTCTGCTCAATCTTCAATCGCTTTTGCAGCTTTGCCGTCACTGCGATGGCGGAGGCCGCAGTCGCGCGCAAACTCAACGTCGCAGGCGGCAGCGTGCGTCTATCTGTACAGGACGTTGCATTCTGCCCGGAAGACCCAAGGGAGCCCCGCTTTTGTTTGAGCCAGTGGTCGCTGCTGCCGGCGCTTGCAAAGTTTCAAAACGGCGATGTGGTTGCGGAGCGCTGCCTGGGCTACACGGCGGCTAGTGAGGGCAATGACGATGCGGGCTCCAAGTGCAAGTGAGTGAAGGTTTGACTAGGGTCAAAGTTTGACCAAAGTTTGACTGGCAGCTGCTGCACAAAGATGCTGCGTGTTCCACTTTCAGCCGCAGCAGTGCTGACCATGCAAAAGCAAGCATGGCATATGTGTTTGTTGCATATCAACACAGAGTTGGTTGGGCCGTGAATTTGTGGTCAAAGCTGGTCAAAGCTGGTCAAACACAGCTGCTGACTCAGCATGGTCTTGCTGCTTGCAGGTACAAGTGCAAGGACGCTGACCCGCAGGCGGCACAGGGGAAGTTCAGCATGCGCATGGTGAGCTCTCAATGAGCATGTGATGCAGCTTGCCACAGTTTGGCTGTATGACTCAGCACTTGCTTACTGACTGTTCAGTGCCTGCTCCTGCTGGCAGTGGCAGCCAACCCCAAACCAAGCAACAGCAACAGCAACTTCAGTGCAGAGCAGTTTCATTTGCCCCGGCAGTTGCTGATGGCACTGCCAGATACGGTGTCTCCCTGCTTACCACCACCCTGCTGCTGCTGCTGCTGCTGCTGCTGCTGCTGCTGCAGATCCGCAACTTTGCTCAGATCCAGCGCCACATCCGCATGTTTGGCGGCGTGGCCACAGGCGTCAGCATCTACTCAGGTGGGGCGGCCTGCAGTGCCTGCTTTAGTTGTTGAGATGTTCAAGTCGCTGTGCCCTTTTGCTCTTCAAGTGCTGCGCTACCAAGCACGGCGGTGCATCGCACGCGCACCAAATGTGATATGCTACGGTCTGTATACTAAATTGAATTATTAAATTCACATCATGCTGCTGCAGACTTCCGCCCCTTCTTTGAGGCCAACCCCACTGGTGTGTATGAGGGCAAGGCCTGTGTTGAGGGCAACTCAGCAAAGCTGGAGGAGAACCACGCAGTGGTGCTGGTTGGGTATGACAATGTTGAACAGTTCTGGATTGCCCGCAACAGCTGGTGAGCGTCTGGTGGTCTTTTTGAGAAGCCTGGGATGCATACGCTTAACTGTGCATGCATGTGCCACATGTGTCACAGCAGGCAGTGTTTGTACTGCTGTACTGCAGCATGCCTTCTTGTACTGCAGCATGCCTTCTTGTACTGCTGTACTGCAGCATGCCTTCTTGTACTGCTGTACTGCAGCATGCCTTTTTGTACTGTTGTACTGCAGCATGCCTTTTTGTACTGCTGTACTGCAGCATGCCTTTTTGTACTGCTGTGCTGCAGCATGCCAGGCGTCACGGCTGGTACCTGCTCAAGCAGTTTTGACCATTCTATGCTAGCCAGGTCTGCAACTGTTGCAGCATTGTGTTTATCTCAAGCTGCCCTGCCTCAAAGCACTAACAATGTCTCTCCATGCTTCTGCAGGGGTCCCGGCTTTGCCGACAAAGGATACTTCCGCATCAAGTACGGCGTGTGCGGCGTCGCGAATGTCGGCGAGATGTACGGGCTCGTGTGGACTCCCAACACGCAAAAGCAAATTCCAGTGGCTCTTACACCCGACCCCGACACGAAGGGCTGTTACGTCTACCGAGCAAAGCCCGGAGACAGTATCGGCATGCTGGCCGATACGTGGGGCGTCGAGCCCGCGGAGCTGTTATATAACAACACCGAGACCATCAGCGACCTGGAGAAGCCCATCGCTGGCAAGCTGCTGAGCGTCTGCGGCCTCGGTGAGTGGCGATGTTTGCAAAAGTTCCTGGAATGAAAGTTTCATGATCACGCGCTCCATTTATTGCCGCTGCTGTCTGTCACTTGTGCCGGAAGAAAGCACTGCTAGAATTGCGGCGATTATACATCAAGGTTGATTTCAAACCTAAATGTTGTACTCGCCTCGGTCAAACCAGCAGTTTGATTGCACCTTGACCAATGTTTGACCATCTCCGTTTCGCCCCACGTCAACTCCCTTTGCAGGAAGCAACGTCCTCAAGGCCCCCAGCTGGGCAGGAACAGACGTGCCACAGGATGCCTTGGGAACAGCAGCAGCAGCAGCAGCAGCAGCAGCAACACAGCCAGCTCCCTCCGCACAAGCAGCAGCGCCACAGAACAACAACAACAACCAGCAGCAGCAGCAGCAGCAGCAGCAGGTCCCGGGTGGCCAGCGCCCGCAGGGTTCAGGGTTCAACTTTGGGCCTCTTTCAATGGGCAACCGTGGCGGCAACAACGCGCAGGCTACTCCAATAATAATTGGCAACGGCGGCGGCAATGGCCAGGCTACCCCAATTGCATTCGGCACCGGGCAGCCTATAGGGGTTGGAAACTTGTTTGGCTTCGGGCGGCGCTGAGCACACATAACACCAGTGTTGAACTGACAAGCCTCAACTTGTCATGGAACCAGTCTTCGAGAAGCCTGGCTTAGTTAGCTTGTTATGGACAGGCCCTGCTTTCTGGGTGGCGTGCATTGTGGTGATGTTCACAATGAGCTGATGAACCTCCAGCTGATATTGCTGTGTATACACAGCAGTACTTATACATCGCAGTACACACATGTTGCTCTGTGTACGCAGAAAGTACTGCCAGTACCAGTACAAGCTTGGTAGCAAGGCGGCTGGATGCTGCTTTGCGTGCTGTGTGAGCTTCAGCACTGCTGTGCTGCAGCCGCATTGCAGGGCACCCATGCAGTGCCAGCACCAGCTGGGTAGCTATAGCAAGGCAGCTGGATGCACCTTTGCTGTGTGAGCTTCAGCACAGCTGTACACATGTGCTGCAGCCGCATCGCAGGGTTCCCAACAGTGGTGCGTAGTACACGCGTATGTTATACTGCTTTGAGAAACCACGCCTTGCAGCCTGTCCGCTGCCTGAAAGGCGCTTGGTGCAGGATGAGGGCTGTTTGGGCGCTTGGTAGCCAGTGCATTATACCTTGCAGGTGCTGTGATGCATTTACCATCACTGCTATATGCAATGCAGCTGCTGCAGTGCGCTGCACGTGACATGCAGGTGTGCTGCAGTGCACACCTGCCATTGTAGCACAAAAATGCAGGCACTGCGCTGGATGAGCTACCAGTGCGCGGTTGCCCAGCAATGAAAGATGTTCCTCCCAGAACTGTCAGCGACAGCACCACAAAGCACAACATAGCTGTTGGCTCAACTGGCATTGGACAGTCTTGGAGCTAAGGGAATTGTGTATGTGAAGGTTTGTTGCAGCAGTGTGCACGTACGGCGAGGCAGGCATGCAGTATGTGTAGTAGTATCACTTTGTGCCGCCACCAGTCAGCATTACGCTGTTGGCATACTAGGTTTGTAGTATCATCCACACTGCATAGCATACCGAATGCAGGGCGCTTACCGCTTGGCAATGACAGCTGTGTGCTGCAATGCACACTGATGCATTGCGCACTGATGCACTGTGCACACTGATAGTCACGTGCCCAGCCACAATGACTCGTTGGTGCTACTATCAGTCTGCATGCATAGCGCCGACAACAATGCTTTGCAGCCAGTGCAACTTGAACAGTGCATTCGTGCAGGTGCCAAGCTGCTTTGAGGTCACTGCGGTGCTGTTGCAGCCGATTGTGTGCTTGGCAGCAGCAGCCACGCATGCCAGCCACTGCAATCCACAACCGCTGCACATTGTAGGCGCATGAAAGGTGCTGCACCATGCTACGTTGACGTAAATTGCTGCATGCAGCTAGACACTGGCCCAGCATGCCCAGTGCTCGTGCCTCAAGCTTGCTGATAGAATGTGTGTGCTGGAGTTTGTGGCCGGGTCTGTTCAGGGGGCAGTTGTCAAGATGGTTGCTGCTGTATGGAGTGCTGTTGCGCTAGTTGAATAGCAAGCCCTGCAGCTCAGCCAATGGTGTCAGTTACCTGTGTTACTAACACACTTACTAGTAGTGAGTGAATGTGCTGCATGTGATGCATTGCTATTGGCTCAGTTAGGCTCAACTTGAAGCTGCCAAATGGGATGTCTGTACTAGCAGCCAAGCTGCCAGTACAGTGTCGTAGTACGGGCTGGTGGTAGCAAGCTCTGAAAGAAGATGTGTGCAGGTTTTTCATGTTCGAGGTGCCCAAGAGCAGTGTGGGCCGCAGGTTTTGATGCATTCTACCGTCTGGTACAGAGGCTTGTGATCTCCCTTTGATGTGCTGCGCTGATATTGATGCTATGGCGTGATGGGTAATATGATGATGTGCTGTGCTGACGCTGTTGAGGTGATACCAGTTTTGGAACCGTTCCACGGTTAGTGTTCGTCTGCCAGACAGTGTTGTCCAGAGAACTTCAGATTCATGGCTTGTACAGCCAGCGCCATGTTAGTACTGAGTGGCTGACGGCTCCTGAGTCGCTATGGAACACATAACGTGTAATACAAAACATGACATGGCTTGGCTGGCAGTCCCGGTTAATAAGCAAGAGGGTTCCAACGGAAAATGAAATGTACAAGTTGTTAAATCATGACTTGATGATCAAGTTGTGCAGTGTACAACGGTTGCTCGAAGGAAACAACACGGCATGTTGATAACTCTAGTTTGCCGGTCGACAGTTACAAGCCATCTTTCCTGCAACCCTTGGAACCGCACAACTGTCAGGCAGTTCAACTGCCGTGGTTTGGCGCTGAACCACAGCACTTTGTGACAAAGTGACAAGCAACACCTCACCAGCTGCATCGACCTGCATCACTGCCGCATGTTAACGCACCTATTCCTTTTTTGTCCGCGTGTCTGTCACACTACACCCCACGATCCGACGGTCGCTCTGCTTGAAGCTGGGGAGCATCAGTGTTTGGTCATCACCTGTGCTTGATCAGGGAGTTTCTTCCGTAGCAAAGCAAGCAGCCATCCCACGCCCCTTCTATTTACCTTACTACAAGCAATACCTGCTACTGACAGTCGATTTCAATTATGATTGGACAGCGTACCCACAACTTGACGAGCCATTGCTTCTCCGTACACCACACAGCTCCACGCCTTCGACTACAGCGAGTGAGCAAGACTCCGATGCTTAATCAAAAGCATGTTCATGAGTTGTGCGCCTCACGTGCTCACCAAGGGTGTCGTGCTGCTGGCTACGTGTCTTGCAGGCACACTGCAGCACTGTGGCACCAAGGTGCAGCAGTAGCAGCAGGGTGCACGCAGAGCATGCACATGACCAGCACCAAAAGCAGCAGCGACAGCAGCAGCAGCTTCAAGCATGCAGCAGACGGCAATGGCTGCAGGCACAGGCAGCAGCAGCGCTAGCATTAGCAGCAGCAGGGAGCATCACCCTCCCCAGCGCCTCACATGCAGCAGCAGCAGCAGCAGCAGCAGCAGCAGCAGTAGCAGCCAGCTGTGAACTTCAGACATCGTCTGCCACTGGTCTCAAGTGGTGTGATGTGGTTGTCGGGGATGGTGCTCTGCCAATAAAGAGCGCTTTCACAAAGTGAGTGGCAGGCATGTTGCAGCTGCTAGTGCCAACAGCAGGATGCAAGCCAGTAAACACAGCACCCAGCTGCTGCTGCCATCTACCAACACCGGCAGTTGCTTATTCGTCTGATGGCATCATGTAGGTCTTCCACACAGCACAAAGATGCAGCAACATCAGCAATACATCAGCAATACATCAGCACTATCAGCAATATCAGCAGGCTGGCCCACATGCACAGAGCCGGCAGTTGGCATGGCCAGCAACTGCATCAAATGCTCACACATCCACCGGCTTGCTCGCTTGCTGCTCTGCTGCTGCTGCTGCTGCTGCTGCTGCTGCTGCTGCTGCTGCTGCTGCTGCTGCTGCTGCTATCAGGCTCAACTACACAGCAAAGTTGGCGAGCACTGGCACCGTCTTTGACAGCACATACCAGCGCAAGACGCCCCTTGTCTTCAAGGTGATTACACACCATCAGCAGCAGCAGCAGGCTCGTCAGCAACTGTCAGCTTTCACAAGCAACGGCCGAGCAAGGGTGGCATTTTAGTCATGGCAGTGGCGCGCTGCACACGGCATGCTGTGTGTACATGCATGATGTCTCAACCGATTTGCAACAATTCTACACAGCCGGCGTGCTGACATGGATTGCATAGCAACCCCCTGATAGTTTGGCGCTGAATGTGCTTAGGTGTGTGCTGCTCTGTATGTGCTGTGCAGGTTGGTGAGCATGAGCTGATTGAGGCGCTGGATGTTGCTGTGCTGGGCGCAGAGGTGAGCTCCAAGTGCACTCACAAACACCATAATAATTTATCTATAATATATATAATACAATATATATAATATAATTTATTTATTATTATCTATCCTACATTCATTAAGCACAAATAATGAGTGAATAATTTGCAAACTGTTTGCAAATTAATTGCACATAGAATTACATCACTACATCACACCCTGCGGCAATGTGCCAGCCTGTTGTTTTCCTGCCACCTTTATGTTTTTACCTTGACAGAATCTGTGCCTGCCTCCTCTCCATACACGGCATGCATGCTTGGAACATGAACGCAAAGCATGCATTTAGGACAGTGTTTCTAACAGCTTTGACTGCAGGGCATCCTGCCGATGCAGGAAGGAGGCAAGCGCTACGTGGTGGCCTCCCCTGGCTGCAGCTCTCACTGTTAGGCTGTTTGCTGCACCTTGTGCTGCAGGACATCCCGCCTTTTTCTCGTACTGCTGCCTGGTTGGCTGGCAACAACTTGCTTGTTTACGCTTACGATGCAAAACATTTCTTTACCACACTTCATTCTGCCTTCTGCTGTGAGACATCCTACCAATCCAGGAAGGCGGCAAGCGTTATGTTTTGGCGTCCCCTGGCCACACCTCACTATTGCTGCTGGTCTGTCATTGACAAGGTTACATCTTGCTGTGTGTTGTGCTGCAGGACATCCCGCCAATGCAGGAGGGCGGCAAGCGTTATGTGTGGCCTTCCGCGGCCACACCTTGACATTGCTGTGGTGCTGCCCCTAACAAGGTTTTGCTGTGCTATGTTCCATCTGCTGCAGGACATCCCGCCTATGCAGGAGGGCGGCAAGCGTTATGTGTGGCCTTCCCCGGCCACACCTTGACATTGCTGTGGTGCTGCCCCTAACAAGGTTTTGCTGTGCTATGTTCCATCTGCTGCAGGACATCCCGCCTATGCAGGAGGGCGGCAAGCGTTATGTTGTGGCCTCCCCCGGCCCCACCTTATCATTGCTATTGTTCTGCCTGTGACAAAGTTTTGCTGTGCTATGCTCCATCTGCTGCAGGACATCCCGCCTATGCAGGAAGGTGGCAAGCGCTACGTGGTGGCCTCCCCCGGCCCCATGCAGCGGCAGGGCACCAAGAGCCTGCTGTGGGTGGTGGGCCTGTCACAAGCGCTGGAGGAGGCGGGAGGTGAGGATGTACCCCAGAAGCAGCAGCAGCAGAACAAGAAGCGGTGACATCATCTTGAAAAGTGGCAGATCGCAAATGGTGCAGCAGCAGCAGCAGCAGCAGCAGCAGCAGCAGCAGCAGCAGCAGCAGCAGGCCATAGGCGGGAGCATTAGCGACAACTGCAAAACCTGCAGCGCGTGCACACAGCTGCATGTCAACAGCTGCTTTTTGTCATTAGGGTTTGGCAGGGCATGGACGGCTCACGCTGTGTCACCTCCTGCTGCGCTGCTGCAGAGATGGCGGAGGATGGCAGCCCCACATCTGACCTGGTCTTCGAGGTGGAGCTGCTGTCGAAGCGGCGGAGCAGGGGCTGAGAAGGCTGCTGGGTTTTGGTTTCAGACGAGTGCGTCTGGCCCTGATGGCCCCGGTGCCAGCCAAGTTGGTCAAGCAGCAGCAGCCAGGAGGGCTTGTGCCCATGCACCAGGTGTAACATTGGCGGAACAAGTAATTTTTGGGTGATGTTTGTGCTGAGCTCAAGCGACGTGAAGCAGCTCATGGTACAGAGCAGAGTGTCCTAGTCAATAACAGCTGGGCGGTTCCGAGACTTTGCCTGAACATCAGGCCCTGCTTGTGATTCCGCGCACTGAGTCGCGAACACGTCTCTGCCATTCTTTGAGTTGAATTCACGCAAGCCTGCTGTCTATCCTCAACACGACAAAGCACACGTGTCTCGGGCATCATGGAGGCGAGCGACAGGGTGCTGTTGATCGCTGTTGATGATTCAGAAGATTCACAAAAAGCCTTTATGTGGGCCGTAGACAACCTGTACCGGGAAGGGGACCAGATCCACCTGGTGCACGTTGTGCCACGGCTCGCGTTCGCAGCACAGTATGGAGTGCCGCCTGTAGACTTTGTTCCTGCAGCGGAGAACAGCAGCTACGAGTCCGCAGTGCAGAGAGCGGAGCAGTTCATCATTGACAGGTTTGTCAGAGCACTGCCTGTCACCATCAAGTCCCCAGTGGTGCACATCATCAAGGTAGGCAGCTGCTGCTCATCTTTACTCAAGCCTTTGAGCTTATTGATTGCTGTTATGATAACTTATGCGAGCTGTCCATGTGTACTTGAGCAGCTTGACTGTGGCTGCAAGTTGCAGCAAGATGCTGTGCTGCATGCACATGCAGCAGCTCAAGTAGCGACCCTCCTTTGCTGCTGCCGGCTCCTCATGCATGCACACCACGCACCAGCACTAGTGTTTGAACCACTAATACCACTTGCATCTATGTGGCATCAGCCGCCTCCTGACTTTCAGCACTACACGTGTTTCCTTGCATTCCCTTGCTCCTCTCCTGTGTCCCCCCTGCATGCTGCAACCTACCTCGACCTCCCACAGCAAAAAAAACAGTCGAAGGTGGACACAGAGAGCATGGGCCACGTGCTGCGCAAGAAGGCTGACAAGCTGGATGCGGTTGCCATTGGTTGTCTGCAACTCACCACCTAGACAGCTTCCCTGTTGCTCTCATCATCGGCATCACACTTGTCTGCTTGCTCATCCCTAGTGGCACCAACTCTCTTTCTCTGTCTGTCTCCTCTGCTTTCCCCCATGTCCACCACCCCACCTCACTACACACACAACAAAACAGTCCGAGGTGGACACAGAGAGCGTGGGCCACGTGCTGTGCAAGAAGGCAGATGAGCTCGATGCAATCGGCATTGTGATGGCCAGCCACAACAAGGGCCGCATGGCTGAGTTCTTCCTGGGCAGCGTCACGCAGTACTGCACACACCACAGCAAACGCCCCATCATCATCGTGCCCACGCCAAAGTAGTAGTTGAGGTGGAGTGTAGTTCAAGTGGCGATCGCCGTCGGGGCTGGTGTGCGTCAGCAGCGGTTGCATCCAGCAGCAGCAGCTGCAGCGGGCAGCGGGCAGCACCCGCTGGAGCGACGGCAGCAATGGCGGCAACAGCAGTGGCAGCAGCAGTGCCAGCAGCAGCAGCAGCAGCAGCAGCAGCAGTGGAGGAGCAGCACACCATTCGCCGTTGTCTTGCAATAATGCTCACGCCAAGACGAACCCTATCATACCGCATATTCTTGCCCACCCAAGTACGGAGGTGCTGTACGGGTGCTTATGTGGGCTGGAGAGGTGTTGCGCGGTTGTGCGTACGGCAGCAGCAACTGGTCCCAGCAGCAGCTGAAGCAGCAGCAGGGAGCGACAGCAGCAGGGCGGCAACGGAAGCAGCCAGGAGTGGCGGCAGCGGCAACGGCAGCGACAGCGGCATGTCAGCGTTGCCCAGGCTGCAGGCACCAAGCAGCTGGACAGCTGGCGGTGTGCCTGCATCTCAGCTGTGCTGTGGCAGAGGCACGATGCTCTGCTCTGCTGCCTGCAGCTGCACTGCAGAGAGCAGCAGCTAGGCTTTTGTGGCAGCAGACGCAGCAAGACGCCAAAAGAGCAGCAGCCAACAGCGTAACCGTTGCGTCCTTGTTGTAGTTCAGCTGGCAGGTGACACTGATGGAAGGGCCATCTTACATGCCACTTGTTGTGGCTTGCGCAATAGGCAGCAGCATAAAAGTGTTGCAGCACGGCACGTGTATGATTCACTGCAGGCGGTACATGCTCAGCTTTGAGTGCAGTTGTAGGGGCTGCGAGCTCGTGCCTCTTCTTTCAAGCTGCTTGTTGCTGCAGTGCTGTGGCAAATCACAAGCAAATGTACAGTGTCATGTTGTGAGGGCTTTCTGGTGTTATGTTGCTTGATATGCTTTTGCGATGACTGTGTTATGTGGCTGTTTATGGGGGGTCTGTTTTTTTTAGCAATGTGTGCTTCCTGCAACTCTTTACACATTTTGTTGAGGCAGTCTGCTGTTCTTCACAGAAAGACTGCAAGCGGATGCGTGTAGCAGGCTAGCAATGCATCATGTTGTGGTGATGCTGCTTGCTGTGGCAGGTGTGCATCATGGTCAGCCAGTGATCTGGTGCTTTGCAACACTTGCATGTGATACACACCTGTTACTGCTCGAAGCAGTAATTACTGCTGCGTCTGCATGTTGTGCAACTTGGCTGTGCAACTTGACTGGTGTGTGTTCTCTCACTGAGAGATCATGGCATGACTTCCATGAGGTCAAGTTCAATGGCAACACGATTGTTCATATTTTACAGAAGAGGCAGAGCCTGAAACACACTAGCATTGAGGAGAACCTGCGACACCTGCGGTATGAGTGCTAGTCTGTTGAACAGTCATCTACAACAGTCATCTACTTACACCTGTACATGAAGGTTAGCCATAAACACGACGTCATGCTAGGGACAACATGTGCGGCTTACTCGTGCAGTACAACCCTGTGCTCTCATCATGATTAGGGCCAGAGTTCTGCTTCTGCAGCGTGGCACTCACGCGCATACAATGACGAACCAAAACATTGCAGTCATACAAGGCTGACGCAATGTTGGCTTCCAGCTGAGACACTGCATTCAACCTTGGAATCAGTGACTGCGCGTTGCCGCCAGTAAGCAGAAGCAGCATCCAATGCCAGTACGACTAGTAGCTCACCTTTACAGAGGAGCACCAACACCTGAAGGCCCTGAATCCAAAACGTGACCGTGCACATGTGCCAATCATTTCAGGCTCATTGATTAGACTGATATACCCCATCACACAGCAGGATAATAATAGTGCCCTGGGACTTTTAGCGGACTTTTAGCACTTTTACCACACGTCCGGAGGGTAGCGCAATTATCACACAGCATCACTGCAACCACGGTGCCGCAACCGCAGCCTTCCGATTCAGCACCACCTTGGGAGTGCTGGGCTGGCCGGCGCTGCTGCTGCTGCTGCTGCTGCTGCTGCTGCTGCTGCTGCTGCTGCTGCTGCTGCTGCTGCTGCTGCTGCTGCTGGGTGCTGCTGCCTGCTGCAGCCTGTCTAGAGCCCTCTGCCGGTTCTTGCCTGCTGCCACATTTGGTGCACCCACACCGGCACCAACACCAACTGCACTCGATGCGGCTGCTGCTACTGACTGAGGAGGCTCTACTGCAGCGTTCGCAGCCTCATCAACACAAGCCAACAAGCCCTTGCCAGCTGCCTGCTGCTGCACACCACTCTCGCACTGCAGCTCCCGCTGCTGCTCGTCCAAGCCGGTGCAGCCCTCCCCTGCTGCTTCACTGTGTTCAGAGTCACTGCTGTTGCATGCAGTGCATGGCTCCACTGCTTGCTGCAGCCGTTTCTCAGCGCTGTTCCGCGGGCTGCCCTCCAGCCCTTGGGCACTGCCATTGCTGCAGGCTCCCTCCACAGGCGCAGCCCTGTTTGCTGGTGCCTGGCTGTGTGGGTGGCTGCTGTGCTGGCTGTTGCTTGGGCAGGGGCCCTTGCTGTTGTGCTGAGCAGCAGCAGCAGCAGCAGCAGCTGCTGCTGCTGCTGTGTTGTGGTGCCTATGCCTGTTGTGCCGGCTGGCCTTCACCACTAGGTGCTGTCCATCAGGGTCGTTTGATTGACAGTACACACCACGCTGCAGCACAAGCACATGATATACCATGCTTAAAACTGTGCTTCCATATGACAGGAGCACGCATACACGCATGTATCAGCAGCGTGCACCGCAGATGGCGGCATGGGACAGCTCACACCTGCACCCATTGCACAGCAGTTGCAGCAACATCCCACAAGATCATGCGGCTTCTGCAGCGCAACGCATAGTGACTGGATAGCAAGCTCTGTGCATGCAGCAGCATGAGCTGCGCGTCCGCTGAAGAAAAAGCGTTGCACCAGCAACAAACTTGTGTCCTACACTGCAGTTGTGTCGAGCACCCACCTGTGCAGCTGAGGCGCGCAGGTCGGACAGCAGCGTGTGCACGTGGTGCGGGGTCAGCTGGTCCGGCAGCACGTAGCGCGGCCGCAGCCCAGCAGCAGGGTCAGCAGCCTGTGCAGGCGGCACAACAGACAGCAGAGCAGCAGCACGTCAGCACATCCGAACATCAGCAGCTGGTGCGGAAGAGCCCATCACAGCAACAGAACTGGAGAAGATGGATACCAAGGCTACAGCAGCAGCACCTCAGGACACAGGTGGATGTGATGCCCCCAGCAGCTGATGCCTCCTGGCAAAAAGTCCAAATTAGCAGCCAGCACATCTTACATGTTGTGCAATCAGCTACAACATTCGACACATAGCAGGGACCCACCTGTACCTGTCGCTGCTTGCGCTCCGCAGCCGCCGCAGCGCCTTGCTGCTGCGGCGGGTTCAGCGCCACCTGTGGCTGCTGCGGGTCAAAGCACAGCACGCGGATGGGCGCATACGGGCTGAAGCTGCACACTGCCACTGCATGGAAGCAGTTGTTCCACGCGACGCAGTACACGGGCGCTCCCCCGAGCGCAATGTGCGGCGCGGGGGTGGCGGTGGCAGTGGCAAAGTCCCAAATGGCGGGCGGGCCACTTTCTGAGCCGCATGTCACATATTCCCCGTCTGCAGGAAGGCAGAGCATATGCACACAGTGAGTGCATAAAAGCAACACAGAAGTACACACCAAGTGACATGAGCAGCAAGAGTGGGAGCCTCCACTGGTGGGCAGTGGCAGAGTCACTTGATGGCTGGCGAGCCACTTTCTGAGCCGCATGTGACAAACTCGCCATCTGCAAGAGAGCAGAGCAGAAGTACAACGCGCCTGAGTCACTCTACGGTAGGGCAACAGGTTTAGCAATGACCCGCAGCACCGACATGTTTTGACAACGAGAACACCTTGGCAGTGGCAGTGGCAAAGTCCTAGATGGGGCAGGCCTGCCCCAAGTCACAGCAGCCCGCAATACCCCCCAGGCACACTCTGCTGCCACAGACAGCCTTCAGCTCCTCTTACCTGGACTGACTCCGAACTTGAGCGGGGCAGCGCTGCAGCGCACGCCGCTCATGCGCCTCGCCACCAGCAACAGCTTCAAATCCACAACCACCAGCTCGCTGCTCCTGCTGCATTTGCTGTATCTGCCCCCATACAGGCACGCAGTTGCCTCCTAAAAAACCTCAAGTCACAGCAGCCGGCAACACCCTCAGGCAGACTCTGCTGCCACCGACTGCCTTCGATACTGCTCACCTGGGCTGACGCCAAATTTCAACGGAGCTGTGCTGCAGCGCACGCCGCTCATGCGCCTCGCCACCAGCAGCAGCTTCAAATCCACAACAACCAGCTCGCTGCTCCTGCTGCATTTTGTGTAGCTGCCCTTGGCCCGTGCTGCCTTGGTGAGTGCCAGCAGCTGGTGGCCGCCGGGGTGCACTGCTAAGGATGAGATGGAGCTGCCGGCCAGGTCGCTGCTGGTGCGCAGCAGCTTGAGGACCTCACATCCTGCAGCAGCAGCAGCAGCAGCAGCAGCAGCAGCAACAACAGAACAGGGTGGGATGGAGCTGCCGCCAGCTCGCTGCTGGTGCGCAACAGCTTGAAAACCTCACAGCCTACAGCAGCAGCAGCAGCAGCAACAACAGTACAGGGTGGGATGGAGCTGCCAGCCAAGTCGCTGCTGGTGCGCAGCAGCTTGAGGACCTCACAACCTGCAGCAGCAGCAGCAGCAGCAGCAGCACAAGGCGATATGTCATCAGCATGCATGCAGTCTGCCGCTGCAGTTACCCGACACTGCCCTGGCAGGTGCTTCTATTCACAGCCATGCACAGAGCACAAACATGCGTCTAAAATGCTGCAGCTGCTGTCCACCGGCCAGCCTCTCTGGTGTGCTTATGCCTCCAGCGCCCTCACCTGCCAGCAGCTGGGACGCAGTGCTGCCATGCCTCAGCACTGCCGCCACAGGCGATACCGCCTCAGCAACAGCAGCAGCAGCTGCTGCCGCCGCCTGGCCCACCGGCGTACTCGGCCGCAGCGACGACAGCAAACTCTGCTGCTGCTGCTGCTGCTGCTGCCGGGATGGACTGTCGCAGCCTGCACTCTGCAGCGTCAACCCCCCTGTAGCCAAGCTGCTGTTGTATGCTGCAGGCCCGGCAGCAGCAGCAGCTGCCCAAGCTGCTGCAGCTGCCGACTGAGGTGGCACCAGCTTGCTGCTGCTCAGTGGTGTTACGTCAACGGAGAGCTCAGACAGCACGCCTGCTGCATCGCCAGCAAACATGCGGCTGCCCAGCTGGTTGAGTGCAAGGCAGTTGATTGGGCTACCAGAGACCTGCAATGCTGCCAGCTGCTGGCCATCAGCAGCACTCCACACTCTTGCAAAGCCATCATAGCCGCCAGTAACTGCCAGCAGCAGCGGCTGCTGCACAGGGTGCAGCTCGGCTGCATACACGAAGCACTTGTGCTGCAGCACACTGCAGCTCACACTGCTGCTGCTGGCTGCTGTGCCCGTCATTTCTGACATGCCTCCTAATGTGGCGTGTGTTGATGCATTTGCGGGGCTCGGCAGCAGCGGCAGGTGCCAGACCTTGGCTGTGTAATCTGCTGACGCGGTTATGAAGCTGGAGTCATCCCGGGCCCAGTTTATGCTGTACACCATGCCTGCGTGGCTGCCCAGCACCCAGCACAGGCGGCCGGTGAGCGTCTGGTACAGCACGATCTGCAGCAGCAGCAGCAGCAGCAGCAGCAACAACAGCAGCAGCGACATCATAAGATGCTGTACACCATGCCTGCGTGGCTGCCCAGCACCCAGCACAGGCGGCCGGTGAGCGCCTGGTACAGCACGATCTGCAGCAGCAGCAGCAGCAGCAGCAGCAGCAGCAGCAGCAGCACCAACATAAGATGCTGTAGACCATGCCTGCGTGGCTGCCCAGCACCCAGCACAGGCGGCCGGTGAGCGCCTGGTACAACACGATCTGCAGCAGCAGCAGCAGCAGCAGCAGCAGCAGCAGCAGCAGCAGCAGCAGCAGCAGCAGCAGCAGCAGCAGCAGCAGCAGCAGCGGCGGCAGGTGAGTGCAAGGTGCAGTCTTCCGGAACTGCAGTGGCCAATGCAGTGCCTGTTTGTGTTACATGCTTGCACCGGCATGGCAGGATTTTGGCACAAGGTTTGACTGGCACACAGGCAGAGCCGCGCACTGCCTCCCACCTTGAACCTGCCGTCTGCGTCTGCAGCAGCAGCCGCCAGCCAGCGGCCGTCCCTGCTGCTGGCGATGCAACTGCAGCCACCTGGTGATCCTGGGATGTCCACTAGGACAGCATTGGGCACCTGAGAACATGCAAGCAGCAGCAGAATGCAAGGCATTTCAGCAGAGAAAACACAAGTCACTGTACTGCACAGCCGCCTGACGAGCCTGGGATGTCCACCAGCACCGCATTAGGCACCTGGGGGTATGAACAACCAGGGGAGATGCACAAACCGGCTGTCATTTTTGGCAGGTTCTCAGTTGCCTAGGACCATCTGAAACTGCGCCATGATTGAAGAACCTGACTCAATGCTTCATGCAACAGCTCATTATCAGCGAGGGTGTGCACGCAGCCCATGCAACAACGCACATCGACAATATATAACAGCTACACTCGCCTTGCAGGGGTGCGCCAGTGGCCTGTGCAGCTGGTTTTCCAGCTGCAGCAGCTGCCGATCCAGCAGCGCCGTCCCGCAGGCATCACCACCAGCTGCCGCCCCCTGCGCGCTGGCTGCTGCTGCTGCTGCTGCTGCCTTGGGGTTGTGCAGCAGGGCCCAGGGGATGCGGCCTGGGTGTGGTTTTTGCAAAGTGCATGCAGCAGGCACACACAGTGTGACATGAGGCGCTGCACATGTGTGTTATTCTGGAGCTGGTGACCAAGTTAAATGATATTTGCAGCGGGTTGGCCAAGTGCGTGCTGCCGGACGCAGAACAGCTGACACGGTGTTTGTATATCTGCCATGCCGCAGTCACTTGTACCATGTTCATAGCCACTGCCACAACCAGCAGGCACGTCAGGCTACGTGAGTGCTAGCAAAGAGCAAGACAATATTGCAGGGCGGATGTGCCGCACCACACACACTCTTACCATGCTCAAAGCCGCTGCTACAACCGGCAGGCACATCAAGCTAAGCGAGTGTCAGCAGATGCATTGCAGCTGACCAATTGTGCCTCTCTTATACTTGTGAACTCACCGTGCTCAAAGCCGCTGCATTAGCCCGCAGCCACGTCAGGCGATGCTAGTGCCAGCTAGAAAACATTGCAGCAGGCCAAATGTGCTTATGCCGCTCTTCCGCACTCACCATGCTCAAAGCCACTGCCATAGCCTGCAGGCACATCCGGCCGCACGCCAGCAGCAGGGTCTGTCACCACCAGCAGCACCTCGGGCAACGGCCGAGGTTTAGCAGCCAGCGTCACCTCCAAAAACCCCGGGTACTTCTCCCAGCCCTTCAGCTGCCTGCTGCTGCTGCTGCCGCTGCCGCTGCTGGGCAGCTGCAGAGTGCCAAACTGCTGCTGCTGCTGCTGTGCTGGAAGCCCTGCAACAGCATCTGCAGCAGCAGCAGCAGAACTACCAGCCCTGGTACTCCAGAAGCTGCCTAGCGCAGTTCTTAGTGGGCTGCCAGGTGTAACAGGTGCCCCAGGGCTGCCGCTGCTGCTGCTGCTGCTGCTGCTGCTGTCGAGGCCGTAGCCCCTCCAAGACAGGAAGGCTGCCTTTGCTGGCGTGGCTGGGTGGGGCCCCGCTGGGCCCTTAGAGAGCATGCCAGGCTCGCCCACGGCAGCTGCGGCATGCAATCACAGCAGCAGCAGCAGCAGCAGCAGCAGCAGTGAAAGTGTTACAACCCCAAAGTCAAAGGCAGGCGTGGGCACAGCACAAACCTCGACAGGGTGCGCCCAGTGCGCCAGCTCCCTTCAATCAGCAGAACACATCGAGGCGTAGGGCAGCTGCTGTGTCCAACACCCTGGCAGCCCCAATGCTGTGCTGTGATCACACCATGCCTGGCATCCCAGCATCATGCCGACAGTCGTTGAAGCAAGAAAGCCTTGCATAGCAGCTGCATAACATCACTGACGCAAGTGTTTTGCTGTGGCCAGGAATGCTGTGGCCACACAATGTCTGGTCCCTGCATCCCAGCACCAGTATGCTTCACGCACCGCAGAAACAGCTTTGCATGCACGCTGCAACTCTACTGCAGCATGCATCCATGCATAATCTTGCATTGCCAATGCCCCGCAGCCCACCTGGCTTGTATCTGTACAGCTGCAGCTGCAGCTGCAGCGGCTGGCCCTGCAGCTGCTGCTGCCGCAGGCCCTGCAGCCGAAGGAACGCCCACGCCACAGCATGGCCGCTGCCACCAGGGCCAAAGTCCTGCGCATGATGCTGCATCACATGCGCCGCACACAAATGACACACACAGGCGTGAGTTTGGTCAGCGGCAAGCAGTGCCTACAACACTGAATATGACACACATTTGCACACCACTCCAAGTCGAGATACACGCAGCATGTCACATACGACATGCTGAGGTGTCAGACACACACTGGAACACACACACACAAAATATGTGTGTGTGTTCCAGTGTTGTAGATGTGTAGCACATTAGCAGGTGTGCTGCACACCCAGCAGCAAACTTATGTCTTACATGCATGAAAAGTTACATATGCCCCTACCTGGAAGCGCGCGAAGCCGCTGGGCAGCTGCAGCACCTCCAGCAGCAGCAGCGCGTCAGCAGCAGCCAGGCCCTCCGGTGACACGTCCAGCGACAGCTCCTCGCCCCACTCAGCAGCCAGGCCGTTGCTCTGCCCCTGCAAAGGATTCAATGCACATTCAAAGTGTTTGGTGCAGCAGAGAACGTGGAGACTGTTTGCAGCAGCATCGCACAGCTCCTCATTCCACTAATCCAGGCCGTTGCTCTGGCCCTGTGTACAACACAAAGTGTCAAACTGAAAGCTAGACAACACATGCCTTTGGTACACCGTTATGTAGTACAACAGTCATCCTGGGCTGGTGTAGCACAGCTGGCGCAGCACAGGTAGCGCTGTTGCAGCCATACAAGCACGCACACCCGCGCATCCTGATGCTGCAATGCAGTGGCTCTGTGCAAACCGCTCACCCGCAGCATGTCGTAGGGGCGCGTCTGGATGGGTGGGATGTACTGCAGCAGCGCAGGGCGCGGGCAGGCCGTGTTGTTGTCCACAGTGCCCAGCACGGGCCGCCCAGGGTGCTCCAGCAGCTACACAGAACACAGGTAAGCAGAAAAGCAAACTCAGCAGGTTTCAGCCAGTGATGTGGTGCAACATGTGGCAATATGATGCACAGCACAGGCCGCTCGGGGTGCTCCAGCAGCTGCATAAAAAACAGCAACAGAGGCAGAATCAGCGGAAGGCAAGCCAGTGAGGTGTGAGGCAGGGCGTGTTTTGTCCACAGTGCCCAGCACGGGCCGCCCCGGGTGCTCCAGCAGCTGCATTAAACTGCAAACAAAAGCAAAAAGCAAGTTCAGCAGGGGCAAGCCGACAACGGGTGCAGCAAGTGGCATTATGACAGCCAGCACGGGCCGCCCGAGGTGCTCCAACAGCTGCACGGAACAGCACACACAGCATGTCAGCAGAAGGCAAGCCAGTAAGGTGCCATAACAGCTGGAGAGCCATTGCTTGCAACACATATGCATACAACTGGCGAGCAATAGGCTGTGGGTGCTGTGTGCCACGCCTCGCTGCTGCCGCCGCTGCTGCTGTTGGCACCTCGTGCATGGAACCACGACCTGGAGGGCATGGTTGGTTCCCTTGCACAGTGTGCCACTCAACATCGGCTGTAGCCAGGCACCTGCCGCACCTTTTCCTGCAAGGATGCCTCCACCACCTGCCGCATCACCCCAGGCATGCCGCCACTGCCTGCACCGCCATCCCAGCTGGGCCCTGCCGCCCCAAACATGCCCTGCTGCTGCTGCTGCTCATCAACTCCTGCACCCGCCTGGTGCACCATGCGCACATACTCGCCAGTGTCAGCATGCACCACATGCAGCCGCACCACTGGGTCTGTTAGTAACACGTCAGGCACCAGCGCTGTGCTGCGCTGGATGCGCAGGCTGAGCACGCTGCTGCACGCTGCCTTGCGGTACATGGGGGACATCACTGCCGCTGCTGGCTCCGCTAGGGAGGCGGCCCTGCAGCAGCAGGAGCAACAGCAGCAAACACATGTTGAGACAATATGAGAGCATGCAACACCAAGGCCAGTGCACTGCAACGCTTGTACCCATACACAGAGCGTTGCTGTAAGCAGAGAGCCCTATGCCGCTAGCCGCTCCCTGCTGTGCTATAACACGACTCCAAGGCACCGACATGCTGCATTGCTTTGCAACCACACGAGGTACGCGGCCCCACCTGCTGATGCCGCTTCCTGCTCTTCCTTCACTGGCAGCAGGATGCGCTGCTGCTGCTGCTGCTGCTGCTGCTGCTGCTGCTGCTGCTGCTGCTGGCACTCCAGGGCCAGCTGCTGCATCTGTGGCAGCAGTCTTGATTGGGCGTAGCCTTGCCAACTCACTAGCCAAGCTGCTGTCTGCTTGTGCATTTGAAGCAGCTGCCGCTGCTGCAGTACTAATTTGCGCTGCTGCTGGCACCCATGGTGCTGCTCCTCTAGCAGACTGTACAACTGCAGCCAGCTGCTGCGGTTGCCCAGCTTGTGTTGACGGTGCAGGCTGCTGCTGTTGCTGCCGCTGCTGCGGGACCTGGGACACTGCTGCTGGCTGGCTGCTTTGCTGTGTGCGTACCTCTCCCACTCTGCTGCGCCGCCTTTGGCTCAAGCCTCCAGGGCTGTTGGTTGCTGCTGATGCTGCTGGGACGCCTGTTGCTGCTGTTGGGCTGCCTGTTGCTGCTGCTGGGGTGCCTGCTGCTGAGATGTCTGTTGCAGGTGGGCTGGCAGTTGCCGTTGCTGAAGGCTCTGCTGCAGCTGCAGCTGCACCACCACCACCAGCAGCAGGTGCTGCTGCTGCACGTTGCTGCTGAGAGTCTGCAGCAGTGTCAGGTCTTGGTGGCGCATCTCCGACCTGATTAGTGGCTACACCTGCTGCTGTTGCTGGCGCAGTCAATGTCTCCACGTCTTGCGCGCTCAGCTGCAGTCCTTCATCAGCTACAGCTGGTTCGCTCAAGGGCTCCGCTGCTGCTGGGGAGAAAGGCAGTGCAGCAGATGCGTCACACTGCTCTGCTGATGCACCAGGGCTTGCTGCCACTGCCTCCAGCACATCTTGTGCAGGCGGTTCCGCCCTTGCTGCATCAGCTGCAGCTGCAGCGAGCACGTGCTCTTCTGCGCTGTACTGTAGCAAGGCTGCAGAGTCGCTGATGCCCATGCTGCTGTTTAGGTTTCCTGCAAGCTCGTCTTCCATGTCTGACTCGTATGCAGCTGCATCGCTGGCATATTTGAGCCGCTGAGGAGACGTTCCTGCAGCTGCACCTGCCTGCACTGGTAGCAGCATAGCAGCTGGTATACTGACAGGGCTGAGTCCTGCAAGGTCCTGCTGCTCAAACTGCTGCATCTCTGCTGATGTTGCCCGCTCTGCTGGGAGGACGACAGCACTCAAAGCTGCTAATATGCCCTGCTTGGCAGGCGCTGCAGCAGCAGGCAAATGCGCTGAAGTAGCAGCCTCTGCTGTTGTTTCAGCATCGCCTGCCTTTCGGGACTCCATGCTGGAAACACTCAGCTGCTATTAGTACACAATCTACTGTCTGTCTGCAAGCAGTAGCATGGTGTGTACATCCACTACTAAGTTCTGTCGATGGCAAAGCTCCAGAAACATATTATTCAACTCAGTAGACTTCAACAGCATTTTTTATGCGAAACTGGCGTTGCACAGCTCGATTACACTGAGCACAGCAGGCATGTCAAGTGCGTGTCAAGTGCGCTTTGTCCGTACGACAACACTGCATACATCTCTGATTAAAACAACACATTATGTGCAAAGCAACAATGAAACAGCTTGCAATGCACTGCTTCCTACGCTGGCGATGATAAATTGGCTCTGCTTCAAAGAACCCTTTTCGAAACGTGGCACATTGTGACAGGCTTCAGAATGACGGAGCCAGCCAAACATTGGTCCCAATACTAAATCGCAGGTGTCTTGATCACTACGCACGCGTTAGAGAGCTGTGTCGTCGCGGCCAAGCTTCACCTACTCATCGCCATTGTTCTCGCTCATAAACCAGCACATTGCTGACATAATTGTTTTTTGACAGTTGTGCTGAAAGGATTTTGAAACAGCTTGCTGATGGCGCTGAGCAACTGTGCTGCCCAGCGTAATGGCGAAACCGCAACAACGAATTGCCTGGTGCTTGGTGATGACCTGCCGCTGTTCAAGTTCGGTCTGCTGACAGACATACAGCATGCAGACAAGGTATATGTGAAGCACTTTCGGCGCCTGGTCCTGCTATGGCTCATAACCAGCAGCAGCAGCATCACCAACAATGTTGTTGTTGTCCAGAGCAATTCTGAATTGTTTCTGCAGTGCTGCACGGCCCACCACTCGTACCCACAAGCTGCATTTCCGCCACACGTTGACACCGACCAGGACACAGTATCATTTGAAGGAAGGCCCCAAAGGTACCGCGAGAGTCTAGGCAAGCTGCAGGCAGCACTGCAGCACCTGTCTGACATCTTGCAGAAGCCGCAGCCACAGCAGGACCTCATTCAGCCATTGTCCTTTCTACTCACCCTGGGAGACGTAATAGATGGCTATGGAGATGATGACAGCGCCAGCGCAGCAGCAAAGACCAGCAAGGACTTGAAGCAGGTGGCAGGTCTGATCAGCAGCAGCTTGCAGGACATTCCAGCAAGGCACGTGCTGGGCAACCACTGCCTGGCAGCACCACGCAGCCAACTGCTGGAGGTAAGCAGGTGCTGCTTGGCAGCAGCAGCAGCAGCAGCAGCAGCAGCAGCAGCAACAGCACATGCAGGCAAGAGCAGCACGTGCCTGAAAACAGCAGATGCATGGTCGGTAGTGCCACATACAAGTCACCCCTGTCGCTGCCCTCACAGATTTTCATCCTAAACTATCTCACCACATCTCACTGGGCATCTGCTGTGGCCCACATCTCACTGGGCATCTGCTGTGGGCCCTGGGACACTGTTTGTTAATTCAGGCACTGCCAATGCCTGGCAGCTACTACAGCACTTGCAAGCCACCCGTGTTGCCGGCAGTCAAAGATAATAACACACATCTGCCTATGGCCCATGCTGTGTGGGCTTTCCTGTAGGCGCTGGGCATGCCTGGCAGCTACTACAGCATGTGCAAGCCACCCCTGTTGCCAGCAAACACAGATAACAACATACATTTGCCTGTGGCCCCTGCTGTGTTGCCTTTCCTGCAGGCATTGGCCATGCCTGGCAGCTACTACAGCGTGCAGCTGCCCGCCAAGTGGAAGCTCATCGTGCTGGACACCACTGATATGAGCCTGCACTCAGGCTACCCACAGGTATATAGCAGCAGCAGCAGCAGCAGCCAATCTCCTGGCTGTACGGCTGTGTGGCAGGTTGCATGTGCTGGACACAGCAGAGCTGCAATAAATGCCTGGGGTATCCAGAGGGTGCAAGCAAGCGCTACTACACTGGTACTGCTGCTCGGCTGTTCTTCACCAAGCTGTTCTTGCTGCTGCTGCCGCCGCCGCTGCTGCTGCTGCTGCAGCAGGAATCATCGCAGATGCAGCAGGCGCTGCAGTGGCTGCAGGCGCACCCCAAGGAGCAGCACGCCAATGCAGAGGCCTGGAACGGCGGGCTGTCAGCAGCGCAGATGACCTGGCTGCAGCTGGAGCTAGCGGAGGCAGCAATGGCAGGTGGGTCAAGACAACTCATGTGAAATGCAAACACGTAACAATGAGGCATGTACATGTGGATCCTGGCACCATCTGAGAAGGGGTTGCAAAGGCACAGCAATGCTGCCTTTTTAGGTGCTGTCAAATAGCTGCAGCAGGGAGTCAGCAAGTTTAACAATCTGTGAGAGTACAATCTGTGAGAGTTCAAATCTGCTCCACTAGCCAAAATTGCGGGCTGTCAGCAGTGCAGATGACCTGGCTGCAGCTGGAGCTGGCAGACGCAGCAACGGCAGGTAGGGAAAGATAACAGCTGAATTCTTGAACAGCATTGTTGGTAAGTGCTGTTCAGCAGCTGTAGCATGATGTCGCCAAGTGAACCAGTTGAGGCTGGCAGACGCAGCAATGGCAGGTAGGGAGAGATGACTTACTTATGTGATAAACAGATTGCTGTTGGATGCATTTTCGAGTAGTGTTCAGCAGCTGCAGAACGATGTCAGCATAACAAGCAGTCTGTGATTATTTATAGCCGTGCCTGTTGCCCGCGTGCCTCTGGCCAGGACACGCTGTGAACAGATGCTAATGCAGTACACTCCTCTGAGGCATCGCTCTATCTGTGCTGCTGCTGCTGCTGCTGCTGCTGCTGCTGCTGCTGCTGTGCAGACCAGCGCGTGATTGTGGCCTGCCACCACCCACTCGCGCCCGGCTCAGCACCCGAGCAGTACCTGGCCTGGAACTATGAGGCAGTGCTACAGCTGCTGGAGCAGCATGCAGGTGTGTTACAATCTATAGCTTCTTAACATTAAGTTGTTGTTTTGTGTCTCTGCATTAGCCGTGTTTTCAGCTGTGCCTGGCCTGGAACTAGAGGCAGTGCTGCAACTGCTGGAGCAGCACGCAGGTGTGTGCTGCAGCTGTCTGTGCTTGCTATGCAGCGTGGGATTGCTGTCATTTGCCTCTTAGCTTTTGAGCATGAATACAAGGCCGCTCCTGCATGCATGTCGCCTGGCCAAAACAATTCTGTGTCGCCAGCCTCTCTTGTGTGTCTCTGTGCCCTTACGTGCTTCGAGGCGAGCTACGTCAATGCTATTTGGTAATCGCTTGATGCTGTATGCAGGCACCGTGCGCATATTGTTCAGCGGGCACTACCACCGCGGCGGCTACGCGCATTGCTAATCAGCAATTCTTTCTCCTCACATGATTCAATGATGTTACACGTATGCTGTTTGCTTTATGTGTCATGCAGGCACCGTGTGCATGGTGTTCAGCGGGCACTACCACCCCTGGCGGCTACGCGCATTGCTAACAAACATTATTTAGCCCACATGTCGTCATGATTTATTACACAAATGCTGTTTGCTTATGCCTTCATGCAGGCACCGTGCGCATGGTGTCCAGTGGGCACTACCACCCCGGCGGCTACGCGCATTGCAACGAGCGTTATTTTTCCATATGAGTTCATCGTTTGTTACACGAATGCTGTTTGCTGTATGTGTCATGCAGGCACCGTGTGCATGGTGTTCAGCGGGCACTACCACCCCTGCGGCTACGCGCATTGCTAACAAACATTATTTTGCCCACATGTCGTCATCATTTGTTACACGAATGCTGTTTGCTTATGCGTCATGCAGGCACCGTGCGCATGGTGTTCAGCGGGCACTACCACCCCGGCGGCTACGCGCAGCGCGCCGGCATCCACTTTGTGGTCTTTGAGGGCATTCTCGAAGCTCCTCTTGACTCGAATGCCTACGCGGTTGTGGAGGTGTGGCGCAACAAGGCGCTGATCAGAGCGTATGGTGTGGGCAGCAGCAGGGAGCTGCTGTTTGAATGAGCTCTACAGCAGCAGCGGATGCGGCTGCAGCAGCAGCAGGCAGCTGTTATGCAATTAAGTGGCAGCAGCAGCAGCAGCACCGGCATCCACTTTGTGGTCTTTGAGAGCATTCTGGAGGCCCCGGCCGACTTGAATGCGTATGCGGTTGTTGAGGTGCGGCGCAACAAGGCGCTGATGAGAGTGAGTGGTGTGGGCAGCAGCAGGGAGCTGCTCTTTGAATGAGTGCAGCTGCGTGCTTCGGCTACAGCTATGGTAAGGGCGGCAGCAGGCGGCTGCGGTGTTATTGAGCGGCAGCAGCCGCAGCGCGCCGGCATCCACTTTGTGGTCTTTGAGGGCATGCTAGGGGCGCCGCCTGACCAAATGCTTACGCGGTCGTGGAGGTGTGGCCCAACATGGCGCTCATCTGCGGCGTTGGCAGCAGCAAGGAGCTGCTGTTCGAATGAGCACTACAGCGGCAGCGGCTGCAGCTGTGGCGTGCGCGGCAGCGGCGGCGGGGGTGTCATTGAGTGGCAGCAGCAGCAGCGAAAGCAGCGCGCCGGCACCCACTTTGTGGTGTTTCATGGCATACGGGAGGCGCGGCCTGACTCCAGCGCCTACGCGGTCGTGGAGGTGTGGCGCAACAAGGCGCTGATCAGAGCGTATGGTGTGGGCAGCAGCAAGGAGCTGCTGTTTGACTGATTGTAGCTGCGTTCGGCGACATGGCAGCGCAAGCGGCGGCCGCATTCCTGATCGGCAGCAGCAGCTGCAAGCTGTTGCTGTTTCCTGCGTGAATTGTCCTAAGGTTGTCACCGGCATCCACATTGTGGTCTTTGAGGGCATACTGGATGCGCCGCCTGACTTGAATGCTTACGCGGTTGTGGAGGTGTGGCGCAACAAGGCAGTGGTGTGTGCATTTGGTGTGGGAAGCAGCAGGGAGCTGCTGTTTGAATGAGCACTGCAGCGGCAACTGCTGCCATTTGGCAGAGTGGGAGCAGCAGCAGTGGCATTGGCTGCAGCGTCAGGGAGCTGCACTTTGAATGAGTGCAGGTGCAGCTGTGGTGTGGGCAGCAGCAGGCAGCAGCAGCTTTGCATCTGGTGCTTCACACAGCAGCAGGCGGGCGCCCGCCAATACTGCCTGCAAGCCCTGCAGCCGCAGAGCTGCAGCACTAGGTATGTGTACGACTGTGAGCGACAGACATGTGTGTGTGTCGACTGTGTGAACATGTGTGTGATCACTTCTATGCTGCTGACAACGAATGTGTTTGTGATTTGGACGAGGACAGTTTACATTGACTTGAGCACGCTAGCTTGCAAGCAGCTTGCTAGCTTGATTGTTTTTGAGGTCGGCAGTATGTTACAATCGCAGGGTGCATGCACACAAGTGTTTAAAGGTATCTGGTGGCATCGTGTGTGGCTGATTGTGAGTAGATTCGAGCTGTGCCTTGTGCTGGTAGCAGTTCTGCTGCCTTCAAACCACATGTGTGTGCGCGTGCAGAGAGCATGCATATAGCATATAGCATACAGGCAGTGACAGCGTCCAACTTCACACAGCATTGCATTGCATACCCTGTGCATTAGGCAGATGGTAAGGAAGGTTGCGGTCGATTCTGCAAACCCACTAAGGAGGATATGCGTTATGTTGCAGTCTCATCTGTGAGTGTGCCTGGTATCAGCGTACGCTGCACCCAGGGTTGCACACCTTTGTTGTTGGACATGGTTGTTTGATCGCATGGCTAACGTTTAACGCTACAGTTTGTGCAGCAGGGATCTGCTGCTCGTGTTCAAAACCAAATACAGCGTGGTGCAGCAAAATGCGATTTGGGATGGCTGCATGGGTGCGCTGCATCTACGGCCATGCTTGTTGGCTGCACTAGCTGCGCATTGCTGGTGCAGTACGCATGCTGCTTCAGCTGACGCCTTTGTTTGCACCAGCACCAGCTGCTTTGTTGGCCTCTTCTGCATGGGTAGCTAACACATAATCGCTACTGCATTTGCAGCTGCATTGCATTCCAGTGTGTGCATGTGTTCCGTGGTTTGCACTGCCGGGTTTGATGAATTCCACAAGTGTCAGCAGTGAAGTGGATTCAGCGGTGATCATTGGCCACAGCAACGATATCCAGCATTCAGCGCTCACATGCGCCAGGGGTCACAGGTTGTGTTCGTGGGGCAGTACCCTATACCTGTGGTAGAGGTACTGCTGTGATGACCCACGTTCCTTTTGCAGTTGAACGACGCTGCGCGGCTGTGTCATTGCCTCGAGGCATGGCCGAACGCAGTAACATGACGCGCGCTTTTAGAAGCGCTATACAGCTGTGGTTTGACCCCAACCCTGTGTACGCGTGGGTGATGACTATTGTGGCTCAATAGGGCATTAGGCCAAGGTCCCGAGGCATATCATCATGATGCATTTGCAAAACCTGTGTGCTCCCTTGGCAGTAATGCTGCAGCTATACCGTGACACCTTGTTTGAATGTGTGTGCTGGGTGCCGGAGTATGTGATGTCATGCACGTCAGCAGCTTCGCTGAGCAAGTTTGAGTTGAGTACGACTGGCTTGGCAAGAATGTTGTGGGCGTCAGCCCATCATACCTATGAGCATATTATGTGTACGTGTGCCTCCTGCAGCAGTTGCGAGAGTGCAAGTTGCTCCCAGCAACAGCTGTTATGCCTCTGTTGCGGTGCTGGGTCTGCTGGTGGAGCCTGGCGCTTGTGGTGCTGCTGCAAGCCGTACCAGTGGTACTGCTCAGCAGTGCAAGTTGGCGAAGCCGCTGTTGCAGTCTGGTGGATGGTGCCTTG
The DNA here is from genome assembly GCA_030272155.1 of Tetradesmus obliquus. Lineage (NCBI taxonomy): Eukaryota > Viridiplantae > Chlorophyta > Chlorophyceae > Sphaeropleales > Scenedesmaceae > Tetradesmus > Tetradesmus obliquus. Next base: position 1,721,763 of record CP126203.1, read on the forward strand.
CAATGCAACCATGTTCTAGGGGTTTGCTGGTCCGATGGTTCTCGTAATAACGAGAAGGATGTGGGCTGCAAGTGCCACCTGCTCTTTGGAAAGTGCCACCTGCTCAGTGCCCCTTGTAGGATAACAGCTGGTATACAAGTGTGTTACGTAACACAAAAAAAATGCCATCTGCTTCCATCAGGTCGTTGTTGACACGTTACTGACTTGCCTCGTGTTGGTATTTCGTCATGGAGCGTTAACACTCTTAAATGATTTGAATTATATTGCCACGCCATCAGGATAACTGGACTGCTGTTGGTCCAGTTCATTGAAGACATGCTGACTAGCACGTCAGGACGACAGGCCTGTTGAAAAATGTTACTGGTCAACTTGACGCGAGGCGTTGAACACCCAGTCATGGGTCTATGCCACGACTGTGGGTCTCTGCTGCGACTGCTTGTTCAAGTAACAACGTCACCCGCAATCTCAACCACTGCAGCGCCAGCTGGCCGCCAATGAATGCTGCCACCCGCATGCGCACATGGTTCCTAATGAAAGTGAAGGCGTCAACCTTGCTACCACAGCTGAGCTGCAGCTCGCGTCATTCTAACTGTAGCATCGCTGCAGCGCCGGTGCACTGTGATAACGTATGGGGACATCGCTGCCATGCAGAAACAACACAACAGTATGGACTAAAACTTCACAGGCCCAACACCACCATCTGCCTATGCTTCAACACTTGCTGTGTCAACATGCAGTGTATTGTACACATGCGGAACTCCACCAGAAGCATACCACAACACATACAATGCAACATGGGTACTTGCTCCAGTGCTAATCAATAAAGCTAGTGCTGCAAGCCAGCTCCACGGCAAACAAATCATTTGTGCATGATGCAGCAGCAGCGCTGCAAGTTCAACGAGCATACACCTCATGCTGCTGTCAAACACAAGAAACACACATATGCGTTGCTGCAACACAACTCAACAACACAGCGCACGTAACTGCCCACTGCAATACATCGAGGACACTAAACCTGGGTGTCTGAAAGTGCTGCACACAGAACGCAGCGAGACTGTACTGCCTTACCGCTGCACATGCTTCCACATTGGCGTGCTTGTGCAGTATCGGCCAGTATCAGCAGTATCAGGCACGTGCAGTTCGGCCAAAACTTAACAGTTGCTTGGTCCAGCGTTCCGCTGGGGCAGTCAAACGCCTCAACGAAACCTCCAACAGAAACCTCCCAACCATTCAGTCATTTGCACTGCTGCAACCTTGGCGCAGCTGGTTGTAACACTGTCCACCATAATACATCACCACTCAAGCCGCTGCGGTGCTGTTGTGCGTGTCTATCACTTCATAGCATCATTCACCTGGCAGCACGACAGCAAGCAGCAACACACACGGTCCCGTCAAGTGCATGTGGTGGCACAGCAGGCAACCAAGTGCAGGCGGCTTTGCTGGTGGTGTCAGTGATGTTGAAAGGCCGCTGGTGATGTGCAAGCTGTCTGCTGTCCCCAATGCCTTGAGCAGCAACATGAAATTGCACATAACACAGACACAGCAATGAACGATGTGCAGGCCGGACACTGCTATGACACGCTGAGGCATCAAAGTGTAAGAGCAGGAGTGGTTCGCCAACAAAGATGCTGCTGCTGCTGCTGCTGCTGCTGCTGCTGCTGCTGCTGTTGCTGCTGCTGCTGCTGTTGCTGCTGCTGCTGCTGCTCACCTCGTCCCTCCACATGGTCTCCTCTGGCGCCACATCCACACCAGCAGCCTTGAAGGAGTCCTGCAGCAGCAGCAGCAGCAGCTCAGCATATCTGCAAGTATCCTAGCTTTACATGTTGTGGGGGTTTGTGTGCTCTGATGCATGCCTGAGCAATGCAAGGGCTGCTCTGCACAGCTGACACTGCAGCTGCAACATCCTGTGCGCACATTGCTGTGTGCACATTGCTGGGGATGCAGGTACTGCTTTGACACAACAGAACCAAGACAAGGAAAATCAATGTCCCGCACGCTCTCACCATTCTGCTCGTTGCTGCTGAAGCTGTGCTGCTGGCAGCATGCCTGCACATGTGCACAGCAACAGCAGCAAGCCAGCTGGGCAGCTACTCATCCACGCGGCTTCCGTGCGTCCGAGCAGCAGGAAACATACACTAACCTTGAGCGAGATGAGCTTCTCTAGCCGGTCATGGCTAGGGCGCTCTGCCTGAAGCTCCTGCTCGAGCTGCGTGTCCACTTCCACTGCTTCCGCCTTCTCAGGAGCCAGCATGTGGGCCGTGAAGGGATCCTTCAGGCTTGATGCCTCCTGCAAAACGTTTTGGAGATTAAAAATGAGGGTTAGCACCACGATTACGATGTGCAAGTTGGCCAGGTGTCGGAGCAGACGTGTCGGAGAGGTGTGTTGGTGCTGCTGTTGCTCTGCCAAGGCAGCAACTGTACCTTCAGATCCATTGCTCCAGAGAGATGCTCCCTCAGACGCTGGGACTCGCTCCTAGCTCCCTCCATATCAGTCGAACGCTGCTGCTCAGATCCAAGGGGTCTGGTGTGATTGATTTTCGGTGGTTCAGACTATTGCTGTGGTTTGTCAGCAAATGAAGCATACCAGTACAGCGAGGACGCACTTATATCGAGGGGTAACTTGGCATGCAAGGTCCCTGACGTGGCACTTGGCATCCACGTGCAAGCGAGCAGCTGGTCGACATTTTTTTGCCTTCTCTGTTGATGCGTCTGCTTTCACTACTCTATGTAAGGTTTTCGCTGGAGATGTGGGTTGAGCCCACTGCTGACCAATGTATTATTGTACTGCCTCACAGCAGCTGCCAGCTGGCAGCCTGCAGACACACAGCATCAAGCACTCGTGACGCAGGGTAGCCATCCTGCAACGGTGAAGCATCATGTGCTGATCTCGTCCTTGTAAACAGGGTCGAGTTACATGAGGCAAGATCCTCCCATGACACAGTGACACACTAACACAATGCGTTTTAACGCTGCAAGCACAGCACCTTCCAGGCGGGTGACATGGCTTCACAACACACCTCAAGGCGAGGGAGAGGGAGACAGGACAGTGCACCCACATGTTGCACCCTCCAGCTGGGCAGGTGCAAGCACCGTCAAAGCAACGCGCGGCAAGCATCAGAAGACAAAAGAGCAGACGGCTTCAAAACAGAAAGGGCAGGGCTGCAGCAACCAAATCGTGTGCCGACTACCAATGTGCCCCAAACGGGCAATGCACCCTACCCAATAGTGTATCTATGCCAAATGCACCCTCCACTCTACTCCTACCTATGTACACTACATCAATACAGTCAGCAGCACAAAAGTGCAGCTCAAAGCACCACACAGGCTCAGGCACAAGCACACTCATCAAAACAACAAACGCTGCCCTGCCATGCCGCAGGCGGCATCACCTTACACATGCCAAGGTCAATGCCTCCACCCAATCCACAGCCGCATCTCAACAAAACAACGTCATCTACAAGACGTTCACCGCACCGGTGGGGCTACGTGCGTGTCGAGCAGCATTGCGAACCACCTTGCTGCACCTTCATCAACACACGAAGCATCACACCAATCAGCGCCGCCGCCGCCACAGCAGCAGCAGCAGCAGCAGCAGCGTCAAGCTGTTCCCCCGCTGGCGCTGGCGCTGCCGCCGTCCGTCGTGCTGCTGCCGCCCCGCGAAAACAGCCGGAAGATGCCGCCAGATGTTGAACGCTTGTGTCCCGGACCCGAACTGCTACCACCACCACCGGCAGCAGCAGCAGCGCTGGGTGCATTTGTGGCAGCGCCAGAAGCAGAGCCGGCTGCACTAGATGCTCCAGAGCCGTGCGAGTAGCGCTGGCCGCTGCCATTAGCACCTGCTGCTGCTGCTGCTGCCGCCGCCTCGCCCTCCAATCCCTCTTGCTGTGAGTTGCTGCTGCGCTGCTGCTGAAGCAACACCTCAGCATCTGTACCTCCTGCTGCTGCTGCTGCTGCTGCTGCTGCTGAGGGGCCGAATGACCCTGGCCTGCTGCTGCTGCCGCTGCCTCTGTGCCCAGGACTTCCTAAGCTGCCACCACGACTAGAAGCAGCAGCAGCAGCAGTATCTGCAGCGCAGTCTGCAGCAGCAGCAGCACCGTTGCCAGCTGCAGAGCGCCCTAGCCGAGACAGGCTGCTGTCTGCATCCTGCGGCGTGCTGCTGCTGCCGAGGCTGCCAAAGTGGGGCGATGACACTGGCGAGGACCAGTCGCCTGAACTCACCCTGCACATGCAAATGTGACAGTGTGACACAAATGTGACACGATCAAAATGCCGAAGTGGGGCGATGACACTGGCGAGGACCAGTTGCCAGAGCTGACCCTGCACATGCAACATGTGACAGTGTGACACGTTAACCATAATGCAGTGCAGTGCAGTGACACAGCAGTAAAGAAAGCAAGGCAAGTTGGGGATGATGGCCATGGCCACATGACAAAGACAAGCACAATGCAGAGGACAGCAAGCCGCATGATGGCAAATGCCTTTTTCAACCACCAGTAGCAACCAAGTCCAGCTCCATACCTGACACAATGGCAGCCGATCAGATCTGGCTGAGCTGTAGAAGGAAAACCAACAAACCAAGCACAGTAGCAGTAATGAAAACAACGCAAGCAAAGTTGCACGCCCCACTCACCGCTTTGTGCGCACTTCAGACAGCGAGCCAGCGAGGCTTGTGGCAGCCAAAAAATGCAACCAGCACAGCAGCAGCAACAGAAACAGCAGAAGCACAGCGGCATGTCCCACTCACCGCTTCGTGCGCACTTCAGACAGCGAGCCAGCACGGCTCGTGGCAGCAGCAGGCGGGCCCAACGGATGCGGGTTCATCACGGACACAACAGGCGGCGGCGCGGCGCCGCTGCTGCCACCGCCGCTAGCACCTGCCAGCGCTGCCGCTGCTGCAGACACCCTGCCTCCCTGCTGCTGCTGTTGATCAGCAAATACACTGCTGCCATTGGATGTTATGCCTGCTGTGCCTGCTGCCTGGATCTGAGATGATCCTGCCAGCGCCACGACCCCCTGCTGGTGCTGCTGCGACGGCAGGCCGATGATGTTGTAGTTTGCGTACACGGCGCTGCGATTGGCTGCCCACCAAGCCTCTGCATCATCTGGGCTGAACATCTGCTTTGCGAAGCGCACTCGGCGCAGCTCGTGGCCGCCTGCTGGTAAGGCTTGCATGGACAAAAATACGCCTGGCGAGACTTCATGCGTTACAACTTCACATGCACCTGTGTGTTGTTGGGGAGGATGGGCAGCAGCAGGGCAGCAGGGTGTCAGGCGGAGTGAGGAGATGAGGTAAGCCAATGGTGAGTGAGAACCTCACCAGCACCTGTTGTTGTGAGGCAGAGAGTTGCAGGGTGATGGGTGGCAGCGTTTAAAAGAAGAAAAGAAGGTGAGCAAAGCGCGGCGCAGCTCGTGGCCGCCTGCTGGTAAGGCTTGCATGGACAGGAACACACCGGGTGATACTTCGTGCGTGACGACTTCACATGCACCTGTTGGCAGGGAGGTGCAAGACAAAGGAGGGCAGGCAGCAGTGGCAGTGCATGAGAGTGAGCAACGGTGGGCAGTGAAAACTGTTCCACCGTGCACGCATTGAACCTCTGATGCAGCCGTCGCTCGCTAATGTTCACTGATATGGTGTGCCGGTGCCGCACGCCATGCGCCGACTGCACTGAAAGCTGGCATGCCACAACACTCCCGCACACATACTTGCAGCCTCAAACCAAATTTAGCCGCCAAGGCTCGCGCACCTATGTCCGCTGAGATCGCGCGCCGGTGCCGCACACCATGCTGGCAAGCACACAGCCAGATAGCGCAGGGTCCATCATAAGCATACATTCATGCAGTTTCAAACCTAATGCAGCCCACAACGCTCGCTCACCCATGTCGACTGATATGGCGCGCCGGTGCCGCACGCCGTGCCCCGACAGCCCCAGGCCCACCGAGTGACTCTGAGACAGCAGCGACGACGGAGCCGCGGCACCCATGCTACTGCCGCTGCTCAAGCCCCTACTTCCCAGCAGCAGCACACTGTCTTGGCTGGCAGGCAGGCTCGGCAAACGCTGCAGCGGCTGCTGCTGCTGCTTGCTGCGCAGCTCTGCCAGCTGCTGCTGCAGCGCCAGGTTCTGCTGCCGCAGCTGCTCCAGCTCTGCCTCACTGCTGCTGCCAGCAGCAGCAGCAGCAGCAGCAGCAGCAGCAGCGCTAGAATCTGCGGCTGCTGCACTGCCAGCAGCAGGCTCCGAAGCTGCTGCGGCCGATGCACCCGGAACCTCTTGCTGCTGCTGCGGCTGGCGCTTGCTGCCGCCGCCTTGGCTGCTGCTGCCAGGGGAGCTGCCTCGCCGCGAGTGCTGCCGTGGCGGCGAGTTTGAGGAGCCAGGGGGCATGGAGCTGACAGCGCTGAAGAAGCCGGCACTGCTGGCACTGCTGACACTATCACGGTCATCATCCGCTGCTGCTGCTGCTGCTGCTGCTGGTTGCACAGCTGACTGCGGCGTGCATACTGCTGCCGTGGCTCCTGCTGCTGCTGCCTCTGCAGGGGCAGGCGGCGGCCAAGGACGCTGCTGCTGCTGCTGCTGCTGAAGATCTGGCGGCTGCCCACCTGGTGTAACTTGCTGCTGCTGCCCGGTTTCCCGCTGCCGCTGGCTCTGCTGGAACAGCGCAAGCACCCTTGAAGCTTCGCTGCTGTGTGTGCCCATCTCAGCAAAGGCCTCCTGCTGCAGCACCTGCTGCAGCACCTGCTGCTGCTGCTGCTGCGGCAGCTGCTGCTGCAGTACCTCTGCATATCTGCTGCTGCTTCTGCTGCCCAGCCTCACCACTGAGTGCTGCTGCTGCTGCTGCTGCTGTGTTGCACGGCTGTTGCCAGCTGCAACATTGCCTGCGCTCACCCTGCGATCTACTGCAGCGCCGTTGCTGCCACTATTGTCACTGACATTGTTACTAACAGTGCCGGACATAACACCTCGCAGCGCCTCCAGCCCTGTAGGTCCCTCAGGGTTCAGCACCTTGAAGCTAATGGAAGGCTGCTCCTGAGCTAGCCCATTGCTAGCAGCAGCAGCAGCAGCAGCAGCAGCAGCAGCAGCAGCAGCAGCAGTGGTTCCTGCCTGCTGCTGCTGCTGCTGCGTAGAGCCTGCTGCTGCTCCTGCTGCTGCTGCTGCGCCGCCGATGCTGCTGCTGGATGCGCTGGGCTTCATCCAAGCCACAAGAGACGTGCCCCGAAACAGGTGGCTGTTCTCGTCACTCTTGCTGCTTGTGGTGCTGGCAGCATCACCACCACCAGCAGCAGCAGCAGCAGCAGCAGCAGCAGCAGCAGCAGCAGCAGCAGCAGCAGCAGCAGGGCCAGCAGCGTCCTGTTGCTGCTGCTGCTGCTGCGGCTGCTGGCTTGCAACTGCTGCCGCTGCTGCGCCAGCCCCAACCGCCGCATTGCCATTGCTGCTGATGCTGTGGCCTTGCTGTTCAAGCTGCTGTTGCTGCTGCTGAGCTGCCGGTAAGCTGTTGCCTTGCGCTCCACTTGCCGCAGCAGACTGCTGCAGCTGCTGCTGTGCTTGTGGCTGGCCGCCGCTGCTGCTGCTGTGCCGCAGCTGCCGCCGCAGCTGCTCGAGCTCGTGTGTCTTGCGTGACAGCTGCTGCTCCATGTTGGCTGCGCGCTCCTGCCAGTACCTGCACACAACAACAACCATCACACAGCAGTACGCACACAGCAGCACGGGTCAACCAGGCAGTATCCAGGCAAGCACCTGTGCTTGTACGACTCAAGTGGACGAGTGGAGCACGCATGACTGTCTGCTAACACATACCTTCCTCAGTTCACACCGCAAGGCTACACCAGAATGTGCACACCTCCCCGTCGACCTCCGAGGTGACCACAACTCAGCAACAGCCGCCGCCGCCGGATTAGACACGCTTTCCCGACGCAACATACGTTTACTGTATGCATATCTCTTTCTCACTCAACATCCGCACAGCATCCTCGCCAGCAGCAGCAGCAGCAGCACCAAAAGGGCTCGAAACGCCGTCCCCCAGCTCCCCACCCCATTCCATATAGATAAGGCACCGACAATGCACCAGGTGGTAACAAGGCAGTACGCATCTCTCTCTCTCTCTCTCACCTCAACATCCGCACAGCATCCTCGCCAGCAGCAGCAGCAGCACCAGGAGGGCTGGCCACGCCATCCGCAAGCTCCCCACCCCGCCCCTCAGCCATGCTGTGCATGCTTGCATGCATCCAGATGCAACAACTCTGTCAATACCCTCACCTCAACTGCCGCACAGCAACTTCCACCAGCAGCAGAAGCACCAGGTGGGCTCCCCACCCCGCCCCTTATGGACAAGGCATAGACAGTGCACCAGGTGGTGCAAGGCAGTGAGCATCTCTCTTTCTCACCTCAACATCCGCACAGCATCCTCGCCAGCAGCAGCAGCAGCAGCAGCACCAGGAGGGCCGGCCACACCATCCCCCAGCTCCCCACCCCGCCCCTCAGCCATTACTGCAACGGTCATAGACAGTGCACCAGGTGGTGCAAGGCAGTGAGCATCTCTCTTTCTCACCTCAACATCCGCACAGCATCTTCACCAGCAGCAGCAGCAGCACCAGGAGGGCTGGCCACACCATCCCCCAGCTCCCCACCCCTCCCCTCAGCCATGCTGTGCATGCTGGGGCTCGGAGCCACACTACTAGATACACAGCCACACAAGACCGCACAGTAATGCATCCAACCTCCATCAACTTACCCCAACTTAGCAGCGCCATCCTCTGTTTGGCTACAAACCTTCTTGATGCAACAGTCCTGCATGCAGCCCACCCTCATCTCAACTTCCGCACAGCATCTTCACCAGCAGCAGCAGCAGCAGCAGCAGCAGCAGCAGCACAAGCACCAGGCGGGCTCGCCACACCATGCCCAAGCTCCCCACCCAGCCCCTTTATAGACAAGGCACCGACAGTGTACCAGGTGGTGACAAGGCAGTAAGCATCTCTCTTTCTCACCTCAACATCCGCACAGCATCCTCGCCAGCAGCAGCAGCAGCAGCACCAGGAGGGCTGGCCACACCATCCCCCAGCTCCCCACCCCTCCCCTCAGCCATGCTGTGCGTGCTGGGGCTGGGAGCGACACTGCTGAGGCTGCTGTTGGTGCTAACCGTCATCAGATCTGTCTCAGATCTGGCCGAGTAACTGCCGCCGCTCGCCTGCCGGAAGCTCCGCTGCAACGGCACGCCGCCGCTGCTGCCGTACTGCTGCTGCTGCTGCTGCCGGTGCGCGCTGCTGCCGCTGCCGGCGCCGACTCCGAGTGCCTCCGCAAGTCCCTGGCGGCTGCTGCTGGCGCTGCTGTTGCTGTCGTTGCGAGGCAAGCCGCCAAAAGGTCCAGATGAGCCTGCCGCTGCCCCTGCAGCAGCAGTACTGCTGCCGCCAGGGCCCTTGAAACTGTGAAGCTTGCCGATTGCCAGCCGGCTCTTCTTGCTCACTTTTGCAAGGCTCTGCAGCGACATCAGGCTCGGATCAAGCACATTGCTGCTGCTGCCGGCACCGATGCCCTTGCTGCTGCTGCTGCCACCCAGCACCGCAGCAGGGCCGGGGCTGAAGCTCACACCCCGCAGGTCAGACGCAGACATGCCTAAACCCCCGCCGCCGCCGCCGCCTAAACCGCCGCCGCCGGGGCAGCTGCGATCCACGCTGCGCGTCAGCATATTGCCGCTGCTGTGCGTGCCTCCTAATCCTCTGGAGCTGCTGCTGTGTGTTAGCCCCATCAAGAAGCCCTTATCGCTGTGCCTTGCCTCGGGCCGCACCCTATCGCTGCGCCGACCTAAGCTGCCTAAACCACTGCCGCCACCGCCGGCGCTGCTGCCGCCAGCACCAGCAGTATACTCGCCCCTGCTGCTCGACTGCGCGCTGCTGCTCGCCAAGCTATTCAGCGACGCGCTCAGCACTAAACTGCCACTGCCCGGCACGGCTCCCCTGGACCCTAAACCGCCGCCGGGCGTGCCAGACCCTAAACCGCCGCTGCCGGCTCCCCTGTCACTGCCGGGACCGCCAGCAGAACCGCTGTTGGGTGTGAGGCCGGTGCTGCTTGCAGACAGCAGCATACGGCTGGGCCCACTGCCGCTGACAAGGCTGTTTGCTGCTGCAGATGCTGCTGCAGTGAACCCGAGGTCTAGATCTAGGCTCTCGCGGGACCAGCGAGCAGCGCGGGGGTCGTGCTCGCAGACTGCGAGCGTGTAGTGGCCCCCGCAGGCGAGGTAGAGGATGCGGCGGCCAGCTACTGCGGACACGGCCTGCAAGGTTTTGCAGCGAGCACATGCAGGGTAAAATGGGTGCGACACTAAGCAACTAGCAGAAGATCAGGCAGACCCCCGCAGGCGAGGTAGAGGATGCGGCGGCCAGCTACAGCTGACACGGCCTGCAGGGATTGTGGTTAGCAGCAGGGTGCAAGGTGAGATGGGTGCGGCAATGAGGAGCCAGCAGATGACAGATCAGACCCTCTGCAGGCGGATGCGGCGCCGACTTAATGACGCAGGCCGCGCATTGGGCAAAGCAGCAGCTGCAAGGTGGAGTGTTGGAATCATGTGGCAGCGAAAACTAGCAACTAGCAGACAGAAGGATAAAAGAAAAAGAAGAGGACACGCAAGCAGCCTAAAGCCCTACAGCCTACCTGAGGCAGCAGATGGTCCTCCCTCGCAGCGCCTATCCCCAGCTGCCCCCTGTTGTTCTGCCCCCACGTCAGCAGCCGCGCCACACTGCTGCTGCTGCTGCCGCTGCCTAGGGCCCCGCCGGGGCCTCCTGCTGCATTGGCCTTGCCTCGCTGCGTCGCTACAACTGCTACGTGTGAGGTGCCGCAGGCCAGTGTGTCTGCATAGTGGCTGGCGAGCAGGCCGCCAACAAGCACAGGCACACGCGCGCCCTACAGCACGAAAAGTGTAGTGCGGGGCAGGGCGGGCACGTGTAATTACGTGTGAAGATGCATGAAGATGGCTTGCGGGCAAGGGAAATCTCCGAGTGCAGGAATTGCATGGCAAAGCAGCTACGCAGACATGAACGAGCAAGCTATGCTGTGCTACCACACATGAGGTAACATGGAATCGTCTTATTTACATGTGCACAGCGCTAGCAGCCGTCACCCACTAGCGACATGACAGACACCCAGCCCACGCACCTCCCACATGGCGTTGTGCTCGCGGTTGTTCTCTGCTCCCGTGCGCCCCATCTGCAGCACCTCGCCGTTGCGCGTCAGCGCGACAGTGAAATTGAGCCCACAGGCAACCTGCAGGGTAGGGAAAGTGAGCAGCAAGCATGCAGGCACACAAGGTCAGTGTGCTGCTGAGTGTGCGCGAGCTTGGGGATGTTTATGCCACCTCACCGTTGCGCGTCAGCGCGACAGTGAAGTTGCGCCTACAGGCCACCTGCAGAAGGCAAGTAAGCAAGGCAGGCAAGTAAAGCAAGCACGCAGGCAAGAAGGTGAGTGTGCTGCTGATGTGTCTCAGCTTGAATGATATGCAGCACCTCGCCGTTGCGCGTCAGCGCTACTGAAAAGCTGAGCCCACAGGCAACCTGCAGAAGGCAGGCAGGCATGCAGGCAGGCAGCCAGCCAGGCAAGGTCAGTGTGCTGCTGGCGGCATGAGCTTCGTTGTTTGGGGAGCTTCACAAACCCTGCCATTGTGCGTCAGCGAAACAGTAAAGTTGAGCCCACAGGCAACCTGCAGGGTAGGCAAAGTGAGGAGCAAGCATGCAGGCAAACAAGGTCAGTGTGCTGCTGAGTGTGCGTGAGCTTGGGGATGTTTATGCCACCTCGCGGTTGCGCGTCAGCGCAACTGTGAACTTGAGCCCACACGCCACCTGCAAAGGGGTTGCAGGGCGGGGAGAGGCAAGCAGACAGGCGGGAAGGCAATGTGAGTGTGTGGCTGGCGTGCAAACACGAGCAAAATCCAATGATCCAAAGTCATATGCAGAAGCCACAAAGACCTTCGTTTCAGCCCCAAGCTGCTGCTGCTCCACCCAACTCTGGAGTTAGTGCTCCGGTTAGAGCTGCAGCTTCAGCTGCAGCAACTCAGCAGGCCACAGCATACTGCTGGTGCTCCTGCCACTGATGTACACAGAGCAGCTTGCGCAAGTTGTTGCACCAATCAGCAGCATCAGTAACTGCTGCCGCACCTGCTTGATGTCGTCCTCTCCCTTCACCATGGCAGGCAGCAGCAGCCCTGCCCAAGCCCCAGGCAGCCCTCATGGTGGTCTCTTTTGTACACAATGCATACACAACTACAGCTACAGCTCTACTGCACCACAGCTACAGCTATCTTCTCCAAGTAAAATCCTGCCGCACCTGTTTTATGTCATCCTCTCCCTTCACCATGGTTGGCAGCAGCCGCCCTGCCAAATCTCCAAGCCCTAAGCAGCCCTCATGGTGGTCTCTCTTCCCGCGCTGCTGCCACGTGAAGTCTCCTCCCCACGTAAACAACCCGCCGCCAACCTCCCCTAAGACGCTCGAAGCACCACGCGACAGGCATCCCCCGCCGCCGCCGCTGTTAGGCCGGCTGGCAATGCCGCGGCCGCTGCTGCTGCGCTGCGGCGGCAGCGGCGCAGCCGCCTGCGCCCCCGCCCGCGCAAACGGGCTCTGCCGGCTGTTGTTGCCGCTGCTGCTGTGCCGCAGCGGCGGCGGGCCGCCGTCGGCGCTGGTGCGGCAGCTGCTGCTGGGAGTGGAGGTCATACTGGATCCAATGCTGCTGCTGCTGCCGCCACCGTCGCGCCCGATAACGCTGCGCGGCAGCGCAGCTGCTGCACTATGCCACCAGCCGCAGCTCACGGAGATCGTCCAATGTTCTGCTAATGCAGCGATCTGGCGGGGGCTGCTGCAGGACTCGTGATCGCCGTGGCCTAGCTTGCCGAACAAGCCGTCGCCCCAGGTGAAGAGGCGGCCGTCATTGCTGATGGCAGCAGCGTGGAAAGGCCCGCAGGACACTTGGTGCACCCTGTGTAGACAAACACATGGCAAGCAGCAGTGCAACAGAACAATGCAAACAGGATGTTGTCATGACAACGCCAATGTAGTGAAGGCGGCAGGAGGGAGTCGTTGGTTGTTTGAACGTGTCCAGCACGGCACGGCCGCTGCCAGCATTAGAGGACAGCTGGCAGGCACCACAGTACAAGCTGGCAGGCCTCCAGAACCCCAGCCATTAACCACAAAAAGTCAGCCTGCTCCAGTTTGCCGCACCTGACGCCCTCCAGTGCCCCAACACGGGTTGGCCACACCGCTGCTGCTACGTGTGGGCCCAGCCCCAGCTGCCACTCTAGCCACTGCCACAAACAGACAAGAAACCAACCAAAACATTGACGGCAGCGCACCTGACACCCTCCAGCGCCGACACGCGTGGGCCAGACTGCTGCTGCTACATGCGGCCCCAGCCCCAGCTGCCCGCCCAGGCCACTGCCCCAAGCAGACCAAGAATCCAACCGAAACATTGACGGCATCGCACCTGACACCCTCCAGCGCCGACACGCGTGTTGGCCCCACTGCTGCTGCCACATGAGGCCCCAACCCCAGCTGCCCGCCCAGGCCGGCACCCCAGGTGTGCACATCTGGCCCCAGCCACAGCCGCCTCCCCTCCTCTCCCGTCGCTCCTAGGCCGCTGCCCTGGCTGATACATACAATACTTAACTGAATACTGATCAGCCGCAAAGGGCAGCGCACCTGACACCCCCCAGGGCCGAAACATGCGTGGGCCACACTGCTGCTGTTACATGTGGCCCCAGGCCCAGCTGACCGCCCAGGCCGGCACCCCAAACAGCTAAGTCAATGAAAACAACCAATGCACGGCAGGGCTTTATACATGACTATGATCTAAACATGTAAGCAATTTTGGTCCCATTTGCCGCACCTGACGCCCTCCAATGCTGATACACGGGTTGGCCACACTGCTGCTGCCACGTGTGGCCCCAGCCCCAGCTGCCCGCCCAGGCCAGCACCCCAGGTGTGCAGGCTGCCGTCAGGCAGCACGGCTGCGGTGTAGGAGGCACCACAGGCCACTGACGCGGTGCCCTTGCCAAACAGGCGTGTCACCTGCAAAGGCAGCAGAGAAGCAGCATGAACTATTTTGGGCCATAAACAGGAACAAGCATTTGTAGGAGCCGCCGCAGGCCACTGACGCAGTGCCCTTGCCAAAGAGCCGCGTCACCTGAAGATACAGCAGCACAGCAGCATGACGTCGTTTGAGCAGAAAACAGGCAACATGTACGTGTAGGAGGCGCTGCAGGCCACTGACGCGGTGCCCTTGCCAAACAGGCGCGTCACCTGCGGGGCACAACAGCACAGCAGCATGACGTTGTTTGAGCCGAAAACAGGAACATGCATTTGTAGGGGCAACCGCACGCCACTGTGGTGCCCTTGCCAACCAGGCGCGTTGAACCAGCGTTGCAGCAAGGCTGCTCAAACGCGCGTCGCGACATGCAGAAGCAAGCAATTCATCATATGCCTTTCACTGCAGCAGGGGCACAGCCATGGTTGCCACCTGGCGAGGCAACTTGCATGCAGCCATGCTTTGCCGCACCTGATAAGGGAAGCCTGTGCCTGCGCTGGTGCCGTTGCCCAGCTGCCCGCCCTGGCCGCTGCCCCAGGTGTACACCCTCAGTGCTATAATAAGCACTGCAGCTGCAGCTGCTCACAACACGCAACATGCTAATGAAACCAGACAGGTCACCAGAAGCCTCTCACTGCAGCAGGGGCACAGCTATGGTTGCCACCTGGCGAGGCAACTTGCATGCAGCCATGTTTGCCGCACCTGGTATGGGAAGCCTGTGCCTGCGCTGGTGCCGTTGCCCAGCTGCCTGCCCTGGCCGCTGCCCGACCACATACTGAATCACACAATCATAAGGCCAGGACACAGCTGCTAGCATGCTGTGACCGTATGCTGCAGCCATGTTTGCCGCACCTGGAACGGGAAGCCGGTGCCTGCGCTGGTGCCGTTGCCCAGCTGCCCGCCCTGGCCGCTGCCCCAGGTGTACACCTCCCCGCCACGCGTGAGCAGCGCAGCGTGCCGCGAGCCAACAGCAACCTGCATAGCGTAATGCAAAAAGCACAACTCAAAGCAACATCACCGCCACGTGTGAGCAGAGCTGCGTGCCGCGAGCCAACATCAACCTGCATAGCGTAATGCAAAAAGCACAGCTCAAAACAACCACACCGCCACGCGTGAGCAGCGCAGCGTGCCGCGCACCAACCGCAACCTGCACAGTACATGACATTACACACAACATGCTTGACACAACCAAAGTCCCGTGTCGCGGTCCTGTGAATGCGATGAGGTAGGGTGAAACTAAAATGCAAGCACAGCAAGCCAGACATTTGCTGCAAACAGACACATCTGGGTGATGTGGCGGCTGCTGCGCGGCTGAGCGATGAGCTGTGTATTCACCCCAGCCACGGCAGGGCAACAGCAAGCAACGCCGCAGCAACACAACTGAACAGCTCGCTGCCACCAACCTACATAATGTTCAGTGCATACATGTTGTATGGTTACCATTATGGGAACGCAGCAGCAGCAGTGACAGCAGCAGCAGCAGCAGCAGCAGCACTACAGCTGGACCATTTGCCGCCACCCACCTGGATCACGTCCAGTGCGTGTGTGTTGGTGACCATCATAGGCACGCAGCAGGATTGCAGCGTGCAGTCGCCACCCGCCACTGCAGCAGCAGCCTGCAGCAGAAGCAGCAGGACAATAATTTGTTTCAGGCCCACACAATGCTGCAGAAATCAATGCGGGGTAATGTCAAATGCCGCAAGCAACTGCAAAAGCGCCCCCAGCCGCCACCACAGAGGTAACAACAGTCTCGAAGAGAACCTTGCACAATCAAAGCTATTGCCAAGCACGCACCTCAGCATTCCCCCAGCCGCCCCACACGTAGCAGTCCCCAAATCCCCTGCTTGGCAGGTGGCCCGCCGACAAAACACTGCTGCGGGAAACACACGGCTGCTAGCAGCCATACAAAAAGCGCATACCCACCTCAGCATCGCCCCAGCCGCCCCACACATAGCAATCCCCGATCTCCCGCTTGGCTGGTGGTGGTGCGCCCAGCACGCCAGACATGCGCTGCTGCGCTGCCGACATGCTCAGTGCGCTGCCCGTGACTGCCTTGTTGCCCGGCGGCTGCAGCGCTGCCGCGATCTGCTTGAACTCCTCCAGCTTGTCATTAGACTGCAGAGCAGCAGCAGCAGCAGCAGTGATGCAACAGTCAGTTGTCGTTCGGCGGCTGCAGCGCTGCCGCGATCTGCTTGAACTCCTCCAGCTTGTCATTAGACTGCAGAGCAGCAGCAGCAGCAGCAGCAGCAGTGATGCAACAGTCAGTTGTCGTTCGGCGGCTGCAGCGCTGCCGCGATCTGCTTGAACTCCTCCAGCTTGTCATTAGACTGCAGAGCAGCAGCAGCAGCAGCAGCGGCAGCACCAGCAGCAGCAGTGATGCAACAGTCAGTCGCCCGGCGGCTGCAGCGCTGCCGCAATCTGCTTGAACTCCTCGAGCTTGTCATTTGACTGCAGAGCAGCAGCAGCAGCAGCAGCAGCAGCACCAGCACCAGCAGCAGCAGCAGTGGTGCAACAATCAGTTGCCGGGCAGCTGCAGCGCTGCTGCAATCTGCTTGAACTCCTCGAGCTTGTCATTTGACTGCAGAGCAGCAGCAGAAGCAGCAGCAGCGGCAGCAGCAGCAGCGGCAGCAGCAGCAACAGCGATGCACCAGCAGTGAAGCAACGCCCATGTGAAGCGGAAAATGAAGCTGTGCCAACTGCAGCAGATCACCAAAGAGCAGTGATGGTGATGACGGCTTCTTTCCTGCATCCAAGTCATAGCTGCGCATCTATCTGCAGCAGCAAAACCACAGATACAATGTGACTCAAGCACCCTCATCCAGCAGCTCACCGCGCGCGGGGACAGCAGCGCTGCATCAGGGCCCCGCAGCTCTGAGCCAGCCTGGCCGTCAATCACCACATCAACAGCTGTCAACAGGAGGCCTGTTGCCGCAGTCAGAGACAGAACGGCACATGCACTACTGCTGCTCCATGCGATCCCAATCAAAGGTCTCCTTGGCGTGCAGAAGGGCCCCGAGCCCTCAATGTTCCTGATAACAGAACAGCAGCATCAAGCACCCTTATCCAAACAGCTCACCGCGCGCGGGGACAGCAGCGCTGCATCAAGGCCCCGCAGCTCTGAGCCAGCCTGGCCATCACTCACCACATCAACAGCTGTCAACAGGAGGCCTGTTGCCGAAGTCAATAGACAGCACTCAATAGACAGCACTGCGCATGCACTACTGCTGCTCCGTGCGATCGCATTGCTGGTCTCTTTAGCCAGCAGAAGGCCCGTGAACCCTCAAAGTTCCTGATAACAGAACAGCAGCCAAAAAACCGCCCTCATCCCAACAGCTCACCTCGCGTGGGGACAGCAGCGCTGCATCAGGGCCCCGCAGCTCTGAGCCACCCTGGCCACCCCGCGCGACAGCTGGCACGCCCGGCACCACCACAGCCTGCTGTGCCGCCTGCTGCAGCTGCTGCTGCTGCTGCATCGCCACATTCTGCGTCCAGGCAATGACCAGCTGGATGCCCCAGTACCTGCAGCAGCAGCAGCAGCAGCAGCAGCAGCATCAGCAGCAGCAGCAGCAGCAGCGTGTAACACATCAGCAGGCTGGCAGGAGCCATCAGCAGATGGTACACAGCACACCTGTACCAGGAAATTCAATGCACTACTGCTGCATTCAGATTGTATCCGCTGTATCCGCATGAAGTACCCGCTGTATCCGCAGATTGTACTCGGCCTACACCCTCACCATGTCTCAAACTCGCTGCTGCTCCTGCAGACCACGTCCAGGCTGCGCCGCTTGCCGCCCCGCCCCCCCTCGCTGTAGATGAGTGAGAAGGACGTGGCCTCATACTCGGGCAGCAAACCCCATGGGCACTGCTGCTGCTGCATCAGCCCCCACTCCCCTTGTACTTCCCCCCTCTCAAACACACAGCTAACCACAGCTGCTGCTACCGCTACTGCTGCCTCAACATGCTCCTACACCCTCCATATAAACCAGCCTCACCAGGTCTCAAACTCGCCGCTGTTCCTGCAGACCACGTCCAGGCTGCGCTGCTTGCCGCCCCGCCCCTCGCTGTAGATAAGTGAGAAGGACGTTCATACTCGGGCAGCAGGCCCCATGGGCACTGCTGCTGCTGCATCAACCCCCACTCCCCTTGTATTTCACCCCTATCATACACACAGCCAACCACAGCTACTGCTACCGCTACTGCTGCCACAACATGAGCATGTTGTTCCTACACCCTGCACATCCACCAGCCTCACCAGGTCTCAAACTCGCTGCTGTTCCTGCAGACCACGTCCAGGCTGCGCCGCTTGCCGCCCCGCCCCTCGCTGTAGATGAGTGAGAAGGACGTGGCCTCATACTCGGGCAGCGGGTCCCGCGCAAAGACCTCTGTGGCCTGGCCCTGCTGCACCTTGAGCACAGACACCAGCGCGATGCTGCGCACCTTGCCCTGTGCAGCGCAAGGGAAAGTAACACATCATGGCATGCGCGTGGCGATATGATATGTTGGTTTAGCTTGAAGGGGACGAGAGACAGAAAGAGGGAAGAAACGAGCACCTTGAGCACCAACACCAGCGCAATGCCGCGCACCCTTGCCCTGCGCAAAGCACCAAAACACGAAAACCAGTGGGAAGACCGCAGCAACATGAGCGGCAGCCAGGCCAACGATGGCTGCTAGCACTTGCTGGCCAGCGGCTGACGCTTCAACTAGCCTAGCACAGCACCTGCGCTGCCTTCTGCATGGTGCTGCTGCTGCTGCTGTGCGCCTTTACTGCTGCCCTTGCTCCATCTTCATGTTGTTGCTGCTGCTGTAGGTCTGTCTGCATCCGCATCTGCCAACATAACACGCGCTGGCCACCCTGCTGCCAACCTAGCCTTTGCTGCTGCTGCTGCTGCTGTTGCTGGCCTGCTGCGCACATTGTTGAAGCCCCGCAGCTGCTCCCAACCATCCTGCTGCCAACCTAGCCGCTGCTTCTGCCATCCGGCTGACATGGCTGGTATCCCAGAGCAAGTACTGGTCATCCTGCTGCTAACCTAGCATTTACCTGCTGCTGCTGCTGCTGTGTGTAGCTCGCCTCCTGCTGATATGGCAAATATACCACAGCAAGCACTGTTCATCCTGCTGCTGCTCCTATCTCAGCCTCTGCTGCTGCTGCTGCTGCTGCTGCTGCTATCCAGCCTTTGCCGTTGCTGCTGCTGCTGCTGCTCACGTTGCTGGAGTCCCACAGCAGCTCCCGGTCATCGCCTGACAGCCTGAAGTAGTGCGTCTTGGGCTTGCCGCGCCGCCCATACTTGCGCAGGTAGCTGCCCTGCAGGGCGCACGTGACCACAGGTGTTGTAACATAATGCATGCTGGCAGCGGCACATGACACCAAGTAGTGCGTCCGGCAATGCTGTGTTGACGGCGCAGCTGCTCAGCAGATGCCCCGCTGCTGCTGTTGCTGCTGCCGACGTTGCAGCTTCCATCCATCACATTCAGCGCCCGGCACTGAGGTCAGTGCTGCTGCACCGCAGCTGACCGCCACATCATGAGTTTGCGTGTCAGCGCCATATGCCACACCCAGCGTACAACCAGTTCCTGCCTCAGTGCCAGGCTGCTGCTGCTGTACCACAGCAGTTTAGCTGCTACTTGGTTGGCTGGCGCAAGACGCTGCTACTGCGCTGTTGTTCCTGCAAGCAGGCGCACCTTGCGCAGTGCAGTCACCAGCTCCTCTGCAGGCCGCACATGTGCCCCTGCCATCACTGCACCTGCTCCCACGGGCTCCCCTTCCCGCATGTACTGCATCTGCATCTGCACTTGCAGGAAACACGTGCAGGTGCAAGTACACAGTGCGCATCAAGCATGCTGGAGGCAGCTGCACAGAAACAGGGCATGGGCCGTAGGTCGACGCACTGCATCAAATGCTGCAACGCCCCTGCCATTGGAAGCGTCTGCAGCAGCTGTGCAGTTGAGCACTGAGGAATGAAGATGACATTAACACAGTAAGTGCATGTTGTGCGCTGCATGGTGTGCAGCAAGCAAAACGCACATCATAGACCTGATCAGCAGGTGCTGCTGCTGGTGATGCTGATGCCCTGCCCAACTGCTGAGACCATGGTCATTGCAAGTAGCCACTTCTACACCATACACGGTGAGCTGTAGCCATTCATGCCGAAAAGCAGGCAGGATAATGCTGGCCCTTCCAACAGCAGTATGACTTGACACACTGCTAGACTGCTGTATGGCAACCCACCAGGGTTCGAGCCTGCAGTTCGATTCATCGATGTCCCTCGCTCATTTCTGCATTCTTAGTAAACAACCATCGCGTTGCAGGCATGCTGCTGCTGCATCAGACAAACAAGGGTACCTCGGGGAAGCAGCTTCCTTTTCATCGTCACATAGTGCAGAAGCACACCACATGGGGAGCAGCAAGTGGCATTCAAAATACCAAGCAAACGTGTGTCGACGTTGAGAAGGGTGACGAAAGTGACCGGGTGCCAGTGGTTTGAACAGTCTTGGTGATCGAGCCCCTGCTAACCTCCGGCGAGTGCGCAACTGCTTTGACTTGGCAAGAATTTGGCCAAAAGTAGGAACTCAAAGTTTCTGGCTCGCTAACAGGACAGCTGCCAGCTGCAGTCTGGCACCACTTTGGACTTCAGCAATGACAACTCCGAGGCTACAACATGCACCAACAGCAAGAACAGGAATTTTATGTTTGTGACGATAGCAGTGGCACACATGGTGGCCGCCAGGCCAATCCTGCTGCTGCCTATCTCGCGTGTGATGCTGCTGATAAGACTGCGTCCCAATCTGACTTGGCTCGCCTGGAGGTGCACCTGCCCTGCCTCCTCAGCTGTAAAAGAGTTTCAATGTGCATGCAGGTCACACATAACAAGCACAAAGCAACATAATGGGTACTCACATGGCTACAAATGGCGTCACCCGGCACCATGGCTGCTTAAAACTCAGATGCCAGCCTGGCAGGGTCGCATGGCTTTTAAAAAAGGCGCCACATGGCATGCTGCTCGATGCAGAGCAGCAGCGCCACGCTGGTGCCAGCCTTCTTCGAAATGCCCAAACAGATCTGCTTGGTTCATCTAGATGATCAACAGCACCACACAGTGACCGGCAGCTGAACCGCCCCCAACGTGGCGACCACCGGTCAAGTGTCGGACAAGACTTGTCACTTAGTGACAACACACATGCATGCGTTGTGCATGCACCATGCCTAAAACTGTCATTTAACACATGCATTTCTTGTGCACATCAACCGCACGTTATAACTATTGCTCTGACCTACGAGGCAAGATGGCTCTGTCTGCACATCCCAGTCCGCCTCAAGGTGCTGCATTCCACTCAGCAGCGCTGTGGCTGGTCTGGTACTTTGTAGTACACAGGCCAACTACATTGGTGCAGACAATCACGCAAAACACACCTGGCACAATGTCAGGAGCTGCACTTATTGTTCAACAACAATCATATTATCGTGATACCATCCCATTTCACTAAAACTAGGAGGGCACAATGCATCGTCAGCATCAAGTGTAGTTATCGCTTGATTGCAGTAATCACGCAGCGAACTTGCTGTATGATTGCACGACGACCACCAGCAGAACTACGTGAAAACTACATCAAAAGCCAAGGTAACCAAAAAACACCTGTGCAGAAGCTTGAAGAGGCTGAAGTTCAAAGGGGCTGGCTCAAGGCTTGGGGTTGTTGACCGTCTTTGACCAGTTCAAACCAGTACTACTAGTAGGTGCCAGCTCATAACGCCTGGGCCCGCACTGCACCACCACCATGACCGTGCTTGCTGCAGCGTCTGCATCGCAGCTGCCAGTATCGTAGGTTAATGTAGAGTCAGGGTATGTGTACTGGCACTTGCCGAGGATGCTGTTCACTGATGAGCGGCACTTGGCCGTGCCTAGTTGCAGCGTTGCTGTGCAGCTGTCCAAGGTTGCCTCAGATCCAACCGTTGCAGTGGCACTGCAGTCCACAGTTTGGGTCAGTGGCGCTTTCAGCTGCTGTATGGTGACTGTGTCCAGCGCAGGGCCTGTGTACTTGGCACTCACAACACGCGTAAAGCTCTTTGCAGGTCCTGTGGAGAGGCCACTGCAAGAGATGCTGCCCACAGGATTGTTCGCATCATTCAAGTAACTGCCGGAGACAAAGACTTGAAAGTTGACAATTGTTTCGCCCGTGCCGTCATACGCTGACAAGTATTCTGAGTACTGGAGGGAGCCGCTCAGGGCGTCGCTGGAGGTGCCACTTGCGATCGTCACAGTCCAAGAAGACTGCGTGTAACGCTGCAGCCCTCCAGGTGCTTTCCTCTTGGGAGCAGCCGTAGCAGCCTAGGTCAACGCGGCACGCCTCGGGGTGCCACGGGAGCAATCACAAGCAGCGTCGTTAGGCCCTGCAGCAGCTGCAGATCAGCAGACCCGTCAGGAGCAGCAGCAAACACGCAACGTTGTGAGCTTCAATGTTTTTTCAACAGCGATTAAAGCTACACAAGCACCTGCAGCGTTTTTGGGCTTCATCAGCATGTAATGATGCACAATACGGGCAGATGCCACCTCTTGCTGCAACGACGCAGCCTGCGCTGCTCTGGAATTGTGCATTGCATCCAACAGCGATGATCTGCCATTCAAGCACAGCTGGTTGTGCAATCTGGCTCAAATCGTGGAGCAAATGCTGTGAGTTCAAGGTTCAAGGGACCAGCAACGTGCGGATGGCGGCTGCTATGTTGTCGAATTTCAACACGCGGCGGCATTCGCTGGCAGCGTGCCATAGGATTGTGCTTGCACGAACACAGGCAACTGCACATCTCGTGAACCTGCTGACATCATATACAAATGCTGCTTCAGGTGTCAATGCATGTTATACGAATGTGTAGCATGTGCGCTTGAGTACTCTTTTAGCCCTCACCTGCCAAGCCGAGAGGCGCCATCATGCACAGCAGTGCAACTGTGAAGCTGTTGACAGGATGCATCTTGTTGATGACTGGCAAGTGACTGGTTTGTGTCTTGATATCCTGAGCTTTGGAAGCCCTGCTGAAATGTAGAAACCTGTGCATTGGCGGGGCAACATAACACAGACACAATGCATGTCAGCCATATGGCGTTTAGTGACAGCCGGTCTGTGTGTACTCCGAGTGAAGCAAGATTCGGATCCACCGCTGTTGTGATTGTCGATGCTGTTTTTTAAGTGAAGACTGACGACATCTGCAACGTCACAACGTCTGAACAGACGGTGCAGCCGCTAGTGCCGCGGCTGTCGCCGCCACTGCTGCTGCCACTGCTGCTGCCGCTGCTGCGGTTGCTGCGGGTGATGCTGGTGTGACCCGTCAAGCGACACACCAGCAAGAATACTCTGATGTGCAGCTTGATTTTGTACTTTGCTACTGTTCTTCTGCCTGACAGATTGCGTGATATGGTTAGCATTGCCAGCAACTAATGCCAGCAACAGCAACTTGCTGTTGAACACCGGTGTATGGTACCATATATGGTGGAGTATATACTCACTGAGTGCCAGCACTGCACTTCCAAGTCGTGGCGTTGATGCTGATCCAGTAGACTGGCAAGTCAAGATGTAGTAACGGAAACTTGAAGTCCCAATATCTCTGCAGCAGCAGACGAAGCCGGTGTACGGGCAGGTACGGGATGCATTTGTCAGCAGGCGTGAAACATATATGGCCATATATATGGCACTGATGCAGTGCGCATGGCGAGTGGAGAGCTCCCCGAGATACCCCTCAATACAACAACTTTGAATGGTTACCAATCTCCAATGATCAATTGCATTCTATCAGGCTGTGGCGTGTACTGCGTGTGCTGTACAGTGTAGCACATGTGCTACAAGCGAGTTGCGACGTCTTGACCTCAGGTTTGCTCCCGGGCCGCGCTCGTCTCAATTTCACAGCAGGTGATATTCAAAATTATGCAATTGGTTTTGCAACATGCAACTCTGTCTCACCGCGGATGGCAACTGGGTGCTGCTCAGCAGCAGTGCTGCAGCCAGGCAAGATGAAAGCTTGTCGCCGGTCGACGTGGCTGTCAAATCATACGAATGCAGATGATGATGTGAGTGCCAGCAATGTCCAACGTGCTTAACCTTCAGGATGAGCGTAGCGATCGCGGTGGCGTTGCGGGGACAATGGAACCTGTTGGTGTAAAAGGTTTACACCTGTGACACTGAATGCACGCAGCTGTTGTGACAACACATACATTATTTACGCGTACCATTTACAAGAATGCCGACCGGATTCTTTCGAGCCAGCATCGTGGGGCCCAGAAAAATAGGAACTTGCCAGGACAGTGGCCTGGACCTAACGACCTTATACGCCGGCTAACCACCGCTGAAGGTTAGATGCTGAAATAGGGTGCCGATTAGTCTGCGTTCTTTCATAAGTGCGGATGGACGGCAGTCACCGTGCACTTCGCGTCAATCCACACAGTCACACTGTGACAGCTGCAGGGGCAACTTATTCAGGCAGCTGCAGGGGCAACATATGCAAGCTAGGCTGTATAAAGAGTCAAGCTAGACTGCTGGACAGCAGTTGCCTTTCAATCACGCTTGTAGGGGGTATGGTACCGCCAGCAAGCAGCAGAAGCACACTATCACAAGGAGATATGTTCACCACCACCACCGCCGGAGGCGGTCACCGCAACTGCTCGCCTCCTTGCATGCAGCCTTTTGCAATCACGCGCCTGGCGTCACATCCAACTCTATGCTTACTCTGTTCCAAACAGCAGCAGCATGTACAACTAGCGTACATGTGCTAGTAGCAGCATGCTAGTACTAGTAGCAGCAGCATGCAGGCATGTACAGGCATTTGAGGCCTCCCTAGTGGCATTGGCCAAAAGCTGAGCCACCTAGCCCATTGGGGTGGCACACGGCAGGCTGGCCCACTGTTGCCAGATACAACTGATGCCAACAGCAACAGCCGCAGCTAATGCATACCAGACTACGGACGGCATGTTATCATAAGGGAGACATGGACACCATGCATGGCCTCTCCATCTGCTAAGCATATGCATGCACGCTGCTTTAACGTGCAGCAGCTGCTCAGCCGGCAACAGTCAGTTGGCACTCTGGCTAGTCAAGACCATGTGTGTCCGTAGCCAGAATGCAAAACATCAGTTGCTTCGACAATGTAATGGCCAATATAGATCTGACTACACACCCAATTGATGACCTAACTGTCGGCACTTGTGCACACGCCACCAGCTGCAGTCTGCATGAGCGCTCCTCAAGCTCTGTGCCACAAGTGCATCAACCCTTATCGCTGTTGAGAACCAGACCATGATCACAAAGACAATCCACTCTGCAATCTGCTGCAACCATCTGCAGCTTCAGAGCTTTCTCTTCACTGCAGATGTGGTACATATACACCACACTGCAGCATGTTGTTACAGTCAAACTGACAACTGCTACCGCACAGCCTCTCTCACTGCATCTCAATGCCTCCTTCATGACGCACGCTGTGCAGATGTGGCACAAAGACACTTCAATGCATGCTCATTCATCTACACCATCAGCAGCCAGCATGCAGCCTCCCTCACTGCATCTCAATGCCTCCATCATACCGCCTGTAGCGTGAGATGTAATCCTCCTGGTTATTCTTCTTGTGCCGCTGGTACGCAAACACACCCAGTGCCACCACGCCAGCTGCAACAAACACACCCAACACAATGCCAGCTGTCTGCCCTCCATTCAGCTGCTCTGCAACCTTCCCTTCCCTGCTTTGCGAGTCCAAAGAGCCGCCGCTACCAGCCACACTTTGAGCAGGGTCACCTCGAGTTGCTGCCTCCAGGCCAGGCTTCGCATCTGCTGTGCTTCCAGCCACTGTGCTGTCAGGCACTGTGCTGTCAGCAGTGTCATTTGTAGCCGTTGCGTCATCTGGCAGGATGGTTATGCCGTCACTACCAGCGGCAGTAGCTGCATCAGGGCTGTCTAGGCTGCCGTATGCTCCTGGAGTGGAGAGCTCGCCGGTCACGCTGAATCGCCGCGCTGTTGCTGCTGCTGCTGCTGCTACTGCTGCATCCTCTTCCATCTGCTCCTGCAGCAGCCTGCAGCAGAGGGACAGCAAACACAAACAACGAAAAGGATGTGAATTCACAACAGAAAGCACGAAAGGTTTTGTGTATGATTGGCAGTTGTACCAACTGCGGCCTTGCAAGGGACAGCAAACACGAACAACCAAAGGAGATGAGAGCACGACAGAAAGCACCGAGGTTGGTTTGTAAGTCAACAACCTTTTTGGTGAAGCATCAAGTGACACAGCCTGACAGCACTCGCACTCACACTAGCACCCGCCACAGCATGTTTCTATATGCACACAGCTGCGACCGCTTGCTGCCTGACGTGGCCAATCAACTGCAGTAAATACATCAGTGCCTTCATCGCTAACACGTGTTAAACATTCTCACACGCAGTGCTGCATTGCATTGCACACCAAACCAAGCCGGCACTGGCCACTAGGCAGCACATCGGAGCTGTTGCAGGTTGCAGCTAGCATGCACATGCTGTGCCTGAACACAACCTTCGCACAAGGCTGGCATGCATTCACTTCAGACTCACTGACAAGCTCGTTGCTGTCCTCAATCCCACACCACATCTGTTTTACATGCTGAAAACTCTGAAAACTCCATGTTGACACCACGCAGCTAAAGAAATGTTCACACGGTACGCCCGCTTCGCTGCAGGAGTGCAGGCCCTGCAGGTGGCACCTGCTGCAGCCATCTCTCACCTGGGCAGTGAGTCCAGCTCTGGTGCAAAGTCAGCTTCGTCACTGCTGCCACTTCTAATGCTGGCTTCGAAGCCTATGCTGTCCAGATGTTGTGCATTGCTGCTGTGCAAGCGCCGCGCACCTGCGTGCTGCGCTGCTGCACATGCTGTCACACCTGCACACAGATACACAGAGATGCTGGTTAAGAGCACAGGCAAAGCACGTTTCGGTCATGAAGCTCTCGTTTATATATTTGATAGGAATGATCATTGCAACCAAGTGCACTAGCCTGAGAGCAGCACTTGCAGGAACATCAGGCCGTTCAGGCACAAGCACAAAAGTTGGTGGCCAGCTGACCCGCTGCGGTGTTCATGCAAGCCCGCGTGTCTCACCAATCAGAAATACAGCCAACACGCATGAAATTCTTGGCGATCCCGCTTTGTTCCGCCCCATCCTTGCTAGCACACTGCTAGTGGTTTGCTTCGTACTCAAGCGCTCCTTCTCACGCCTCGAACAGTTTGATAGTTTGGTTTTAGAATGTTTTTTCTGCGAATCACAGCGCTTTACCGTTCTGTGTGTTTGTGCTGCTAAGCGCTGACAGCAACCACCGTTCAGTTGCCCAGGAGACGCTAGCGTAAAGTATGAATAACAAAAATTCAAAAAACTATCAGACTCTGCGCGAGCTTACAGGGCCATTCGTCTTGATCGTGCAAACCCTGCTCCTTTGTCTTCGGGTGACACGCTGACCAGCCTGCTGCTGTTGGGACACTTGTCCTGGGTGACACACGTGGCTGCGTCTATACTGCACAGCATTGAGTCAAACTACTAGGTGGTGCTCCCTTAGGAGTGTCTGTAGATCACTTGCAACACTGCTGAGCTCATTGCCCTGGTTCACTGCTGTGGCACAGTGTAATGTAAGGAGTTGCAGGAGCTACGTTTGAATAATCAATCTAACAAACACGATCCTGCCTGTGATGTGATGATTTTCCTCGTCATGTCGTGTTACCACATGGCTGTTTGATTTGCAGTTCAGGCTGCAGCCTGTTGCATGGGAGCAAATACATGCCGTTGCCGTCACTAGGACAGCGCCAGCAACAGCTGCATCACGCAGTGCACCAGGCAGAAAAGAATCAATAAATTGAATACACACCAAACAAAGCTGCCAAGCACAATACAGGCAGCTGCCATGCAGCAACCACGACACCAAGTGAACCACTGTGACAACTGCCATCCTGCTCCTGCACCAAACATAAGCTGCTCCAGTTTGCTAATGGCTCAGTGCTGCTTCAAACAGCACCGTACCACCAGTTGGCCCGCTGCTTGTGCCTGGAATACTGTTGCTGTCGCACAGCAAACCCAAAACAGCAGTTGCGACAGTGCCTACAGAATGGCAGCGTTTCCTGCAACTCACACATAGCCTGCTGCGAGGATGCTCGCAGAGCATACAGGCCGCTGTACAAGCACAGTGCTTTTTCCTGCAGCATGCCAGACTCGTAATGAAATCAAAGTGGCTCAAAAACAGCCTGCAGGAGCGCCAACAAGGCTCGACATGTTGTACCAAACTGGCGTTCACAACAGCCAGATCGGCGCAAAGCACGCACCCACTGCCACGCAAATGCCGCAGCTGCTGCCCACATCACAGCTGCAGGCTGAACAGTACGCAGCTGCCACTGCAGAGCACTCACATACACGTGTTATCAGGTGTCAACTTCAACTGTCTTCTAGGTGTCAGCATAGGCCATACAGGAGGCTGTGTTGAAGGAGGCTGTTGAAGGAGGCACACAGGAGCCTTCAGAACAGCACACACAACAGCCACACAGGATCAAACACAGGAAGCTACTAGACATGACGTGTCGAGCAACAACACAACAGTATCAAGACAATGCTGCTGCTGTCGTGGGCTTTTGTTCAGCACACATGCAGCAGAGGTCACAATGGTGACATAAGTAGCACAACCGGATCACCAACAGCTGTAGTGCACTGTTGGTGATGCCGTACTGCTAACAGCATGCGCAAGCAGCACGCACATGTGTACATAAAAGCATCACACACATGTGAGCATGAAGCAGTACGCACATGTGTACGTGCAAGCTTGCGCACGCGACCGTCCAGCAGCATACGCACGTGTGCATGCACGCCGGAACGTATGGCATCCATTCAGGGAACAGTCATCCTACGTTCAGTCTTCACTCGCCTACGCAGCAGCTGCAGTCTGCACTTACTGCACCAACTCGCACACAGCTCAAACAGCTGTCCTACAAGACGAACACACACACACACACACAGAGCATCCGCACGTCCGTCTGCCGGGCGCACACCAATCAATCCCATAGCCCACCCTTCACAGCTTCTTCTCCGGGCGAAAGCGGCTCCCCATCGCAAGCTTTGACCGAGCGTTGACCAAGGTTTGACCAGCTGCTTAGAACATGGCCAGGGCCACCACAGCAGCAGCAAAGCTCAGCAGGCCTGCAGAGGTTGCTGCAGCGCCGCTGGTGGCCTTGGGAGCCTGGGTGGTTGTTGGTATTGTGGGGGCCTCAGCCGGGGTGATGACCTGGCCATATGTGCCGTCCATTGCATCGCCGTAGGCGCCTGCGCCGCGCACACGGGTGCTCAGCACCTCGGCCAGCAGCCTGCGCAGCAGCGAGAAACAGAGCAACAGAAAGTATGTCGAGGTTAATGTGCAGGTGGAGGATGCAGGTGGTGAATCTGTCGCAGCACTGTTTGGGGTGGGTATGGGTGAGCAGCAGGTAAGTTTGTGGCCTGCATGCTGCTGCGAAGCTACAGAGTCGCACGGCGATTACCCATTCCAGCTGAGCTGCACGCTAGGGACGCAATGCATAACTGATGCTGAATGATTGCAAGCGATGCAGCTGCCATTGTGTGAAACAGGCTGGCAAAATGCTGTCCATCGTTTCCAAAGCACAGCTGGCTAGCAGGCAGGCAGGCCTGCCAGGCCCCTGTCATCAAATGGGGCTGCTGCTGTTGCTGCTGCTCACCTTGGGACTGGCTCCACCTCGTTGAGGGCCATGGCGTCCAACGCCTCATCCTGGATTGCAAAAGCCACGGCTGCGAACACAAAGCGGCAGGCAGGAAGAGCTCAGAGCGGGTTGGACGCCGGCCGTGGGAGGCCAGAAACTGGCGTGACAACGGGCTGCAGAAACAGGCTTCTGCTGCTGCTCGACCCGCCTATTACGTTGCATGCCACGGTATAAGATATATAATGAAGCCTATGGCGCTGATCGACGCTGCGGCAGCAAACATTGACCGGTCCTCGCAGGAAGCACGACAGCAGTGCGCCCGCGTTTCAACCGCTGAGCACTTCTATACACTTGTTCTACGGCTGTGAATAACCAAAATGGCTCATGCACTGCAGATCTGGCAGCTTCTGGACAGCTGTTTGGTGCTGGCTGGCAGTCAGCGTCTACTCATGCTGCAACTGCCCATCAAAGCACGGGCTGCTCTGCACATTTTAGTAGAGCCAGAGCCTGACGGACGGGCTGGATGCTGTGCAGCTGTGGTCTCACCGGCGAAAGCAAGCAGCGCCAGCAGAGCAAAGGCAGTGAACTTCATTCTGGCGGAGGTTCGTAGAGCTCTAAAAGTAGAACAAATTTGTGTGTTTGTTTACTGTTGAAATCGAGCGGCTGCGACGGTAAACTTGGCTGAGTACTGGTGTGTTGTGTGTGCCACAACAATGCACCGCGACTGCTGGTAGGCTTTGAAGGAGTATTAGAGCTTCCAAGTAAGAAGGTTTTCGGTCAACCTTCTGTTGGCACTGGAGGGCAGGCACACCAGAAACCGCGCAAAACCCCCGGCCATTGCGAACCTCATGGAAGTTACCCTTGCAGACAGCCTGCCATGCACTTTCACACTGCGCTGTATTCTTTTTCGTGCCGAAAACGACCCATACTCGCAGTACTGTGCTGCCAGAGCTTCACCGGCTGCTCCTGGTACTGCTACTGCTGCATCAGCAGTAGCAGCAGCAGGCCTGCCAGGCTGACATGCGCCTGAGCATGCCGAGCGATTTTGGACTGCAGTCACGCTGTCGGTCAGTGCCTTTCGCCCTCAGCACTTGCCAGCAGTGGGTCTTTGTGCACCTGCAAGCAACACCAGCAACACTGTGGGTTTGTTTGGGACAATTGAATTTCACTCCTAACATGGCACAGCTGTAGGTGTGAAGGGAGGTGCAATGAGGTGCCCCAAGCACATGCTCGTCCACTGCACCATCAGCATTAGCACTGCAGGCTCTGTTGTTGCAGAGTAGCAGGAACTATCAGCAATCCAGCTGTGGCTGCAAAGCAAGACTAGCACGGCCTTGCTGCCAAGCAAGACAGTGTTCAACGCCAATGCAGCAGCTGGGAATGGCGGTGACAAGCAGGCAGGCCAACACTGTGGTTAGCAGACAGCGCTGCTGCACCCGAACTGCAGCAGGCACTGCACAGAGCAAGCTTCACGCTGCAGCAGCTGTCAGACTGCGACACTGCTGCATCCAAATCTGCCATCAGCATGCACTAGCTGAAGCTGGTACTGCACTGCAGTTGGTGAACAGCAGTACAGCTAGCAGCGCTGCCACCCACCCAGAACCCAACAGCCACAATGCAGCAGTAGCAGCACCAGGCCCAAGCACGTGCCATGCAGTGCAGTGCCAGGCTACAACGGCAGTACAGCTAGCAGCGCTGCCACCCACCCAGAAGCCAGCAGCCACGAAGAGGTAGGTCAGGATGAGCATGGAGCCCTTCAGCCAGTTGCTGGAGCCATCCTGCAAGCATGAAAGCGGTGCATGGGTAGGTGGGTGGCTCAAACATGCAAAATGCTGTATGCATGGAGCCCTTCAGCCAGTTGCTGGAGCCACCCTGCAAGGGCGCAAAGGCACGGATGCAGGGGTTTGTGGCCGCCGCAAACATTTTATATGGCTGTGTGCAACCAAGATGAGCATGGAGCCCTTCAGCCAGTTGCTGGAGCCATCCTGCAAGCAAGCAAAGGCAGGGATGCAGGGGTAATGGCCGTCGCACACACATCAGCTTTGACATGCTGTATGGCAACCTGATGAGCAGGGAGCCGTTCAGTCGCTGAAGCCATCCTGCAAGCGTGACATGGCACGGTACATGGGTGCTGTGGCGAGCAGTGGCCACTCATTGAGCTAGAGCATGCAAAAAAGCTATGCAGGCAGCAACGATTGATCAAACATTTTAATGTTTTGGGTTGGTGGCATCTGCTGACATGCAAGAGCTTGCAGAAGAAGAAGCTGACAGCGCCACATCCTGCATGTAACAACGCTTCCTGCAACCGGCAGCAGGTGCTCTTCTTGCCTGCTGTGGTGGTGGTGCTGCTCATGCTGGCCACGGCGGCTCACCTGCACCATCAGCGCTGCCAGCAGCACACTGATGAACAGCACCAGCGCCTCAAACTCTGCAGCAGCAGCAGCAGCAGCAGCAGCAGCATGCACGGTCTGAAACCTCTAAACCTGTGCAATGTACCCGGTCGCATCCTAGTAAATGTACCCGCTGTGGTGCCTGCGCTGATCTTATCATAACAAACGCCCAGCACATCAATGCCGCCAGCCCACATTCAGCACACAACTGCCATTCACACGCATGCACCATCGTCGCACCAAGTGTACGAGCACTGCCAGTGTTGCTGGGCGGCACCTGCCACTTGCTATCAGCTGCACAGTTCATTGTGTGTTGCAGCAAAGTATCGACAGCGCACCTGATGCATCAGAGAACGTGGGCGGCGGTCTCCTGGTCCAGCATTGCCTGACATTGCGTAATGCAATTACCTTGGTTCTTTGAGATCCAGGAGCCGTATACATATGTCCCTTTGCAGGAGCCTCACAGTTGAAGTTGAGGTCCAGGGGCTGCCCCACGCAACAGCAATCACCAGCAAAACAAGCAGAAGGAGCAAGGACCATCGGCACTGTTAGATCGGTATTCATCTTGGGGCCACTCACCGTTGAAGTTGAGGTCCAGGGGCTGCCCCACGCACCAGGCCAGGATGACGCAGAAGGGGATGACCAGCACGCCGATCTGCGTGCTGCTGCCTGCAGCGGCAGGCGGCATGCGCATGCGAGCACAGCTGATCAGGTCGCACAAAGCCATCCACTTTATGGAGCCATATGCTAGTAGCATGAGCAAAGCTGGTGTGCCGCACAGTGTGCGGCGCTTCTGCCTTTGTCTGGCATGCCATTCATTCAAAAGGAGTTGTGCCACAGTGTCCAGAGGTTCAATACTGTAAATGTGTCACGCACCTATCGCCACGCCCAGGCTGATCTCCATGCAGTTCCTCACCGCAAAGATGAGCGCACAAGTTTCTATATCAAACCACCCATGGTGATCAGCACTATGCAACACGTTGTAACACAATGCACAATATTCCGACAAGATACCGCACCTATGGCCACACCCAGGCTGATCTCCATGCGGTTCTTGACCGCAAAGATCAGCACCCATACCTTTCTACTGTCACGGCCCTGGGTAATCAACACTCTGTTACATAATGCAACAGAATGCAGCAATATGCCACGCACCCATGGCCATGCCCAGGCTGATCTCCATGCGGTTCTTGACCGCAAAGATCAGCACCCATACCTTTCTACTGTCACGGCCCTGGGTAATCAACACTATGTAACACAACGTAACAGCATACAGCAATATGGCGCCACACACTTATGGCCACGCCCAGGCTGATCTTCATGCGGTCCTTTACTGCAAAGATGAGCACCCATTCACTGTCACCACCCTGGGTAATCAACACTATGTAACAAAATGTGACAGAATGCAGCAGTATGTCACGCACCTATGGCCACGCCCAGGCTGATCTCCATTCGGTTCTTCACTGCAAAGATGAGCAGCTGTCTCTCAAGACTAGTACAACAAAATTGTTACACACTATGCCACGCACCTATTGCCACGCACAGGCTGATCTCCATGCGGTTCTTCACAGCAAAGATGAGCCGCTGTTTTCAAGACTGGTACAACCAAATTGTTACACATTATGCCACGCACCTATCGCCACGCCCAGGCTGATCTCCATTCGGTTCTTGACCGCAAAGATGAGTGCGCTGGCGTGCTCCGCTGCGTTGCCCACAATGGGCACCACAATGGTGGTCAGGAAGGGCATGGGCACCTTCAGCTGCTTGCTGGCATCTGTGGCAGCAGCAGCAGGGCGATTCAAACATAATCCGTCAACTGGTGGTGAGGTGAAAAAAACTGGTGGTGAGGACGGGCATGGGGACCTTCAGCTGCCTGCTGGCGTCTGCGGCAGCAGCAGCCGTGGCGGCAGCAGCAGCGGCAACAGCAGCGGAAGCAGCAGCAGCGGCGGCAGCAGCAGCAAGTCAACGCACACATGGAAAAACGGCAACTTGATGAAGCCAAGAACAGACGCAACCACGTTGACAGCTTGACTTGAAAACCAATCTTGAGCGTCTTACCAGGCCGCACTTCCTGCTTTGCAGTAAACAACTGCTAGCGACTGCAAGACGCATCAGGCCCACATGCGATGTTGGCCATCATATTGTCGGGCAGCATGCTGATCAGCATCCACACAGCACCACTCTAATTCGCAATACCCTTCAGATGTGGCACTATAAACATCCTGCAGCTGCTTACCTGAGATGGCATCCATTATGAAGTCAGAGAGTATGCTGATAAGCAGCGTCACCACAGCAAGCCACACAAAGCAGCCGGTCTTTGACAGCACCAGCTCCTCCTCCTCTTCCTCAATGATCTGCAAACAAGCACAGCCATTGCATGAAGAAGGAATCAAACGATGATGGAGATGATGGATGACATGTTTTTTCATATTGGAAAGCACCAGCTCCTCCTCCTCTTCCTCAATGATCTGCAGCCAATGACAAGACAATATCAAGGAAGGTCCACACGATGTTACCAGCGCCGAGCATAGCATGATGCAGAAATGCTTTGATGGGCAGCAGTAGCTCCTCCTCCTCCTCTTCCCCCTCTGTTATGATCTGCAGAAAGGGACAATTTACAGCAACGCAGCAGCGTTGCTTCAGTCATGACCAACTGCAGAACATACAGTGTACCAGCGTGTCACAAGTCCACCCATCAACGTCCTCAGCCGATGCAGCAGCAGGCTGTGCAGTGTCACCCGCTGCCAGACACCATGTACGATGACATCTATCGCATTTGCGCAGCCGCACCTGCACTGACGGCTCGCCAGTCATCAGCCGGGCAGTGTCTGCCTCCCCAACAGCTATCTGCACATGGCCGGCCTCCTCCTTGCACACGGCTGCATAGCCGGTGCCGCTGCTGCTGCGCCCTGCGCCGCTGCTGCCGCTACTGCCACGGCCTACAGAGCTCGGCCGCACGCTGCCGGCTGCTGCTGCTGTTCGCTGCCCCTGCACACAACAACAGCAATGGCAAAACACCACGCGGACAGCAAATCAGTAAACCGATTCAGAGCACGTATGGCATTACAAGGGTGTGCTTTGCGCCTGAGCACGGCAGTTGAATGGCAACAACTGCAATGCACACTGCGCCGCTGCTGCCGCTGCTGCCACGGCCTGCAGAGCTCGGCCGCACGCTGCCGGCTGCTGCTGCTGCTGTTCGCTGCCCCTGCACACAACAACAGCAACCGCAACAGCGCAGATCAGCGCAGCAGAGGCAGCGCACAAATGCCCTGGCATTACTGTCTTTTGCGCCCAAACTCGGCCACATCCTTTACGCCTTGAACCATTGATGAAGGCTATTGTGTAGCTGGCAAAGCGCAGCAATGCACAGCAGCACTGCGTACCTGCGGCTGGCCGTTGGCAGTTGCCACCAGCTCCACCTCAGTATGACCTTGCCCCTGCTGCTGCTGCTGCTGCTGCTTGTGGACGCCACCAAGAGTGCTGCTGCTGCTGCTGCTGCCGTTGGCAGTGCTTGTCAGCTGCCGCATCGCGACTGCTTTCAAAGGGGAATCAGGGTCATCGCAGCAGCTAGTGCCTGGTGGAACCGGAAGAGGTGTGTTTGGTTTTGAGGAGCTGTCTTCTTCATACAAGTGCCTGGTACAGCAGCAGCAGCAGCAGCAGCAGCAGCAGCAGCAGCAGCAGCAGCAGCAGCAGAAGCGGCTGAGGAGGATGACAAGTGTACCCTTTCAGCAAGCTGCCGACAGCATGTGTCGTGTTATTGAGCAGTACTGCGGCAGGCGCCAGGCAGCAACTGCACACCAACAGTTGGTGTCCCATTGCTGTCAACTCATTTGTGTATGCAGTTGCGCACCCACTGCTCCTGCCTGCTTGCATGTGTGCATCACGCGCGTACCTGTGCATGCACTTTTACTGTCTTTTGATGTGTGATCTAACTCACACCTACCTGTGCGTCACCAGCTGGAACACCAGGAACAGGCCGTAGCAGCGCAGCATCAGCACGCTCTCAACATGATATCTACCAGTGCACACTGTCAACGCAAAACCCAGCTCCAACACTTGCAGCAAGCAGCACGCAGCATGCAGCACGCAGCACGCAGTAGCAGCCATCTCACTCGCACCCACCTGTGTGTGACAAGCTGGAACACCAGGAACAGGCCGTAGCAGAGCAGCATCAGTACGCTCTCAAAGCGGGACAGTGCCAGCTCTGCGCTGAAGTCCTGCACTGCCTCTGCAGTGCTGCTGAGCAGCGTGGGAAGCATGATGGCCACAACTGCAGGCAGCAGCAGCAAAACGGATAACAGCAGCAGAGTGTGTGAGAAGCAACATAGGTTGTTTTATGAGCGAAGCGTAATGTTTATGACCATGATAACAATTTACTGAAGGCGGGCGTAGGTAGCAGCAGCAGCGGCAGCGGCGGCGGCAGCAGCAACAGCGTTGGCAGCAGCAGTAGCAGGCAGTATGTGAAGCTCTGCGCTAAAGTCCTGCACTGCCTCTGCAGTGCTGCTGAGCAGCGTGAAAAGCATGATGGCCACAATTGCAGCACGGCAGCAGCAACGCAGCAACAGCAGCATGACGGCAGCAGCAACACCATGATCATGCAGTAGCACAGGGGCAACCACCCAGCACCAGCAGCCCGCTGCTGACCACCATACCTTGCTGGTTAAAGCAAAGCACACATAGCTACAACTTTCATATCACATAAAAGGCTGCAAAACGAAATAAGAAGCACCGCAGAATTTGCATGCGCACCTGCCAGCACCAGGAGCCAGCTGTTGACCACCACACCCTGCTGGTTGAAGCTCTGCGTGGGGCACCAGTGTCTTTCACGACATCCAACAATAACCTAAAAGAACAAGCACCGCTTGCGCACCTGCCAGCACCAGCAGCCCGCTGTTGACCACCACGCCCTGCTGGTTGAGGCTCTTGGTCATTTCAACACACCAAGCACAGCACAGAAAGTTGCAGCCAACAGCTGCAAAAACAGCTGCAGCTATAGCAGCTTGCCGGCGACAGACAGCTAGGTACTAGGCGGTGCCTGCAGACAGCCACATAAAAGGTTCATTGAAGAAACGGGGCCTAAATCCCAGCGCACCTGCCAGCACCAGCAGCCCACTGTTGACCACCACGGCCTGCTGGTTGAAGCTCTGCGTGGGGCACCAATCGCCGCTACGACATGCAACGAAACTCTACAAACAAGCACTGCTTGCGCACCTGCCAGCACCAGCAGCCTGCTGTTGACCACCACATACAGCACGTCACAGACAGCAGCAGCAAACAGACCCATAAACGTTGCGACCACAGCATGATCAACCACTGACTTTTAGCATCCTTGTTGCCCACCTGCCAGCACCAGCAGCCCGCTGTTGACCACCACGCCCTGCTGGTTGAAGCTCTGCATGGGGTGCAGCAGCCCGCCAGCCACAAAGGCACTGCCCATGACCAGCAGCAGGTTGCTGATGATGCTGCCGAGTAGAGTCAGCTTCACCACGCGCAGCAGCCTGCACAGCAGCAGCAGCAGCAGCAGCAGCAGCAGCAGCACAAGACATTTGCTGCTTGCTGCCAATGTGAAAGAGCAACACGATGCAGGGCGTCTGTTGCTATGCAGCACGTGAAGCAACATCCTGCTGTAGCTGGGCAGCGTCCAAGGGCGTTGAGCAAGGCAAATCAAGCCGCTGTCTCAGTGCAGCAAAGCCCGCAACCACAAAACTGCTGCTGCTGCTACTGCTGTTGCTGATTATGCCTCTGCCTGCGCACAGTGGCCCCTCACCCTTTCTTTATTGCAAATGCAGCAATGATAACCTCAGTAGCGTTGCCAAACGTCGCATTCAGCAGGCCTCCTAGCGTGTCATTTGTGTACATGGCCAACTGCTCTGTGATCATGCCCAGGCGCTGCAGGAAGACACAAGGCAATGGCCGCAGCAGCAGCACACGGTGTGAAGAACCACGGAATGGCAGCACAGGCAATAAGCATTGAGCATTCAGCAGCTGCCACCATGGCTTGCTTCAGCCATGCGGCGCAAGCTACTTCTGCCTGCTGTTAGGGCATACAACCTGTCTTCCACGCTGCTTTGGCAGATCATAGCTAACAGTACCCAAAACCTGATGCTGTGGTGGCATGTAAGGAGCTGAAGCATGATGCCTGTACGTTTCATGTGGTGGGACTGCCATGCTGCTGCTGCTGCTGCTGCTGCTGCTGTCATGAATGCTGCTGCGCCATACCTCTGCTAGCGAACACAGCGGCAGCAGTGACAGCAGGAATGTTGCCCCTGCTGCCCAGCCGACTGCCTTAGAGATGACGGCGAAAGGCAGCAGTAGCAGCAGCACATTCATCTTGTCCTTCAGCAGCACCTGCAATTGATGATCAGTGATACTGTCAACAGTACTATCAGTGTGCGAACTCTGCCTATGGCGGCACTGTACTACACACTCTGCTGTGTTGACCGACACCAGCGCTTGCTGCGTGATCTATCATTATGCTTTTGAACAGCTTGCTGCCGGTCTGCTGCATAGTTTGCATGTCTAATGCCTCTGTCCTGCCTGCGGCTGCGGCTGCGGCTGCGGCTGCTGCTGCTGCTGCGCACCTCCACTATCTCTGTCTTTACTTGCTGCCATAGCCCAGACTTATTGAGTGCCTGCGCAAGATGAAAGTCACATGTATGTGGTGATACAGACAGTTGAGTGTCAAACATGTTGCGGCATGCAATAGAAGCTGCATCCTGTGCTCAACATGCGTGGCATTGTCGAATAAACAGCAGCTTGTGGTGGCATGAACCAGAGAGCGCAGACAAATCAGCAGCTGTCTTGCTAAGAGGCAGCGGCCGGAGCACGTGCGCTGTTGCAAATATGTGTTGCATGTGCTGCCTTGCTTGGTGCGGAGTGACTTGCAGGAAAGCCTGCACCGCATTGCACCAATTGCCTGGTGGTTGCCCTGCCCTGCACCTGCCATGGCGCTTACACACACATCAAATTCACTGCTCATACATAAACATTGTCCGCACTATGACATAATGCAATTAAGCTGCAAAGGTTCTGGATAAGTGCACAGGATCAGCTGCTTGGCTCACCTCTCCGCTGCCAGATGCAGAATTTGAAAGCCGACCAGATGCAGATGCTCTGGTAGGCCGGGGAGAGCCCCAAGCACCCCACTGCAAGTCAGCCATGCTGCTGCTGCAGCTGCTGTGAGCGTGCTAAGCTACAGGATGTGCTGATGATGACGCTTGGTGGTGCTGCAGTGCAGCAGCGCCGCGGCTGCCAGCATGTGCTGCCTGCATTGCTCTATCAAGTTTGCTGCTCAGCATGCCCTGCTGAGAGTGGCAGCTGGTGCTGGCAACGTGCTGCGCTGTACCTGCCTTAGGAAATTCCTGCAAGCGTTGACAAAAACATAGAGGTAACCTGGTAAGATGAGTACTGCTGATGAGAGCAGGATTCTTGTTCTTCATCCAGGTCTCCACAACAGCAGTAGCAAGGCTCTGCTGTTCTTCGTGCTGGAGCTCACCTTGTGCCAGACTCACACAGCAGGCAACAAACCACCAACAATGCAATAGAAATATAAAGCTCCAAGGTACCTGCTGCGTGGGATGAGAGCTACTACCACGAAGACGACAGGTACAGGTAGGTAGGTGCAGCAGTGAGCTTGCAGTGGCTAACTTGATTTAATGCGCGCAGTTTCAAATGATCTTGGTACTTGCAACAGTTTCAAGGCGTAAAAGTAGCAGAAGCACGACCAACGTTGGTAGAGAAGACAAACGTGAACTCGGGAGGGGAAAGCAGAAGCATGCACCACATTGTTAAACACGTAAATCCTGCGCAGGATACAATTGCAAAACGTCTTAAGGATTTGCTGTGCACTAGTGAAAGCTCGTATTGTGACTAACCCACAGTGTCATCAGAGGCAGGGACACTGCTTATGGCAGCGCTCTGTACGAAGCATGTGGTCACTCATGTTGTGATATGGATATTTGAACTGCTTGGTGGTGCTGCTGTAGCATGTGCCAGCACACAAGGACTGTGGTCAATCCAGCTGACTCCACAAGTGCTTTAAATTTTGGCTCATAATCAGGCTCATTACAAGGGCTGTGGAGTATGTCGCTAGCAGGCAGATCAATACATCGCTGCATCCTGGCGAACTGCAATGTAGACGCAGTCCATCACAGCCAGCATCAGCAGACAGCATGACACTGCAGTGAAGATGGATGCAAGCGACCTGCCATTTGCACAGACACGGCATCGGGGCTATGCAAACAAGCTACAAACTATCACAGGTGAGTGTGTTCCATCATCAAACATTGCGGCAAATCAGCTGAAGCAGCTGCACAACTGAGCTTTCCCCTTGAGCTGCAACATCTAAGCATCGCTGCTGTCTGTAGGTGCTGGCGTTCCCCTCAGCACATCTGTGGCCTTAGCACTGCACACACAACGTGATGGCCACGCAGCAGCAGCACCAGCTGCGCCACAGCAGCATGCAGCAGCTAACTTGGCATCAGCGCAGCCCAGCACAGCTGTCCTGCAAGGTGCTCTAGATGAGATTACAAGCCTAAAGTCCCAGATATCCGGCATGGAAGCAGCAGTAACGCTCATCTCACGAGCATCAAGCAGTAGCCCTGTCAGTGGTGGCAGGCACAACCCAGC
The DNA here is from genome assembly GCA_030272155.1 of Tetradesmus obliquus. Taxonomy (NCBI): domain Eukaryota; kingdom Viridiplantae; phylum Chlorophyta; class Chlorophyceae; order Sphaeropleales; family Scenedesmaceae; genus Tetradesmus; species Tetradesmus obliquus. The sequence continues at coordinate 1,762,505 of CP126203.1, forward strand.
ACATGGCCGCAGAGCAGCACCACGCCAGCAAGGGCAACAGCAGCAGGCCACAGCAAGCAGCAGCGCCAGCATCAAAGCAATCTTGCACAGTCCAAGGCAGCAGCTGGCTGTTGCATCCTGCAAGCTGCTGGGCAGCGAACCAGGCAGCACCTATGCAGGAAGCCCTGCAGCAGCGGTGGCAGGCAGTCAAGGGCAGCAGGAGCAGAGAGCTAGCGGAAGCAGCAGCACTGCAGGAGCAGGGGCAGGGCAGCTACCTCCCACGGCAGCATGGCTCATCTCAACAGCAGCAGCAGCAGCAAGCTCTTACAGTGAAGCTCAGCCTGAGGCTTCTACAATTGGCAGGCGTGGTGGTGTGCGCAGCTGCAGTCCTGGTGCAGCCGACTGCATGTGTGAGGACGACATGCAAGCAGTGATCAAGGTGCGCTGTTGCCGCGCATATGCTTGCAGGACAGGGGTGGTGGTATTGGTGATGTAGCTGTTTACATCTAATCCAGCAGCAAAAACGTTGACAACGCTGCGTTCACGCAGCAGTTGGTGTACCACGCCTTCAAAGTTTGCTGCCATATTTCAAGCATGATATTGGCAAGTCAACCAAAGCAGTGGTTGTATTGTTGACTCATGTGTCCTGTCTTGCAGGACCCTGTGAGCCATCTGCTTCGGCAGTCAGCCAACATTTTGTCATCAGGCAGCTCAGCAGCCCAGCACAGCAGCAACAGCAGCAGCGCTGCTTGCAGGAACATACCAGCAGGCAGCAGCTCTGTCGTGCCAGTCACACGGGACCAGGCAATACAGCTCGAAGAACAACTGGAAGAGACTTTACCTCCTGGTGCTGTCCTTGCCAGCCAGCAACAGCATATAGCAGTTTGGCAGCGGCAGCAGCAGCGGCACCTTAAGCAGCAGCTGTCACAGCAAGCAGACATCCTGCACCACTTTCAGCAGCAGCCAGCAGATCAGCAGCAGGAGGGGTTGCAGCTGCAGGGGTCAGGCCAGGTGCTGCCTGGCTGTGATGTGCTGGCTCCGCAGCTGACACAGCAGCACCAGCAGATGGATGGGCTGCTGAAGGAAGCAGCACAGCAGGTACAAACAAGCAACACTTGGGGTGTATGGCTCAGCTTGGAGGCTCTCAAATCTTTGACTGGTGACATGCATCACCTTTGTGTACATGTGCCAATGCTGTCACACGGTGTAGCTTTGGTTTGCTGCAGTCATATGCTGCAGGAATCCACGCGTGTCAAGCTGGCTCTGGTGCAGCAGTGCTGCAGCACACCAGAAAGTAGCTGATGTTGCTGCTGCTGCTTTTGCTGCCCGTAAAATACTTGATGTCGCTTGCTGTGTGCAGGTGGCGTACCACTGCTCAGAGCAGGGCCGTGTACTAGATGGCTTACGGGAGCGCTACGCTGAGCTGGCAAATGCACTCTTCCTGGGCCTCAGCTCCCTCTCTCAGCACACAGCAGCAGTCTCAGCTGCGCTGCAGGGCGCTGCATCAGCTGCAGCTGCTGACAGAGCGCTGATCCGCAGCTTGCAGCGCCAGCTGGCAGACAAAACTGCAGAGGCAGAGGAGCTTCGTAGTGAATTGGGTGTTTCACAGGCGAAGCTAGAGCAGATAGAAGCTGAGGCAGCAGAGGAGCTGAAACAGGCACTGCAGGAAAGCAGCCGGCTGAAGCAGCAGCTCTGGCAGTGCAAAGAGGAGCTGGAGGTAGCGCGGGCAGCAGCAGATGCAGCCGCTGAGGCAGCTCGTGCAGAGCTGGAGGCGCAGGTAGCGGCAGCTGAGCAGGCGCAGCATGATATGCTGCAGCGGCTGGGCTTCTTGAATGCCCAGCTGATGGCGCTGAGGTGGGTTTCTTGGTGCTGACGCTGCTGCACTTCTGGAATCCATGCCACAAGAGTAAGTCAAAGCGCTTGCAGGAAACTGCATGCACGCAGCAGCTTGGTTGTCTTTGGTTTGGCAGGGTGTTTGACTATCTGTGACATTTTGCTTCTCTGACTTGCCTTGCTGGGTTGCAGGGAGCAGCAGGTAGTTGCGCCAGACACAGAGCATGCAGCAGTGCAGACAGATGCAGTTGAAGCGCCACCGCCTCCAGCAGCAGAGCCCTCAGTAGCACCCAGCTCAGAGCCCAGCAGTGAAAGCTCAGAGGAGGAGGAGGAGGGGCCAGTGCGCAAAAGGCGGAAACAGGTGCGCACAGATGAGTAGCTACGTTGTTCGGGTCCAAGTTGCAGCTTGAGGTAGTACATAGGGCTGTGATGCATTTGTTGTAGGTGGCGTGGTGTGCAGGTAGGTGCGCAGCAGTATGTTGCTTTTGCAGTCGCATGCATTTTGCAAAGCATGGCGTTTATTCCCAGCTGCTGCTGCTGATGATGATGCCACTGCTGCTTTGTGCAGGCATTGGACCTGCTGGCCTATGCCAGGCGCGGCCAGCCCCGCAGCAAGCTGTGGCTGGTCAAGGTGGTGGGGCAGCTGTATGCTGACAGGGCGGTGGCTGACACGCCCTTCTGTCTTTGTGCCGCTGCTGCCGCTGCTGCTGCTGCTGCTGCTGCTGCTGATTGGCGCAGGCATTGGACCTGCTGGCCTATGCCAGGCGCGGTCAGCCCCGCAGCAAGCTGTGGCTGGTCAAGGTGGTGGGGCAGCTGTACGCTGACAAGGCGGTGGCTGACGCGGTGGCTGACAGGGCAGGGCAGCAGCGCAGCGCCATGCCGGACTTCATCTTCACCTGGCACCTCAACAGGTGTGTGTGTGCATATAGTATGTGTCCATCAGTTTTCAGATCACCATTGATGCCAACGCCTTCGGGTGAATCTGTGCGGCATGCACAGATCACCGGTGTTAGGGGGCAGCACACACATTGCTGCCATGCAGTCTGGGGTGGCTTTGCTGTATGGCAGCCACTACTGCAAGGCAGCACGTCGCCTGCACTCACTGACTGCATTGGTCTGCATTACACCCCCGCGATTGCACAACTGCCTGCAGGTATGGCTTGAAGCATTTGGCTGTCGAAGCTCTGAGCGACCTGCTGGCCAGCGCCTGCCACCACGCACACAGCTGCCAGCCAGCGCTGTGGTTTGCTCGCTTCTGCGGCCTGGCCAAGGCCATCAAGCAGCCAGCAGGCAGCAGGGCAGAGCACCCTCGTAGCAGCAGCAGCAGCAGCAGCGATAGTGAACATTCACAGGACGAGATCACAACAGCCGGTGCTGCAGACATTGCCAGCACACCTTCTTCAGCAGCAGCAGCAGCCGCAGCAGCAGATGTTGATGTGGAGCTGCTGCTGTCCAGCCCTGCAGCGCTGGACTTCTACCTCTTCTGCTGCTGCCAGCTGGCCTACCCCAACAGTGTGCTGGCTCTGTTTCCTGAAGGGGAGGACGCGCAGCCGCTGGTGCGCAGCAGCCTGGTGATGGAGAGCCTCAAAGCGGTGTTTAGGTGAGGCTTTGAGATCTGTTCACAGGCTTTAGGATTTGGTTTGATCATGCGATTGATGGAGCTGTGCTTTTCACTGAAGGGGAGGACGTGCAGCCGCTGGTGCGCAGCAGCCTGGCGATGGAGAGCCTCAAAGCGGTGTTTAGGTGAGGCTTTGAGCTATCACCATATGATTTCAATGTAGTCTGATCCTATTGTTGATGGGGCTGTGCTGTTCCCTGAAGGGGAGGATATACAGCCGCTGGTGCGTAGCAGCCTGGTGATGGAGAGCCTCACAGCCGTTCTCAGGTGAGGCTTTCAGGTCTGTTTACAGGCTTTTGATGTGGTTTGATTGTGTTGTTGATGGAGCAGTGCTGTTCTCTGAACGGGAGGACACACTTCCAATGGTGCGCAGCAGCCTGGTGATGGAGAGCCTAAAGGCTGTATTTAGGTGAGTCCTATGCCCCAAATAGTTTATTTGCACATGGCTTGTGGCTGGGTTGCATGTGGTGCCTGCGCAAAGCTCACCTTCTCCTGCCACTGCCAGCCCCTCTGTACACTGCTTGCCTGCATTGTAATGCACCACATTGCAATATGTCGACGCCCTGTGTGCATGCATCACTTGCATGCGCTGCAGGTACCTGCAAGATGCAGATGGCCAGGCTGAGTTTGTGGCGCGCCGCCTGGAAGCTGCTGAAGCCTCCGCAGCCAGCACATCCAACCCAGCAGCAGCAGCACCAGACTCCAGCAGGCCAGGCACAAGTGGTAGCAGCAGCAAGGTGGCTTCTGCTGCAGCAGCTCGGCCAGCAAGCAGAGGCCACAGCAGCCCCAGCCAGCAGCAGCAGCAGCAGCAGCAGCAGAGGTTGCAGCTGGTGCTCCCCAGCTCCTCGCAGCACCTCCGAGGTGCAGCAGCAGCAGCAGCAGTAGATGCCAACAGCAGCATGGCAGCCGGCACACGCAGCAGCAGCGCACGCTCCGGCACCATCAACAGCAGCAGCGGCAGTGGCACTCCCAGTGGCGTCAGCGGTATTGTGGGCGGCTTTGGGTTTTACTCGGCGTGGGTGCTGCTTGGACTGCTGATGGATGAGTGGGTGCAGAGGGTTGTGGCCAATGGGCAGCACATGGCACAGCTTCGCAGGTGAGGGCAGGAGTTGAGGCTGCCAAACCTCGCTGGCGCTGTTGTATCCCTGTTTTTATTGACTAACAGCTTGAATGTTGCAGGGCAGAATGCTGCGCGAAACCCTCTCATCAACATGATGCAGCAGGGTGTTGATGGACAGAGGATTGCAACTATGAATGCATGTTCCTGCCGCTTGCAGGAGTATTGCTGCACTGCAACCGCCGTTGAAAGAGCAGCTTGCAGCAGCTGCCGCAGTAGCCTCGCAGCACCCGGCGCTGCTCTCCAAGCTACAGGATGCCCAGGCAGCTCTACACAGCCACCTCAATGCATCTGCTGCCTCAGCAGCAGCTGCTGCTGCAGCTGCACACAGCTTGGACAGTGCAGCTGACCCAGACGATGAAGGGTACTCAGATGCCGAGGATGCAGCAGCAGTAGAGGCCAGCAGGGGGTGTTACAATCTGCCCTTGGCGCAGCTTTGGCTGGTTGGCGATGCTGTGGCTGCTGATGCCGGTGCTGCGTGGCAGGCTTACACAGATCTGCTGGAGCACTTGCAGCTGATAGCAGAGAAGTCTAAGCGCCCTGCCACGCCACCGACTGGCATTATGGCCTCATCTGCAGCAGCAGCAGCAGCATTGCTTGAAGAGCAGCAGCAGCAGCAGCAGCTAGAACAGCCGCACCCAATCAGCGCTACAGCAGTTGCTGAGGAGCTTGCAGCGGCATCACAGCAGGGAGTGGAGTTGTCACAGGCTCTGCAGGAACAGCTCAAGGCACTTGGGGTCAGCCTTACTAGTAGTACTGTAGATAGACCCAGCAGTGATGCTGGCATTGCAGCAAAGCGGCAGCTGGGCGATGGTGAGGCAGGAGCGGTCAGCAGCAGCAGCGGCGGCGGCAGCGGCAGCAGCAGTGGCGCAGCTGCAGTCAGTGCAGCTGTAATTAAAGATGTGCTTGTGCCTGGTGGTATGTCTTCAGCACTGCAGCTGGCGAAGGCGCGCAGAGCAGCGGCGGCAGCAGCAGCAGCAGCAGCAAAGGAGTGGTACCATTGACCTTTGAATGATTGGGCTGTGAACTAGCTTGTAGGTTGATTTGTGCGGTTTTCTGAGGACCCGTCTGGGTTGGTTGTCATGGTCAGCGATGAAGCAGCTTCGATGCCCCTGCATGCAGCTGGTCAAAGTTGTAAAACGTTGGACGTCGAGCGTCCGGCGAGACCAACGCTAGCACCAAGGGACTTATGCTGAACGGAAAACCAGAATTATGTTTGTTTGATATCAAGTATATCACCAGGAATGCCTGACGTTCTGCTTGGCTTCTGTCTCGTACATCCCCAAGGCCCGTCACGCTGAATCATCGTGTTGCTGCTCGCTGCTGTGTGGCTGTGCTCGCTCGTATCCTGCACCTCAAGTGTACCGTGTCATCAACAGTTCGTGTGCACCGGCAGACTTTCTTGATAGTCTATTACTTTAATCTGCTCGCAGCAAACGCTCGCACCGTTAACATCTACCCAGCTTGCATGCAGGTAAGCTTTTGAATTACTAGAGCAGGCAGCACATGTGTGTTTGTGGTTCTTGATGCCTCTTTGGACGTACCACACACACCATGAACATGGCAAAACATTGGCCAGTTGCAGCGCTGAGCCCAGATCATCTGGCTTGGCTGCTGCCGAGTGGGTTGTACAGTCAGCAGGCGAACAGAGCTGAGTGCATTGTGTGCTCCTGAACACTGAACTTAATCAAGGCAGCACATAGATGATGTGCCTCCAAGCCCTGAACGACTTCAGCAGTCTGCAATGAAACATCAGCAACCAACAGGCTGTGCCAGAGGCTGCCACTGCAGCAGCAGCAGCAGCAGCAGCAGTAGCAGCAACAGCAGCAGCAGTAGCAGCAACAGCAGCAACAGCAGCAGCAGCAGCAGCAACAGCATCATATGAACCACTGCTCTTGTGCCTGGTGAATGCGCTGCTTGCCCTTACAGACTCTGGCGCAGCCCGTCAGGAGTGTCACTCGGCTGGCACGCAGCAGCCGCCCAGGAAGGACAACAGCTGTGCGCACCATGGCTTTCGTGAACAGCAAGCAGGAGCAGCTCTCCGGCCAGGCCAGGCAAGTGGACCATGCGGTCAATGCTTCAGAAGGGTTGGCATCTGTCCATGCTGTATTGCTTGAACAGCGGGCAACACATTATGCACAACAAAGCAGCTGTGTGACTGGCCACAGCCGTGTACGCAGCAGTAGCCGCTCGCACAGCCACTCTGTCTGGGGGACTCGCCACATCCGTGCTGTACTGCTTGAGAGGGGGCCCAATGCTGCACTGTGCAATATTGTGCATGTAAGGACGAACTTAAACAGTGAATGCACATCCGCACACAATCAAGCAATGCTGCCTTCTTGAGGAAGCTGTTCAAAGCCTCAAGAGGAACCTCGACCTGAAACGTTGCTGCGCTGTGCTGTTTGTTGCTGCTGCAGGAAGTTTGTGGAGACCTGGGGCTCTGTGGCCTCCAAGGGCATGGATGCAGTCAAGCAGGTGAGCATTGGCCACACCCCAGCTGTGGTGTGCAAAACGCTGCATACGCAGTGGAAAAGAAAGCATTGGCAACAGCACAGCTGTGACATGCTTTGTTATGTGGCCATGGCCTTCAAGCGCACTCCCACATGTCTGTTACAATGGCGGCCCCGAGTTTGGGGGCAGTGCACCGCAGCTGTCAAGGGCCAGCTGCACACACAATGAAATGCTGCTGCTGCTGCTGCTGCTGCTGCTGCTGCTGCTGCTGCTGCTGCTGCTGCTGCTGCTGCTGCTGCTGCTGCTGCTGCTGCTGCTGCTGCAGGAGCTGGGTGACATGATTGCCGATGAGTGCACCTTCAAGGCTGATGGAGTGCTGTACACCAAGGACCTCAAGGGTGAGCCAGCCTGTTGTTGTTTTCACTCACTCAACATGTATGACATGTCACCTGACATCTCACATGCTACCGTGCTGTGCACCAATAACGTGAGAACGCTGAGGGTGACCTGAGTAGCAGGGCTGTGCTGCTTGTCATATCAATGCAATACCACGAGAGCTGAACAAGACCTGCTGGCGCTGCTGCTGTCACTGCTGCTGTCACTGCTGCTGCCGCGCTGCTGCTGGTGCTGCCAACAGGCAAGCAGGCAATCATGCAAGCCCTGGAGCGCGAGCACATCACTCATGCATGCTCCTGCTGCTGCTGCTGCTGCTGCTGCTGCTGCTGCTGCTGTCGCTCCTGCTGCTGCTGCCGACAGGCAAGCAGGCGATCATGCAAGCCCTGGAGCGCGAGCACGCCAAATACGAGCACAAAACGTACTACCCCGTGGCAGTGGCAGTAGATGACACGCACAACACTGCGTTTGTGGGGGTGGCCTGGGAGTACAAGAATGTGGGGCCTCTCAGGGAAGGGGCACAGCCCAGTGGCAAGTGAGTGAGTTTGGTGTCAGCGACAGCAGCAGCAGGCCAGCCAGTTGATCAGCACAAAACAGCGTTTGTGGATGTGGCGTGACAGTACAAGAATGTTCAGACCTCTGAAGGGTGATGCACAGCCCAGCGGCAATACAGGTTCACTATGATTGTCTTCGTCTCTGCTTGCTCCTGCAGCACCAGCCGCGGTTTCTCCATCAAGCAGCTCACCTTCCACCCTCGTAGCGGCAAGCTCACTGAGAGCCGCGTCAACAGGCAGATGACCGCGGAGGAGCAGCAGGAGCTGCTGGCACCTGGCGCAAAGTGAGTGTAATCATTCTTATATAAATGGTTTATGAGTGCGTTGTGGTGCATTTTTTAATTTAGTTGAAGGGTCAACTGGCAGAAGACTGCAGAAAAACCGGCGGAGCTGCTGGCGCCAGTGAGTTGAGTTAGTAGGTTTTAAGTACATGTGCTGGAGCGAAGCACAGCTTGTGAGCATAGTGCAGCGGCAAGCTGACGAAGAGCCGCGTCAACAGGCAGATGACCGCAGAGAAGCAGCAGGAGCTGCTGGCACCGGGTGCAAAGTGAGTGCAATTATGGTCAAAACATGGATTTGGAGTGTGGTGTGGTGCATTGTCACAATGATGAGTTCTTCTTCAATGTTTCCTCCCCCTATGAGCCTCTCGTTGGCTCCTGACTGGGGTTCCCATTCCTTGTTTGAGTGGAGCGTGTAATGTTTTGTGATGTAATGCAATGTACGTACAATGCAACCCCAGTGGGGTTTGCTAAAACTGGTGAGAGGTAGATGATGGCAAACAAACAGGCGAAGCTGCTGGTGCCAGGCACAAAGCGAATGTTGCTATGGCACGGTAGAGCAAATGTTGTGGAATTCATTTGGTTTTAAAGAGCAGGTTCCAACAGGCAGGTGACCGGGGAGGAGCAGGCGGAGCTGCTGGCACGGGGCCCAAAGTGAGGCGGCCATACCTGACCCGTTGCTTTGAACGCGGCATGGTGCAGCGAGGTTACAGAGCAGGCACATGAGCAGCAGGAGCTGCTGGGGCCGGGTGCAAGTTGAGTTCATAGCCTGCTGCATGTTACAGCCGCTGCTGGCTCACGCCGTCGCCGCTGCTGCTGCTGCTGCGTCAGGTGCCAGCCCGCTGACGTGTTTGGTGACGTGCTGCCCAAGCTGGGCTGGGGAGCACAGCAGGCCTCAGAGCAGGTGTGGTTTGTTTCTTTTTGGGGGAAGGGAGGGTGACTTGTCATGCCACAATCAATGTGGCAGGCTATGGCAGCGCCACCTACTGCTTCACAGCCTCATTTCCTGCATGTTTTGACCCTTTTTTGAACTATGGCACGCAATGTCTGCGGCTGTCAACCGGTTGAAGGGATTGCAGCGTTGAATTTGGGTGCAACTGCGGTTCCTCATTCTGTGTACTGTGCTGCCCAAGCTGTGGGCTGGGGCGCACAGCAGGCCTCAGAGCAGGTGGGTGGTGTTTGTGTGTGTGTGGGGGGGGGGGGATGGCATGCCACAAACAGTTTGGCTCGATTTCTGTGTGTGTGCAGCAAGCGTCAAGAGCGGGGGCGGGGGGGTGTTGTATTGGGGTACGAGAGGTTTGGCTGGCACACCACCGTACAACGGGCCCGGGCTGTGATAAACACCCCACTGCTTAACACACTTCCTTTCTGTATGTTTTGACTGTCAACCATTGACTGTCAACCGAACTGTGACATGCAGCTGCTGTGGACCTGTTCCGGCCCTGCAAGTTTGCAACTGCTGTTACATCATACTACTGTGTGTTGTGCTGCCCAAAGCTGGGCCAGGGTAGACAGCAGACGGCTCTGCAGGTGAGGGCATGCAGAAAGCGAACATCATTCTGCTGATGTGTGTACTCCCTGCTTGACCTCCGTAGCCAGAGGCATTACTGCCCGCCTGTTGATGCGCTGCTCCTCAGCCTGGTCCTCGCCACGGAGTGCCATGCTAATGAGCAGTGCATTCACTACCGGGCACTTACAATGATTACCTGACTGTCCTTGCATGGCCAGCCGATGAAATTGTCCCCCTAGCCCCCCTCGAGATCAAGAGAAGGGTCGTGTGCATCACACTACAGTGAACATACATCTGCAAGCTGCACAGTGTTTGCAACGCCTTGCGGCTGCTGCTGCTGCTGCTGCCACAGAACCCGCCTGTTGCCGATGCCGAGTTTGCTGAGCGCATGAGCAGCAGCCTAAACACGTGGGTGCAGTGCTGGAGCAGCGACGCCGACCTGGACCAGCTCAACAAGGGTGAGCGGGTATATATGTACAACCATTCAGATGTAACACGATGGAAAAGCAGCAGCAGCAGCACCAGCGCTTGGTGCGCAGGTTGTTTGTTTGGTGCATCTTGCATCAGTGCTGGAGCAGCGACGCTGACCTGGACCAGCTCAACAAGGGTGAGTGGGCATACATATACAGCCATTTGAACGTAGTGCTTTAGAACAGCAGCGGCAGTGCATGCTGTGCAGGATGTATGTTTGGTACATCTGGTGTCAGTGCTGGAGCAGCGATGCTGACCTGGACCAGCTGAACAAGGGTGAGAAGCAGCAGCAGCAGCAGCAGCAGCAGCTATAAGCGGCAGCAGCTGTAGCAGCACATAACAATGGCCATCAAGCGACATTACTGCAATGGCAAGATGCTTGCGGTCTGCTGCTGCTGCTGTCGCTCACTACACGCTTCTGCTGTTGCCGCCGCAGTGCTGGACCCTTTTCTGACATGGGCTGCATCACACAGTCATCCACCTGCTGCTGCTGACCATCATAATCATTTGCTGTTGCTGCTGCTGTCACTGCAGTGCTGGACCCTTCGCTCATGGCCTACGATACATACGGCCTGCACCATGCCGCTGACAAGCCTCAGCACGAGGGCCATGCCATCAGCATGATGGGCAGAAATCCTGACTTCCTGTTGCTGCTGCTGCTGCCACAGTGCTGTACCCTTCCCTGATGGCGTACGATGCCTATGGGCTGCACCATGCTGCTGACAAGCCCCAGAGGGAGGGCCACGCCATCAGCATGATGGGACGCGATGATGCACGGGCTGCCATTGAGGGCCTGCACAAGAAGTTCACCGACAGGAACAAGCTGCTGGCCTCTGCTGTCAACCCCGATCAGAGGGTAAGAGGGCTTGGCCTGTTCCTTGTCTCAAGCCATCAAGGCCATGTCATCATCATCATCATCATGTTACCATTTAAGCCATAGCAACGTCGCCATCGGCCCCGCGCCCCACAGGAGCGGCTGAATGAACAGGCGAAGGCCATGTCATGTTGTGTCAGCATGTGCTTTTCAGCCAATGGTTTGAAAAGTGCCTGGAAGAGCCTGGCGTCTGACCACTGGAAGGGAGAGGCCAAGGGTCGTGACAGCAGCCTCACCTTTGAGGCTGATGGCGTTGACATGCTGCTGTTCAATGCAGAGGGCCATGTGCCCTGCCCCGCGCACCAACACTCTTCTTGAGCCAGGCACTGCTGGAGGCGCCACTGATGACCCTCTGTGGCTTCTTTCTGATGACACAATGCCGCCGCTGCTGCTGCTGCTGCTGTTGATACTCCATTCTTGCAGGTCGCGTTCGACCACTGGAAGGGAGAGGCCAAGGGCAAAAACAGCAGCGCGCGCTTCGAGGCAGAAGGTGTTGACATGCTGCTGTTCAATGCAGAGGGGCAGATCACCACGCTGGTGCAGTTTGACATGCAGGACTACAGCAAGCAGCTGAGGGATGCTGCTGCTGCTGCTGCTGCTGCTGCGCCCGAGGGCAAGAATGTGTGAAGGTTTTAGGGGGCTGCTGCTGCTGCTGCTTCTGCTGCTGCTGCTGCTTCCGCTCCTGAGGGCAACAGCGTATGAGCAGCAGACAGGTGGCTGTTGAATTGAAGGAAGTTGTTTGGTGCTTATGTTCAATGCAGAGGGCCAGATCACGACGTTCGTGCAGTTTGACATGCAGGACTACAGCAGGCAGCTGAGGGGCGCTGCTGCTGCTGCCTCTGAGGGCAGGAGTGTGTGAGCAGTTGCAGAGGGTTCAACCTCCTGCAAGTTGCAACTGCTGCTGCTGATGGTGGTGCAGTTGGGCATGCAGGACTGCAGCAAACAGCTGAGGGAAAGAATGTGTGCGCTGGTGCCGCTCTGCTGCTTCTAAGGCCAAGAGTGTGTCAGCAGCTGCACAGGCGTGCTGCAGAGGAGGAGGAGGGTGTATAAAGAGGAATTCAAGTATGATATGCAGCGCAGAGGGGAGTTGCCAATTTGATGTATTGCAGGGGCTCTGATGCATGTTGCAGGGTGTGCCGTGCTGCAAAATGTACATAGTATATGTTGCATGCTGAGGTTTGGCCGACACAGTACCGTGTGCCTCAGCAGCAAGCAAGCATGTGTGGAGTAAGGGGGCAGTGTAGTTGAAGCTGAGACACCCAGTTCGTTTGTACGGGGGGTAAGCGACCAGCGAGGTTGGGTCTTGCTGTGCTTCAGGGGGGGAGGGGGGGGGGGGGGGGTAAGCGGAAAGGTAACTGGTCACTGCCAGTCAACATACCTGAACAGTACAGTGAAAGCCTCACAGGGGAGGGGGATGAAGCGGCAAGCGACTTTTGAAGGCAACACCTGTTGCCTAGCTGACCCCTGGTAAGCGATTGTTACCCCTCCACAGACGAACTGGGTGTCTCAGCTTCAACTAAACCGCCCCCTAGAAGTGTAGTGGCATATGCGCAAGAAGTGTGAGTTTGAAATCTAGGCAATGTTTTGCTGTATCGCTCAGGACTTGTGAAGGTAGTTCACCCTGCTGCTGCAGTACATCTAGTCACTACAATTGCAGCTCAGTTACAGCAAGACACGAGGTGAATCCGATCAAGTAAAGTCTAAAGACGTCCTAACACCCGTTTTCAACATGAGCACCGATCTGGTGTTTAAGCGGCCGCACCCAACACGAGCAAACGAGCCAAGCCCTCATCTGTTTGTCGGCAACTGTGGACCAAAGCTGGGCTTTTCCGACTCGGACATTAGACATATATTTCTTCCATTTGTTAGCAACGACGGAGAGCTGCTAGTGCACGTGCCACAAGGCGAGCTGTCATCCCATGTGTATGTATCTTTCAGCACAGCAGCAGAGGCAGCAGCAGCAGCACAGGCGCTATCTGGCAAGTCCTGCGAAGCTGCAGCGGGTCGTGTGCTGATGGTGAAGTTTGCTGAGCTGGAGCAGCCAAAGCAGGTGGGGCTATCAGGAGGTGGTGGCAGCAGCAGCAGCAGCAGCAGCAGCAGAAGCGGCAAGTACAGCAGCAGCGTCAGCAGCAGTAGCAGCACTGGTACTGGAAACTAGCACATCTGCTACCTTTGTTTCACTGGCTGCCATTATGACAGCTATGTATGTGTCAGCAATGAGCACGTAAATGTCTGCTGATGGTGAGCTTTGCTGAGCTGGAGCAGCCTCAGCAGGTGCGGCTGTAAAGGTGCTGCCGCAGCGGGCATGGACACCAGCAGCTGTGCTATCATTCATCAAGTACCACATATTTTATTATCTCAGCAGCTGTGCTGTGAGCTTTTCAAGCTTTGGACGATGTTACTGCGTGCAAGGGGCAGCCAGGACGGCGAGCTGGCCATTGTATGCTGTCCCAAAGCAGCCGGCGGATGCTGCTGCTGCCACACTTTGACACAGCCACTCCATTCTTTGCTTCATGTGCTTCTGCTGTGTACGGTCGACTGACAGACACCAGATGCAGCACAGCAATATGTTGCATTGTGAATTCGGCAAACTGTGCTTCCTGCAACTTTTTGCGCAGGTGCAGCAGCACCCGCCAGTGGCGCTGACAGCAGCACAAGCAGGCATACCAGGGCTGCAGTTACACCCAGAATTCACAACCCCCGAGCAAGAGGCAGCCCTGCTGCAGCACATAGAGCAGCAGCCTTGGCAGCAGCTGTCAAAGAGGCGGGTTCAGCACTATGGGTACTGCTTTGACTACAGTCAACGCGGCGTGGATGCACAGCAGCGGCTGGGCCCTTTGCCGGAGTGGGTGACGCCAGTGGTGCAGCGCATGGAGGTGAGTGTGAAGTTCTCAGTATGCTGTTGTTGTGCATGGAAGTTCACACTGTGAATAGGGTGTGGATGCGCAGCAGCGGCTGCGGCCATTGCCAGAAGTGGATGACGCCACTGGTGCAGCGCATGGAGGTGAGTGTGAACGCTGATCTGAAGTTCACGGTGTGAAATGGGAGTTATGGGAAGTTCACACTGTGAACAGGGTGTGGATGCACAGCAGCGGTTAGGGCCATTGCCGGAGTGGGTGACGCCGATAGTGCAGCGCATGGAGGTGAGTGTGAGGCTGAGGTGAAATTGACAGTGCAAAGTTGCTGTTCATGGGAGTTCTCAATGTGACGTTGCATTGGTTGCAAGTTCACAGTGTGAAGACGGCCGCCCTGCATCTGCTGGTGCAGGCTAGGGAGGCAAGTAAGGCAATGCAAGTGCTCAAGTGCCAACATCTTGGCTGTGCATAAGGATCACACTTTCAAATCACCCAGTGCTGCTGCTGCTGCTGCTGCTGCAGGCCCTCCCAGATGTGCTGCCTCTTGACCAGCTGACAGTGAACGAGTACACGCCAGGCGTGGGGCTGTCAGCACACATCGACACACACTCTGCATTCTCAGGGGCAATCTTGTCACTGTCACTCGCTGGCGGCTGCATAATGGAGTTCAGGCGCCCAGTTGAAAGCAGCAACAGCAGCAGTGCAGCGAACGGCAGCAGCATGACGCCAATAGCAGCAGCAGCAGCAGCTGGGGGTGGTGGTGGTGAGAGCAGCAGCAGCAGCAGCAGTGCTGGGGAGGCAGCGATGCAGCATGTGCAGGTGTACCTGCCGCCGAGGGCTCTGCTGGTGATGGGAGGGGAGAGCAGATACGCGTGGTGAGTCAGCATGCAATGCACCTGCTGGTTTGCTGTTGCGTTTGTTGCCTGTGGCACAGGAATCTGCACATCTCTCCGCGCTGTGCACACAAGACCAGCAGCAGTAGCAGCGGCACTCGGCGCGGCACATCTGCACAATGTCTCATGCAAACATGCTCACTGGAATAGACTGTCTCTGGTCCAGCACTCCACATCATGCTTCTTATCTGCTGCTGCTGCTGCTGCTGCTGCTGCTGCTGCTGCTGCTGCTGCTGCTGCTGCTGCATGCAGGCAGCACTACATCCCGCACCGCAAGGCTGACTGGGTCAATGGCCAGCTGCTGCCCCGCGCAGCACGGCGCGTGTCACTCACGTTTAGGCAGGTGTGTGCAGCAGCAGCAGCAACAGGCAGCAGCAGTTGAGGATCTGAATGCTACGGTTCCTAACGCTGGTTTTCAACAATGGTGTTGCATCCAGTTACAATGCTCACACTGGGCTGAGTGCTGACACAACTTCATCGCCCTTTTCTGTCACGCATTGTGATGTGTCTGCAGGTGCGTGGGCGGCCCTGCTCCTGCGCCTTCCCTCAGTTCTGTGACAGCCAGCTGGCGCCGCTGCCCCCAACACGCATCGCACAGCTGCAGCAGCAGCAGCAGCAGCAGTCCGACCAGCCGCCACCATTGCAACAACAGCAGCAGCAGCAGCAGTCAACTCCTTCGCCTGCAGGATCAGCAGCAGCAGCAGCAGCAGCAGCGGATGCTGACGCGGCAGCAGCAGCCATGGAGGCGCTGCACGTGCACCAGGTGTATGATGCCATTGCGGTGCACTTCTCAGCAACACGCTTTGCGGTGTGGCCCAAGGTAAGCTCATGGATGCTGCTGCTGCTGATGCTTGAGGTTTATTTATCTTTGTCTCTCTGCCTGTCTTGCTGTGTGTGCATGTGTGCAGATTCTTCAACGGACAAATCAGCTAGCAGCTGTCCAAGGTGGCTGCCACGTCTTACGCACACACTGCACATTGCACCTGTTCGCGCCTTGCTCCCGCCAGTCCTGCGATGTTGTTTCCTGTCGCCTGATCAACCTGTGCCGGTGCCTGCAAGTGTTCCCGTGTGACCATGCTGCTGTGTGTTTGGCGCAATGTGTTGCGACAACAGGTGCGTACTTTTGTGAAAAGCCTGCCAGCCAATGCTGTGGTGGCTGACATGGGCTGATGCATCTCAGTTGCTGCTCTTGTGTTTGTTTGCTGCCACCTGGCCGCAACAGGTCCGTGTTTTTTCAGAAGGCCTGCCTGCCAATGCCGTGGTAGCTGACCTGGGCTGACGCATCCTTGCTGCTGCTGCTGCTGCTGCTGCTCATGTTTGTTTGCTGGCCGCAACAGGTGCGTGCCTTCCTAGAAGGCCTGCCCCCTAATGCTGTGGTGGCTGACGTGGGCTGATGCCTTCGTGCTGCTGCTGCTGCTGCTGTTGTTTGTTTGCCGCCACCTGTTATCAACAGGTGCGTGCTTTTTTGGATGGCCTGCCCCCTAGTGCTGTGGCGGCTGACGTGGGCTGGTATCCTTGCTGCTGCTTTTCTTTCTGCTGTAACCTGTTTGTAACAGGTGCGTGCCTTTCTAGAAGGCCTGCCAGTCAACGCTGTCGTGGCTGACGTGGGCTGCGGCAACGGCAAGTACTTTGGCGTGCGGCGAGACCTGGCGGTTCTGGGCAGCGACAGAAGCGAAGGTATGTGCGCTTTACTTGATGCATCTGAAGATCTGTCCTCCAGTACAGCAGCGACACGATGTAAGTGTAGCCTGCCACAGCTAGCACGCCCGGCAATCGCCTTATTTCTATTTCTATTGCTGTGCAGGCCTGGTTGAAATGTTGTTTTACACTGCACTGTTGCAATCTTCCATGGATGCTTTGTGCTTTGTTCCTGACGGTGCAGGGCTTGCTGCTGTAGCCATGCGGCGGCTGTGCGGTGGCAACACAGCAGCAGCCACAGGCCAGGCAGCCATCGCCGCTCCAGGCGCTGATGTGCTGGTGGCTGACGCACTGGCGCTGCCTTACCGGCCCTGCAGCTGCGACGCTGCGCTGTGCATTGCGGTTCTACACCACATGGGCAGCAGGTGAGCAGTGTGAGCCTCTCACATAGCTCTTTACTTTAGAAAGATGTGGCCTGTAAACGTGTAACACACAAAAGGGGTGTGTAAGTGTTTCTTAGGCCTGGATCCTTGGTCATACAGTGCTGATGTGCTGGTGGCTGATGCACTGGCGCTCCCCTATAGGCCTTGCAGCTGTGACGCTGCGCTGTGCATTGCCGTGCTACACCACATGGGCAGCAGGTGAGCAGTGTGAGGCTCTCAACACCACTATGCTGTAGAGAGAGTGATAGTTTGGTTTGCAATGTCGGACTGGGTGTGAAAGGGTGCGCGTTGTGGAATGTACAGAAGAGTGTGTATGCGCGCCTCAGGCCTGGATGTTCAGTCAAACCCTGCTGAGGTGTTGGTGGCTGATGCACTGGTGCTGCCGTACCGGCCGGGCAGCTGTGACGCTGCGCTGTGCATTGCCGTGCTCCATCACATGGGCAGCAGGTGAGGCATGCGAATCACAGTTGGAGAGGGACATCGCCTGTGTGCCTTGATTTTTGATCTGGAGGGCAAGTGGTGCAGCAGCAGCAGCAGCAGCAGCAGCAGCAGCAGCAACAGGCCAGGCCGCCATAGCCTCCCCAGGCGCTGATGTGCTGGTGGCTGATGCACTGGCGCTGCCTTACAGGCATGGCAGCTGCGACGCTGCGCTGTGCATTGCCGTGCTCCATCACATGGGCAGCAGGTAAGCAGTGTGAGGCTCTCAGCCATTCACATTCACAGCCATTGCATACCACTACCCTGTCCATTCACAGCCGCTGTGGTACGGTACCCTTATACCATAGAGAAGGTGATGGTTCAGGTTGCAACTGACTCGGACTGGGTGTGTAACGGATGTGGCTTGTGAGCAATTTATACACAAAAGAGTGTGGATGTGCGCCTCAGGCCTGTATTGTTTTGTAAAAACCGGCGCTGATGTGCTGGTGGCTAATGACTGGCGCTGCCGTACCGACCCTGCAGCTGCGATGCTGCGCTGTGCATTGCTGTACTGCACCACATGGGCAGCAGGTGAGCAGTGTGAGGCTTTCTCACACCACTTTGCTATAAACAGGTTAGTAGTTCCGTTGGTGATGTCAGATTGGTGTGAACAGGGTGTGGCTTGTTGAGAATCATATCACAAAAAAGGAGAGTCGGTATGCTTGCATCAGGCCTGGTTGTTCACTCAAACAGTGCTGACGTGCTGGTGGCTGATGCACTGGCACTGCCTTACCGGCCGGGCAGCTGTGACGCTGCGCTGTGCATTGCTGTGTTACACCACATGGGCAGCAGGTGAGCAGTGTGAGGCTCTTAGAACCTGCACAGTACCATTACACCATAGAGAAGGTGATGGTTCAGCTTGCAGTTGACTTGGTCTGGGTGTGAAACGGATGTGGCTTGTGAATGTATATACACAAATGAGTGTTGATGTGCGCCTCAGGCCTGTTTAAACGTAAAAAGTGGCGCTGATGTGCTGTTGGCTGGTGCACTGGCACTGCCGTACCGACCCTACAGCTGCTACACAGTGAGGCACGGAACATAGCTCTCTGAAGAGAGAGGCAATGGACCGTTGCAGGACACAGCGGCAAATGGCATTGCTTTCCTGCTGCCTGTCAGCGTGTGTAGGTACTGCTTGCTGCCAATGATCTGTCCTTGGTTGACGTCCCTGTTGCTTCTTCTTTTGTTTGGCTGTTTTGTGACAGGGGTCAGTGGCTGCAGCTGCTGGCTGAGCTTACGGCCCTGCTGGTGCCTGGTCTCTGTGTGAGAGTACTATTTGCTGCTGTCAGTGATACCTGTCTCCTGTTGCTGTTGCCTACTTGATCGCCAGGGGTCGGCGGCTGCAGCTGTTGGCAGAGCTGTCTGCCCTGCTGGTGCCTGGTGGCCGGGCGCTGGTCACTGTGTGGGCCACTGAGCAGGAAAGGAGGATCCTGCTTCCCACTGACACCCTTATCATCTGTTTCCCGTCTTTTACCAGGGGCCGCCGCCTGCAGCTGCTGCATGTTTGCATGCCACCTGCTGTAATGTCACTGTCTGATGTCCTGCCTGCTGCTTGCTTGCCTTCACAGGGGCCGGCGGCTGCAGCTGCTGGCTGAGCTTGCCGCACTGCTGGTGCCTGGTGGCTCGGTCGTGGTCAAAGAGTGGGAGCGCCTCCTGCTTCCCTCTCAACACTACTGGTACCTGTGTGTTTGCACTTTCAGGGGCCGGCGACTGCAGCTATTGGCACAGCTGGCCGCATTGCTGGTGCCTGGTGGCCGGGCCCTAGTCACTGTGTGGGCCACTGAGCAGGAGGACCCTGCCAAGACAATCAACAAGTGGAGGAAGCTACATGAAGGGCAGGGGCCGGCACAGCAGCAACAGCAGCAGCAGCAGCAGCAGCAGCAGCAAGAGGAGATTGGTGATGGCGTGCAGCAGCAGGAGCTCCAGCAGCAGCAGCAGCAGCAGCAGCAGCACCAGCAGGAGTGTGCGACAATGCCTGTAGGGCCTGATTATCTGGTGCCTTGGCATGTGCCTTTCCACAGAGCTGGAGGCCTGCTGCAAAAACAGCAGCAGCAGCAGCAGCAAACAGCAGCAGCGTTAGCGAGCACTGATAGCGGTGCTACAGGTGCACAGCAAAAAGGCAGCAGCAGTGAGCGTGCAAGTGCACCAGCGGCAGCAGCAGCAGCAGCAGCAGCAGCAGCAGCAGCAGCGCCGGCAGCCGTCAGGGTTGACCAGTCAAAGGGTGCTGTTGTGCTGCAGCGGTACTACCACCTGTTTGACCAAGGGGAGCTGGAGGGGCTAGTGGCTGAGCTGCCTGGTGTGTCTGTGGTGGATGTGTTTTACGACCGCAGCAACTGGTGCGTGATTTTTGAGAAGAAGAAGCCCTCAGCCTATGCTTGATTCTACTGAGACTCAAGTAACAGGCAAAAGGTAGCAGGCTGCCACCGCAATGATGTAACTTGATGATGGGTCACTCCTATATCGTTCTTTGGGCGCAATTAGGCTGCCATGTTCAGTCGTAAAGAATGCCCTGAGCTCACCGAATGCAACTTCACAACTGTTCCCCTGCTAACGTCACTGACGGGTGACCCGGCGGCAGTGGTGTTACAAGAACTGGTGTTGACTGGACTATGGCAAACCAGTAAGCCCTATACAAAAACTACGGCTAGTCCAAATCGAGGTATGCACGTTACAGCACCCACAGGTTGCGCTGCACTCGACACCAGCATGGTTTGGGCCCAAAGGTGGTGTTGGCCCAAAATGTGTCAGTCACGAACCAGCGCACGGCACACACGTTTTCAACTCAGACATTCAACGTCTAATAGTATACCTCGCACTTATTCGTGTGCGGAGTGATGTTCACGCACACAAAATGGGTCACACGTTCTGCGATCTGTTTTGGTCCCGTGCTTGTTTACATAAAAGTGGCTGGGCAGCATGAAAACATACCCATTATTCATAATATTCACTTCAATATCAACATTACATAAACAGGCTTCACAACACCGCAACTCGACGTCGTGTGCAGACACGCTCCAGAATGGCGCCCACACTCGAAATACTGTTGCTGTCGCTGATCCTTGGGGCATCTGGAGGGGTCTTAGCTATTCCACGTCAACGCATGTTCCGTGAACAAAACTCTCAGCAGGCCAAACCGGACCCTGAATCATTCTGCAGCACTCTAGGACCCTTCGTCCCACTGCCAAAAATTCGCTCAGCAGACTTTTGTGCCACCTCTGGTTTAGACAGCAACCTCAAGAAATGCAGCATGCTGGACTTTGTGGAATCATCGATGTCAAAAGTTTCAGGACAGCAGTCGAGCACATGCCGAGCCAAGGAGCAGACTGCAGCGATAGATGTGTCATCAACAGGTGAGCTTGTGCAGAATGACAATATGCTGCTCCTGAACTGCAAAAGACTAATGTAATTACCTTGCCTTTACAACCGCACTGCTGTGCACCTTCAAGCAATGCTGGACCAGTGTGCACGTAGCATTCATGCAGTGCTGCAAAAGGGCTTTTAGATAACAACCTGCAGCAGCGCTGCTGCCATCTGGATGCAGCAGATCTGCCATTAGGCTTGATGCTCACCATCCTAGCTCGCTGTTAGTATCCACACTCTCACACCCCAAACGACTGCACATACAACCACAAAAGTTGATCAATCTGTCAACATGTTGTGTTGTAACGCACGCAGGGGTGCCCCTGCCCTACCCCCTCAGTGACCAGCGCCCCCTGCCATGGCAGGGTTTAGTCTGGCCAGACAGCCTCCCCAGCTCCCTGCTGGCCACTCAGGCCTCAGACTTGCTTCTGGCACTCCTTGCTCGCTGTCCAGATCCACACCCCCACACCCTGCACGACTGCACAAACACACACGAACACAATAAGCCTGTACATGCATGTTATCATCATTTAATGAATTTGTGTCATGACAAACGCAGGGGTTCCCCTGCCCTACCCCCTCAGTGACCAGCGCCCACTGCCAGACACCCTGCCCAGCTCCCTGCTGGCCACTGAAGGCGCCTCGGCCTACTTTGTGTGGAAGACCCTCCTTAACTTCAACCTTTGGGCGGGATGCGCCGCAACAAACACCCCCCACACCGTCACACCAGGTAGCTACTTCTAGTCAGCTGCTTGAACAAAGATTATATTTCAACTTTTTGCCTGGAATAATAAGATGAGATATAAAAAAATATATAAGACCAGTAAAAGACATCACAACAGTGATCGTCTTGAAGCACTGCGCAGCTCATGTTGGTTCACAACTGCTGCAGGCTGGTTCATGTCATAGTCAGGTCAATGATAGGATAATATTATGTTTTACTGACAAGCTTTGTTGTGTACATGTGTGCACTTTCCAACCTGCGTGCGCAGGTGTCCCCGTGACCGGTGACAGTGACAAAGACCTGCTCTTAGCCAAGGGCTGGGCTGTGCACTCCACACACTGGCAGCCAGATGGTGCCGGTACTGAGCACAACGGCCTGTACTGGCCTTTTGCAGCGGTGTTGCACAAGGCAGGATACGTCATCATTGTGGTCCGCGGCACGCAGACACAGCAAGACGTGATGTCAGGTATGTTCCGTGTGTTTAATGCCAACGTGAATTAACAGGGGTCCTCGCACCTGCCCACAACTCACCTGTACATGTGCCCAAACAAATGGTTTGCTGTAGACCTGTGTATTTGTATGGCCTCTTCAAAGAGGCCATTACTGGCGCAGAGAATCTCCTGCTGTAATGAACATTCTAGATTAAACCATTTTCTTCATCTTTTTCAACCACCCGCAGACTTCAACTACAACACATCCACAGCCGGCCTGCAGCCCGGCCAGCCCGCCCTAAACCTCCCCGGCAACGTCCACCAGGGTTTTGCAGCCATCGCCACAAGCTTGTGGCCTGGGGTTCAAGCAGCCCTACAAGAGCTGCTGGCCAGTCCAGCTGGCGTCAGTAACGTGTATGTTGCTGGACATTCTCTGGGGGCTGGCGTGGCTACACTACTGTCCTACGGCATGCAGGTGATTGCTCATATGCATGAGAGCTGGCTTTCTTGGAGCGCTTGCAATGGCTTGCAGAGTGCAACGCGTGGGAAAGTTAAAAAATGCTTCCAGCAGAGTAGATCTTGCGATGCTGAGACGAGCACGCTTCCAGCAGCAGCAGCGTAGAACTGCGGGGCTGTGCCTGCACACCAGGACAGCAGCAGCAGCAGCAGCAGTGTAGAGCTTGCGTAGCTGTGCCGGTGCACCAGGAGTCCAGTGACAACAACCTCACCTTCTGACCTTTGACTTCCTGCTGCTGCTGCTGCTGCTGCTGCTGTTGCTGCTGCTGCTGCTGTTGCTGCTGCTGCTGCTGCCCTTCCATCCACAGACTTGCCTGCAGCAGCATGAGGGGCCCCAGGTGAAGCTGGCAGCCCTGCTGATGGCGCCTCCCAATGCCGGCAACGCTGCTTTTGCCGCACAGTTCAACAAGGCTGTCAACGCCCGCCGCCTTCCATTCTCTTTTGATGTCATTCCCCAAGTGCCCTGTAGCCCATCTATGGTTGGATGTGCAGATGCAACTGTACCCACAGGCACATATCAAAATGACGGTCTCTGGCAGTACAGTCCTGTGGGTGGTACGATTCCTTTGGAGGCTGCGCGTATGCCACAGCAGGCGGCTGTGTGGGGGCTGTTGAAGCAGATCCATCCATGCCAGATGAAGCGCTTCTTTGAGGCAACCCACGTGTGCAGCTACAACTGCTACATGTCGCAGTTTGTGGGAGATGCCAACAACATGTGCCGCCTGTGGGGAAAGGATACAAAGGAGGGCAGCACTGGCATTGGGGGCACCTTCTGCTCTGGATTTCCTGCCACAGAGGGCCGGTACCAGTACCCCTACTTGCTGTAACTGTTAGAACCAATGTGTGCGCAGAACTGCTGACGATATGACAAGTGGCGTAGTGGCTTTCCTGTGAGGCTGGGGTTGGACTGCGTGCATATTATATGCACCGGCAGTCAATGTATGCGTTCAGGCATGTGTGTTGTGTGGCTGAACTTCAGATGACGAGAAGATACATTGGTTGCACTGAACTGTGTTTGCTGGTGAAGCAAATGTACATTTGTTTGTGACCTGAAAGAGTCGGTGTCGTGGTGTACAAGTGCATGCCTATAAGCTAATTAGCCTATAATATAAGCCTATAAGCCTTATAAGCCTTCACTGCGCGTTGGTGGCAAAGTAGGTGGCCTGCTGCCTGTTGCTGTCCACGATGAGCTAGCCATATGGGTATGCATACGCCACAGCGCTGCTGGGCCCGGTCCTTTTCACTGTCCGACAGGGAGTCCCTGTGCTGCACTCTTCTTTTATGTTACCAGTGGGAGCGAAACCCTACTGGCTGGCCATACACAGCAACCAAGCGAACCTGACTGCCAGAGGCCTACGGCACTGCCGTCGCCAGCAAGACACGCAAACTGTGGCGCACTCTGCCTCTGCCCCTCTCTCTGCATTCTGGAACAGGGGCGATCATACTACCAATCAAGCCAGAGCAACGGCGCCATCGGCCCCGCACGAGCTTGGCAGCAATGGCTCAACAATCATCAGAGCGCGGCACCTTCTTGGCTGCGCTGCTGCTGAAGGTGTAGCACGGCGTGGCGGACCGGGACTTGACAAAGTAGGCCCGGAAGTCTTTCATGCTGCAGCAGCGACAGCAGCAGTAGCAGCAGCAGTAGCAGCAGCAGCAATGTGTGATCATTAGGGCCACAACATGCGGCGACAGTGCGTGTTCAGTGCCAAAACATCAAAAGAGACAGCAAGCTCGCAACTGATGCTCACAAATGATGCATCCACCAATGAAGCCACAGCAACCACTCTGAAGGGCTTCAGCAGGCATGTAGCATAACCTCATGCAGAGTGGCGGCTGATATCCTGTCAAATTAACAAGACGGACAAATCCAAAGACCGTGCAGGCCAACGCTGGTGCAAATCATGTTACAATGGTTGTAACACTGTTGTATAACAGCTGGGGCTCACCCGTGTGCTGCCGTGGTGGGCCACCAGCGCTCCTCTCCATCAGAGTTGTCATTTGAGTCAGATTCAGGCTCCATCCTATAATCAATCCTGCAGGAGAGTCATATGTGATGTTGCAAACCAGTGAAGTTCATTGGATTTCAGGTAACAACAGGTTATCAGAAATGCCATCTGAGTCAGAGTCGTCACCAAAGCCATCACCAGGCTCCATTTGGTACTCCATCCTGCAGGAGAGAGTGAGGTGTGCGTTTTGCAAACCAGTGACATGCTGTGCAATTCAAGTGACTGCAACAAAGCATCACTGATTGCGTCAGGTCTGTCTGCAAGCTTGGCTGTCAGATCAAACAATACAATACGTGACATGCATTTAGAAAGGCTGGTGCTGCGCTTCCAGCTGCCACAGAACAACGTCAGCCAAGCAGCAGCTGCAATGGAATTGCTAAACTAGCCTCCAGCCGCACCAAACTCACAAGTCTTCGTAGCTGCTGCTGCAGCTCGCAATCAGGCTGCTGCTGGCCTCATGCCAAGCCAGCGCAGTGACATCCAGGTTGCCAGTGCTCAGCTCATACAGTGCTTGAGCAGCACCTCCCCGCAGGTCCCAGGCCCACACAGACTGACCTGTACCGCCTGCAAAGCAGTACAGGCCCGACCCCAGCTGGCTGCTGCCGCTGCTGCTGCTGCTGGCTGCAAGTGTGACTGCATTTAGCTGGCCATAGTCTGCTCCTGCAAGTGTGATGGCTGCTGCACCTCCGCTGCTGCGCACATCCCAAATTTTGACATCACCAGATTCCGCTGCTGTTGTAAACACATGCTGCGCCCCGTGCCATGCAGCAGGTGTTGCTGCCATGTCTGACACTTCCCGGCAGTGCCCGATCAGCAGCCGCTTTGCGCGCTGCGTTTCCAGGTCATATGTTATGACGATGTTAGTATCGCAGTACAAGGCGCTGCAGGCTGCAGCCAGTGTGTCTGGTGCCCTGTGTCCAGCTGCTGTAAGCAGGCAGGTCTGATGGACCTTGAAGATGCTGCTGCTGCTGGATGGGCGCTGCAGGCGCAGCGAGGTATGCGGGGGCGTGCCTTTGGTGCAATCAAAGTCGTCCGCATCCCTGTCGTCTGTACGCAGCGCAGCAAAGTGCAGTGCGGTTCATGCAGTGCAGTGAAGCGTGGGGGACAGCACAGCCGTGACAAGGAGTGAATCAGGGTTGTCATACGTATCCTGGAATACAGCTAGAACTGCAAAGAAATCATTCAGGCCAAGAAAACAAAATTCAATAGAGATCACAGACAGTGCATGATATGATGTTTCATAGAGCGCTTGACATACTTTGCCGCTTGGTCTGCAGCAAGCATATGACAGTCATTGTTGTATGGTATGTGTTTGGTTTCTTGGTGCAGCAGGTTGTGTGATCTTGCAACAGAGGAGCGTGCATGCAAACAACTGGCAAAACGGAGCAACACAGCAGCAAAGCAACAGCATGCTGATTTGCTGTTTTGTCTGTGCACACCTGAGTAGTAGTCATCCCGGTCACCTGCAAAGCAGCAGCAGCAGCAGTAGATGATTTGTTTTGTTGACAGGGTTTTTGGGCAGCTGTTACTTGTAGTGGGAGTGTGGGAAATTCAAACATTGGCAGCAGCTGCTGCCGCACCACAAAGCATTACCTTGTGCATTGCTCTGCTACAAGTGCAGAGTGGCAACACAGTACAATGACCACAACACCCTTGCATGGCAAGGACTGCGGGGTTGCAGTGACAGACCTGTGTGGTATGACTGCTCAAACGTCGCTTGCAGGTCTTCAAACATAGCCTAAAGCATCGCCGCTGCAGCTGTGGCTTACCTATGTATGTGTCCCCATCGTCACTTTCAGAGGCTGCAGGGTCTACCGCCCTGTTGCTGACCTTCCAGTGCTGCTGCGGCTCCAGCTCAGCAATGTCCCAACTGAACAGCGCACCGCTGCCTGCAGCACAATAATACACAAGTACGCAGGAGTGATAAGGCAGGAAGGTTGTGGCTGTAGAAGAGCTGCAAGCAATCAGTTTGTGATATACGTTTGCTGCATGGTTGCATATGTATTGTGTGTCATGTGTTGTGGGTTACACGACCTTCCAGTGCTGCTGCGGCTCCAGCTCAGCAATGTCCCAACTGAACAGCGCGACGCTGCCTGCAGCGCATTGAATGATATATTGTTTGATTGGCAGCAACGCATTGGAGAGCTACAGCAGGCGTGGTGTTGCTCTTGCAGCTATGCAGGGCTGACGGGGGCTTCTCACTGCATCAAGGGAAGTGCGCATCATTCTGCGGCAGCACAGCCAAGGTGCAACTTGCAACCGACACCATGAGCAGCAAGCATGCGCTGTGCACAGGCCAGGCCATAACAATATAGCGTGTGACGTATACTGCAATGTGACAAAAGCACCTACTTGCCACTGCGAGGACTTTAGTGCCTGCTACATACAGCCCAGCAGCCGCTCCTCCAGCATCCAAGGTGTACTGCAACAGCAGCAGCAGCAGCAGCAGCACCACCACCACCAGCAGCAGCAGCAGCAGCAGCAGCATAAACATGAGGGTCAAGACTGTGCAACCCTCAGCACAGCATCCGCTCCTCCAGCATCTAAGGTGTCACTGCAACAGCAGAGCAGCAATACATCAGTCAAAACTGCACTACATCCATCTGCACAGCAGCAAGGAGTTGAGCTTCTCATGGCACTTTCATCGTAACAGCGTCTGCTGTAATGCGCGTCAGCAGACACAACTGCTGCTGAGTTAGGGTGCAGCAACAGTAGCTGCAGCACTATCCGCACGTGCAGCACCAACACAACAGCATCAGCACATCCCAAAGCAGCAGCAGCAGCAGCAGCAGCAGCTCACCTGCAGCTGCATGCCGTTGCCCTTGCCCCTGTTGCATGCAGCATCGCAGTTGCGCGGCCCACCCAGCGACTTGGGTGCCCTGCAGGGGACAAAACAGGCAACATGGCAGATCTGTTACGAAACGAAATGTGGCAGATATATGAGGTGCACAAATGTGCAGGTGCTACCCTCAAGCCGGCTACTTGTATTGCAGTTGTACAACTTGCACAAAAGCCCAGAAATGGGAAAATTTGAATTTTGTCATATTACCTGAAGGCCTTGATGCGCCTGCCGTTGTCTGCTGTAGCCCACACCAGCGCATTGCCAACATCAGAGCACACCTGCGTCACCTGGTCAAACACCACGATCTTGTAACACACGCGCCGCGCGCGCAGCACAGCACCGCTGCTGCTGCCTGCATCCTCTCCTCTCGCTGCATCCTCCTCCTCTTCCTCCTCTTTTCCCTCACTGCTATTGCTGCTGCCGCAGGCGAAGCGCAGCGCAGATGCAGCTAGCCCAAGCTCCCGCGATTTATAGCCGCCTTCAATGAAACCAAAGCTGAGCAGATCGGCGTCCAAGTGCATCGGCCAGCCCGCATATCTGCTGTCTAGCACGCGCACATCGCAGCATGCAGCAGTCACCACGTCTCCTGCAAGCTCCGTCCCTGCTGCTGCTGCTGCTGTGTTGCTGCTGCCGGGGCCAGCTGTGTCTTGCGCTGCAGCTTTCTGGGCTGCCACTGCTGCTGCATGCGCTGCTGATGCTGGAGTATGCAGCTGCACTGGCCTGCTGCTGTAGAAGAGGGCCAGGGGGCTGCTGCTGGAGTCTGGGGCAGGCCTGCGTGCACCAAATGGACAGAGCAGAAGCACCAGATTGATGGACACAGCAGAAGCACCATATGATGGACAGAGCAGAAGCACCAGATTGATGGACACAGCAGAAGCACCGAATTGATGGACACAGCAGCAGCACCGAACAGATGGATGTGGCATCAGCTGGAGTGCTTGCTAGAGTGGTCACTTGATGTGTGTGCGGCACGTCTGCAGCCACAGCAAAGCAAGCGATCACAGCAGCAGCAGTAACAGAAGGTAGTTGGCTGTAGTGAGTGTGACCCTTTGAGCTGCCTGCCTACCGTTTGATGTCTGCGCATGTCAGCTCTTGCTGCAGCTGCAGCTCTGCTGCTGCATTGGGGCCAAAATTCTGGCGCCAGCTGTTCGCCAGAAACTTGTAGCCGTCCTTGAGAGACTTCAGGCCTGCCTTTGCCCTCTGCAGCAGCACACCAACGGTACAGCAGCAGCAGCAGCAGCAGCAGCAGCAGCAGCAGCGTCGATAGCAGAAAAGCCCATCAAGCAAACACTTGCCACCCTGCTTGCATGCATTGAAAGCATCTCTGTGACAAACACGTTTGCTGGGCTGCAGCGGTTGGGCAGAGACAGATATGCTGCATGTGGTGCTGGCTGTTGCACCTGACGATGCAAACCAGCAACGACAGAAAAGCCCATCAAGTAAACACTTGCTACCCTGCTTGCGTGCATTGAATACTGCAGCAGTTGGGCACAGCCAGATGTGCTGCATGTGGTGCTGGCTGTTGCACCTGTACAATGCAAACCAGCAGCGGATGCTGCATGCAATGCTACCCCCTGCACCTTTACTGATAGTAATATTGTACTCACTGTACTGTACTGGCAAGGAAGCAAAAAAAACGGCACCCAAAAGCATGCCAATACACAGTGTGTGCAGTACAGTATGTACAACTCACCAGGTCCGCTCCTGCAGCAGCACTGCCATCCAGGGGGAACTGCCAGTGAAGCTGCGCACAGCGTCAGAAAACCCGTCACCGGTCTCACCCATCATGATGCTGTGTTCCGTTTCAGCTGCTTATAACACAGCAGCTAGGTACAGCTGCAGGGCAGCCGGCACTTGCAGGAACTGCTGCGCAGCAACCGCTGTACGAAGCTGCTTGCAGGACGCAGCAGCTGCTGCTGCGGTGCGGCTGTCACAGCAGCATACGACTGCTTGCAGCAGCGGCGCTGGCAGCAACAATAGGCCTGAGCCACAGCAAGCCTCATTGTCTGCTGCTGCCTGCTGCACTGTTTGTGCAGATAAGGTGCCTGCTCCTGCTGCTGCCTGCTGCTGCAGGAGATGCTGCTGTACCAGATTCTGCAGCTTCTGCAGCTGCCTGAGTGCTGGGGCGCCCGGCGCCAACGCTGCTGCTACTGCTGCTGCTGTTGCTGCAGAGAATGTCGCTTCCTGCTGCTTCTTGCAGCGGTTCCTTTCGGTGCGGTCTGGCGAGTATGTCTTGACTGCCACCACAATGGCAGTTGCCGTCTGCAGGATGTTTGTCAGCTGCTTGTGCTGGCTGCTGCGTGTGTCTGACTCCAGGACATTATGGATGGAAGCAGCAGTAAGTGCATGCAGGACAGCACAGCCTGCAGTGGTCGTGACACTGCGCCACACTCAATTCCTTCTATATCTGCAGGGCACGTGGAGTGCAAATCAAAACATGTTGTTTCAGACTTTGCGTTGGTGCACTCGTAAGCATCAATGTGCACCTGGCCGGTGTCTTGTGGTGTGTGCTAGATTAGCACCTACACAAGCACAGCACAGGCGCCAAGGCCAACAGACTTGCATGGCATGAGAAGCACACACTCCAACGAGCGCACCTTCACGAACTCTACGAAGTTCTTCGTCCCAAGATCCGACTTTTGACGGCCCACTGCCCCTAGAAACTGCCGTGCCAGCTCCTCTGGCTGCCCTTCTGTCCAATTGGCAGACAACATGCTGTCTAGCGCCGAGCAAGGGATTCAGAGAGCCGGATCACCGTCTACCTGAAAATAACCACGAGCTATATACGCTATCCGGCGTTCATAAGGCGCAACCGCTGCAATGACCCAGTCACTGCGAATCTCGGTCTGCGATCATCAACTGCTGCAACTGTCTTCGAGTAGAGCCGTCGTTGATGCTTTAAACCTTAACATTCCTAAGAGTAAATGCACGACCCAACTCGCAACAGCCACGTGCGTTAGGGCATTAGCACTACAACCTGTTGTACAACCTGTTGCACAGGGCACAGGTATCCTATCATCTTGTGAGCCGGCAGTAGCACTACTCCAACAGGTCTAACATAAATGTCCTTTTGACTTCAACTTTGCTGCATTAATCCTGCTTATTGCGCCGCTGCGCCCACACGTTTTTTATCACCTCACCCAGCCCCACACCTGCCCCAGCTGCTTTCCTTTCAATCACCACAGCCTGGCCATCGGCCCCAGCCAGCAGCGCCACACCACTCTGTGACTCCATGCCCCTGCGTTCACCCTCCTGCTGCTCAGCCGCTGCTCCAGCCTGACTGTCAGGCCTGCCTGCCGCTGCCCCTGCTGCTGCTGCGTCGCCAGCCTCGCCCCAGTGTGCGTTGGTTGCGAAGGAGATCGCATGCTGCCTGTAGGTGTCCACGATGCCTGGCTGCAGCATGAACTGGTGGATGCCTCCTTTGAGCACCAGCAGCCGGCCTTTGCGCAGTAGCGACAGCCACAGCTGCTCATGCGACCTGCGTTCAAGCCGCACACACCGCAGGGGCAGCGGCATTGGTGATGCAGTACGTCACATGAACACATGACAAGCGGTATGCACACTGGGATGCTGCTTGTGACCACAAAGTTGGCTGCAATCTACACCTTTAAGCAGCATGCTGGTGATGCTGCACACCCGGCCCTGAACAGCTTGGTGCTGCAGAGCCTCTGCCGCAACTTCTGCAGGGCCGGCTACACCTTATGATAGTATATCCCAGATCCAGCTTATTAAACAACCAGCTTATTAAACAAACAGAAACACCAGCAGCGCTGCAGCACACATCTACGGCACTGCGTGTCGCAGGGCCTCCCACCTGAAGTCCTTCTCCCCGACCACCACCAGCGCTGGGCAGCTGATCTTGGGCAGCAGCTGCTGCATGTGGGCGTCATACATCACCTGCAGCATACGGACCAGCACACAGTGACGCCAGCACCAGCAACAGCAGCATGCCTGGTTGACATGTTCAGCTGGTTGAGCCTGCATCATGGGCCATCGGCCCAGTGGCACATTTGCTGACCAGAGCTGCCGCGCTAGCACTTGTGTTCTTCGTGTATGCTATTGAGCATTTTGCAGAGGCTGTGTCCTCCGCTACTGCTTCAACCAAGGTACCAGCCAACAACCACCTCTTTTTGACGTGAACCTCATCAACAAACCTGCT
This sequence comes from Tetradesmus obliquus, assembly GCA_030272155.1. Taxonomy (NCBI): domain Eukaryota; kingdom Viridiplantae; phylum Chlorophyta; class Chlorophyceae; order Sphaeropleales; family Scenedesmaceae; genus Tetradesmus; species Tetradesmus obliquus. The sequence continues at coordinate 1,793,924 of CP126203.1, forward strand.
GTATTGGCTGACAGACAGCTCAGGTGGCACTTCCACACAAAAAACACTCTCAAGCTGTGCTCACCCGCCAGGTGTACTGCCAGCTGTCAAACTCCGCGCCCGCCCTCAGGAAGCACTCCACCACCTCAGGCCTGCTCTTGGACATCACCTCGGGGTAGGAGCTGTGCCAGCAGCAGCAGCAGCAGCAGCAGCTCTATGGTAAGGGGCCTGCATGTGCTGGTTGTCGATTTCGAGGCAGTTTCTTGGACAACACCTCAAGCTTGTCATACATAGATACACGCTTTTAGTATAAAGTTTGCAGAGTTTTTCCAGCATTTAAATCAGATCCAGCTGTGCCGAACTTACTGGGTTCGCGTATAAAGTGACTGCCGGCACACCCAACCCAAAGTAACGGGAACACCATCATAGAATCTGTGCATCACATACAGGACCTTGAATCGCACCAAGTACTGTACACTTACTTGTAGATGAAGCCTGACTTTGTCTTGTAGGAGCACATCTTGTAGACCAGCTCAGCGCTGCGCCCCACCATCTTCCAGGTGCACGTGTGTGCATCATGCGCACATGCAGCCATCAGCACGCCTGCTGTCAGCTCTGGGTGTGCTGCTGCAAAGGCTGCTGCCACATAGCCACCCATGGAAAAGCCCATGACCACCACCTGCGGCGCGTCGCAGAGCAGAGACAGCAAGACGTTAGTGATCACGCTGCTAGCGGTTGATAACCCAGCAGCCAGTGCCTGGCGAACAGCTGCAATGAACAGCACAGCATCTGCAGTTGGTGGAGGTGCAGCCAAAGACTGCCTTTGATGGCAGAGCCATGCCTCTTATACAAACAGGCACAACTCACGCCTGCGCGCTTCAGCATGCAATGCCGGCACCACTGCTGCCACGGTTTTGTATCAAACAAGCCAGCTGCTGTTACTACTCGCCAATTGCACTAAGTGCATGTGTTCACCTTCTGCCCTGGCGCCTCCTTGCTGATCACGTCCTTGAGCGTGCCGAGTGCGTTGTCCAATGTGAGAGGTGTCTCCTTGAATCGAGCTCCGTGCGCTGGCAGGTCAGGCAGGATCACCCTGCAAGTGCGTGCAGCCAGCTCTCAGATACAATTTCAGGTGGGGCAAAGGTGGGTCTGACATAAATCTGCTGCTGCAGCGGTGGATGGCAGCTGCAGGACCATTGAGCAAACTTAGATGCAAACACAGCAACTTGCTGACGCTGAGCGTCCAGCCCTGCAACAGTGCTGCAGCTGGCATTCACTAAACTATTTGCACTGGGAGCTGCTGAACAACCTGTGCCTGCAGGATCACAGCAGCAGCTGCTGCTGCACTGTTGCATCACGCGCTGTTGCTGCTGCAGCGCGCACCTGAAGCCTGCATCTGCCAGAGCCCTGGCCTCCAGCACCAAGCACTGCCGCCCAATCAGCGCCCCATGCACCAGTACCACTGGTTTGCCATCTGCTGGGCCCAGCACATCAAATGTGCGGCTGCTGTCCCAAGCCACGTTCTTGAGGAAGCATGCGTTGCAGGTGCGCACTGCAAACGCCCATGGTGTGCATGAAGCATCCCCAAAAGAAAGCAGCAAGCAGAAGGCCATGCACGGTCAATCACGGCTATGCACAGAGGTTGAAGCACGTAGTACGGTTATTCATGCAGTGCAGGTGCAATCGTGCTGTCCTCAATGTCAGGTGCAGGTACAGGTGCAGGTCCTGTATGCTATGCTGTCCAGCTGCTTGAAGCTGCAGTCACCTTGCTCCGCAGGTCCACTCAAGCCGCTCTCCAAAGCAACATATCGTTTGCAGCAGTCTCGACAGAACAGCTGCTGGCATACTGCACAGTCATATTTGATGGCCTTCGTGCAGGTGCAGTCTTCGGAACTGCACTTCTTTGCCATCTTATGATTGACTTTGCGGCGACGATGAAACGAAACAAACAAAAATCCATTCCTGCGGTATCGACACGCTTTCTTTCTCTGAGCTGCACCCGAAAGTGCGCCAAACCAACAAGGGTTTTGACTGTGGGAGCCTGGGGCCACGATCCTGGTGCAACACACCAGCGTGGTGCACTGCATGCCTCGTCAACCGTAAATTTACATCCCCAGCCTTCTTCGAGGTAACCATCGGTGCCAGGCATCTGCACCCTTCCAACATACACGTCTCAAAGCAGAAGGAAACATAGTACAGTTCAGGAGATCGCCTCTACTGTCAGCTGACAGACGCTCTGACCCAGACAGGATTATGCAAGTCACAAATAGCAGTAAGATGTCCACAGTATCAGACATGCAACGACAAGATATATGTGTACGTGACGTAGCAGCAGCAGTGGGTTGATGGTACACGTCATCAACGCAATGCTGCAACTTTGGACATGCAGCATGACAGCATACAACATACTATGCTGAAGAGACATCAACACAACATGAGACAAGCAGATATTTACTGCAGCAGTCATTGGCAATGTTGACATCTATACACAAAGCAGTCGCCTAATATACCCAGTAACGTTTATTCAGTCGCAAAATCTTGGCAGCTATTGCAGCACTACCGCTGCAGCAGCCCTGCAGCTGCATGCAGCCGCTCACCAAATATCCACAAGAAGCCCATTATGCTTGTAATATCATTGCGACACATGCCAACATCAACACTGGTACTAAGCACACAGCTACTCCTGCTGATCCCGCCCCTGCAGCACATCTCCAGCAGCAGCAGCAGCAACGCGTGGCGAGGGCGCACCATCATCATCTACCACTGTGCTTGCCCCATCCAAGTCCTTAGGCACAAACGATAGCGGGTACTGCTTTGCACTCTCGCTGCGCGGCAGCGGCAGCGGCGGCTGTGCTGCCACACCTCCACCGCCACCTGCTGCTGTAGCAGCAGCAGGTGACCAGGGACTCATGTTTCCTGCAGCCCCTCCTGACACCACACCACCTGCTGCTGCTGCTGCCCCTGCTGCTGCTGGAGCAGAAGAGGGTGACCAGGAGCTGCTGCCCGCAGGCATCCGCAGCACAGGATGACCCATGAGGATGCTGCTGCAGCCACTGTTGCTGCTGCCAGCAGCAGCCTGGTGGGTGCTGCCAGGTGCACTGAGTGTACGGTGATGTTCGGCAGACAAAAAGCCTGCAGGGAACTTCACACTACTCTTAGTAGTTGGCTGCACATCAGCACCAGCGCCAGCAGCAGCACCAGCAGGAGCAGCAGCAGCGTTGCCCAGCTGGGAGGCAGCTGTAACAGCTGCCGGCGCAGCGCTAGCAGCGCTGCTGCTGCCGGTAGCGGCGCTAGCTGCAGTGGCATAGCTGGTGTCAGACGCTGCTGCAGCACTGCGGTAGCTCTGGTCAGATGCTGCTGCTGCAGTCTTGTAGCTGGTGTCAGACTCTGCAGCTGCGCTTCTGTAGCTTGTAGTGTCAGAGCCTGCTGCTGCGCTGCGGAAACTCGTGTCAGATGCTGCTGCTGCGCTGCGATAGCTTGTATCGGCGGCTGCTGCTGCTGTGCTGCGATAGCTCGTGTCGGAAGCTGCTGCTGCGCTACGGAAGCTGCCGATGCTGCTGCGGTGGCTCACAAAGCTGCCTCCAGAGTCGCTCTCTGCATGTAAGCCACGGTGGTGCACAGGACAGCAGGCGGTCAGCAAATATCCGCCCTGGCCCAGTGCACATCTGTGGACCTGCAGCTTCTAAAGGAATGTTTACCTAGATGGCAAACCGCACATAGTACCCCATGACACATTTGGAAATAGAGTTGTCACTTGGGCCTGCCTGCTGAGCAGGCTCACCGAGTGAGCAGTGCTCACCTGCAGATTTGAGAATCCTGCAGCTCTACGCACTGGCATACAATGCTAGCCTCAATGCTGCCAGCGCATCCTTACCAGCCAACAGAGAGGCGATCCAGACGCAGCCTCACTGCTTACCTGCAGATTTAAAGCTCCTGAAGCTCTGTGCGCTGGCATACGAGGCGCTGCTGCGGGGCGTGTCAAAGCCACCACCATCACCCGCATCCGCCAATTTAACATCACTGCTTGATGCTACATGCGATGAACGTTTTTAAAAAAGGGTTCCAGATTGCTCACCTGCAGACCGGAAGCTTCTGAAACTCTGTGCACTGGTTGCGCTGCTGTGGGGCGAGTCAAAGCCGCCACCATCACCCGCATCCTCCAACTCATGCACTGATGTGAAAAAGGCATGGCAACTGAGCCGCAGCCTCACACTCACCTGCACACCCAAAGCTCCTGAAGGACGCTGCCTGAGACTCTACAGCGCACCCGCTTCTGGCAATACAATCACGGACGCGTCAATTTGAGCTTCAACTTCAAGCACCTCGCCAGGGGAAAACCATTCACCTCACCTGCAGAGTGGAAGCTCCTGAAGCTCTGTGCGCTGGCATATGATGCGCTGCTGCGGGGCGTGTCAAAGCCGCCACCATCTCCAGCATCCTCCAACTCATCATCACTGCCGCTGCCCTCGCCAACATCACCACCCTCACTCTCTGGCGCAATTTCCGCTGCTGCTGCTGCTGTTGCTGCTGCTGCTGCTGGTGGTGGTGGCTCTTTTGCCGCCTGATCAGCAGCAGCGGCAGCAGCAGCAGCAGGATCTGCTGCAGCAGGTGCTTCTGCTTCGTCCTCGCTTGCTTCATCCTTGCTGCTGATGACGATTTGGTGTGCAGCCGCTGTTGAACCTGCTGCTGCTGCTGCTGTTGCCATGGAGGGTGCTGGGGTGAGCGGTCCAGAGGGTGTGTCAGCACGGGTACTCCCAGGCCATGCTGGCACATTGTGGCTAGACATGTTGATGCTCTGTAGCGGTACGGCAGCAGCAGCAAGAAATGTTGCAGCAGCAGGTGAGACTGAAGCAAGCGCATCAGGCCTCGCAACCTAGATATGCTGAATAAACATACGCAGAGAAATTGATTCTAGTTGCCGAGCAACACATCAGCATCAGCATAATAGGAGTTGCTTCAATTGGCTGCCATGCTTAGCAGACGTTCATGTTGCCAAGCAGGCCAGAGGCGTGCCAGAGACATGCATGCAGCTGCACCAAGGCCCTGCATTAACCAACCTGTGGTGCTGCAGCGGTGGCACTGCCATATCCTGGTGGTGGCGCTGCTGCTGCTGCTGCTGCTGCTGCTGTCGCCTGTTGGATGGCAGCCACTGCACCAACATTGCCCTGGCCAGAGGCACCAGGCGCCACTGCTGTAGTGTTGAGGCCTGCACAAACAGCAGAAGCAGCAGCAGCAGCAGCAGCAGAAGAGTTGAGAAGTATTCAACCGCGCCACATAGCTTACTCAATGCCCTGCACATTGTGCGTCCATTGCTGGCGCAGTACCGTATCGTGCTGCTGCTGCTTTTGCACAAACCTTGATGTCACCTGCTGCGCACTCTTCAGCCAACCAACCCAGGAATGCGCTTCTAAACACTTCATCAGCAGCAACGCATGCAAAGGACACTGTGCAGTGTAGCAGAGTAGCAGGCACACGCTGCACCTACAAGCATGAGCGTCACCTGCAGGTGGTGAAGGGGGTGCCTCTTTGGCAGCAGCAGCGGTTGCTTCTGCTGTTGCTGTAGTAGGTTTGGCACTGGTGTCACTGGCGCCGATGGCCGCTGCTGCAGCCGCATCTGTGGTTTCTGCATCCCTTGTGTTGCTGGATGCGGCTGCAGCGGCATCTGTCTCAGCAAGCAGTGATGCTGCCATGGCCTCCAGATCATCTGCAGCAGCCTCTCCTGCTGCTGCTGCTGCTGCTGCTGCTGCTTCCCCTCCTGCTGCTGCTGCTGGGGGTGCAGCTGCAGTGCTATTGTATTGTATTGTATTGCTAATGCCAGTCATCACCTCATCACTCGACCTGTGTGGCAGATCCACTGACACTGCAGGCAGCACTTCTGCTGCTGCCTCACCCACGCTTGCTGCATTGCTGTAGTTGCTGCTGCTGCGCGGCACCGCACTGCCTGTCACTGCAAGCATTGAGTCTGACCGTGTAGACACACCCTGCTGCTGCTGCTGCTGCTGGTGCTGCTGGTGGTGGTCAAAGCCATGGTGACCTTCACCTGCTGCTGCTGCTGCTGCTGCTGACTCATACGCAAACCCAGATGCAGTTTGGTCAAATGCCGTGCTGGGTGTAGCAGCAGCCTGTGCATGTGCTGCTGCTGTTGGTGGCCGCACACCCTTTGCCAGAACAGGGCCCAGAGGGCCCCACTGAACCCTGGAGCCGTCTGCTGCTGCTGCTGCTGCTGGCTTGCTAGTGGTAGAGCTGCTGCTGCTGCTGCCTTTGCCCAAAGGCAGGCGCTGCATCAGCTGAGCCACACGCTTCTGGACATACCCGCCCTTGCCCTTCTGCTGCTGCTGCTGCTGCTGCTGCTGCTGCTCCTGCTGCTGCTGATCTTGCTGCTGCTCCAGAAGCTCGTAAGGTGTGTACTCCTCAGGAATGACATCCCTGTTGAAGCTGCTGCTGCCATCTTCTTCAATAACAGGAGCCGTGTATGCTGTCTTTGCTGCACCAAGGTTTGCAGGAAGCCTGTTCAGTGCACCGTGCTGATCCCCTGCTGCTGCTGCCGCTGCTGCTGCTGCTGCTGTGACAGCTGCTCCGCTGCTGCTGCTGCCAGCCAGCAGCTGGCCTGTCCCTCCAAAGCTCGACTGAGCGCTGTAGTAGCTTGATGCTGTTGTGCTGCGTGTTGCGGTTGGCGCAACAATAGTCTGCTGCTGCAGAGAGCTGGTAGGGGTGATGCTGCCAGCTGTCTGCGCTGTGCTTGTGTGGAAGAGGGTACTGCCGAGTGTGGTAGTAGGCGTGATGCTGCCAGCTGTCTGCGCTGTGCTTGTGTGGGAGAGGGTACTGCCGAGTGTGGTAGTAGGCGTGATGCTGCTGACTGTCTGCACTGTGGTAGTGGGGGAGAGGGTACTGCCAAGTGTGGTAGTAGGCGTGATGCTGCTGACTGTCTGCACTGTGGTAGTGGGGGAGAGGGTACTGCCAAGTGTGGTAGTAGGCGTGATGCTGCTGACTGTCTGCACTGTGGTAGTAGGGGTGATGCTGCTGCCAAGTGTGGTAGTAGGCGTGATGCTGCTGCCGAGGGTTGTGGTGTTAGAGGTGGTGCGTGAAGGTGAGGGGGCAGCACGGGATGGGGTGGAGAGGCCAGGGGTGCCTGGGGAGCAGCAGACCGGAGGCACAGAACGCTCAGATGTAAGACTTTTTTTGTTGAGTTGTAGTTGTTTGGTTACGTTTGGGTGCAAAAATTGTGTGAAGAGGCCAGGGGTGCCTAGGGAGCAGAAGACAGAGGAGGCACAGCGCCAGACAGGAGGCACAGACCAGAGGAATGGCAGATTTGTTCAGTTACAGTTGGACAAGCAGCAGGATACTAAATGACATCAAATGAAATGAAGATGCCACATATTGTGTGGCGTGAACAACACAGTGATTTTGCCCTCTTACTGAAGCATTCAATATACTGAGTAGCACGTATCCTGATCTGTGTCACAACTGCCAAAAGTGCCTCAGCAACCACCAGCAGTCAAGTCGCAACGGTGCATCAATCACATACACAACAGAAGCAACAACCTACACAAGACTCGACATACCATGTGAAATTTGTACATGATAACTTCTGGTGAAAAGCTGAACTTTGCATTCTGCATCATGGTCGTTGTGACATTATCACAGCATGAAAAAGCTGGAGAGCAAAACTGGGTAGGTACACAGTTATCGTGATCATGGTCAATACTATACGCCCCCCAAATGATTACTTTCACTTGAAATAAATCACTAGAGCATCAAATGTGCACCCATCCCGCACCCCACCCTACAGCCTGGCAGTGCTAGTCTAGCATCTGCTGATACCCCACTGACAGCACCACATCGTCTGGCAGCATCCTAGCTACTGCTGCTGCTGCTGCTGCTGCTGCTGCCTCATCAGCCAGGGGCTCATAGCCCCCACTGTACCCTGCATTGCTTCCATTGCTGCTGCTGCTGCTGCTGCTGCTGCTGCTGCTGCTGTCACTAAGCGCTTGGCTCTTCCTGTCAAGACCCCAGCCAGGAGCACTGTGGGTCACTGTCCTTGCAAAAAACGCATTCATCCTGCGCAGCAGCGGCCCTGCAGGATGCTGCTGCTCCTCTGCTGCTGCATGCCCTGATGAAGCAGCAGCAACAGCTGCTGCTGCTGTAGCTGGCGATCCTGCCGGCAGCGGCACTTCCTGCAAGCTCTTCTTTCCTGCTGCTGCTGCTGCTGCTGCTGCTGCCAAAGAAGATGGAGAGGCATATGACAGCTGCACCCCTCGTGGCAGCAGCAGTAAGCTGGGGCTTGCAGGGCCTAGCCCAGCAGCATTAGCAGCAGCAGGAGACGCTGCTGCTGCTGCAGCTGCTGCTGTGTTGCTGCCTGGCTCTGCATCAGCACTCCAACCTGCATCATGGCTAGGCCGTTCTGCTGCCGCCATGCCACTGCGCAAACCAAACAACCCCATGGCGTTGCTGCTGCTGCTGCCGGAAACTGACCCAATTCCCAGCCCCCTGCTCAACAAGTAACCATCTGCATTGTGCCTGTCATCCACTGCTGCTGCATCATTTGCATCATCTGCAGCAGCAGCAGCAGCAGCAGCAGCAGCAGCAGCACTGCGCCGCACAGGGAGCAGCGCTGCTCTGCCCACAACTGCCCCACCAGCCATCCCTCCTCCCAGCACAACACCACTGCCAGCCCCAGCCTCACCTGTAAACACTGCATCTTCAGCAGTACTGCAGCCAGCAACAGCACCCGCACCCAGCGTTGCCGCCGCCCCTGCTGCTGCATTGCCAGCAGCAGGATCCTCACTTGCAGCAGCAGCAGCAGCAGCGTCCTCTCTCTCCAGTTCTGCTGCTGCCTCTGCTGCTGCTGCCACCATGTCCCCGCTGCCACCACTAGCACCGCCAGCAGCAGCAGCAGCAGCAGCAGAGCCACCGCTGTATGTGGCTCGCAGCAGCCCCACATCAGACCAGGCTGGCACCACAAGCTTGCCATATGTTGCTGTCTGCACTGGCTGACTGGTGACAGCGCTGCTGCTGCTGCTGCCAGCAGTCTCACCCTGCCCTGCTGCTGCTGCTGCTGCTGCTGCTGCTGCTGCTGCTGCTGCTGGCCTGCCACGGCGAAGCCAGCCAAACCAGCCTTTGCCTGCAGAGCTGCTGCTGTCATTTGGCAAGCTGCTGGTTTGATCTCTGCTGCTGGAGATATATTTGTCATATCCAGCCTTGTAAGTATCTGGCAGATCCTGAGCAGCGCCATCAGGCGACTCGATTACACCTGGCAGCATTGCTGTTGCTGTCTGCTGCACAGCTGGCGCTGCCCGCCGCTCGGGTGTCTCAACCACCCCCAGGGGGATAGCTGTGGCTGTCTGGCGCACATCTGCGAACTGCTGCTGCTGCTGCTGCTGCTCTGGTGTCTCAATGACACCCAGGGGTACTGGCGTCACTGACCGCCCGAGCACCGGCAACTGCAGCTGCTCTGGTGTCTCGATAACACCAAGGGGCACTGGAGTCGCCGTTTGCCTCAGCACCGGCTGCTGCTGCTGCTGCTGCCATGGCGAGTCTGGTGTTTCGACAACACCAGGGGGCACTGGCGTTGCTGTGTGCCTGAATGCTGCCAAGTGCTGCTCTGGTGTCTCGATGACCCCAGGGGGTACCGGTGTGGCTGTAGGCCTGAATGCTGCATGCTGCTGCTCTGGTGTCTCAACAACACCCGGCAGCATTGCTGTTGCTGTCTGCTGCACAGCTGCTGTCTCAACCACCCCTGGGAGCATTGGTGTTGCTGCAGCAGACAGCAAGCCTGCATGTTCTGGTGTCTCTATCACACCAGGATGCATAGGTGTTGCTTTTGCAGACAACCTTTCCGCGTGCTCTGGTGTCTCAATCACACCCAGGTGCACCGGTGTAGCTGTCTGCTTCAGCACTTTGCTGCTGCTGCTGCTGCTGCCATGCAGCAGCGGCTCACTGCCAGAATCACCCTGCCCAACTGCTGCAGGCCCTGCTGCTGCTGCTGCTGCTGTTGTACTGCTTGTAATGCCTGGTGAAGGTTTCCTAGGCAGTACAGTCACCCCATGTGATGCCCACTCAGCACCAGCTGCTGCTGCGCCTGCTGCTGCTGCCTTTGCTGCTGCTGCTGAGACAGGCCCTCCCCAGCTGCCACCAGTACTGGTTCGAGGTACTGCATCATCACATGTTCCTCCGAAACCTCCCTTTTCAACGTCTTTTTGCTGCTGCCAATCCTTTTTGCCCTTCCCAGTGCACCTTGCAAGCCATGCAGGGGCCCTGTTAGTGGCAACTAACAGCCACAGCACAACCAAGATCAGGCCTAAACCGCCAAAGACGCCGCCCAAAACCCCGCCAATGATGGCACCCTGGTTCGGGTCGCTGGGGGCTGCTGCTGATGCTTTATCTCGCTGCTGCTGCTGCAGCTGCTGCTGCTGGCCATTGATGGACAGGCTGGAAAGAGTGAGGTGGATGCCGACAGCAGTAGCTGCGCTGTTGAGGGCTGTCTGTAGGCTAGGGCCTGAGTAGGGTGTGCTGTTGCTGCTGCTGCTGCTGCTGCTGCTGCTGCTGCTGCTGCTGCTGCTGTCGAGTGCAGCAGCAGCCTGCAGTTTCTGCAGTGGTGCTGGACTTGTGAAGGTGTAGGTGACCACGGTGCCGGGGGTCTGCTGGCCCTGCAGAAACAGCAGCATTACATAATCTTGTTGAATATATTATTGAGTGACAGCAGCAAAGTGCCTGCAGCTGCTGCAGTGGTGCGGGGCTTGTGAAGGTGTAGGTGACCACGGTGCCTGGTGCCTGGCCCTGCAGGGACAAAGCATTACAAAAAATCATTTGAAAATCCAATCATCCAGTGACGCCAGCAAGGCATTGAAGTGCATACTATACAACACAGCAATTCTGAAGCGCGCCAATGCTCGCTAATGTCTGCAGCAATCCAACTTTTTGCCTCTGCTGACAGGACCTCCTCAGCCTTGCTGTACTATCTCAATCAGCATATCAATTACAATGCTGGTGATGTTATCTGCACCCACCTCCTGCAGTAGCTTGCGTCCAGAGGCCTATGCAGCAGAATTGCATCCCTTACTAGCCACAAAATTGTGAACGAAACTGCCAGTTTCATGTCAAATGTTAGGCCTGCCCACCTGCTGCAGCAGCTTGCGCCGTCCAGAGGCCTGTGCAGCAGCAGCGGGTGCTGCAGGCGCATAACTTGCGTTAATGCTGGCAGCAGGCACGCCTGTGATGTTGGACACTGCCCGCAGCGCTGCGTCAGCAGCACCAGAGGATTGGAACTGCTCGGGGGTGACGCCTGTGAGGCAGCAGCAGCAGCGGTGGCGGTGGTGGCAGCAGTAGCAATGCAGGCGGCATTGGCAGCAACAACGGGGTAGGCGTTCGTCAAGCTGCGTGAAAATCAACATATCAAGGCGAAATAATGCAACCAGGGTGGCTCGTTATTGCTGCGGCTTTTGCGCGCAGCATCAGCAGCCAACTCAGGCATCGTAAACCAAACGATATACTTTGCATTGGATCAGCTGGCCTGACATTGTACGATAATCTGCTGACTGAGAGCTGTCATTCTGGTTCTGCAGTAGTAGCCTGTGCCCAAGCTAAAGCAGCAAGAACCACAACAGCAGTGCTGAGACCTTGATGCTGCATAAGCTGCAGACTTCACAAGTGCCAGGCACGCCACCATGCCCTGATGCCCGGTTTAGCATAACAAATTCAGACGCATCAACAGCTGCCTGCACAGCCATAGCTTACACAAAGACAACATTTTGCAGAAGTGACATCATGAAGCAGCAGATATAGGGTGTATCAACAGTTGTGTTGCGTACCTTGGAATGTGAGCTGTGCGGTAGGTGCTGCTGCTGTGGTGTCGGCAGGATCAGCGGGTGCTGTTGCAGGGGACGGCTCAGGGGACGGTACGGGGGACACATCAAGGCTGGGTGATGGGGATGGGGACGGTGAGGGGGACACTTCAGGGCTGGGCGACGGGGACACATCAGGGGACAGGGACGGTGAAGGGGACGGAGAAGGGGACGGTGATGGGGACGGGGACGGTGATGGGGACGGTGGAGGGGACGGTGGAGGGGGTGGTGTTGGGGACGGTGACGGTGATACTTCTGGTCTTGCTGTGTTGTTGCGTGGCAGCAAGGTTGCTGGCAACACAGCAGCTGTCCGATTGGCAGCGCTGCTGGCATTGGCTGCGGTTGTGTTTTGGGGTACAACAGCAGTGCTGACATTTGTGGCCGGTTGAGCTGGGGGCTGCAGCTGAGTGATGTTGACCCACTCTACACGCGTGATGCTGGGTGCTGCTGCTGCTGCTGCTGCTGCTGCTGCTGCTGCTGTGGAGTTTGCAGCGCTTGTGTTGGTAGTTGCTGCTGCTTGAGCTGCTTGCTGTGTGATGTTGACTCGCTGCACGCGTGTGATGATGGGCTGTGCTGGCGTCTCGCTGCTGTTCCTGGCTGCAGGGCCGGGCACCAGCTGCTGCTGCTGCTGCTGCTGTTGCTGCTGCTGCCGCTGTCGTGTTATGTTGATGGTTGTAACATTGGTGATGGTGGCCTGCTGCTGCTGCTGATCTGCAGTGGCATTGCCAGCAGCAGCAGTGCTGTTGACAGCTGCTGCTGGTGTCTGCGGCTTGGGAGGTGCAGGGCCAGGGGATGGAGGTGGTGGTGGTGGCGAGGGTGAAGGTGGCGGGGACGCTGGTGGTGGGCTGGGCGGTGGGCTGGGTGGTGGGCTGGGCGGTGGGCTGGGTGGTGGGCTGGGCGGTGGGCTGGGTGGTGGGCTGGGCGCGGCCAGTGCTGTAGTAGCATTGGGTGACACATCAACTGTTGTCGCAGATGGTAAGGTGCCAGCCGTGTTGTTGGCTGGTGTGGCGCTGAGGGTTGGTGCTGCTGCTGACTCCTGTTGTGCTGCAGGCGGCAGCGGCCGCGTGGCAACTGTGATGGCAGCTGGCGCTGGTGCTGCTGGTGGTGTGGGAGATGGCTGCACAACTGGCAGCGTTGTGTTGGCTGCTGGGACAACAGCTGCTGCTGGCACTGCAGGCTCCAGCTGCTGCGGTTGAGGTGCAGGTGGTATTGTGGCTGCTGTTTCTGTGGAGTTCTCAGTCAAACTTCCAAGAGTGGCTGGAGGTGATGCTGCAGGTGCTGCTGCTGCTGCTGCTGCTGCTGCTGGCACATCAGGTGGGAAGGGCCCAGCGCCTGGCGGCCTGCACTGCCAGTACCACTGGTTCTTGCGCTCACAGCTGCTGCCAGGAGGACAGGAGCCAGCAGAGGTCCATGGGGCATCAGCACAAGGCGTGTTGGCTCCGCAGCTGCTGGCACCACCACATTGAGCCCAGAGGAACAGACCGGTAGGTGTGGGTGACTGCTGGGCGGGGGTTTGAGAGGGTTGAGGGTTTTGGCTGCTGCCATATGTGGGTGAGGTGTTGGGGTTTGGGGTGGGTGACTGCAGGAGGTCTGAGGATGAGGCTGGGGAGCGACACTGCCAGATATCGCTGCTGATCCTGCAAGGGGCCAGCAGCAGCAGCAGCAGCAGCAACAGCAAACTTTGTTTCAGGGAGTGTGACTGGGGATGCCGTACGGTGGTTCAGAATTTGCAGTGAACATGACATGTAGCACGCTGATTGCAGCTGAGCTATGCATTGCAGATTCCTGCAAACCTCGTACAGAGTCGCTGCATCATTTGCAACACTGCATCATGCAAACAGCAAGCGCCTCACCTGACGCAGCTAGTGCCCTCTGGGCACACCACGCTAGCCCATGCTGCATCAGCACATGGTGCATCACTACTGTAGCAGGAGCGCTGCCCCCCACACTGATCCAGAGGCTGCAGCGTGAAGGGCGCCTGGCTGCTGCTGCTGCTGCTGCTGGTGGTGGTGGTGCTTGATTTGGCGGGCCTGTCTGGCCTGCACTGCCAGTACCACCGGTCTTGGCGGGTGCAACTGTAGCCAGAAGGGCAGAACGTCTGCATGTAGCCAGGTATGCACAAGTTGTGGCGCGTTGCGAAAATAGACAAAATAGAGAAATTGCAGTGACATACCTCATGCATACCTCATGCCAGTTCACGATTGCAATACTGCTGTGATGAGTCACGGCAGTGCTGTGGTAGGGCAGGCTAGCGGCGCTGCTCCAGACATGTGTGTGTGCAGCAGCATGCCTTGCTTGTGATTCTCAGTATGTGAGGCAGTCACTTGACACGTGCCTGCACGCGATACGAATAGTCAATGTATGCTAGAACAGCAGCAATTCACTCACGCTGCTCCACGCCTGGTCAGCACAGGGGCTGCCGCCGTAGCTGCTGCAGCGCTGCGGGAAGTCCCCACCACACGGGTCCCAGGGGTTCAAGGCACGCACAGGTGACTCTTGAGCGGACGCACCACCTGCAATTACAGCATGTGCCAGCAGCAGCTGAGAGCCACGGCCTGCAACATGGTGATACTGGCACAGCCTGCCTGCAACATGCCCTGCTGCTGAGCATCCTTCACCATGTGCTGCTTGTTGACGGATGCAGGAAGCGGCAAAACACCTTCAAGTCGTAAGTTATACTGTATCAATGCTCGGCAGTAACGGAGCCTGCGAGTCGAGCTGCTAGGCCGCCCCCGCAAATCCAAAGTACGCCTGCAGTCTGCAGGCCCCCCTGTTACCTGCGTCAGGCCTGCACTGCATCCACCAAGGGTTGATCCGCACGCAAGATGA